>CM029548.1:8876933-9593694 GCA_017141385.1 Sogatella furcifera | reverse complement strand
CAAGTAATAAGTTACTTCAATGCTCAAAATTAGATGTAAATGTATTTCCCTCCTCTAACAAAGTGTAATGAGAACGTAGAATAAATTTCGGGACAAGAAACCAGAATTAATTCAGTAAGTTGGGTCCTAACTAATATAATATAACATTTCAAACTAAATATAAGCTAATTGATGAATATTGAAGTAAATAAAGAAGATGGAAATACAGAATATTCATGGATAGAATAATTAGATGATACTTTATTATGTCAATCATCTATGAACTTTATAAATTTTAGATAGTGTTTGTTGCTGCTTACCCATAACTTGAACTCGGCAAATAGCACAGGTATCACACTCCACATCCCAGCTCCACATTGCAACAGCATTCCACTTCTTCAAAGAGAACATTTTATCAGACTTTTGAGAGTCAGAATCCATCAGGTTTAGAATGATTGAAAAATTTAACTATTTTCTTAATTTTCTATGCAATAACCTAACTTTGAATTTTGATGTTGTGACAGAAGACAGAATTCACAGCCTTCTTCGTTTTTCAATGAGTCCCAAGCTCGAATGTGTATTTTTCTTACTAGCCGAATAATTGAAATCAATTGAACATAATATGTTCATTGAATAGTTGAATGATTTAAATATTCATCATATAATCAAGGGTTTTCGGCAAATTATCACTCTCCCGATTAGCATCGAATAAGGATGCCTGAATCGACATGGCATTGTTTACATGTCGCTAACGCGGGAATCTTAAAAATTTAGTTCAACTTCATTAGTTTAGCCATTTTTTTATTTAGTTTATTTGGGTATAAAAAAAATACTTCTGAAATATCACATTTTTAAACCTTTTCTCAACATTGAAATCAGGCTCGTTCAATTCAATGCAACTGGTTGAAAGAGATTAATTTATTAAAAATCGAGTTGAAGTAGGACTAATGTTCTATTGTTCCTTGTTTACAGCCTGTAACAAGTTCCTTGTTACAGGCGGGTATTACACAATAATAGTTCTATGACATATTTCTATTATCAAAAATCTATGATGATGATGAAATATTACCGTGTAATGAACCAAATATTATAAATGATAATATTCTATGTCATATGTTTTCCTATAGAGAACATAATTATTATAATATGTTTGATAATAGATGTATGATATAGAACTATTATCTTGTAATAGCGGCCTAAGTATGATAAAAACTATAAAAAATGCTGTTACGTCCTGCTCTATGTATTACTTATTAAGAAGAAGGTTTATCTTGGAATGCACTTACCACAGAAACTTTACTACGAGGACAAGCACTATAAAATACTACAATAGCACTGTAAAATAAACTGTCTTCAATACCTACCATTCCAATTGTTGCATATAAAATTTCATGGAGGTTTATTATATTAGCCTCCATCTAGTTTTCTCAAATACAAAATATCCCTTATTTCCAGACGGATATTGAGTACGTTAGTACTATAATAATTACAATAATAATTTTTACAAAATACTGAAGATGATGGATGATTTATTTAGCGTAGGCTATCATCAATGGGCATGGCATGATTATTTCATTTCTAATATTTCACACTATCATAAATGCACGTCAAGAGGTAATATCAGGCTACAGTGGAGTCATTATCCTCGCCCAGGTAGACACGTCCCTCGCATCAAAATATGGAGTGAGTAGGTACTGAGTAGTCTATCTGCTCCATTATAGGATGCATTGTACCCTCTATGTTGGTTGAGATGTGCTTATTCTGTTAAGTGCCACCCACATGCGCTGGTGGAGCTCGAGACCAGGAGGAGTCTGGTGCATGAGAAATAGCTCTCTCTCTCTCTCTCTGGTGTTCCCGGCGATGCTTCTTCTCTCCATCTCGTGGCAAAAGAGAAGCTCCCATTTCTTGTTTGGTCTGCCACCCTGACCGTCAGCCTCCATCACATTATAGTTTCCTTCTATAATATTATAAATCAGGAATATCCTCAATCAGTAGATGATGGGCCCATTGATGGATTTCTAGACAAAGCTCTAGATAATCGTACAAATTTTAATTAAATACAATAGAGCAATTTAGCGCTTGTATGAAAAACGTACCGGTACAACAGTATTTGGAAGCGCCAATTTGTTCCAATCTAAATAGAATCGTTGCATTTTTCACTATCAATACAAAAGTGACAAATCTCTTAAAAAAAGTATTGATCACAAGTATTAATCATGTGATTCATATCTAGTAATTAAACAATTTGTGGGCAATTTGCTCTTTTTCACTCATATTTGATGTACCAACTCGAATAAATAAATGAATTTACTAGCATAAGACGAATTATTATTTATTTTTATCTATCAATGTATACAATTTTTATAAGCGATATACAAAAATAGTATGGAAAAGGCTCACGAAAGATGTCATGGAATTAATATAAAGCACTTGCCTACAACAATTCAGTAGCTTACTAAGTTAGCCTATGTTTTATAAAACAAGTTACACCCTAACATTCATTTAGAAATTTTCTGAACACATTCAATGATTAGATCTCCTAGAATCGTCCAATTATCACATAAATATACAGTCATCTGAATAAAATGTCACTAGATATGACAGGAATAGATCCAGGTGACCTACTAGATAAATATAGATACCCTACCTAGAGTATTAGCTACATTAAATTGAGATTAGGGTCAGCCAATTAATTTTCATTTTCACAATTTCTAATCAATTTTCAAACACACTAGTCTTTCAAATGTTAATTTCAACACCATCCTTCTGACTTAGTTAGAATCACCGTATTAATTCTTTCACCGATCACATAAAAGTATCTGTGCTAGACACTGACAGGTATCATTGATTGTCAGTGCCATTTTGCTTTCTGCGCAAATATGTCGGCTCGCAGATTTTGAGCAAAGCATATTCCGAGTATCTGAAAAAAGACAAAGAAACAAAAATTACTCATTATGACAAAAAATTGAGGTAATACATCGACAATGTATTAAGATAATACATTGGAAAGACCAGACATAATCAATAACGTATTTCGTTTTTGGAAATGACATGACGATTATTGATAAGAAATTTTGAACTATTTGATAAAAATTTGAATTCGCTCCACAATGAACATCATGATAATAATTAGTCTCAAGATTTCTCATCCAGGAGAGATGTCCTACCAAATTTATCAACGGTATTCAGATTACACTATAATCAAGAAAAAGTATGGTACGTGGTACTTGATTGCGCCCTCTCATTGTTTCATCAACAATCTTTATAATTGTAACTCGATAGAAAATTACAGAAATTTCATAATTAAATTAGGGAGAATATGATTGGAATGATGATAGAAATCAATTAACTTCAAGAACACACTCTTCTAATTGTTTACTTTTCAAACTGTTTTAGAATATAGAACCTTCAACAACAACATAGAATTTATTAATTAATACAGTAATTGTTTGATTGATTGATCGATTGTTTTCTCCCCAAAAAGTTTTTGTTTTCATTTAGAAGAATAATATAGAATGTTGAAATTGTTTAATCTGGTAGTAATAGATAATATTCTAATAACATAAATAGAACCATTAAATCTAAAAATGGTTATCAAGATCATTTTGTTGCAAAATATTAATGAATATCACTTGCACAACTTACTTGCAAAAACGACGTAATTAACGCTATAGCCGAAATAATGATTAGATTTACTTCCATCCACTCTTCCACAGCTTGTATGCAACCTTTCTCGTTGATTATTTTTGCAACATCATAGTTCTAAGAAAATAGTATGAAAAAAATAAGTTTCCTCCAGAAATGGGAATGAAGTATGAACTAAATAAAGAATTTTACAAGTACTTGTTTTATTAGTATTTAGCTATGTACAGTACATGGAATCAGTACAGTATATAGAGTACATACACCAGAGGTTTCATGTTTGAGGAAACTGAGCTAGCTTTAAAATATTAGCAGATTTTTTGTCAGTTTCATGAACGTTAATCAAAAGTGAATTTTGATCAATTTGAGAACGGTTGATCAGAGCTCAAATTTTGATCAATGTTTATGTAACTGACTTGAGTGAGAAAGGAAGAAGAAAGGGAAATTAGTTCAAAGTACCTTAAACCATGATCGCTGGGTTTAAAACACTATGGATGCCGGAGAGTTATCACATGGAAAATTGATCATAACCTCTGCATCAACAGATACAGTCTGTCCAAGCAAAAATGGCCTTTTGGCAAACTTGGAATGAGACATTATATTGTAGAAAACATCATGATCTACAATTTAAGACCAAATTTGTAATTTCTGAACCAATATTGATTGAGCTGGAGACATTTTCCCATCTTGTCAGAATGTCTTCTTTGCTTGGACAGACTATACCTTTTACCGTTCAAGTGATCGATTATCCATGTGACCAACTGCCCAGAAACCACGATGAAGAAGAGCGAGAGAGTGTGTGTTTAAGAAAGAGAGAGAGAAAGAGAGAAAAGAGTACCTGGATAAGAGCGAGACCCACGGCCACCACAGCCACCGACATGACA
Organism: Sogatella furcifera; assembly: GCA_017141385.1. Lineage (NCBI taxonomy): Eukaryota > Metazoa > Arthropoda > Insecta > Hemiptera > Delphacidae > Sogatella > Sogatella furcifera. The sequence goes on along the minus strand of CM029548.1, from coordinate 9,589,189 downwards.
TTGGCCTCCACCCACTCCTCACCGGCGCGCAGACAGCCGCGCTCGAATATCGTGTGATCGCCCGACTGCGTTGGAGACAAATTCGTCCAACCGTCGGCAAACTACAACCATCACCATCACCACCATTACCATCACCATTACAAGCACCATCACAAGTTATCATTTATTCAATAATCATATAAATAGGTGAGTGCAACAAGCTAATGCCCAAAATTGCTCCTCTACCAATTTTAACAACAGTACAGAATAAGGTTATGATAGATCATGAAACTATATGGCTATAGAGACTGTATAATCATAGAGTGGACATTGAATGTCCAAAATTTGATTGGCTTTTTCGGTCACATGGTGGAAAGAGGCCATATGGTGAAAAAACGGTACAGTTTTGCCATAATCATGAATATGTATCCGTCTCAGGTAGAATGAGTTCAATTGCACACTGTGAGTTTACCCATGGAATGCTGGTACACGAAAATGTCACGTAAAGTGCAAGTAGTACTTTTCCCTTCGAGTTATCAACTATTTACATAGTCCGTCCAAGCAGAGTAAACATACTAACAAGATGGGGGAATGACCCCAACTCTGTCAATATTGGTTCAAAAATTAAAAAATTGGTCACAAATTGTAACTTAGAATGTTTCCTACAATATGAGATAAAATTTATAATTTTTGAACCAATCTTGACCGAGTTGGAGTCATTTTCTCATCTTGCCAGAATCCCTTCTTTGCTTGGACAGACAATAAATATACAGTAACTATTATAACTTTGAAGCAATTAAAATAGAGGATATCTTTTTTTGAAATTACATTTCTATCAAAACGGTTCTTGTAAATGAGTGATTGATTCAAGTTCTGACGGTTGACCAACATCACAAAGAAGGAAATTTCCTTCTCTGTGCCAACAGTCAAAAAGTTGGCTAAAGTATGGCGTTTGGCGCGGAGGATTTGATCTTACCTGTCTGTTATGGAACGATTTACACCAATGGCCGCACTATGATTATACAGTCTTCAAAGTTATGGCTATTAATCGCTTACGCTAATAAGACAGTTACAATACATTTTACATTGCAACTGTAAATCATCCTAGCTTGCGCGATCACCTACAATGACCATTATTCACACTGTGGTCTATTTACGACACTATTTCAATCTCTCTTTAAAAGGCTCTAAGACTTACAGAGTGAGTTTAAATAATAATTTTAATCTTACTATCAGATACAATTTAATAAAGTGTAGTATTTCTTGATAAATTGAGATTTCTGTTAAAATAGTTTTTGATTTACATATTCATGCAATCAATAATATTAAATTAGTAATACTGTACATGATTAGAGAGAGTTATTTCAAGCCAATTGATTACTAAGCTTTAGTAAATAAGTAGATTGGATTATAGAGCGCCCTTAAATCCAGAATATAAGCCAGAAAATAAAGTTGGAACGATTGAAGAAATTATATGGTTACTAGAGATACTATATTCATAGAACTGACATGCAATAGAAGAAATCCAGTATCAATAAAATAATCAAAACATTAATAAAACTGCAATTGATAAAAATAATTATTGTTCCAATTTGAATTATTAGAATCTAAAAAGTAAAGGTAGGAGAATTATTGGAATCTTACTTCTAATTTTAAACAATAATTATTTCAATTTATCATTTGAAACCTCTAATTTCAGTCCTTGTGATTGGAACATCACAACATAACATTGTAAAGGTTCAGTTGTAAGGTTGTAACACATATCTATTTTGGAAATTACATTTCTGTCGAAATGAATCTTGCAAATGAGTGATTATTGATTCAAGTTCTGCCGGTTGACCAACAGCACATTCATTTATATAGTCCAATGAGATCGACTGAAGTTTACTAAAATTGACCATTTGAATAGAACATTTTCTAGTAATTATTGAAAAATTGTGAATAAATAATAATATTACAGTATTAATTAATTCCGATTCTAAAAATATACATTATCAGATTAGGATCAAATTGGGTAGATAGAAAATTATAAATATCTGATACTTACATAACCGGGCTTTCTAACATCATATCCGCATTGCTTATTTTTTATAATTTCCTGAAAATAAGAACGCTGTTTTAGAACTGGAGAAAATCTATTCATAGAAAACCATAAAATTTTTTATGAGGCCTACATTATTCACTATCGTAGGCCTATCATAGATCATACATTTATTTCCAGAGATGAATTTAACAATCACAATACATTTATCATACCACGATGAATTATTATAACTTAGAATAAAAAATATTTTTTGTTAAACATTCATTTTCATTAATCATCAAGCAATTGATGGATACTCATTAATAATATTGTTTAAGAGCCCTCAACAATAGCAGAAAATATCCATTAAATAATTTTAGTAGAAGATGATATTCTTACAGAGCAAAGTGATGCTGTTTATTTTGCTGTACATTAAAGACATGCTGATTCTGTATAAAAAATTCTGAATATAAATAAGGATGATATGCAATAAAACTGGTTTTCATCAGTTCTAATCTAAGTTACATAATAATTGAAAATCGATAAAATATTTACTTTTGATTTTAATTAAAAATGCCAAATGTGTCCCGACTTCCATTACATAGTAAGTCAGCTGAGAACATGACAGCATATTCGTGCAAGCTAAGGAGAGACGTTCGTCACAATAAACTAAACTTTACATTGTAATGGCGTCTTTTCTCAGCGTGCGCAAACTTCGATTCCAATAAAGTTGAACTATATGATTCTTAAATTTACTACTGGATCATTAAGGAATAATGAATACACAAAACTGTTGAATCAAATGGGAAAATGGAATACACTCGAGTGTATAATTAAGTGGGAAAATGAAATATACAAGACTGAATAATCACTTGGGAATATTAATATACTTACATTAGGTTTTCTTCTACAGCATGAGAAAGGAACGCCACATGCTTCCCTGCTACCCACATCTCTCGATGAACAATTGAAATAATTATTTCTATCCCAGTCTTTTGGCCCTTCAATTCCACAGCATTGCAACTATGGAAACAGAATTAAGATAAAGTTGAATAGATGACGTCAAAAAGTTGAATTTGAAAAGATGCAAAATATGATGTAAGAAATGAAACAATCTGATTGTAAAGACTTGTATCGGGACTGGGCAGTTGTGGCACTAGAATTTCGTACCATCGATGTACCGGTATGAAGTATGAATAGCTGACGCCAAAAAGTTGGGCGGTTTTGTCTGCTCCTTGTGCGGTCCAACAGCTGATGTTGTCGATTAGAATTATTGTAAATTCGCTACGCCTATATGATGTTTTTGAAATCAGAAGAAATAATACATGCTTTACATCAGCTGTTAGGGGTTACATCATGTTCAAGACAGACGAAGCCACCCAAATACCTACAGTAATATTCAATGGGAAAGGAACATTCAGTTTTGTAAGAAGAATGGGATTAAATTCTTGGAAAATAGATAATAAATGAAATTTTTCATTCCATCAATGTAGAGTTTCTACCAATTGGATTCGGGTGTGATAAATTATGTTCAGATAAATTAAATAGTAAATGTTTCGGTCGCTGGAGTAACAATATTTACAGAACAGTTCTTCAAGTCATTCAATGGCACTTGAACATCACTAGAATTATTCTCAAGTTTCATGACCAGCAATCACGGAAACCACAATTGAATCAAGAAACTCGAGTAAATCAGCACATCAAGAGATGCATTACGTTCTGGCTGCATTGGTGACAATAAATAATATTTTGTTCTATCCTATCAAGTTTCAGATTTTTTGAAGTAAAATGTGCTTCATGCCAAAAGCCTAATCACTATTGCAAGCTAAATACAATTAGGTAGAATACATTCATGTCATAGTAATGAACTGACCCAGTCTTCTTGGATCCAGTCGATCAAATTCTGTTGATCAGGATCTTCTCTATAATGGATAATAAAAGCCTGGAATCCACCAGTGGCTTGGAGTTTGATCTGAAAATAGAAAATTAAAATAATTGATTTCTTCCTGAAAAAGTCATTTTTACTATGAAGAACAAGTTGACATTAGGAGTTTTGATCTTGAAAGATTAAGAATTACCTGGATCAAAGGCAAAGTCCAAGCAATCAGAGACAGATATAATATATAGCAAATGATTAATTTATGCATTTTTTAATATTATTTAATTATCAATTGAAAAGTATCAGAAAAAAGTTCGCGCCATGAGTGGATAATTGAACATCAATCATTTGCTTACTTCAATTGTATCAGATGAACTCAGTAAAATTCTGTATTGTGTGAAATTTCCAATCATATCAATTAGAATAATAATTTCGAATTCAGATATCTTTCTTAAGCACTGAGAACACGTTTTCGTTCCTACTCTTGAAACATCTTCTATTTCAAAATTTTACAATACGGAATATTACTTCATCTAATACCCTTCATGTTGATAATTTCAAGTGATAATTTTTTGAAGAGATTCTAACCTAGACTACTTCTCAAATTAGAGATAATAAGAGCTGACTAAGAATATTTGAAAATCATACTCACCCAGTCTTTAAAAATGAATCCCATAACTACAGCAGTCATTTCGAGTAATAAGATTATGGCTAGGAACAAGGCATACTGAAAAAGAGAGACCGGAGAGTTAAAACTTATCAAGAGATTTACAGCAATATCAAGATGGTACAAGAAGATCTGATATTCCGTAAGGTGAAAAGGAGACGAGTCTTGAAATTGATAAAAAATTAATGCTGATATAACAAGGCGAAAAACTGTTACACAATGTATAATCTATTAGATGATTTCTAGTTCTGCAAATCATGACTTGGAAAATTCAACTCAGATGACAAAACTTAAGCAACTGCAAAGAACATATAACATAGAGTTTCTTTATGTATGCAGTATTGTAAAAGTTTTTGCGTTATTCGTCAACTCTCTAAAGAAGCCACATGAATAAAGAGTAGAATTCCATGTAAAATACAATTTTTTCAAATTGTAATCTGTTAAATTTGTAATGTAGTTACATAATATAGATAATGTAGTTACATAATATAGATAATGTAGTTACATAATATAATATAGTTAAAAATTGTAATTTAGTTAAATAATGAACATTTTGGTACTTATATAATTGGAAGTAACATTATCAAAGGTCCTTTAATAACAATGAAATTGAAATTTTCAGTCGTATTGACGCTTTTATCAATGATAAAAATATCTCTACTTACAGCTGCTAATAAGCAAGTATTTTCTCTAAGTGCTCCAACACAACCGGTGAAGCCGATGATGAAAGTCAGAGTTCCTGTAAAAAATTGAATAATGTCACGTATATTCAAGGTAGACAATACGAGAGATCAATGCAACCCAATACAGAATAATCCTAAAATATAATGCTTTTCTAAAAGTCAACAAAATCAATCTTTTATGGAAAGAGTTGGAAGTCTATGGTGGAAGTCTTTAAATCGTGGAAATATTCTAAAAAAAACGCCTTACAGAAGTAAAATTATTATTTCTCTATAATGATTCCATGCAAGCTATCAATATACTATTAAAGCTAATGATATGTCCCAATAAAAAGTGTTTGATCTATTGATCTACAGCAGGTATTAAAAAATAAAAATAGTCTTATCAGTTATCAAGATACAGGTCTATAGAATCAAGATATTATATCAAGAATAAAATAGACAAAGTATAGAGGTGTAAAAGCCAAATGTCATCTAAAATAATACAGCACCAATGATTTTTGTGTTGCTCCTTTTAGTCAATAGAAGAAGTTAGAAATGATAAAAGTGAAGCATGATCCAATCTGATAACTTTGAATAAAATTATTAAAATACAATACATGTATGAGACACTAATTTCATTCAAAGGTGGGCGAAGTTGTTCTTTGCAAGAATAATGTGGGCGTTATTGTAGAAAGTTTCACCCACCAAAAAATCCATGTTTTGACCACTACTCTAATAGTAATATTATGTAGTAGAATTTTTAACTTTTCTGCGCATTACCTGGTAAAACCTTCAAATCAGGGACATAGCAAAAACTCAAAGCTTACCACTTCTTGTGAGAAGTGATTGTGCTTATGAATAATGATTCGAGTATAAGTATAAGCAGTAAATGAGGAAGAATTAAGATTAAAGTTTATAATACCGATATACTGTATTAGAGTAATAATACAGTTTCAATGAATTTTGAGTTGCTCAATTCAGTCGATAATAGAGATGATGAAAATGAAGCATGATCCAAGCTTATTAAAATCAGTTTTATTCATCTTAGGTTTATAAGTTAGGCAGGTAATGTAGTGAACGATACGTATTCTAAGCCAGTTGGATGAATGTTATAGGGATCTTCCAATCAGAGACTCTAAAATCATTATGGAAATAAATAATGAACTATCTTGTAAAATACAAAACATTTATGAGACACTAATTCCATTCTTTTTTAAGCTACTAATCTAAATTCTTACTCATTCACTTCTCATTATTCACAATATTTACATTGATACTGAACATAATTTTGGGAGAATAGTTTGAAATATATTGAATGAAACTCACCAACACATATTAGAACAAAGGCTGGATCCAATGCTATATTGGCCAGTCGACCCAGGTTGTTGAATGTGTCTTTTTCCGACCAAGCCCAAATTCCAACAGCTAATATGCACAGTCCCAGCAACTGAAAAAGTAATATCAAATTAGGTAAGTTATTTTCAGTTATTTTGGTAAAAAAAAGAAAACACAATGTTCAATTAGTTCAGCTTACTATGACAATAAATACGAAAAGAAATTACTTATTTAAAAAATAAATTTATACAAGAAAACCATCATGAATTGATTTTTATTAATGTAGGCTATGAAGAGATATTATAGTGTCAACGGCTGATATTGTTATGATATTTATATTTTAAGAATGATTCAGAATTATATTAGAGTTCTGTTTTCAGTGATACTATAGGCCTAATTTTATGTAATTTCATCTCTATCAATGACTATTGATAATACAATTCATTGGTAATTTTCAATTGGATTATGAGCACTATTGCTACAAGACTGCTATTGACTTCGATGAATTTGTACATGAAAATTAGGTCTTAACTGTTTTCAACATTTCTTCACTTTAGATGTGTTGTTTGAGATCTTAATCAACAATAAATAGGGAAACAAATAGAATTTGATCATTTTCTTATTCATCAAATAGTCGGGCTCCATTAGGCAGGCCTATACTAAACTAAATGTTCTCACTGATTTTATTTTTGTATTGAACAGCAGTACAGTATCATAAAGTGGGGACTACGCAAAGCTCATGTAGAATTGAATATATTAGAAATGTTACAGCACTTGATGTACTGCAAAATCTAATAATTCTTCCAACATGTAGAATTGAAAAGATGAGTAAATATAGTCTGTCCAAGCAAAGAAGACCCTCTGGCAAGATGGGAAAATTACTCCAGCTTGGTTAATATTTGTTCAAGAATAATAAATATGGTCTTAATAGTAGATCACATTGTTTCCTACAATTTAAGATCAAATTGATAATTTTTGAACCAATATTGACCGAGCTTGAGTCATTCTCTCACCTTGCCAGAGGGTCTTCTTTGCTTGGACAGACTATAGTAGCCTCATTTATTGAACGAATATTGTACTTTAAAATTCATCTCCACAACATGGAAAAAATCAATATCTGCGATATGCTCCAGTTAGAAATTGTTTTCATTGAACTGAAAACGATTAGATGACAAATTGAGGTTGGTTAAGTAGTGAAGAGTTTCTCAATTAGAATTACGTCTGCGTCTACGTAGCCAAGGGTAACCAGTGCATGAAGCGATAGATATAGTTGAGCCAGTTAGATATTTAGTAGGCTACATATATATAGTTTATACATACACATCAACTATGAGGATAAGTAGTTGATATAGATATAGTCTGTCCAAGCAAAGAAGACATTCTGGCAAGATGGGAAAATGATTCTAGCTCTGTCAATATTGGTTCAAAAATTATGAATTTGGTCCCAAATTGTAGATTAGAATGTTTCCTACAATTTGAGATCAAATTTATACTTTTTTAACCAATATTGACCGAGCTGGAGTCATTTTCCCATCTTGCTGGAATGTTTTCTTTGCTCAGCCAGACTACAACTATGAGGATAAGTATAGTTGATATACATAGGTAAAGCCAACCACAGACATAATAATACGGTGATGAGCCGAGTAGATATAGATAGATGCTAACTACAGACATGTTGATGAGTGTATATAGATATAGCACGACCGTCTTAGCCTCTCCTTGTGATGAAATCATGAACACGAGTCCAGGTTCATGACCTGCCGGCCGGAAGAAGACCGATTCGAACAAAATTCGTGACCATCTGCCGCCGTCAGTGAATGCCGGGGTTCAATCTGCTCACTTATTATCCATTGAGACATTTCCACACTGTGATTGCGGCCACTGATTGCACAACACAACTATGTTACGGAAGGGCAAATAGTAGAAAGAAAGAATAGTTAAAGTTCAACTATCATTTCTCTATGGAAGTACCAAACAAAAAGCTGAAAAGGACTACTTTGGGTGGAAAAGATGTTAGATTCTGAAGAAAACATTAATCACAATCATTCATTCAATTAATCAAGTACAAGGTGAGTACAAAAGGCATAATGCACATAACTGTTTCTCAACTAATTTTATATAAACGCCCAAATTAAGGTTATGTCTTATAGTGAAACTTCAAACTAATTTTCATCAACGAAAAAAAGACAAGAAATTTTAAATTTTGAAATAGATACAAATAAGTACTCCAAAACATGATAGCCCCTGACATCAACTATGTGGTTTGTAGAAGGAATTCTATAGAACAGGAAAAGTTCTCTCACTATTATTATTTTCATTCATCTTGGAACAATTCAAGCCTCATTATACATTATTTTTTATTCATGATAGAAAGTTACGAGCATGGGCGGAATTTACTACTAAATCTTGAGGGGCCAGTCAGGGTGTCTTGGGGGCCAGACTCACCAAATACCTTTGAGAATATAACTTATATTCTTCTTATTTTTATGGAGCCGGGCCCACCCAGGACCCCCGAAGTTCCGCCCATGGTTACAAGTATTATCATTCAAATAATACAGCATTCAAAGAAAATAATTGAATACCCTGCTTTCTATTCAGCTCACTGCAAGAGTCGCGGACGCGTTTCGAACACTGGTGTTTATCCTCGGCGCTCCTAGCTAAGTGTCCAGCGTTGAGGATGAACACCAGTGTTCGAAACTAGTTTTCGACTCAAAAACCGTAAGTTAAACCGAGCCTATTTATGATTGATCATCTGATTTGGTCGTACATTGGCAGACACTTTCCATCAACTTCAAGGAAAAAATGCAAATGGAGAAAATTGAAGGAAATTCATTACTTGAACCCTATTCAAGGAGGCTATTTATTACCGATCATCTGATTTGATCTTACATTCAGTCCACATCAAATCATCCTGACAACTTTTGACTACGTCAGTTCACGTTCAGACTCGAAAGATGCGCAGCTGGAAATAGCAACTAAGCGAAGTGCAGTAGCAGTCAGTACATGAAGCCTATCCTATCAATTAGAAGATCTAACTTGATCAGAGAGTTATTTCGATATCAAAGTGAACCAGTGCGTGAACAAAGGTAAAAGCGAATCCCCGTTGCAGTCACCGCTAGCCTATCGTCCGTCACCGGCAATCAATTAGCCACGCTCCAATGGCTAGCCACCATCCAACATGGATCTATCTGTCAATGCGTTTGTCCCCATCAGCACCACTCCCTTTATATCCATTCATTCATAGTTTATAACTTCATCTATTTTGGGCTTACTATTCAAAAACTATAAATTATGTAATACATCACTGATGTTTACATCTAATTAAGAACTAGGCTATAGATGTGTTTAATGTATATATCTGACGAGACTATTGTGTTTATTGTAAAACCTGACGAGATCCATGTATATTGTTATAATTATTTGTTAATAAATAAAAACTATTCTATTCTATCTACTTGAGAATTAATATTATTGATTAAATATTTAATGAAAGTATGTATTAATGTAAGAATCATGATGATATATATGTTTAATGCATGTATTTACTAAATAATTAGAATTATAAAGTCGTAATCGTGATAAAATGGATTCCCTGGCACCCAATAAAACTGTTGATTCATAGATTGAAACTTAATCGTTTGCAATCTATGGTGATTATTTAAAACTTATAAACTTACTTCATAAAAATATTCTTGTTAGAGATGGACAGAAAAAAGTGAGACGTACCCTTGTAGATTATTTACTACAGTACATAATCAATGGAATTATATTTTTTGCAAGGCGGAACTGACTTTACACTTTTATGCTACATTGTTTTCTTTATAATTTGTACCTAAGTTATAAACTTCTGTTATAAACATTTATTAACATTATAACTGTTATAAACATGTTATCTTCAATGAATTGATGGAAATAAAATTTTATTTGTTTGTGATATTTTCTCCCTTTCTAGTATGAAATAATTTATGAATAATTATTATTCACAAATAATTAGATTTTCTTTTTTCTTATCGATCATGCTCTTCTATTCCCTAGGCGCGGTTGTGTCAAAATTTCGTCTCTAGTAGAGAAACATGTAAAAAGTACCTTCTTCATTCGTCTTCACATCGAACCGGCTCAGTAAGATTATTTTTTAAAGAATGAGTATTATTGATAATAAATCTAAGACTGTATTCCATTCAAACAATAGATTTTAAAACCTAGTTTTATTGAACAATTCAAGTATTTTTAAGACTGCCAACGACCTTGAGAATCCTACACCTCAATTAATTATTCAAGAAGATAATTTCAGCCCATAGCGAAAGGATAGTTATTGAATTAGTGAGCTCTCCAGGCCATGAAAACTGAGTTATGCAAGAAACAAAAACAAAATCCATCTCTCATCCACATTTTGTCTCTCTGGATTCATTCTGAAGCAACCTGGAAATCGGATTGAGAAATACAACAATTTACTGGACCAAAGAAATATCACTGATGATACCGTTAATCATACACACCACGCTATGATTTCAACACCAAGGCTGTTCATTATCTTCACTACAGAAAACTTTCAAACCGAACTGGCATGTTGTGTGACCTTGTTCCTCTGAATTACATGGCTGCCATATAGGGCAACAGGGGGCCGCTACCAAAACACACTAACATTATTATGTATGTATAGGTACAGTAAATAGTTATCTGATCCCAAGGCTGTTTTGATGGAAGAGAATTACCTAAGAATTGGGTACCTATATTTTGCTACATTCCTAGCCCGGTCAGTAAAATTAAAGATAAAATCATTGACTATGGATATAAGTCATACTTAAATCCTTAGTCAATGATAAAATCCAGATCCTGTTTCATGAAAACTTATATGAGAAATATGTGTCAGTAGAAACGACAGTTGAGGATGAGGATCCGCTAAAATAGTTTTTGTAATAATGTAGCCCTACATGAGGAGGATACATAATTATATTGTCTGTTTTAGAAATTTTCTATTATTTCACACGAAACAGTATCATTGTATTCTATCTATAGCACTCCAGAAACAGGTAACGGGTACGGCAGAGATGACGAAAGTTTCTGAGACGAGCAGTACTGTATAAAGGTTCGAAGAATTTGTATTCTGAATTTGATTAATAATTTGAAGCTGATTAATTAATGCTTTCAAAAGTCATGTTGAACATACAAACTGACAAACACACAAACAACGAAAAGACTGACAACGACTTGGGCGCTGAGTCAAAAGTAGGAACTCGCTTCGCTCGTTCATTGACAGTTGTTAAAAAGATAGGATATATTGTAAAGAAGGTTAATATCAACTAGCGAGTTGCATCTTGCTTTGGTAAATCACCTACCTCATAATTATTAATCCAAGACTTCAATCTCCTGTACAATTTATTAAATGCATCCTGATTGAGATTAATAATTTTGTGAGCTTGAGTTTGAACCGAGATAGCCTACACATAGGAAAAGAATACAGCGCAGTACAGTACAGTATTTTCCGGGTCACCGGAAACGTTTGTTACGTTATATTGTTAATTCTTGTTGTTCTTTGTTGTTGAACTTTTGTTATTCTTGAATTATTTATTACACCTTATAACCAACACTCAACACAACAAATTTATTCGTGGGTGATGCCGACATCAGCGTGGGTAATGATAATATATGAATCTAATAAATATTTTTAGGGACTTCTTTGTCATAAAGAATTCAATGAGAATAAGCCAAAATAAAAACGAGAGTATCGAAAAGGACAATTTTTCGACGATTGAGGACTATGTCCTCTTGGCTTGTGCGTAGGTGATGAGAGCAGTGATGATGAGAGATAACTTTTGTGAATGAGAGACTACTTTTTAGGCAGTCGGGACCGACGGCTTAGCACCCTCCGAAAGGCGAAAGTTGCGCAGAGGTTTGTGGTCAAAATCTGTGTCGTCAACTGGGATTGAACCCAGATTATCAGAACGACGCTTTATCTCCCTTGATAACTGCTAATCTAATAAATTGAAAATCAAGAGTAAAAAGCGAAAACAGGGGTTACAAGTTTTAAGCGGTAGAAGGTGGTCTATAGAATATAGGTAATATTCTACTGCATAACTCGATAGCCATTATAAAGATGGAAGATACTATAGTCTGGTTGAGCAAAAAATATATTCTGGCAAGATGGGAAAATGACTGTCAATATTGGTTCAAAAATTACAAATTTGGTCTCACTCTGCCCTACAATTTGAGAACAAATTTATAATTTTTGAACCAATATTGACCGAACTGGAGTAGTTTTCCCCATCTTGCCAGTATGTCTTCTTTGCTCGACTATATACTACATAGCCCGACAGCCTGTAAAGATGATATCTTCTTTGATATAGTAAAGGTGGTGATAGGTTCAAGAATATGCAGTATATAAGGACAGAAGCTGTAAATAAATATATGAAATAGCTGTGGCCAAGTTCGAGATCAGTATCTCATCAACTGTATATGTGTATCTATTTCCCACACATACAGTATAGTCTCTCAGCAGACGCATTGTAGTTGACAAAGCGAGGGGAATTTGATTGCGGAGGTCGCTAGCAACCAAGTTTATGTTGCTGCCGTCGAATATTGGAGACGTGATGAGAAACTGAACGCAAAACCATTGTCACAAATAGCTGCCACGCTTCATTTACAATTGAATTTCATCAATATCTCCCTCACTCTCTCTCTCTCTCTCTCTCTCTCTCTCTCTCTATGACCGAGATTTTCACTTTGAAAAAGAACGGGTACGACACAGAGGAGGAGGGTTGAATGAATTTTCCAGCGTCAGAGTATTTTTCAAATAGAGCTTTGATGTGGATGCTGCGAGTGCCGCCACCGGTCTATGACAGTATTGATCGGTTTTTAGAACACGAGATTGTAAAATAATTTACAAAAGCGAATCCTATCGAATCTGTTATACCCACGTATATTGGAATAATTCAATATTCAATCAATTCTTTCATTATAAATGAAAAGACAAGATGTTGCCAAACCACTGATTTATTCATTCATTCAATTCAATTCTTTCATTAATTTTGTTCAATGCTTTTATTTGTCAGAATAAAGAAATTGAATTGAATGTATTTATCATCAGTTCTAATAAAATGACAATCTACTACTTTGGCCCAGATTGAGATGATAAATTCTCTTGAATCTGTAATAATCTTGTATGGATAAATCATGACATTTCCAGAATATATTCCAATGAGAGAATTCATTTGAATCTATAATAGTCTACTCTTTGGATAAATAATGAAAATTAATTAGAATTATAAAAATTGATTAACCTAATTAATAATAGAATTTTATTCTTGAATATGTAATTTGGCTTTATGATTATTTCGATTCATTCGAATTTTCGAGTTCCATCTAGCTATTATCTTATAAATTGTTCAGTTTCAAACAAATTATTGGAAACCATTGACACCTAAATTCATCTATATTTCTGAACCTATAGTTTTGTAGATACTGAAATAAAACATTTTTTAGAGATGTACCAGTAAAAGAGTTGAATAGTAAGACCGGGACAGGCAAGAAAGACTTTAATTGAAAGATTGACATGCTTGATTTTAAAACAGGAGTGGCACAACAGTCGCGCTAGATTTGACGGTGAAAGTTTAGTATTGACTGACACCTAATAACAGGATAGCCGATAGGTATGGTTGTATGTAATATAAGTAGCTTTTTAGCAATACTGGATAACAAACGCTTCTTAAAACAGAGTATTAGAACCAAATATTTGACATTTTCCTAAATAAAATCAAACTGACTTACACTCATGAACTAAACTCATTGGCCTACTAATAAACCTGAACTCAATTATTCATGAAAACGTCAATGCTTCATGTTACAATAGGTGTCATAAATCCAATGCTTGAAATATTTAAAAGCTACTACCCTTCATAAAAAAATACATATTTCCTTGAGAGTTATTCAATTATTTCCTATTATTATGAATGAATACATCAGTAGGAACATTAGGAACAGTTCATTCAAATATCAGTAGATAAATCTTATAATAAGACGACGGGAGAAGTTCAAGTTAACAAGGAACAATCTTATCATTATCAATTAAATAGGATATTCTTATGCAAAAGGATTTCATTAAATGTCTCATGAAATTCAAATATATCATCCTCCATTAACAACCATCTAACACTTGATTAAAATTCTATTAATATAAAAACAACGAAAAGGTTGCAATGGTATTGAACTCTACAGGAAATTCTTCAATAAATCAGCTAATCAGATACATCTGAAACAATAGTACCGTTATGACCAGGAAAATGTTAGTATTGCGTGTTAATTGTTAATGATAGTAAAATTAGATATAAATGCGTTTGGGAGGAAATGCAACAATATTTCTCATAAAGTTAGTAATTATAGACAATAAATAAATCTATCAAGACCCACCCCTCAATAATATTTTTGGAAGATCGGACCCACCCAGACTCCTTGGGAACGATTCTTTAATACTCCAATTTTCAATTTGAAAAGAAAAGAAATTGAAAGATGTGCAAATTGATGAGAGTTTCAACTGGGTGATGAGTCCTCACAACACATTAATTTGGACTGCTCCTTAGTCTACACGAAGGTGGAATGTTCGTTCTCAAGGTCCCTAATCAAGGAATTTATCAAGCACGTTAGTTGAATTAATGATGGCCCAAGCTTATTCGTAATGCACAGAAAAATTAGTAGGTTGATAGCTCCAACGTCGTTAATGGCTTCGAAGTTTTCAAATACAAAGCTACGAATTCATTTGTTTCTTTATAAATAACGGAAAGCAATTAAAGAACCAACGTCAAGGTTAATCAAATATTAGTTAATGAAGTTTTACCAAACCAATGGCTCATTAATTGACCTCCTCTACTAAACTTGAGAATAAATTATGTCATTTAGAATTAACGCACACTAGTGCGACCAAAACCAAGTTGCAGCCAGTTTAGTAGATTTATTTTCTTGGGGACCAAAGCTACTACACTGGAACTGCATTCATGTACACTGTACGGCGCGTGCTCGCAGCGAGCGAGCATATGTGGTTACAAACAGTGCAACCCGAGGCATGCGCGGCACATGCCTCGCACTGTTGATAGCGGCTTCAAGGGTAAACGCGCACCGGTACTTTCATGGTAATCATGTAGCACGGCCCTTTTACCAAAGCACACTGCTCACCTCAAAGTGTTCGCCGCGTTTGCCTCGCTGCGTCCGAGGCATGCGCAGCACATGCCTCGCACTTTCGATACGCGGCTCTACTCAGACCGGACTACGACTCAGACCCGACCAACTTGCAGGTTGCAGCCACAGAAACACGGAATCACACGTGAGCACATGGGGATCATATGGAGTAAAGCGCACTAGTCAAACCCAAGGTGTATAGAACACTACTATTCTGTAGTCTACACCTTCAGTCAAATCAAGACCAGAGCCAGACCACAGGGCTGCATACTAGTTAATCTTCTGGGCATGCATTGTCCTCATATTATGGTTGAGTGGGATCACCACATCGACCAGGAAGGCAATTCTCTCCTGCTTATCCATGACCATAATATCAGGACGATTTGCGATGATGGTGTGATCCATTCTTATTGCCCTGTCCCAATACAACTTTGCCCTTTCATTGTCATACACAAGCGCTGGCTGGTATTCGTAATAGGGGCTCTCCTCCTCAAGAAAACCAAATTTTAGGGCTATTCTTTGGTGAATTATATTCGCCACATTGTTATGGCGCTTTGTATATTCCACTCCTACAAGTGAAGAACACCCACCAATAATATGATCAATTGTTTCAGGTGCTATTCTGCACCTTCGGCACCTATCATCTGAGCCGTTTTCTTTCAGGATGCGTTTTCTTTATGACTTTCTGGCGATAAATTTATCTTGAATTGCCATAGCAAACCCCTCTGTCTCAGGGAACAATGAGCCATACTGCAACCACAAATTGGATAAGTTACAGTCTATGTACTCTTGACTGAGCATCTGAGCATGTGCACCATGTAGTTCTTTTTGCTTCCATGTCTCAATATTCTGTTCAGTTGTCACTACTTCATACAGAGGAGTATATTCATTCTCAGCCAACTTCAAAGTAGTGCACCCCTCCACATCATTACTCATCATTACTCTGTAGAGCAGTAAGTCTGCCTTGGATAGGAAATACTGCCTCAACCTCTGAACAGCACTATTGAGCCTGCTCTTAATGCCTATTATTCCTCTCTCATTATTAATATTATTATTATGGAAAACGCATACTGGTACGGCTCAGACCAAACCACGACTCATATCAGACCAGAGCACTGGTCTGATGTACTCAGACCAAACCTCAGACCAGACCTAGACCATGAAAGAAAACATATGATTTTAATCATTACATAAACCTTCAATATTGGAAGCATAGTACAGCTGTTGTCTTTCTCTGATCTGGCGTTTGTCTGGTTTTGGTTTGACTAGTGCGCGTTACTCCATGTGATCTCAATTTGTTCACGTGTAATTTCGTGTTTCTCTGGCTGCAAGTTGGTCTGGTCTGAGTCGTAGCAGTGCGCCTTGGCCCAAGCAAGTGAAGTGGATTGAAGTAGAGTGAAGTGGGTTCATTCTATTTGGCGACAAGTGACTCTTTTGGGAAAGCCTGCTAGCTGTGGGCAGATGCGTATCGGTAACGAAGCAACCATTGCGAGACCATCATTTCAAATGAGATCATCATAAAGTTCTTCTAACTCAGCATAAAAGAAAGCTATTCATTCAACTTAAAACTAAATCAGTGAATATGTAAAAATAATGTAAGTAACGTTTATATTCACTCACTAAATGAGCTCAGAAATGACATCATTCAACAAAAGACGTTTATACATACCCAAAACATGACATTGAATCCAAATATCATGTACTTGAGACAGCAGCTAACCTCGCTAGTATCCCTCCGATATTTGCGCACTGTTGTCTGAACAGGAGGCATTTTAAAAGTTACTCCTGGAACTTGAGTCACTTCTGCACCACCCATTTTAAATTACTTGACTAAAAAACGGATAAGCTACACACTTGTAATATTTCTATACTTTTAAAGCTCGGGTTTGATTACAAACTACCTAACTAGAAAACATGGACATTATTCTCAAGACTGGCTTGCGAGCACCAGAAAAGCACCAAAGCAAGTTTCAAACCTTATCTGAATTCACTAAAACTTCATTTAATTGAGATCAGTTAGCCTGAGCTGGTTTATCAACTAAATTTATCAATTCTATACAAAATTAATGATGACTAATGTAAGCAAATCCTTTCCTGCCATATTCATTGATGATTTGAAACCAATTCACAACTACACACTACTCAAATTTAAACCTACACTCTACATAAAAACAAACAACACTGTCTCTAGATCGAATCTGACTGGACCTGGATTGAGAATGGTTATTTTCTCGTTTTGAGGTTCTTGTTCTCAGGTTCTCTCTTCTTTGTCGACAGTCGACTAGCTTCGGATCTTGTTCTGCTGTTTTTGTTTGTTTTGTCTGCTTCTGACCTGACTTCTGCAACTTACAATACAGTCTTGCCAAAATAGGTTGTGTGACTGAGTGCAGCATTTACGTCTTAAACATCGCTAAGATTCTTATATATTCACTGTAAGGAATAATAATTGAATAATATAACTAAATGGAGAACTGACAAGTATTTTATCATTGTTGTCTTAGTAAATGGTCTCAAAAACATTCAACATACAACTATCAAATGTTGGCAAACCTTAATTCGATTTGAATTCATGCTATTGGTCCAATTGTGACATCTAAGTTTAAGCGGCAATTTTCAAATGAACATATTCTTCAGCATCAGTTATTACAATAATACCTTTCAAAATTTTATTATGGAACATACAATTTTCAAATTACATGGTTTTCTTTAATAACCACAATACTGTACTATCAATTATTATTGGCAGATTCACTCACATAAAACCTGACCTATTATGAATTCTTCAAAAAAGAAAAAAATGTTGAGTGGATTTCAGAAAGTAGCTGCCACATAGATCAGTTTTGACCTGATTTGGTAAAACTTTTACAAATCCGACATGAGTCAATTTAAAAAAATTTTCTTACTCTTCCAGGTTAAGGATGATGTAACACCCGGTTGGACAGGGACACTGACCAAAATGGCCGCTTTAAAATTCTTGGCTTGTTGCAAATATTTAGCATTGAAGTCGGTGAGACCATGTCACTCCAGACATTTTCTACACACGAGCGCATCTTTTTGTCTATCTGTGTCGTGTCCGGCCTGGTGTGACATTGTCCAAATAGTCAATAAGAGGAGAGGGGTTCCGGCTCTCCAGAAGGATTTTGATGCCAGTATATCAAATAATGAGAGTCAATGAACTCATTTATGTTACTGTAAAACTCGAGCCGCACACGTAATGCATTGTTCCTATCCGACTCACGTCCGATATTCCATCAGGGTTGGTGGTGGTAATAGGAACGGTCACTGGACGTACAGCAGGAACGCAATGGTCTGCGGCAAGCCAAGTTTGGTCTATTTCATTTACCTACAAGTACTGTACTTATTACAGCCTAATATTTCCATATTTCCAAATTCTCGATCAAAAGAACTAGGCATTCCCGGATGGATCGAGTCAAAAAAGAACTTCATGATTTCTCAGTCATACTTCGACTGATTGTCAACAATTTAAAACTTTTCAATAGATTCAAATCAATTGGTATGCAAGAGGCGACGAAAGGTTACTTGGATTGTCATTGAAGAACTCACTCATCCCATAGAACTCACTCACTCCCCTCATAGTAACTTCTTTTGATCAGGTACAGTCAGTACTTTGTAATCACACTTTTGAACATAATGTTCAGCCGAGCAGTATGAAGAGAAGTGAGCAACCTATTCCACATCTCCATTGTCAAGGCAGGGAAACAGTCCTTCACCCTTGACAGTTTGCATCTAGGTAGGTCAATATCTGTAAATTTTCTTGTTTTGTGGGTATTAATAAGCCATCTCACTGCAAATGATGCCTGATTAGTCTTGACCTACGATGCCAGAATATAATGACCCTAGACGTTATGAATACCCAGACGATGGAAAATATGATTACAATGAGCGAAGAAATCACTATTCGTCAGTATTCTCAAAGCCTTCTTCTGCAGAAGCAGGATTTCTCTCACATAGTCTCGGGTTGTGCTTCTTCATAGGCAAAATGTATTTTCATAATGCAGAAGAAGGCTATCAGAGACATTGCCAGAGTTCAATATCGAGAATATTTTAGACACATTTTCATTAATCTACGAATATAACGGGTGTTTTTTTTAGAGGTATAGTACTTTGGATTGCAATAAAACAATAATGGACAATTCGATTGACAAGAATTTTTTTCATTCGAAAGATAATCTTGTGGCATTACGTTTTAAAAACGATTTATGGCTCATGATCGCCACGGCTGGCTCGGATGTAGTCCAATCTGGATGTCCAATTTTTCCAACATTATTTGTGGTAGATTCCACCAGCCCATTCCATAAAGCGCACCAAACAGTCAGTTTTCTGGATGTAAAGGTGTTTTGACACACACTTCACTTCAAATGTGACAGTTTTGTTTGTTGATCTAGCCATTCAACCAGAAGCGCGCTTCACCGCTAAACAAAATTCCCTTATGAAAATCGGGAACAACGGCTATCACATTTTGAGCCCATTTGACGAATCTATACCTTGCTTGATGATCGTTTGGCTTCAATTCTTGCACGAGTTGAATTTTGTAAGCAAGCAAACCAAAATCTTTCCGCAAAATATTCCATAAACTGGATGGACCCAGATCCAATTCCTGGGCTCAATGGCGAATGGCTCATTCGCGTTTTCCTCAATGCTACGCTCTAACTTACAGTAGGCTATAGCAATAGCTTCTTCTGCACCGCACGGCGTCTCTGGGGATGCAATTTATCAATAAGAGTGAACGTGGTGCGAAAACGGCCCATGGTTAATCAAATTAACTGCTCTGATAGACGATTCTGTTGGTGATAAAATGGACGTAGTTAGAGATATG
Organism: Sogatella furcifera; assembly: GCA_017141385.1. Classification (NCBI taxonomy): domain Eukaryota; kingdom Metazoa; phylum Arthropoda; class Insecta; order Hemiptera; family Delphacidae; genus Sogatella; species Sogatella furcifera. The sequence continues at coordinate 9,568,642 of CM029548.1, read as the reverse complement.
TATTCCGCACAGAACCAAAATTTTAAAAATAATATTGCGCTATTTGCAAGCGTTGTTTAGGTGTGAGTCTATTAATGATGGATTGCCAAACCAAACTGATAATAAATAACTTGTCAAATGTTGAATCGGTCACCATCTTCAACAGTAATGTCAACTTAAAGTTCTATACCTCTTAAAAAACACCCTTTACAATCAATGTACAGTACATAATGCAATGCCCATTATATTTGAAAATGAATCCGGATAAAATGGAGAAGAGAAGCACAACGCATTCCAATAACCTAACACTGGATCTAGTCAGTTTACACAATGTAAAAAAAAATTTTTTTACTCAATGTAAACAGGAGCAGGCTCCATAAAACAGACCAAAGTCCATCAAATGCGGCAATTCAATTCTTGAATAGAATTCTTATTGAGGTGAGACAACTCTGTTATGAACAATTTAAACGGACAATTGAATTTGCACTGAAAAATAGAAAATAATTGAAATTGAATATTGCACTGACTGGCCTATGTTTATGTCAACTTGTGGCATTATGGTGGGACTTGTGGGACTTATAGCACTTCTTTGTGCGCACTCTTCTCCATCCGACTTTTCACTACTCTGTTGATGACACGTATAAATTATGAAAGGGGAAATCGGTTTCCCAACTTCATGTAAAAAGGTATTACTCGCGGATTTTACCTGAACACATAAAAATAAAAGCCTTTCAATTTCAAACACGATAAATTGTTGAGGTAAGTAATTTGTAAGATTTTGATATCAATATACACTTTTATTCAATATTCATATAAAAATATTACTGTGAATGTATATGGCTATAAAAATTACAGTATAATTTATATCAGTCTACTTAACATGGAATGAGTTGAACTTTTTTCATGCATTCATAAGATCTATATGGAATATCAATACTATGTATGCTATTATCATAATAGTATGATTTAAAACATATTCATACCATGATTCATAGAATATGAAATCTCAATAATATTAGTCAAAAGAATGATTTTCTCAAGTTATGAAGATTAATAAATTGTATCATTTCGAGTTTTTGTTACCAAAGGATTGAGAAATCATATACATTCTATGGCAAAATAATATTTTACAACCTATTTTGTCAGTCCAGTAGTATAAAATAATAAGAATAATAAATATGGAATGAAAAATTTTCGAGTCATTTTTATATTCTTATAATATGAATATTATATTTAGAACAAATGATTGTAGAAGAACGATAATAATGTATTATAACCCAAGCAACAATCACATGAAAATACAATTACATATTAAAATCTAAAAATGGCCACTAGACAATTACTAGAAAATGGCATACTTTCCAAAAAAGTATAATGTTGTAAAATATTTTTTTTTTTGCAAAAACATTAAAAAATAATGTATAAAAATATCATTCCATGTAGACACAAAATCATTCTGGCTTCTAATAAAAGAAACTAATTATAAATTTTATATTCTAATAGAAAATAAAATATAATAAGTTCTTTAGTAATCAATAATCGTGATTCTAAATTGAGCATCTACAATGAAAATAGGCAGTTTCAGTTTTTGAGATACAAAAACTTTGTAAAACATTTTTTTTTACAAAATACGAAAATTTCTTAAACATTGAAATTTTGTTGGAATTGAGTTCAAGACATAAAAATGTTTGGAAAACATGTATATAAAAATATTATACTAATGTCATATTGGAAAAGCAGGCATTGCTTCGACTAATAACTAATGTAAATTATCACTGTAAGGGTAGGATTATACAAAAAAAGGTGTGACTGCGGTTTAGGCTGAGGCTGTTGGTTAATGATATACTATAATATAGATATACTAAGTATAACTATGTATATACTATTAAACAGCCTCAGCCTAACTCACAGCCACACCTTTTTGACATATTTTTACCCTAATTCAAGTTATTTCCCTTATACAGTATACTGTATAAAGTAATCAAGATATAGTAAAATACATATAAAATAATGGAAGTAGTATAAAATTTGTAGTTATTCATAATTTTAATTTGTTAATTAAAATAATTTGTAGTATGAAATTCATAGTTATTTCCCTCATACAGTATACTGTATAAAGTAATCAAGATATAGTAAAATACATATAAAATAATGGAAGTAGTATGAAATTTGTACTTTTAAAATTGTCTTGTTGAACTGTTTGTAAGTATACTTTTGATTTGTTCGTAGAAAAACTAGTGTTTTAAGAATTTATCTAAATTCATAGAACACACAAATCAATTGTGTAAAGCTGACAACCATGTAATCTAATTAAAAATTCATTCCTAGATCGGCTAGATCGAAGCAAATTGTTACAATAATCATAAAACTTAGTCCTTAATTTTTGGTACAGAATGAATGTTTTGGACACAAGAGTTATACAGGGGAGTGTTCCATTATATCATACTTGCCTTGCTTTTTACATATTAACGGATAAAATAGTGTTACGTAATAGCCAGTCGCTCCACCTGCAACGATCACCACAATCAGCGTGATAATACCCCATGCCGACTTGAAGGATCTATTGGAATCGCTGGTATCTGAAAAAATAGATAAGATAATGTTAATTATAAATAGTGATAGTTTATTCTGCACCAAGTATCAATAAACTGATATTTTTATTCGTGCGGCTTGATTTCTTCATTGAATTATGTGAACAAGTTCCATGAGTAAAAAATAAAGTCCGAAACAAGTTAAATAATATTTCAAATAGGTACTAAATATTATGGAATATATTATTAAAAAAGTATTATACTAGGATATGATATAAAGACTTCGGAATAATTGTGAATTACCATGCACTACAACCATAGTATAGTTCGCTGAGAAGATACGCAATTACAATTTAAAGTATATTGCAAAGCCGTGTCTTCTCTGCATAAGCAGACTATACTAGACCAGTCGAATTGTATCAGACTAGATGAAAACCAGTGTTGAAAGGTTTTAAATCAGTATGATCATTGGAACTTCTTGTATAGTATCATACAAGAATTTATTACATCGTATCGTAGAGATTTTTATGAGTTTCTCGAAAGTAAGGGCTTAGATACGCGAATTTTGTTTTAATCAAGAAAATGTGAAATGAAATTAAATGAAAATATCCTTCATTAGACGGAGTTAGGACTAGGAAGTCCTTTCTACCACTCAACCTTAACTATGTATCCATAATGTGTGGATGCAAATTGATCCAATGTTCAAGTCGGTTCACACGCATCGATTCATCATGTCAACGTATAGATCGACTTTTACTATTAAATAAAATGAAATTCACAGCACATGACTCATCAACTTGAACAACACGACTTGACTCGTGTACCTGAGGCATAAGACTACAGGAAATGTTCATAGGACCCTCCATACAATTATTAAATTGAATCATTAACATACAGCTCAAGTGAGCTACTAATACGATTACTTCTTACTTCGGTACAAAGACGATTTCGTATACTTTAGTCTGTATAATAAGGTTTCCAAGTTTTTTGAACGGACAGCTATATATCTTTACCAATTAGTGTTATAAACTGTCCAAGCAAAGAAGACCCTCTGGCAAGATGAGAAAATGACTCCAGCTTGGTCAATGTTGGTTCAAAAATTATTGATTTGCTCTCAATCGTAAGAAACATTTTGTTTAACAATTTGAGACCAAATAAATATTATTTGAAACAATATTGACCGAGCTGGAGTCATTTTCTCATCTTGCCAGATGGTCTTCTTTGCTTGGACAGAATATAAACATCAACTAAAATCTTGAAACTTTAGCTATTTTTCTAACCGCTGTTTTGCAGGCGATATGCTAACTTATATACTCCTATTTAGTAGCACTCTGCCACCAATTCTTCTTGGGATTGATTCTGCTTCTTCGACTTCACTATACAGAAGCATACCAGGAGGCCATATAAATGTTTCTCATACACTAACAAGATTGAAGCTCAGCTTAAAATCGCTATGAGAATGATTATTGGTTGTATTAACTCCTGTGGACTGGCTCCCAACACTAATAGCCCAGGCAAATTAGATCGAAAAAAGGCTGTGCCTCCAAAAAAAGGCAAGGCTGGAAATCGTCTTAATCGACTTTGGGCATCGTAAATAAGTTTACTATGAGTTTGCGATGGATTCCGAGGTGTGCATAATACAGGGTGACTAGAAAACCACCAAATTTCGGTTCTGTTTTTAGTTTTTCGCAAGAGAACAAAATTATCTCCATAGGGATTTTGAAATACGCCTTTATAACTCATCAGACTGAAGATATGAACAATAAAATACTAAATAAGGTAAATTTTTCATTTTTCCTAAAAAATACCACTCTTTTGAAACCTCATTCCTCGGTCCTTGTTTGAGATAGAAGGTTGGATTTGATACCAATCTCTTGAAAATTTTATTAGCTAAAAAAAGTATAAGAATGATATTTTATGTCAGACGCTTCGTTTTGGCGTAAATAGCGAAAAACTTAAAACAGAACCGAAATTTGGTGGTTTTCTAGTCACCCTGTATTATGCACACCTCGGAATCCATCGCAAACTCATAGTAAACTTATTTAGGATGCCCAAAGTCGATTAAGACGATTTCCAGCCTTACCTTATTTTTTTGGAGGCAAAAGTCTAATTTGCTCGGGCTATAAGCAATATAGCGTCCCCTTCCTTGCGTAGGAAGAACTCCTTGACCAAGGAGTTTAGGTTATCACCGGCAACCCGATATTGTCAATTCATGAAGACATCCCTAACCTTGAGATGAGATGCCTCAGATCTAGAAAGCCACCTTTGGAATTTGCAAAGGATCTGGTCAAAGCTAATTTCAACATGGACTATGAATAGATTGCTGCCTGGAGAGCACAATTACTAACCCACTGGTACAGCTTACTGATCCCAATAAAGAACCAAAGGGTTTCTGCCTTCCCCGTCACCTCTGGAAGGGTTTAAACAGAGTGCGTACAGGGCATGGTGATAGGGACAGCCTACACAAATGGGGAATCCTACCTTCACCTCATTGTGACTGTGGCGCTCCAAAACAGACTATTAGGCATATTGTTGAGGTCTGTCCCAAGTGTTACACATCAATAAAAAGCTTGATTGTACCCTCATGCTGCTGAAGATTTTGCTAATGCTGTACCATCAGCCCTTGAATGTCTGGCCGATCTTGATTTGAGCATAAGCCTATAGTTGAGTGGCCCATGCTACAGTACCGCTAATGAAGTCAGGGAAAAATCGATCCCTCAAAGAATTAGCGGCAGAGTGCCACAACTTGGGGATAGAAAAGTTAGAGCTTTATCTGCAAAAGTTTTAGGACAGAAACGGTGATTAGATGAAATGCATTGTGAGATTTGAATCGATTTATAACAGTTGGTAAATATATATAGCTGTAGGCCTATATTAAAAAAAACATGGGACACTTATTACACACATGACCTATGTAACATAATAAAATTGTGATGCAGAGTGTTTCAGGAGGATTCCTTACACCAATTAGAGGAAAAAGTTCCATTGGACTTACCTACAAAAACGCTTTGTTAACTTGATAACAATGGCAGAAAATTGACATTAAAAAATCTTTTTTTTTAGAGGCTATAAGCAGATACAGAAATAATCAAACTCATGTAAAATGAGCTGAGAAATTTAATGAAACCAGTTAGAAGTTTGTGAATTGAACGGTTATAAATGGATATTTTTAATTATTAGAAGTTGCAGAGGTCCGGATTCTGAAGTAAAAGTTAAATGGCAGTGATTCTGTAAAACTTACTCAAATCTCAGAAATCTCGATGAAAAGAAGACAAAAAATTGTAGCTTACACGTGTTCAAGTTGGTCACGATTTTTATCGCAATTTTTAAGATCTGGATGAGTTTTAAAGAATCACGGCCAATACAACTTTTGTATTGTAAGAAAAGTAGCCTACAACTTTTTCTTCAAAATCCGGTCCTCTGCAATTTCTAATATTAAAAAATACAAGTTTGTGATTTCATAACCAGTAATAATCATTGAATTCTAGTTGTTCTATAAGGACCCAAGCTTATTAACATTTATATCATGATATAGATATTATATTAAAATACAGTAGCTATTATAAAAAAGTAAGCTAATCTAATCGGAAAACAATGGAAAAATGCTTCGTTTACCACTATTTGTTGATACAGAGCGAGCTGCTCCACCTCCTCCATTAGCTACGTTAAGGCCATTATAGACAGACTTGACTGGTTTTGGTGGTGCACTGCGTGAGAGCGCATTCGAACTTGAACGTCCAGCCGCTTCTAGGATTTCAACTAAACTTGCTGCGCCTGAAAAAATTACATAGCATTCATTCAACACCATTGAAATTTAATTAAATTGGGACACTTGATACTTTAATACGTTGTCAAGGACTAATCTGTATTCAAGGAAGTTTTTTATTGCCCTATCGGTAGGATAGGGCATTGTATAGTATTGTGTAGGATCGTTATAAGGTTGTATCTCGCCTCCTCCTAAGTTTGAGATTGAATTAATCAGCGAAATGATCATTTTCTGAATTAATGTCGATATACGGTACCTTACTTTATAAGGTTATGGTAGTTTTTACAGTACCGTACTAGACTACTTGTATAACCATTTGTTTGAAGAGGGAGGTACAGTTTCAGTTTTTTTGCTGATTAGTTGATTGCTTCTTTGCCTGAAGAACTCAATAATTTCATTGGTAGATTAATTTCCGTTGGTTTATGTCCATGAACTAATATAGAAATATAAAACTAATATAATATTATAATAAGTAAAATTATGAACTGGATCGTTGTCAATTTCAGTTTACAATTTCTGAATCAATTATCAGCGACAAATATGATTATTTTACCAAAATAAGAACAATTTTTAGGATAAGTTACCAGCAACTTATATTTTTAATGAATAAAATTTCCGAGTAAATAAAGATAATATAGTGAGAGGCTAACTCAATATTAAAGCTCACTTTTGTTGCTCATGAGATATTGCTGTCATGAGCAAATCATGCAATTTGCAAATTATAGTGCAACAGTGAGAAATAGTCTGGCTAGGCCTCTGTATTTGCAGCAGGAGGGGAATAAGAAGCATTTCTGCGGGATTGCTGCTCCTCCACAAATCTAATAACATTCTGGTTTTATCCACATAAAACTGCTGATCTAGAAACCCTATTCACTTGTAACTTACCAATTATAATATGTGGAATTGCCTTATATACAGTTGGACCAAAATTTCTTGACAGTAAGTGTTATTAACTTCATTAAAAACATTGACTACTGCCCTAATCCACTGTCTAATGTGACATTAGTTGCCTGAAGGGGGTCTTGGACGAGACGTTTACACGTCGTTTTACTAGTCACTTGTATCATAGCTTCCTTTAAAAGAAGGCCATGGCCTAAAAATTGACAACTATGAAGAGGGTCCATTTAAAAGCATTGAAATCATTTTCCAGTCAGCTGTTCTAATGGATGTGTTTCTTGTGTGCGTTCTCACATTTGATCATGAGCTATTTTAATAAATAACTGTCTATTCTTATGCTCGGTTTTTCCAAGCACACTCAAATTTGAGGGACCCTCAAGTTTACTACACTTTAACTTACTACATTTCCTATACTTATCATAGAAAATGTCAGCTGTTCATCAAAATTCGAGGTCCCTCAACTTTGAGTGTGCTTGGAAAAACCCGGCATTAATCTTTCTTGCTAATCTCTATCACAACCTATTACAAAAAACACAGAGGAATTCTATACGAAGAGTTTCATAAACGTTTTTCATGGTAATTATGCTCAAAGAGAGAAAAAACAACTTAACATGCATGATTTGTACCTGTACTTAATGTACTTGATATGAAAAGACTGTGTCTACGGTGCGACGTTGTCATATTATTAGGACAGGGCCTTCTATTAAAGGAAGTTATGCTTGTATAATTAGGCCATAATTTCTTGGCACCTGACAGCTCAGTGGTACCTATCAACTTCATTAAAAACATTGACTGCTACTCTAATACACTGTCTTATGTGATATCAGTTGCCTAATGATTTAAGAACGGTTCCCGCACTATGCCCCTCGCCTTGGTCAGCTGGTTCTGGCTGCTGTCAAGAAATTTTGGCCCAACTGTGAGGAGAGTTTCAATATCACGAATTTCCTCCTTTCAGGAATTACGAATTTTGGATGTTCCACATTCGAAACTTATTCTGTTCGAGTTCGATGCTGTGGTGGCTGCCAGTTCTAACCTTTCTCAGTTATTTAACCTAAGGTTAGTAGAGTACATCAGGGTTAGCTAACCTATGCTAGATAGTTTAGAAGAGTGTATAAAGCTTATTATACAGCGTGGTTATCAAACTGAGCTGAAAAGAACAGGGAATAAAAGACGTTCAATGAGAATGAGGAACACATCAACATGAGGAAGAAATTCGTGATATTTAGCCATTCCTGAACTGTACAGCAGTAGGTTTGCAAATAGAAGTAAATTATAGCCTGTCATCGTAAACAAATATCTTAATACGTCAATGTTAAGTTAAATCCATAGCAATAAATTGTGAATAACTAAGACCGGCATTGGCTAGTTTTCAAATCAATTCATATGTACTCATCCTCAAGCTGCATTATGCAGTACTTATTTCATCATCATTTAAAGATGACTTTAGGAATTGAGTCGTGTTCTTCTAGCTTTTGAATTGAGGTTAAGGCTTTAATTCACTCACATGCTAAAAAATGTCAACATAATTTACATAAGATCAACTATCACACAAAATCAACCCCAAAACAGGGAGTTCATTAGTATTGTTACTGTACATTTTTATACTTACATATTAGCACAAATAAAACTCGGGCGGCAAACATTTTTCATCAAAAGAGAGAAATTCCATGAATTCACTAGTGAGAATAAGAAAAAAAGACTAAAAAGAAACAAGGTTTTTCAATGTAACATAGCTCACAGCAAGGTCAGATAGTTTATGTTAATCGTCCAGCAGACCAGAATAAAAATAATATGCAATTAGAAGTAGATGAAATTCGTAAATGTAAGTTTCAAATGAATAAAAATACAAAACGTTAAAGGTTAAACAAATTACTGTTACTGTATCACTCTGACGTCTGACTATGGGCTCGTTCAGGGAACATGGAATCAGTAACCGCTTTACGGTAACTTGTGACATGGAATAATCCACCACAAACCGTGTCACAATCTACCACATCATGTTCCCATAGAACGCGGTACAAAATTCCGGTTCACAGCTGTTGGCGCGTACTTTTGAATTGTGTATTAGTACAAAAAGAGTGTCGCATTGGATGCAAACAAAATCATTGTAGGGAATTATCATAATTATTATCACATCAATCTATTCAATAATGAAAACCAATACTTCAACTCCAAATCATGTACCATAGCCAATCCAAACAAATATTTGATATTTGACAGTAACAGATTTTGTAAGTTGGCTACTCTAGGTCAATTCCATCCAATAAGTTGCTTTCTTTCAAAGCCATACTTGAGGTTGAGCTGATAAAGCTGCTTCATTATGAAGATACACTGCTATTTTTTTATATAATACACAGTATTTATGATGGTGCATGATCTCATAAATGAAATTATCCGAGGAGAATTGGGTGAAATAGCTAACTTTAACAATCTGAACAGGCCCAACATTTTAAATTTGGATGTGTTTGTAGCAGTGGAAGATTTAGGGAATCCACGGAGGCATGTGATGGAAAATTTATTGAATCAAGCATGGTATTATGCAAAAGACAATAACTATAGTCTACTCTGGATAATGCTTTTTAATGGGAACCATAGCCTTCTTTTCAAGTGCTAATGTGTGCGATCCAAGCTGTAGGATTATGAAAATGATTAAAAGCTATTGGGATTCAACAACTCCAAAAAATAATCTATTAAAACAAACTACTAAAAATTAGTTCTTAGTTTCATAATTTTGCTCTCCTTTCATAATTTTAAACTCCTCTGGATATGTTGTTCAACATCCAGAGAAATTATTATTATTATAAATTAAAATAAACTCACCTCGAAGAGAATTGTGCACTTCATCAGTTTCAAAAATTCGATATAAAATATCTTTAAATGAATACAGAAGTTCTACTCTTGAAGTCATCTTTGTACAATTGTTTGTTTGGAAACTTTCCATATGAAGTCAGCTAGCAGACGCTCAGATGTCTGACCATCTCGTCTCGACTAATGAGGCTCCGATCCCTCCGATCACAGAAAATGGATCAGCCTCAGGAGATGGGTACAAGTCACCGCTTTCCGGTCGAAGAATCTTGGTACATTTACTGTCAAAATGCTCCCATTGGACGTGGGACAATTTACCGCTCGGCTTTTTGAGACAATGTATCAGTGATCATACCTTCCCTGAACGAGCCCTATGCTTCATGGATCATGGCGGCTCCACACGCTCGGGTGAGTGGCCAATTCGAGCGGCCAGTCGAGCGACTCAGCGCTCGTTTACCATCCACACACGACGCGAGTGCCACAAGAGTTTCAGCGCCATTTTGCGCTGTCGCAAATCGGTCGAGCGGTTCCGGAGGAGTAGCATTATAGTCCAGGCATTTCAGACAAAAAAAAGGTGAAACCTCCCAATGAGAGCGGCTAAGCTGAAAATTGGCACAATTCACTATAATGCCATTCTAAATAAGGATTCAAAAGTCGACACCTGTATCATGTCCGCTAACTTTTTTATTCAAGGTCAAAGATCGAGAAAATCAGTTTTCTGTGAATAACTTGTTTCCTGTTCAAGTTATGTTTTTAAATGTTATTATAAAAATTGTAGAGCTCAAAAATCCCTACAAGATTGATTATATGCATTTTTATCAAAAAACTGAAGGTTTCCGAGATACGCTGCAGAGAGGGGGGAGCGCGCACTTTATCAAGGGATAATCCCGCATGAACTATGAACTAGTATGTTCGATTCGCGCTATATTATGTTGATAGTGCAATCAGATACTATTTTAGTTAACAAATTGATTATAGAAAACTCTTCTTATACAAATCATCCACAACTTCAAAATTTTGGAATTGACAAATCTTGCTCAGTCGAGTCTCAAGGTAGTCTATTAATCTCAAGGTACAGTAGTAATTTTTTTAATCTCAAATCAGGAACACCTTTCCTGCCACTTCTTTGGTACTTTGATTTGATGTAGATTTCTTCACTTTTCCGTCAGTAATAAGAATTGATTCTGGAATTATTCTATTTACATTATTTTCATAATCGCAGTATGTGGATAGTATAGTGTACATCAAGACTATAAATATTAATGTTTGCTACATATGTATTGCACTAGAGATTACCCTGACTCAGACAGTAGAATAACAATTTTTGTGTGCCCAGATAACCAATCTGCCCAGTTTTCACCAATCTCCTCGTTTTCTACTTTTCGAAAACTAGTGTATTCGAATTCTCGTGTAGGCTTACTTCCTTTAGAAATAATCACTATTAGTTATCTGTTCATATTGGCTGCTTCTGACCTGCATATCAGCCTATCACATTGCCGGCTGCTTCTGATCTGCTACTTCATCAGCAGCTGTACTGCGAAACATACCAACACAACTATTTAAAATCAATAGCAACCACTGGCGGCTTGTGCCCACAAAAAAGATGAAGTGCTGTACAGTAAAGCTGCGTATTGATAGTCTGAGGCATGTGCCACAAATGCCTCGCAGTACAGTCTGGTGACGCAAAAAAAGTATAAACTCATGGCTGAGGCATATGTGTGAATATAATCTGCAATAATCAAAAATAATTATAATTATAGTATAGTATATAGTATATAGTATATAGTATATAATTATAATTATAATAAAAATAATAATAATAATAATAATTATAATAAAAAATCTGCATTTTTTGTAACCAAAAATGCGAGCACGCAAACAAATTGACTAGCGCCATCAAGCGGGAGACAAAGCAACTAAGCTCTGACAATTGATATTTTGGACTTTGGAGGTTAGTTTGTGCTCAATTAGTAGATAAAAATTCAAGGCAATGCTTATTATTGCCTATTAGAACCTTCTGCACCCAAATAGAATTCTTAATCACAAAAATGCATAGGAATGGGGTAAAATTTTAAGGTTAGTTTGTAGAATTGTTTGTTGTGCGTTGCGAGGCAACAGGCACTGCTCGCTGCGAATTGTGTGCAGCGTTTGCCTCGCTGCTAGCAAACCCGGTATCGACAGTCCGAGGCATGTGTAGCACATGCCTCGGACTGTGGATACACGGTAGATAGTAACTAGTAGTAGTACTCTTTTTTTGTGTCAACAGACTGTACAGCGAGGCATTTGTAGCACATGCCTCGGACTGTCGATACGCGGCTTTATGAGATATACAAGCACTTTACCTGTTTCATAGGCTTGAGCCGCCAGTGAAGCAACACAACTCTTTCTACCCCGGTATATGGGAATCCTCTTGATTCCTTTTTTAGCTGCAAAAAAATCATATTGAGGCCTACCTAAATAGACAATCGAATTCCTGTGATAATAGTATTAACTCTCCGTGTAATACATAGTGTCTATACATATGCACAGTCTCAGTTACCAAAATTTTTAAATATTCAATGTGTCCGTCATCAATATCAACATTCACAATTCCATGCAGTTCAGTGGCATATTGTTAATTCCACAAACAAACATTTTGTGTAATGTAACATTGTTATAATAGAGCAAGAAAGTGGTTTTTCAAGGAATAAGCCAAAAGGTATTGATTCAGATTAAAACTGACCCTTATAACCTCCTGTTGAATCGTCGTAGGGTCTTACCTACTTATTTCCGATAATTTAAATTAATTTCAATATTTATAATTTTGAAATTGTGGGTAAATTGTATAAGAAGAGTTTTCTACAATCAATTTGTTAACTAAAATAGTATCTGATTGCACTATCAACATAATATAGCAAATCGAACATTCTACTTCATAGTTCATGTGGCATTACCCCAGGCGCACACCAACACGATTTCGTTGCGAAGGTTTGTTGCGGTGCGAATTCGATTCTGAGAACTTGCCGGACGAAATTTTGAAACCATTGCGGTGTATGAGCAGACCAATGCGTTGCGAAATATTCGGTTTGTGAATATTCGCAGCAAATGCTGCATGCAGCATTTGTCGCAAGTATTGTGGCTCGGTCAGGAACTGAATCTAATTTTCGTCTGCAAGTAAACAGACATAATCAAAAAGGAAGAAAGTCAGCTCTCGGCTCTTTGGAAATGAACACTGAGCAATTGTTAGCAATTTTTACAATACCAAATATGATGATTTGGTATTATATCAACATGTATGATTTAAATCACAAAGATTACAAGAATATAAGAGAAAAATACAATATTTGGTGTGATATTGGAAAAGCTGTTCCAGGTTAGTTTCAGTTTACTAAAATAGGTTTTACTTTTAAGTAGGCTAATCGGGCTATTAGCTGTTATTAGGCACCTTACTATAGTAGTTTATACGAAAACTCAGGATATTATTATTGTACTACAGCATCATTATTATAGTTAACTTCAGTATCTCTTCTACCCTACCATGTGTTAACTCTGACAAGGTTCAGGAATTGATTATCAGCTATAACTAAGGTGACCAGATTTTGAGGTACTGAAAACGGGACGGCCACAAGACCGGCTTGGTGGGGGGGGGTGTTGAAGGGGTGTGTTGTTTTGCTCATTTATACAGAATTTTTCCAAAACAGACCAACAAACTTCGTGATGTGATAACTTATGAGTCGTTTAGGCTGGCGGCAGTTATAATGAAAAGAATTTTGTACCAGCAAATATTATAAATAAATAAGATAAATAAAAGGAAATGTTCATCAGACGCTTATAAATTATTGAATTATAATTAAAGTAATAATAATAATATTAAAATTTAAGACTGTTCATTTATGAATTTTGCTATAATTTATTCACTTTGGGATTTTACTAGATTGAAAGCGAATTAGATTGATAATTACATAGATCATTACATCCATTTTTGAGTAGTCTCTTATGTTAGCAGGTAATCTGTTAAATATGAAAGGCAGTACATAGAAAAGAGATCTTTTTCCGTAAATATTATTGAATCTTGGAATTTGGTAAAGTATGGGTGACCTAAAATTGTAGTGGGCAAGAGGAGCTAAGAATCTATAATGGAAACTGTTTTTAAAAAATAATATTATTTTGAAAGTGTAAAAATTTTTTGGTGTCAGAGTTTGATAAAAAATTGTAAGATTTGAAGGTTGTTCAGATTTAAATTTAGATTAGATATTCTAGAGGTTGAGAATCCTGAATTGTATTTTTTCAACCCTAAATAATAGGTAATTGGCTGCACAACCTCATGATTCAACTCCATATCTGATTATGGATTCTATTAATGACTTATAATTTAGGTATAGACTGGGTAATCAACTGGGATATTTCTATGTAAATAATATATTTTTGCGCTCAATGCCTGGAGTTTCTTTGATAGATCGTCAATTTGAGAATGCCATCTCAGGCTACTATCGATCATTATACCAAGGTAACGTGTTTGACTAACCAAAGATAGAGATGGACAGTCACTACAATTTTCAAAAGAGTTATTGGAGAGGCAATTACAATCATGAACATGGATTGATGGAGCTTCTTCACATCTCAGTAATAAAGCATTTTGTCAACTACTACTCCATTCCCCCATTCCACTCTTTGTTCCATCTTGTTTCAATACGATTTGTTGTCATTTATAGTTTAAAAATACGAAAACTTCGGAGTTAAAGGTAAAAATCATAACTGAGTCTTCAAAATATAAAACTTGAAAGAGCAAAAAAACTCTAAAATGCTAAAACAGGACAAATGAGCGTCCCGAGAGGTTCGGTGGGGACAACGGGACAAGTCTCCAGAAACGGGACTGTCCCGGCGAAAACGGGACGTCTGGTCACCTTAGCTATAACAGAAGACTCACTATATGAATGAGAGGAAAGAAGCAAAGTTTCTGGGCTTCACCCTGGACATATGCCTTAATTGTTCCCAGCATATTGACATTGTTGCTGGCAAGCTGAATAAGGGATTAGAAAGTTAAAGTCTAGAATATTAGAACCCACTTCTTGATTAGAAAGTTAAAGTCTTGTGTTAGCTTGGATGTTTTAAAGGTGATCTACTATATGCTCATATCCATTACCATTATTTGTTGTATGGCACAATACTTTGGGGTTCTAGAGCTTACAATGGCAGACTTTTTAGTATTCAGAGGAAGGCTATCAGACAATGTTTGTTCAACAGAGCTTAATTAATGAGAATTTGGGAGAACATGTAAGGAGCAGTTTGTGGAACAGGGGGTAATCCACAGTCATTACACTAGAAATAGAGGCAATTTGAGTACTTATCGATTTACCTTTTCTAGTACACAAAAAACATTACTATTCTTTTCCATCAAATTGTTCAATTCACTTCCAGAAAGCCTCAGGAATATGGAGAATAGAACGTTAAAACCTCAAATCAAACGTTTTTAGGCCTATGAAATTTTGTATTTGTTATTTGACGCTTGTATTTTATCTGATGACTTCAGATAAGGCTACAATAAATTTCATTCTATTCTATTCTATCGATACATAAGGTTGGTTAGGTTAAATACTCAAATATTCCCGCGCTCCAAGTCACGATTATTTTGCTTCGGTGTGTGTGCCCCAGCGTTACGAATATTTTGCACCAAAACCTTTGCCTCGAAATCGGAGTCCAAATTCTTGGAACCACCGCAACGAGCAAGATGGGAGAATGACTCCAGCTCGGTCAATATTGGTTCAAAAATTATAAATTTGGTTCCAAAATGTAGGAACCATTTTGATATACATTTATAGACCAAATTAATAATTTTTTAACCAATATTGACCGAGCTCGAGTCATTTCCCCATTGTCTAGCCAGAATGTCTTCTTTATTGCTTGGAAAGACTATAGGCCTAGTATTGGCCTCTCCCCCATCAATATTGTACATTGCTGAATGAATAAATGAAACAATTAATACAAACTTGAAATAGCCTACTTTTTTATCCTTTTTCCAATCTTTTTATTTGATTCACATCATGATTATAATTTTTTAATAGTTTGTTATTCATGAGCAATAATTATGATTCTTGACAACTATAATGTCGAAAAAATGCTGAAAACTCATAAACCTTTTTAGAATATAATTATTATGATTTGCTCTTGCTTGATGGTGTTTTGCATCCAATTTTGTAGAAGGCGGCCGTCATTTGCTCTGCCGTTATATACTGTCCTGAATTGTCTCCAAACATAGCCTCCTATACAAACAAAGCAAAAGAATAGAGTTAAAGTAGGGTAAAGAAGCTGCTTCTGGCGCACTTCAAAGTCATCACATTCCAAGGTCATCTAATCTAGCCTAAGTTTTTGACGTCTAACCCAACTGCTGCCCCAACTGAATCGAACCAAACTGAACTGAC
Source organism: Sogatella furcifera (assembly GCA_017141385.1). Lineage (NCBI taxonomy): Eukaryota > Metazoa > Arthropoda > Insecta > Hemiptera > Delphacidae > Sogatella > Sogatella furcifera. Next base: position 9,552,266 of record CM029548.1, on the reverse strand, counting down.
TGACTGACAGTGAAACACTAGTGAGCACGTGACAGTTAGGTTAGGTTACACCACAAAAACTGTATCATATGTTGTATGATTGAGTTGGCATTGCATTGATGTGTGTGTGTGTAACATGGCCGAGAGTGGCCGGAGAATATATTTGATAATCATGAAGTACATACATGATGTATTATTAATTAATAGTGTTAGACCCAAATGATACATGGTGTCAGAAGTTGGTTCTCTTTTTCGTTAAATGTATAATACAGTGTCTCATATCCTTCGTGTATAAAACCGTTGGATTCTCAGACGTCGTTGTCAGCCTAACCTATGTTCTTGGTAGGCCAAGTCATCTTGTGAGATGACTAGTGAATCTAGTGATAGTGAGCACGAAAATTCAAGGAACAGTACCAGAATGGAGTTCAAACCACCAAAAGATCTTATTTTGAATGACGACATAGCAAATAATTGGAGGCTGTTCAAACAAAAGTTTCAAATTTTTCTAACAGCGTCAGACAGTGGAAGTAAAGATGATGAGGTTAAAATTGCAATGTTACTGAATTGTGTAGGTGATGAAGCTTTAGAAGCTTTTAATACATTCGAACTTTCGGAAAAAGACAGCAAATCTTTTGTAAAAGTACTTGAAGCATTTGATAGGTTTTGTGAGCCCCGAAAAATATAACCTACAATAGGTTCCAGTTTTTTCGCGCCGACAACAGCAAGGTGAGTCCTTTGAGCATTTCCTTACTGATTTAAAAAGACTGGCAAAGCAGTGCGAATTTCGTGAGGAAAATTCTTTAATCAGAGACTTGATTGTAATCGGAGTCAATGATTCAGGTCTACAGGAAAGACTTTTACGTGATTGTGATTTAAAACTAAATGATGCAATCTCTCAGTGTCGAGCTGCTGAATGTAGCAAGCAGCAAATTCAAATATTGCAAGGAACTTCCAGTGAAATTTGCGTGTTGAATAAACGATTCAATTCTACCAGACGTTCTCGTGATGATGAGCAGGAAATTTTGAAGAATCAGGCTAAAAAATCAGTGCCAAACACAGGCTCGGGCAAGTTATTTCATTGTGGTAAATGTAGCTGAACGTCTCAACAAGGTCTGAACAAAAGAAACAAGAGTTTAGGCTAGCTACTGACAGTGACCCAGTTTTAAGTAGGGTGAAAGAGTTTGTTCAAGAAGGGTGGCCAGATATAAAAAATTCATTGAATAAAGAGGAAAGATTGTATTTTAATCTTAGAGATGAAATATTTTATGAAGATGGATTGTTGTTTTTGGGTTCCAAGGTATTAGTTCCAGAAAAACTAAAGCAATGTATGTTAAACTTGATTCATGAAGCTCATCTAGGTGTAAATAAATGTAAGGCAAGAGCACGTACTATTTTATATTGGCCTAAAATGAGTACAGATATAGAAAATGTTGTTTTATCTTGTAAAATTTGTGAGAAATTCAGATTTAGGAATGGGAAAGAACCGTTAATGAGTCATCCACCAGCTTCCCGGCCTTGGGAACGGGTTTCATGCGATTTATTTGATTTTGGTGGAGAAAGCTATCTCACAGTTATTGATTCTTATTCGAACTGGATAGAAGTTGAGAAAATTAATAATAAGTCTGCATACTGTGTTATAGAGAAGTTGAAAATGATTTTTGCACGTTTTGGTGTTCCTGATTATTTTCTTTCAGATAATGTACCATTCTCTAGTAGTGAATTCAAGTCCTTTGCACTTGATTGGAATTTTCGACCTATTACAAGTAGTCCTTATTATGCTCGTAGTAATGGGCTTGCTGAGAAAGGTGTTTCTATTTCTAAAAGTTTGTTGAGACGTTCTGCTAGTAGTCACAAAGATCTGGCATTTTTTTTGCTGGAGTATAGAAACTCTCCATTGAATAGAGTAAATGCAAGCCCAGCTCAACTTTTTCTGAATAGGATGCTCAAATCGAAATTACCCACAAGCTCTCTTCTTTTGAAGCCTATAGTATTGTGTAAAGTTAGTAGGAACAACACAAATGAGCATCATTATAATAAATCAGCATGTTCTCTACCTGCATTTAAGAGAGGAGTAATGTTTTAATTAGGAAGTTTGGGACTCAATCTACATGGGTGCCAGGTGAAGTTGTTGATAAGCTTGATGCTCCTAGGAGTTATATAGTTAGGGATGAGGCTGGTAAGGAATACCGCCGGAATAGGAGCATGTTAAGAAAATCACTAAACAAAGTAGTGTACAAAACCAGTAGTGATGATGCTATGGGTACAATTTCAAATGGCAATCTGCAGCAAGGGTCAAATGACCAATTGCCTCAGAATTTAAATTCAGGGGAGATTGACCATACTGAGGAAGTTGCAGGGCCAATGAGTAGGGTGGGTAGACAAATAAAAAAGCCAAAATATCTACAAGACTATGTTTAACTTGTTAATTGTATCACTTATGTAAGTTAATCATTATGTAACTTACTTGTAGTCTGTATTTTGTATTATGTAATTGTGTGTAGTTTTGTTTTCCTTACAGCAAAATTAATATTTGGACATTATAAATTACTGTGTGATTTTATCATTAATTGTGAATTATCAATTATTTGTTCTTACATACTTAATACTTATATTGTACTCAATTTTTATAAAGGAGGAAGGTGTATCATATGTTGTATGATTGAGTTGGCATTGCATTGATGTGTGTGTGTGTAACATGGCCGAGAGTGGCCGGAGAATATATTTGATAATCATGAAGTACATACATGATGTATTATTAATTAATAGTGTTAGACCCAAATGATACAAAAACTTAGGTTAGGTTTGGTAACCTTTTGAGACGCAATGACCTTGAGGTTTGTCGAAGTGACTTTTTTACCCTACTAGTTAAAAAAATGCATGAGTGGATGAGTCAATTGATTAGATTATTTACACTTCCTTGTTCCCCATCACCCTCTCTCTCTAGGGTTGTGTGTTAAGTGGTGCTTCCCAAAACTATGCTGGCGCCCAGTGTACAATAAAACCTAACTAATGTGTTCTTATGAAACAGAAAAGATGTTTGTGGTAGAGCTGCTATCTGTTGGCAGAACAGATAATTATCCAGAACTAGCCAATTTCCATATAAAAGTATAGTAGGGGAAGGAAGGGTAAAGTGGAATAATTAACTTTAACCTTACATGAGAGGCTGCATTTTTGATTATTTAGTAGTACTAATGTTGGTGTTTCAAGTTGATTTGGACTTCAACTTGAATCAACACCTATTTATACTAAATTTCCTTCACTAGAAATTGATTAAATTTAGTTATTAACCCTGTAAACATTCCACTTTACCCAACTGGTTGGGTAAAGTAGAATGCTTAGGAATGTATTTATAACAGCAATTAACAGCTTATCATCATTCAATTTGTAATGGATTATGGTTTTATTGAATTGAATATCTCATCAATTATTATTCAAGTAATCACTCTATTTCAACATTTTCACTTATATAATTATGTAGGCCTACTAGTCTGTGAGTCATTCACAAAAGTTTTTAAAACATACTAACACATTTCACCAACAGACAGATTGTGCAATTTAGAACATTAGAAAAATTGAAGCTGGCTATTTTTTTTTTTAATGGGTTGGGCTTTTGTAACCCTTAGCCACCGCGACCGCTATTTGATCTTTTGTGGCAAGCTGGCCATGTTGCAGCAGCCTGTGCTTTCTGAACTTCCTCAGGATATTTGAAATCATAACAATAGCACATTCATCCACTATCCACAGGCAGGAAAACAAAAAAATGTTCTGATATCTCTGATAATTGAAGGCCAAGAAGAAGATTGCCGGCCCTAGGGCTGTTGGCGCAGTAGGCTGGGGTGTCACAACCTTCAGTCTGCTAGCACTGCCTGGTCAGGGTTTGAGACCCAGTAGGAGGCATGGCTGTTTATTGAAGTTAACATAGGCTACTATATCTCAGTTCAGCAACTTGCCAGAAAAAAAACACTTTTCATTGTTTTAATAACATGATAAATTGTTTAAAATCATGATTTTGTAGACCTGGTACATGAACTTGACTTTTGGGGGTGAAGTGGAATGATGTTCCACTTTACCCAACTCTGGGTATTCCACTTTACCCCAAAGTGCATATTTGTAGAATCATAACGAAAAAATGAAATTCCATAAATATTATTGATGCAATCATGGATATAAGCTGTGGATAACTTATCTCTTTCAAAGCTCAAACTGCATTAAATCAAAATTTTTAAAAATTAAAGCTTTCAATGATTTTGAAATTGCACTCAACTATTACAGATGATTAGCCTCAAACAGGAAGTATGCTTTCTAGGACAGAAACAGCAAACAGCTGAGAAGCGCCTTGTAACTTCAAGACAGTTTAGAAAACTACAAACAAAAATCTGGTGTGGTACACTCACTTAACTTTCCTTGCCATTCATATTTGCATAGGCCTAACAGGCCTACAAGTAACTTGTATCTATACCTAGTCACCAGCAAGTGAAAATTTCATATATGCAATAGACCAGTGGTCACCATAATTAAGTTTCATGAAGGTCTGTTTCAAAGTCCTGGCGAGCTTTTGCGGTCCATTCAGGGGAAACCACTGTTGAGGGGGGGGGGTGTTACTCCCTGGAAATGTTTTTGAAAAATTAATAGTTTAACTACATTGATTTTAATCATTATTCAAATATTTGGGATGGTTATTAATCCGTATTTATCTCGATATTAATGTTCTTTAAATATATTGAAGTTTGATACTATATGCCATTTATCTATTACAATTAAAATAAAGGCCTCTATTTCAATGGAGTAATGTTGTAATGTAATGCTATTTCCATTTTTTGTTCAATTCATAAATTAGCTTTCAAGATATCAATGAATTTCAAAGTTTATTCAACCTGTCAACATTGTTTTTATTTATGTTGGACATCAAGGATGTGCTTGAAACTGCGTATATTGTGCAGAAAATTCCAAAAAAGTAGGTAATTATTTTCTATTTTGAATTACAAGGATGCGTTTTAGACGGCGTATAAGGTAAACATTGAAATTTGAAGTTATAAAAAATCCGATGATGTATTAGCTTTCCAATGATGTATGGGAAAAGTTAATGAAATATTTTATTGCTACAATAAATTGAAAAAAAGAGAAAAAGTTGATTTATTAACAGCCGTAGTATTTATTTTGGACGTCAGGGATTTGTTCAAAACTGCGTTTTTCCAACTAAAAATTCCAAAATTTTCCGGGGGAAGACCCCCGGACCCCCTCCTCCTGGGGGGTATTCCATACCCCCCAGGCCCCCCGGATGCCCCCCCAAGCAATATCTTCTAACTCCGCCCGTGACGCCACTACACGCATATTTTGGAAAGCACACCTTTAGAGGACCCAAGGTTATTTATTTTAAAGTCATCTTGTAATAATCTTGCTGTTTAATGCTGCATGCTGTTAAACACCGATAATGAAATTTTACAGATTTTGGAAAGCCAATTGAAATCGTCGTTGTGGAGGGGGGAGGGTTCATTCTGACTTGTAGACTTCGGCAGACTTGGGAAGTTTTACAGCATAAACCTGTCATCTGACGTGTCTAAAAATTAATAGAAATTGAGTCATAATTTGACAAGTAGACTAGACAGTGTTTATTATCGAGGCTTGAGATTTTTAAGTATATTTAATATTTTATTAGAAATTGTGCAAAATATTTTCTGAATTGGTTTGATTAATTTGGTATAAATATATCCTGTAATAGCATATTGCTCTAAATTTAAAAATTTTATGATACGTTACTTCTCCAGGACCATGAATTCTTGTCTATAGTGGAAATATATAATCTATAAGTTTACCTATAAAGTTTCAAACTTATTGTAATAAATGTGGATACAATTTAGGTTAAGTTTATTAAGTTTATAATATATTAGATTAAGTGCAAAGTTAGTTTATTACCAATATATTCGGCACATTAGACTATAACCATTTTTTGTTCCTTTGTTATATTTTGGTAGTAACAAATGTGCCAAATATGGTGCTACTGGCTAATCCATTTGATATACTGCCTGAGTCTTCTGGCTGCCATAAAAGGAGTGGAATGTTATGTCTATCTTGATGATGTGGTAGTGTTTAGCAACACAATTGAACAATATGCTGAGCAGCTAGGACATGTACTGCAATTGTTTACTGAGGCCAATCTCAAAGCAAACCTGGCAAAATGTGAGTTTGCACATGGAACGGTCAACTATCTAGGGCACCTTATCACAACCCAAGGAGTCAAAGCTGATCCTGCAAAAATTAGAGCAATCAAAGATTACCCAAGACCTACAAACATCAAAGAGGTGCGAAGTGCATTGGGGTTATTTGGATACTACCAAAGATTTGTACCTGACTATGCAGAAGTGGCTCTACCCCTGACAGTATTGACAAAGAAAGAGACTCCATTTGTGTGGGGACAGGAACAGGAGACAGCTTTTCAGTCACTGAAGAACTCGCTGTGTTCAGACAAAGTACTGATCTTCCCGGATTTTGAACAACCCTTCATCCTAGCCACTGATGCCTCTGGAACTGCTGTGGGTGCTGTCCTATCACAACATGTAGAGGGAGAAGAGAGACCAGTTGCATACGCCAGCAGACAACTAAATTCAGCAGAACGCAATTACTCAACTACAGAGAGAGAATTGTTAGCAGTGGTGTGGGCAACAAAACAATTCCGTTGTTACCTCCTAGGACAAAGATTCACCCTTCTAACAGACCATGCTGCCCTTTGCTGGATGCTTAGCTTACGTGATCCATCTTCCAGGTTGACACGGTGGGCGCTGAGATTGGAAGAATTTAACTATGATGTTGTACACAAACCGGGGAAGAAACATACTAATGCAGATGCACTGAGCCAAGCAGTAGCACAGGTGAACGTCACTAACCTGAAGGTGCCTGATATCTTGGAAGAACAGTTGAAAGATCCTTGGTGCTGTGAGCATCTGGCAACAGATCACATGAAAGAAGTCCATGGAGTACTATGGTGGACTGCAATGGGAAGTGATCAGACTCAGTGGCGCATTGCCATTTCCCAATCTCTGAGAACTGACATCCTAAAACTATGTTATGACTCTCCTTGGTGTGGCCATCCAGGAGTAGAGAGAATGCTTGCTAGGGTACAGCAACAGTACTATTGGCCCAGACTGTGAAGTGATGTGCAGAAGTATGTGGGGGCATGTCATCAATGTGCCCTCCGGAAAACTCCCAAAGCATTGAGGGTTCCACTGGAGACAGCATATGAGCCAAGCAAACCTTTTGAGCTTGTATCCATGGATATTGTGGGTCCCTTACCTATCAGCCAGAAAGGAAATCGATACTATGTAAGCTTCATTGACCACTTCACCAGGTATGCTGAGGCTCAGCCCTTGACAGATCAGACTGCAGAAAGTGTAGCCAATGCCTTTGTAACACACATCATAGCAAGACATGGGGTACCAGGCAGACTCCTTACTGATCAGGGAAGGAATTTTGAATCAAAATTGTTTGGAGAGACATGTTGGCTGTTGGGCATCAATAAGATCCGTACAACTCCCTACCACCCTGAGGGTAATGGAGGAGTGGAACGGCTTCATTGAACACTAAGTGACACCATGGCTCACTACGTAAGGCGAGATGGAACAGATTGGGATAAGTGGCTACCATATGCATTGATGGCATACCAATCAGTACCACATTCATCCATGGGGTATTCACCATATTACCTGCTGCATGGACGTGAGATGATATTACCAGGAAACATTCCTATCCCTGAGGATCTCCAAGGACAAACTGTTGGGAACCATCTCAGACAATTGAAACAACGCTTACAGCAGGCCTATCAGAAAGCCATCCAGTCATCCACCAGAGCAGCTGATAACTGAGTCAAAATAGCTAACAAGGGGCGAACTCATTGAGAATTCAAGCTAGGGGATAAGGTGTACTTATTTGAACCGGCCATTAAGCCTGGTGAAGCCAGTAAATTCCATTGCCCCTGGGCTGGGCCCTACATGATCACCCAAAGGATGTCCCTGGTAAACTATATGATCATGATGACAGATGGCCGACAAGTGAATGTCCATGTAAACAGATTGAAGCCAAGCCTCAAACCAAACAACCCACCTAGGAATGAAGAACCAGAAGTGGAAACAAATCAACCTGGAGAGCCTGAGAGAAGGAAAGAAGACAAATCTCCAGAAGAGACTGACAAGGAAGAGGAGGTTGGATATTGGCCTCCATATACAGATGAAGAAGATGGCCCTGCTGTGGATGGCGAGCCAGAGCAACCAGAAGCAATACCATTAGTTCCTGAGTTTGAGAGAGAACTGGAACAAGAAGAGATGAATGGGAATGAGGAAGAGATGAATGAAAATGAGGAAGAGATGAATGAAATTGAGGAAGATGCTGAGGAGGATGACGTGTTTGAGCAAATAATATCTCCCCAAAGTCCTTTGTCTCCTGATTGTTTAAGAGGAGACACTGAATACCGACCTTGTGGAAGAAATCTGACATCCACTCGGACTTCACCCTACCCACTAAGGAATAGGGCAAACACACTTGCCTAATCATACTACTTACAACCAAGGGATCTTAACTTAGTAGGGTGACCTGGTGCTCAATGTCTAGTATAGAATGGCAAGCCACAGTGTGAAGTATATGTAAGGAAAAGTTGTAAAGTCTATAGTTTGGACAACTAGCAGATAAGTAAAAGGATAATACCAAAATATATAAAAAATGGATGGATGGACTAGGGAAAGCACTCAGCAGTCATAAAATCTTACTTGACACATTTGTAAATATTACTGGTAAGTTTCAGGATTTAGAATTAGCAATTGTTACTAGTTTGTTAGATTTAAGAACAATGCTGAATGCTATTGAAGAGGTGTCTAAGGGCAAATTAAGTCAGAAACTTATCACTCCTTAAGAGTTAAAACAGATAATTGTAAAGGTGCGTTTGAGCTTGCCTCAGGAATTAGGGCTCATTTCTGGTAACAATGAGGCATATGCATACTACCAAGCCTCCCATACTAATGCAATGTCTCTTGAGGGGGTGATTCAAGTGATTGTAAATCTGCTGTTAACCACGGCCGGACGTTGTTTCATGGTGTACCACACCATTCCTTTTGCAGTAACTGATGCAGCATCAGGATTGGCAACGCGATACCACTTGGACAGGAGCACCATCTTGATAAGCAAGGATCGCCAGAGGTATGCTGAACCACCAGAGGGATACCTGAGCCAGTGCCAACCTGGAGTGCTGGCCATCTCTCCAGCAACCCTGGTGATATACCACCGACTCCACCCCACCTGCCTCAGCGCCTTGTACCTAAAGGAGCAGGACACCGTGCAACAGCTGTGCCGCAGGATTGCCATCCTGGGCACCCCTGAGGATGCATGGGTCTAGGATCACCATTGTTATCGCTGGTTGTACAGCATAACCAAAGAACAGCGCCTCACATCATACTGCAGACAAGGTGACCAATCTGAGACTTCCAAACTTGTCATCAGTGGCCTAGGTGAGGTAGCCACATCAGAGAGCTGCTCCCTCAAAACCAGCCTATATGAACTTCTGCCAACCACCAGACGTGCTGGGGAGACTCATCTTTCAAAAGGGTGATAAAAATGCCCATCCCCAAGGCATTAGTCCTCCAACACACCAACACCATCCCTGGCTCGGAGTTGCAGGACCTACTTGAAGATCTATTACCTGAGGAACCCCATTGGCATGGTCCCACTGGCCTGCCAGAACTTCCACTAGACAGACTGCAGAGGAGGCTGGATGAAATCCACCTGGAACAAACCCAGGGCCCAAGCTGTTTCTGGTGGTTGCTACCCAGTGCCACCCTGTTGCTGACCACTATTGCCGTAATAGTCCTCTTCCGTCATCACATACCCCAATGTCTTCAACCCTGGTGCCATCCAAACCCCCAGAACACAGCCGCAGAAATAACTTCAACTTCAAACTTGGTGACCCAGCCCAGACAGAGCAGACCAGATACCCCTCGGCCTGACTACAGCTTGCCAATGCCACCAACCCAACCAAGGCCTGGTACAACTACACACCCATGAGTACCTAGGAAATGGCACCCAACGTGGGACCACTGACAACAGTGGTTATATTTTTAACTCTGGTTAAAAGTGGTTATATTTTTAATTGACAACATTTTTTGTCAATTTTGGTGTGATAACAGCTGCCATACCCAACAACACCTCTTTCCCCAAGGAGGGGGTAATGTAATAAATGTGGATACAATTTAGGTTAAGTTTATTAAGTTTATAATATATTAGATTAAGTGCAAAGTTAGTTTATTACCAATATATTTGGCACATTAGACTATAACCATTTTTTGTTCCTTTGTTATATTTCAGTAGTAACAAATGTGCCAAATATGGTGCTACTGGCTAATCCATTTCATATACAGCCTGAGTCAATTATTATGCAATCAGAAACAATTAACAGTTCAATACAATTTTGGTGTGATAGCTGAGCAAGCAGTATTGCGCAACTCAACCTGATTTTGACTGTGGCTGTTCTCTGCCATGAATGAGAGTTAATAGCAGGCTATTTAATCATATTATTGGAATAAGTCATAGTTATGACAATGATCTGCTTAGCCAGCAGACCTTAATTACAGACCTCTTGTGCAACCCTATGACCATTCCTATGGTCACTGACTCTTGACCTGGAAATTTCCAAAATCGTGTGACATCGTACAATATTGGAAATATATGATGGGTGGGGGTTGGCTGGTGATGGCGATACAACCAAGACTTCTTGGTTGGTTCGACATCCCCAGCTAGTGATTCTAATCCAGACCGCCACCCAAGATAGACCAGGAAGAGGAGTGACCGGAGGAATGGAGAGGAGGATTCAAATCACATTTATTGTAGCCGGTGAGTCCCAAATTCCAACACTATAAAACTCGAGCCACCTATTTTGTACTTTCTATTTTGTGTTTGTATTCAATCTTTGTAAAATAATTTATTTTTTTCTTTTCTAAAAGTTCCAAATTTGTTTGAAATTTATTTTGGATAAGGCCTTCTGAATACCCAAACCAAGACACCATAACCAAATAACTTCCAAGTAGGAATAGGTCTAAAATAAATTCAACTAATTTATTATTCCAATAATTGTAGAATTGAGTGCTGTACTCAAACATTTGTAACTGTTTGCTCGATAGTCTGTCCATCCATCCTCCTCACGGTCATTCAGGTGGGGATTAGGATCTCCTTTTTTTTCTATCTTGTTGAACTGATAATACTGATAAAGTGGATTGAGACCATTGTCCAAAATATAGGTTGTAAATTTTCTAGAGACTTGAATATTCTAATTTGTGGTAATTATCCAACAGACATTTGAATTCTGTAAGAAGTAGCAATAAACTAATAAATAATTATTAATAGTTAAGAATTAATATTTTACCAATAAAATTTGATTGAAATAGCTGTCCCAAATATTATTAAAATATTTATTATTATAATATTAAGCGGTCCAATGAGCTCTATTATTAAAATCTGTAGTAATGTTTCATGACATAAAAATCATAACTTAAATAAGACATAAGAGATCATTAGATATATCATAAAAATATAAGATCAGAACGGTCCCATATAAAACGTTAGACTTTGGTCTTCTCAATATTTTAATTTAGTTTCAATAAAAGTTGTGCTGTAATCCGTTATAATTATTATTATTCAATTAAACTGATAAATTGATTGTCCAAATCCTAGTTAGCCCAAGCACTTCAAAATACATAGTTTATGTTAATAGGCTGTTTCAAATATTTTCTTTGGGGTTTTATAAAATAAATAAATTCCGTTTTAGTAAGTTTGGCTTCCAATCATGCTGCACTAGGTTGATAGAAAGAGGTCAAGTTTGTGATACTGGAATCCTGTTCCCTAGTTTCTATTGTCCATGTCTTCTTTTATCTGTTAATTTAATGGTACCAGTGGTGAATTAATTTATTTACTTATTCACTGACTCATTCATTTATGCAATTTAAATAATAACTCCAACAATTCTAACAAAATAGACTATTGCATTTCAATTAGCAATAAAGTGAGAACTAAATTTATTGTTTGCAAACACAGACCTCTGTCCAAAACATCTTCATACAGAATTTGGTGAATAATAAAGCTTGAAATCAGGCTATAATATTTCATATTTTCAATTAATTATTGTTTAATTGAGTATTGAGGAGTCATAGTTCAGAAGAAATACTGTATTATAAAAGTTTTGACTTGAGATCAATAAGATATTCCAAATGGATTAATTCACCAAATTTTATGCATGTAATAATCGACTTATTTAACTGCTGTTTGAGTTGTATATCTGAGTATTGATTCTGATTATTTATAGATTGATTTATGCACGTAATAATTGACTTATTTAATTGTTGTTTGAGTTATGTATCTGAGTATTGATTCTTATTATTTATTGATTGATTTATGCATGTAATAATTGACTTATTTAACTGTTGTTTGAGTTATGCATCTGAGTATTGATTTCAATCATTTATTGATTGATTTATGCATGTAATAATTGACTTATTTACTTGTTGCTTGAGATATGCATCTGATTGTTGACCTATCGACTTGTTGATTGATTTAGGGATTAAATTATTGATTAATTTGATTAATGTTGGACTAGTGTAGTATTTTCTGATTGATTCTTTTATTTATTTCTTGTTTTAAATTAAATTAAAGATAACTATTAAATTCAGAGAAGTGTGAATAGAACAGCCTGTACTATTCTGCATGGAGAAATAGTCTTCCTAAATTCTCCTCAAAATTACTTTGTGCTTCTCCACTAAATAAACTCTGCTTAAGTATAATTCTGTAGTGAGGAGTGGAGGTAGTATAGCTTCCTCTTCCTTGATATTCGGTTTATCGGCTTGATATTCATATTTATTTTGTTGAGAATGTTATTCCTCACTACTAAGATCCTTAGGACCCATGAAGGTTGATTGATCAAATCCTTTATCTGCATCAAAGGTACATTGTGTTGTATCAAATTGGTTTTGTCTATATCTTGTGTTATCTATATCTTGTGTTGTCTATATCTTGTGTTGTCTATATCTTGTTTTAACTAAACCCCGTGTGGCCGGTACTTTGTGTTGTTTTGTAGCTTGCTTACTTATTATTGTTTAATCTCCTCTTTGTTGTGCCACGATAATAATAATAATAACAACCATACTCAAATCTGCAAAGAAGTTAGAATAAAAGTGGTGTAAAAATCCTCTTGTCGATCTCACTGAGTTTACCCAGCCTCTGGTACAGTCTACCCCACCAAGTAGGGAGTAGGACTCTGGGAGTCAACGCCCCAGAGGATTACATTATTATTCATAAAAATTTGGTATAAAGACGATTTGGACATTGGTCTGTGTTTTCAACAAATAAGTTTCTTAGTTTCTGTAAAATGAATGAATGGTATCTATCCTGTACAATTTTCCATTCTTAAAAAAATGTTGCACTCTTCCTCATTTTTAAATAATATCAAATCAAAAGTTGAAGAGTATGTAAGTCAAGTAAAGAAGACCCTCTGGCGAGATGGAAAAATGGCTCCAGCTTGGTCAATATATGTTCAAGAGTTATAAATATGGTGTTAATAGTAGATGAAATCGTTTCCTACAATTTGAGATCAAATTGATCATTTTTGGACCAATATTGACCAAGCTGGAATCATTCTCCCATCTTGTCCGAGGGTCTTCTTTGCTTGGACAAACTATACCTACCATCCGACTTTTGAATTGGTATTATTTCAAAATTGAAAGGGGGTTTGATTAGCTATCACTATATTTACAATCACTATTGCAATTAGTAGCCTATTATTATTACTGACAGCTGTTTCACTGTTACTATAAAGCCACGTATTGACAGTCCGAGGCATGTGCTACGAATGCCTCGCTGTACAGTCTGTTGACACAAAAAAGAGTACTACTACTACTAGTATACTATCTACTGCGTATCGACAGTCCGAGGCATGTGTGGCACATGCCTCAGACTGTCGATACTGGGTTTGCTAGCAGCGAGGCAAACGCTGCACACAATTCGCAGCAAGCAGTGCCTGTTGCCTTGCAACGCACAACAAACAATTCTACAAACTAACCTCAAAATTGTACCACATTCCTATGCATTTTTGTGATTAAGAATTCTATTTGGGTGCAGAAGGTTCTAATAGGCAATAATAAGCATTGCCTTGAATTTTCATATACTAATTAAGCACAAACTAACCTCCAAAGTCCAAAATATCAATTGTCAGAGCTTAGTTGCTTTGTCTCCCGCTTGATGGCGCTAGTCAATTTATTTGCGTACTTGCATTTTTTGTTACAAAAAATGCAGATTTTTTATTATAATTATTTTTATTATAATTATAATTATATACTATACTATAATTATTATTATTTTTGATTATTGCAGATTATATTCAAACATATGCCTCAGCCATGAGTTTATACTTTTTTTGCGTCACCAGACTGTACTGCAAGGCATTTGTGGCACATGTCTTGGACTGTCGATACCGGGTTTGCTAGCAGCAAGGCAAACGCTGCACACAATTCGCAGCGAGCAGTGCCTGTTGCCTCGCAACGCACAACAAACAATTCTACAAACTAACCTCAAAATTGTACTACATTCCTATGCATTTTTGTGATTAAGAATTCTATTTGGGTGCAGAAGGTTCTAATAGGCAATAATAAGCAATGCCTTGAATTTTTATCTACTAATTGAGCACAAACTAACCTCCAAAGTCCAAAATATCAATTGTCAGAGCTTAGTTGCTTTGTCTCCCGCTTGATGGCGCTAGTCAATTTGTTTGCGTGCTCGCATTTTTTGTTACAAAAAATGCAGATTTTTTATTATAATTATTTTTATTATAATTATAATTATATACTATACTATAATTATTATTATTTTTGATTATTGCAGATTATATTCAAACATAATGCCTCAGCCATGAGTTTATACTTTTTTTGCGTCACCAGACTGTACTGCGAGGCATTCGTGGCACATGCCTCCGACTGTCGATACGCGGCTTTACAGTGAAAAAAAAAATACAATAGTAAATATTGTTTCACTGTTACTATTACAGTGTAAATAATAAAATTTGATATGATTTGATATCAACTTACTTGTTTTCCATCCTTATAGAAGACCAGCACAGGCTGATACTGATTTTTAAAATGGTCAAAGAACGTTTGTTTGCCTTCTGCTTCCAAGCCATAGTAACAGGTGCATCCCGACTTCGCAGCAATTTCACAGTTTTTCTGTATAAAACGAAATTGAATTATCAAATAATGAACATGGAACTTACCACTTGCCCTTCATCAAAATAATGTTACATTGCTGTATTATCATAGACTATATTATACGATATCTATGCAAATATATATCTAAGTATATTATACTAGATATATAGTATATTTTTTGTCAAACTAATTTGAAGAGAATCCAAGCAAAAATTAAGGAATATAATTCTGATATTAATAGTGCAGACATAAAAAACTGACGCATGGTAATGAATGTCTGTTAAGACAGTCAGCAAGCGGTCTGTGAGAACAAGTTAACTTGTTAATTAACATCCGATGAACAGTTATTATCTCTTGTAGACCGCGTTGAGACTGTCCTAAAAGAGATATAATGAATTAAAACATTCGACAACCGTCAATTTCGTTGGCTTGAACGTTCACTGACCTCAAGATCTTTAAGATGATTTGTATCCGTCACCACAATCAAAATAACTGATCCTTTCTTATTCATGGCCTGGAATTCATCCTACAAAAAACAAATATTATATCAGTCATTCTAATCATAGATACAATAATATACGATAGAGATCACGTGAATATTTCAGCCGATAACCAGATAGTTATGACGTTTCATGAACCCACAGAAACCGACCTTTCTTCAAATGGCCAATTGAAGCGAGTCAGCGAGTGTGCTCTACGTAAACTACTGTACCTACTTATGCACAGATCTGAAACTTTTAGTGTAAAATCACTCCTCCCAACTGGTGAGATGTGATTAGAGAGAATGTATCAAGAGAATCATGAAATTGGGATAATAAATTCAATTATTAATAATTACTCTCATTATTTTTATAGGATACCATACCGTATGCTAAGTTGAAAAAACAGGTCTTGTACACTCACCCATGTAGCCACTTCCGTCATTTGCAGAGAATTATGAATGATCTGAAAATGAAAGCGATTAGGTGACAAAAATAAACGAAACATGTTACAATGGTGATATTATTGCAGTGACATTGATATATCATTTGAAAGGAAACACAGAATTACGATGCAACAATACACTGCTTTCAAAGTCGAGGATAACTCTGAATTTAATCCTCTTTAATTCATTCCATCATCACTTCACTTTAGCTCTTGAACTTCACGAGTTATTCATTACAGAAGATAAAGAAATGATTTTGATTTCTGCTTAACAATTTCATTATTTTTCAAATAAAAGTTTATATGAGATAGTTTTACTAAAAACGCGTCATATAAAAGTCGAGTTCATCGAATTCTATATTTTTATTACAATCTGTATTTTACTCAAATTTTACAATATCAAGAACAATATAGAAAAATTTAGATTAAAACAGAAAGAAGAATCCTTAGAGGACAAAGATAAAATAACTCCTCTGTTTTTTCTTTAAACCGTCGTCATACTTACAGAAGCCAAAATGATGAAAGTCATCACAGAAAGTATTTGAATAGTCATATCTGCAAAGCTTATTCAGTACGGTAGCTCAACTAAAAAGTAAATGGATAAACTAAAAGACCTGTACCACGGATCTCGAATATGCTATGAATCTTAGGAAGCCAAATCCTATTATTTATACAGTATAAAATTTCAATAATTGAACTCTAATTAGCCAGATGTTGAAGCGTGAAAAAGTAGAGTATAATGAGCTACCCGAATTGACGTATAATGAAAACTGATTAAGAAATCAGACCATGTATTGTTGATTTGTTACAGCATTTGATTGTTAATTTTGTATTGTAAAGAAGACAGCACAAGCAGCAGTCAAAATTCTCATCAGCAAAACCTTCAAATCTTTTGGTGTTTTTGACAGAAAAATACGATTTTATCAATCACGAAATACTTGTAAGTGGAATAAATCAAATTGTAAGGGACCTAGTATAAAGAGAGTAGAAGAATACCTATAATAATACTTTCAATGATTCTTTATAGTATTGTATGTTCAATAAAATAAATAAATAAATAATAAACACAATAATAGTATTTCCGGCGGGCTTGCTTCGTTCATCATTATCACTCAACAGGGAATTTTGGGCTATAATCTTTTTTTTTTTTTTTTGAGGGTGATGCCCACATGGGCTCTTGAGCCTGTGCGTGGGTAATGGGTAGGATGATGATGAGAGATGAATGGACCTACCTAATTAATTCGAATCGCCTTATAGCTATAATAAAACTGCATTCTATATTATAGTTTCATACTTTAAAAACTTAAATAGTTTTTATACAAAATAACTATCAATAAACTCTGGAAGCACGGAAGATAGTTTGCCTACTTTTATTAAATAGAATGAAAGATGCGGATCGTGGAATCAATAAAATTAAACATTTTTATTCTTTCAAGGGTTCATATTTTTGAGTACATGTTCACCACTCATAGGTTCAATTATTGTTCTCATTTCCGTCTTGACAGTTGGAGCAGTCAACTTCCTGAATGCTTTTTGAGGCAAAAATGTTGATCCTAATGGCGCTCTTATACTTGCTTCAAAGTCCTTGACGCTTGTGAAAGGAAATGGAACATCTGAAACCAGCTCAGCCAATATTGATTCAAAAGAATCATAAATTTGGTTCCAAATTATAATTACAATGTTTCCTAAAATTGAGACTATATTTATAATTTTAGAACCAATATTGACCAAGCTGGAGTCATTTTCCCATCTTGCCAGATTGTCTTCTTTACTTGGACAGACTATACTTGCAATCAAAACTACATTGGACGAAACACATTGTTTCCCAAGTAGAATACAGGGCATGGTCTGATTTTAAGCACGTAACTTACTGTGTATCTTTGATACATAAATTAATATACATATAATTATTTTTTACGTAGAGTTATCACAAAAAGTTGTTGGCTAAGTTGAGACATGCAAGTCCTCTCTCACATTTAAACCACAAAGAAAAAAGAAAGATGTTCCATGTACAGGATAAAGACTGGACAGGAAATATTCATAATGCAATATTTTCATTAATGAAAACTAGAGATATATTATTAGTATGGGAAGTAAGAGAGAGAAATCCTATCCAAACAATAGCCTACATATTATTCAATAATTCACTTTGAAACAAATTTAAAACAAACTATACTGAATTTTTCAATAACAACTATATTTTTCAATTCATACTGTTTTAAGTAGTAGTTACCCAAGTAGCAGAATAATATTGTTGGAATATTGTAATGAATATCTTCACAACATATATGAATATCATGTGAATGTTTATCAATATCTTTAAGGTATTGTGACAATATAATTATGAAACAATCAACATTTTTTTCACTACATTATAGCAATGTTGATAGATGTTGGTGAGATGTTTCATCAAAATATTGAAAAACATTGACAACATATCAATAAGATGTTGGTACATGCTGCTAAGATATTCTATCAAAATATTGGGCAACATTGAAGAATATCAGTAAGATGTTGAGTGATAATATAGCAGCAACATTGCTGTATATTAATGAAAGATATATTGGAAAATATGTTTAGAAACTTCTAAATTATATATTCCTACAAAATTGCATGAATATTTATCAATAACTTCATTATATTATGAAGATATCTTTATGAAACCTTCAAAATTTTCCCACAATATAATAGGAATATTGGTGAATGTTGGGAAGATGTTTCATTGAAATATTGAAATGCATTCACCAAATATTGATAAATTGTTGCTTGCTATTATTGAGACAATATTAGCAGAATCCAAAATTAACTATGTAGAATATACAGAGTGTCAGGAGACTCAGGAATACAGTGATGTGGGAAATATCAAGGGTTCAGTGATTGATTTATTCAAGTAAGAATAGTAATTATGATATAAAATTTCAATTCATATTTGAATACAATATCAAATACCACACAGTAGATACAAAAATATCAATTCATGAAAAAGTGTCAAAGAGACAGCATTCTATTCTGAACAAAAAAATAATAAAACTATAAAAAATATAAAATGATAAATTGGAAATAATTTTTCTCTCCATCATAATCCTTGCCTTGCGGTTCTTCATAACTGATGATGATTCCTGGTTCCTGAAAAAAAGAAATGAAAAAAATTAGAAAGAAGCATAACATACAAAGCACAAAATAGATGATAGGTTTGTTTCTCTTTTATTAAGAGTAGTAGACTCCATTAAACATGAAGAGATCAATTTTTCTAAGAACACACATAAAATAAAGAAATTATGACAATATGTCTTGTACAGTAAATTCCTTTCTTGTCTGTAAACCTCTGTTTCAGCCAACCACAACGTTTGGACGTCCGGTTTTTTGCCGTCCTTGGTTCTCTGTGCAAAAATCAATTGTTCAACTTCAAAGTGATAGGAATAGGGTTCCTCTCATTATTTACCAATCATAATCCTCTTCTTGTAGATTCTTCATGAGTGAATGATGATGATGGTTTGATCCTGAAAAAATAAATGAAAATACGTAATTGAAGAAATAAATAGGTATAATATGATAATTTAATTGTGAAAAAATCTTCAGTAACTTATTCTTCTAAAACCCATGCATACCCTACAAATTAGAATCTATAAAGGAGACAGAATAGACAAAAGAAACATTTTTTAACTAGGTTTTTGTAAGGATGCATAGGGGTTTATAATCTGGAATTTTGGAAACTTAGCCTATATTAGCCTAGGCCAATTGCTGGAAATGTAGCCTACTATGTACAAAATCAATTTGATCAATGACTTCCCAGAAAAGAGCTACAATAAGTTAATAAGTAGCCTACAATACTGTAATAATATTATTGTATTAGCATAGACTAAAACTTTAAAAACGAATAAAATCAGAGTACCCTTTAACCCTGCGGTACTCTCGCGGGCTACATGTGTAGCCCAGCTATCTACAATCGTCTATAACTAGAAAAGTAGAGGGGATATAGAGGGCGTGGCTCCAGTACCTTCAAACCAGTTCCCCTTCTACACAACCAGTATGTGCTGAAGTTTCTCCGCGATCGGTTGTTCCTATTTTTTGCTCTCAAAGTTCCTTGGTCTACGTCTGTAGCCCATGCAAGTATTTGTGTTATGAGTTCTTCAAAGCGTGCCCGTTTGAATGATGCAGAGATATTTGCGGCATTGATGGATTCTTCAAGCTCTGATGAAGATGAGGCTGTTGCTGATGACAGTGATGATGCTGAAGAAGATGAAATCCACGAAGAAATACATTTACAGGACGAAGAGGAAGTGTCATGTGAACCACAAGAAGAAGCACATCAGACATCTATGCATTTGGACAGTAACAGCGACAGTGATAGTGACAGTGAGGATGATACACCACTTGCAAACCTATTTCTAGCGAAAGATAAGAATAACCAAGTGATAAAATGTAAAAAAACCCCATCTCAACCTAGAAATGTTCATACTAGAGCAGATAATATTGTTATTCATCTTCCTGGAGCTGTGGGTGAAGCAAGAAACAGAAAGACTGAATTAGATTCTTTCGATTTATTTTTTGATGAAAATGTAATCCGCTTGATTGTTACTGGCACCAATATTTATATTTCTATAGTGAAAGATAAATTCCAACGCGAGAGAGATGCCAAATTTACTGACAGTACTGAAATCCGGGCGTTCATTGGAATTTTACTGTTGTCTGGTGTACTAGGTAGTGCAAGGAAGAAGACCACCAATTTGTGGGACAATAGTCGGGGCACAGGTGTGGAATCATGTTATTTGGCAATGAGTGAAAATAGATTCCATTTCTTGATGCGATGTATCAGATTCGATGATATAAAGAGTCGTGATCAGAGAAAAGAGTTGGATAATCTAGCACCAATCAGAGAACTGTTTGAGTTATTAGTTCAAAAGTTTCAAAACTTTTACAAACCGAGTGAATATTGTACTGTGGACAAACAGTTGGTGAAGTTCAGAGGGAAATGCCGATTCAAAATGTACATACCTAGTAAACCTGGGAAATATGGCATTAAAGTATTTGCCTTGGTATGTGCTAAAAGCATGTATGCAGTTAACCTGGAAGTGTATGTTGGAAAACAACCAGAGGGACCCTTCAAACTGTCACCTTCCGCTGAAGAAGTTACTTTGAGAATGTGTGAGCCAATTGAGAGAAGTAATCGAAATGTCACAATAGACAATTGGTTTACCTCCATTCCACTTGCCGAAAAATTATTGGAGAAAAATTTGACAATGGTTGGGACAATCCGTTCTAATAGAGTTGGAATTCCCAAAGAACTGCGACCAAAAAAAGAACGTGAAGTGTATTCTTCTATTTTTGCTCATCACAAGAAGAAAACACTTGTGTCATATTGCCCAAAAAAGAATAAAGCCGTTCTGGTGCTGTCAACTATGCACTATGACCAAAAAATTGATGGGGACACTGGAATTTCAAAAAAACCGGAAATGATAACATTATACAATCACACAAAAGTTGGAGTGGACGTATTGGACCAGATGTGTGCGAAATATGATGTCTCTAGAAATACAAAACGGTGGCCTATGGCTTTATTTTTCAATTTGATCAATATTTGTGCAATCAATGCTCATCGCATCCATGCTTTCAATCATCTAGGCCTACCCGAAAAAACTACACCAAGACGTGAATTTTTGAACAAATTGGCATGGGAATTAATACAACCCCAGATTAGGGAACGTTTGAAATTTCCGAACCTTCCAACTGAAATGAAGAAGAGAAGTATGAAGTTACTTGGAATTGAAGAACTGCGAATTGAACGTCTTCCAATTGACAACAAAGTCGGACGCTGCAGTTTGTGTGGCAGGCAACGCGACCGCTCAACAAGGAGATCTTGTACCAAATGTGGTACAAAAATATGTCCAGAACACTCAAAAATAGTTTGTATAACCTGTGCTGGTGATTGAACAATGAACATGAACAGTGAAAGTGAACATGAGCACAATCAAACAGTTCCCATTATAGTACATGATATAGAGAATATTGTATCAAAATGTCTTCACATGAATATAACTGCCTATTATAGATAATTTGAGTTTTTTGTGTATATTTTCCCACTGTAATAGATCTAGAAAAAGTAACTCTAACTGATAAACAGATGAAAATAATATCATTCCATGAGAAAAAAAAAGTTTTTTCAAGTTAAAGTTATACAATTTTGAATGCTATATGAAAGTGAAAAATCAACTCTAAGAAAACAATTGAGTATTTTCGTTATAAATAATGTTTTGGCAATACTGATTATGAGAATAGCTTCTAAAATGATCATATTAAATGACTGAGTTATTAGATTTGGAAAATTCTGATGAACTAATTTAAAAAAATATAAATAATGAAATGGGCTACAACTGTAGCCCATGCGAGTATTCATGTTACAAAAAAGGGCGCGAGTACCGCAGGGTTAAAAAATATTTTTTAAATGGCAAAGTAGCCGAAACATGTGAAATAAAAAATATTTTTTAAAGGGTACTCTGATTTTATTCGTTTTTAAAGTTTCAAATACAGTAGCCCTAGAAGAAAAGAAGTATTAGCATAGACTGAGTATGGGCTAGTGGTCAGCTATCAGATACCAAGCTTCTACTTACCTTCTCGGACCTCTTCAATTTCAGAACTGACTGTTGGTGTTGGAAAAGAAACAAAAACTTTCAAACTCAACAGCCCAACGGTCATTTGTGTTGGGTGTTGGCAGAGAGGGTAGTAGAGAGAGAATAGTCTACGCAAAGAAAGAGAGAGATAGAGTATAGTGAAAGCATTAACAAAGAATAGGTTTCATTTCTTCTCTCTATTCAAAAGAAGCAGATGCCAAATGAAGGCCAAGACACCAGGTTCCTTTTTTTTTTCTTCCTCTACTTCTTCTTATTATTACTCTTCCTATTGACTTATTCAAGATAAACTATTCTCTTGCAGACGCACCTTTGCACTGTTGTTTCTGAAATTCTGAGAATTTTTTTTAGAGAACAGAGCGGGAATTTTGAAAGTTGAAATAAAATTCCTTTAAATTCACTAAACCACCTTTCTTGCTTCTAAAAGTTGACGATTCAAATTCTGATCAACCAATCAGATTTATGGAAGGAAGAATGGCAATTCAATATTATTAACTTACATATCGAGTGTTTGAGTGGGAACGCGACAACTCAAGACTCCGCCAACCCAAGACAAGACAAGACAAGACTCCGGCAATCTCAGCCACCGACAACCTAAGACACTTCCAAACCTGGACACTTCTGAATGAGTCACCAGTAGGTAGGAACGTCACCCGACAACCTAAGACCGTTTAAGGTCGTTTCCTTGCCAGAATGACTCCACTAACTGGGAGAGTCATGACTGGAACAATGAAAGAGTGACAATAGTCAAGATTTTGGGCTTACTTTATTGCCATCTGGTGTCGAATTCAAAAAACAGCAAAAAATGTGCCACTTTGCTGAGTTGCCAATTTTTTGTTTTCATAGTCCCAATCCCACTCCCTACACCTCTCCTAGGGGTTTGGAATCCTTTGTCACAGGCATTGACAAGCCTGGGTTGGTTTCCGTATTCGACATTATCTCCACCTCATTTCTAAAGTGGAAGCTCTGTCTAGACTCTTCCAAGTGCAAGTGATGAACCCAAAGTAAACAATAAGTATTATCAGTCTTTCAAAGAATGAGGCAGATTAAATGTCAATTAACTTGAATGAAACATTTTTGGACGTAAAATTATTGAGCAAAGTGCTGTGATTATATACAAGAGTATATGCAAGAGTATATACTCTTGTTTCGAATTTATTATCTATCAAAATTTAGGAAAGAAATAGTTCAGGCTATGCCTAGTTTTTCTTGCCCAGTTGAAATAATATTTTTATGATTTGTGTAATGATGTCAATGAATAAAATGAATGAATAAAAATGAATACGGTCCAATAATTATTAAAATCGTTGATACAGCAATATGGGATGTGGATGAAAATAATAGGCTATTACTGAATAAAAATTCATCAATAAGTACGGTAGCCTATAATTATGTATAAAGCGTCTCATAGACAGGAAAAATAGCAAAGTTACTGGCGTCTCAGTACTGTAATTTTATCACTAAAATATGGTATTGAAACAGGGAAAGTACTTTTGTGAGACATTTTTCAAGAATAAGTACGAATCTTGCTGTTAGTTTTATGTGCACAGATTACAATAATTGTGCCATCGTTGTCATTTTGCTTCACATCAGATTGAATAAATTGAATAAAGTGATGTCCGCAAATTTGACTGGCGTGAATTCCGCGGATATGCCAGAATAGTGCCGGTGATGGCCAAAAAGGCACTAAAAAACAACAAACAAGTGCTAAAATAGACATGTACAATATTCAATAAGTTAATGATACCTACAAAAAAGGACATGCCTGAAAACAAAATGTAATAGAATGTCATTGAAAAGCGAAACTATTCCTATATTGCGATTTTTTATTTAGTAACTTTATTAAATTTTCAAGAATTTTGTCTTATCCAACAGACATTGCGGATAATATGCCTTGTGGATGAAAGCACGTTTTACATTCACCTCAGGCAATCTCTGCGTTGGTTTTTGGTTGCTTGCTCACCATTTGCAGCTGAGATTCGAGGTCACAGAAATTCGTCACTATTGTTTTGAATAAAAGCTCGTTTGTCATAACAAAAACATAATACACACCCTCACACTGACAAGAATGTGAGTCTGTGTCATTGAGCAGCAGTTACCTGTTGACAGTGGTCACTCCACTTCGTGAGTCTTGAATATTTGAATGAGAATAGTTATAAATTTTGATGAAGAATGAGTAGAAGGGATACGCCTGCTTGCTATTTATAAATACTGATAAATAAATTATTTGATTGAACTAGATTTTATTCGTTGCCTAATTTATTCAATATTGAATGTTTTCGACAACAATATAATTATAAGAAATATACATTATTTACAAATATACAAATATAACAATAGATTGTATAAAGACTTATAGGTGACAAATTTCACACCAGGCTACTCCAGCTAATAAGAGATTGATGTGATAGAGCAATCATTAATTAGCAGCTATTTATAAGCCTGGTGTGATACTGGCTTCTTGTATGGAAAAATTACTCTACAACTTGGAAAAAATTTTCACTATTTGTTCAAAACTCTAGCACTCAAAGATCTCAAAACGCTTCTCGGACTGTTGGCAAAGATCAAATTGTAGTGAATACTATTATACTAACTACTCCTCATTAAAACTCATTGCATTTCATCATAAATTGGCCATATAATCCATTGAGGGCATGTCTGTAAGTTTCCAAGTAAAACCAGAACTGCCAAACAAATGATTTTTCCATCAAGAGAGAGTTTCTAAGTGGAAGACAATACACAATAGATAATAGGAGGAGAGAGGGTGGGTCTATACAAACATACCTTTGAAATGAAAGGCCCTTTCAAGTGAGTCGGTTTCTTTTCAATACTGAGTTATTCTAGTCAACCCTCATTCAAGTCAATCTGACAACATGGCAAGGGCCACCGTGTTGATGGGTGCAAGAGCTAGTAAAAATACGGTTGTGTTAGTAAATGTCTGTGTGTTGGTAGAGTCAGACAGTGACTGTGCAAATCACTAATGAGTCACTAAATTTTTATGGAACCGAAATCTCCCTAGTGTAATGATTTGAAATTTACATACGTTCTCAAGTACAAGTAGAGACATGATACATTTCATTCTTCCATTCTCCACTTGGATTGGACAATGGGTTATTCTGTAAAGAATGATTTTCAAAAATGAACTTTTTAAAAAATTCGTGTTTTTTGGAAATTTTAATTGGGATTGATAAAAAATACCTTCAAACAGATATGCTCAAAATTTCAAGACTTGATTTGCAACCAATCATGAGATATCTGTTCCTTAAGTTTCAACTTTGAGAACCCCATAACTCACAAACTAATTGAATAAAAAACATTTTTCTACATGAAATTAATTACATTTTCATAGCTCAATAGTATCCATATGAAAAAACTTTGAGAAATGTCTCCAGGAAAATGTTCCAAAAAGTGTGTGAAACTGCCTTAAGCCCCTCCCACCCGAACCTGACAAACTGAGACTGTTCTACTTCTTGAACAGACTGTACTCTTCCATTCCAGTACGGTAGTTCAACTGGGAGACAATGGTCTTTGTATTCAACTCACACAATTTGTAATCTATAGGCTACACATTCTACTGTCGGTGTCTCACTTAGGTAGCGCCCCCTAGATTTCGGATCGACTCGCTTGGCGCTCGCCTCCTTTGATCTTTGGTCAGAGACCGACAAAATAGCGAGCGCCGGCCAGTCGAACGGAGCGGAGACGATCGCAGGCGAGCGGACCATCCACACGCTCGCGCTCGCCTGATATCGCCTGCGCTCGGCCAGCTTGTGGAGCCGGGATCACAAGCTTCAGTGGTCAGTGCTTGGGCCGGGCAGGCCGCATTCTGGCACACGCTCGCAAGCCAGCCAATCACAGTTCTCATCATGTCCTCAACCAGAGCTGTGATTTGCTGGCTTGCGTGCGTGAGTATGATTGCGTCCCAGCATACGCCTGGCCAGTCTCTGGTGATGTGTGTATCGACTGTCGACGTGTAGAGTATCGATACGAATATTGATACTGTGGGAAAAATATCTATATTTTGTATTGATATAAGCGGGTGTAATAATTTTTTCGCTACACTTCACGGAAAGAAGCTCCTTACCGGTCCCTATGTAGACTAGAAAGTCGTCGTTTACATGCGTAATCAATCAGCTGTTGTCCTCGAGCGGTAAGAGCCTCTTACCATGCGAGGAGCATTTTATTTCCAAGCGTGGACAGCTAGCGCCATCTAGCGAGTGAAAATGCAACTACAATGGCCGTCTCTTTCTGTGACGCTGGCATATAAATTGGTCAAAATCAAGAAACTTTGTATGGCTATTGTACAATTTACGATGATCGTACAAAAACTATCCTGAGCTTAAACGTTTCTGGACTAAGAAAATCGAGTATTCTGATAGTTTTTAAGTAATATCCAATTGATTAATAGTACATTACGCCACAAGCCCGGGAAGGAAAAGTTTACAGTATGAGGATAGTTTCCCGGGCGAGGCTTGCCAAGCCTGGGAATAATTCCGAATACTGTAAAAAACTTCCTGGGCAAGTGAGTGTATAATTTTTTTCGGTACACTTCAAATAAATTTTATTAATCTAATCTCATAAATGAACAAAACAAATAGGATTAATGAGATCTAAGAACAGCTAGACCGGATAACTTACTATACTAGCTCCGGCTGAGCTGAATCTGTAGTAGGCTGAACTGCCAAGTATTGAAAGTTTGCATCACAAGTTTATTGATTTAATCAATTGGATATTACTTAAAAACTATCAGAATACTCGATTTTCTTAGTCCAGAAACATTTAAGCTCAGGATAGTTTTTGTACGATCATCGTAAATTGTACAATAGCCATACAAAGTTTCTTGTTTTTGACCAATTTATATGCCAGCATCACAGAAAGAGACGGCCATTGTAGTTGCATTTTCACTCGCTAGATGGCGCTAGCTGTCCACGCTTGGAAATGAAATGCTCCTCGCATGGTAAGAGGCTCTTACCGCTTGAGGACAACAGCTGATTGATTACGCATGTAAACGACGACTTTCTAGTCTACATAGGGACCGGTAAGGAGCTTCTTTCCGTGAAGTGTAGCGAAAATCAATAAACTTGTGATGCAAACTTTCAATACTTGGCAGTTCAGCCTACTACAGATTCAGCTCAGCCGGAGCTAGTATAGTAAGTTATCCGGTCTAGCTGTTCTTAGATCTCATTAATCCTATTTGTTTTGTTCATTTATGAGATTAGATTAATAAAATTTATTTGAATTGTACCGAAAAAAATTATACACTCACTCGCCCAGGAAGTTTTTTACAGTATTCGGAATTATTCCCAAGCTCGGCAAGCCTCGCCCGGGAAACTATCCTCAAACTGTAAACTTTTCCTTCCCGGGCTTGTGGCGTAATGTACTATGAAGTTCTTCTTCAAGTTAGCATATTAATCAGTGCTTTATTTGTAAAAAAGATGTTTGGGAGCGGTGGGTGAAGTGGCTTACCGGGGGGTCTGGGGGTATGGAATACCCCGGAGGAGGAGAGTCCGGGGCCCCCCTAGGAAATTTAAAAAATCCACACATGAATTATTGGAGCGTTTTTAGCAAATCTGGGCAATGTTTTGTAGCTGTTTTTTATAAAACTTAATACCGTAATACAATTTTAAAGAGTGAATAAAAATCACAAAGCTTGAAAACTGAACTTTAAAACTTAGGGCTATTTAAAATAGTTGAAAAATAAATGAAAATCAAACACCCTTTTAAAAAACTTTGAAATTATTAAAACACAGACATGTCTCGGCACATCAGGCCATCATCAATGTGTAAAGTTATTACACATTGTGTATTTTTCAATCACAAAGCTTTTTTAGACCGAGCATGGTTTTTACCATTTCAATAACACTGTATTATCTACATAGGCCTTAATTTTCCTCATGTTCCAAAACATCCGGTTTAAGAATAACTACATGATGCAATAATGCAATTCAGAATAAAAAATTGGCATTTGACAATATCGAAGATAGTAGCACCTCGCGCTGACGCCGCTTATAAGAATCCAACCGAGCCCTACGGACGGTATACTTTATGCATTAGCGAGCACCTATAATTCTTAATAAACTTATTAAGCAATATTATGTTCTAGTTAGAAACAAAGTTACTAAGCATTCAAGAATTAGTGACTGGCAAAAATAACACGAAAAATCGTTGTTTCTAAAAACTTTTTCTTGAGAAAAAAGGTATGGGAGCGCCGCTCCCCCACAAATCAAGCCCTGAGCATAATATTATGCCAATTATCTCAATTAATCATGAAAGTTACAGTGAACAGACGTTCTGAGAGTTATGTCCATAAGAGCTTCAAGTTTGTGCGTGAGTGATGATGTTGAGAGCGACATCTCTGGGAGATTCATCAATTTAATAATTCGTACATCACTTCATGATCATCCATAATTTATTGAAATGATTGGCAAAATATGCTAACTTGAAGAACTTATTATTATATTTAACACAACTTATGGGTATATAAATCACTATTGTTGCTTTTCCGATAGAGTTGCAAAAATATATTAATTTTGATGAGATTCTTGGGTTTTCACGCTCTTATAACATTTTCACCCTTGGGCTTTATTCATGAGTTTGAATCTTGTAATTGCCTTCTCAGAGCCAGAGAAAAGCAGTGACAAACTATATTTTTATCTGTTGTTGTTCATCCATCTTTTTTCACTGGTATCAATTAAAATAAAATAAATAGAAACTTTACAGTAAAATTACTCACAAATGAGAAAATAAAATGAAAACTTTAGAGTAAAATAACTTACTTACAGT
Organism: Sogatella furcifera; assembly: GCA_017141385.1. NCBI lineage: Eukaryota > Metazoa > Arthropoda > Insecta > Hemiptera > Delphacidae > Sogatella > Sogatella furcifera. The sequence continues at coordinate 9,522,739 of CM029548.1, read as the reverse complement.
TTTTATTTTTACTGTGTGCGTCTGGAGGAGAGGGGGGGGGGAGTTGTTTAGGCGGGTAGGCTATTACACGATATTTTAATACATCTACTGTTATTGACTGCTATGACTGCATCTACAGTGACTAAAAGTTATATAAGACTTATGTAGTCATTAATAATATTCGTGTAACGTGGCTGGCTCATGTCTGGTGTCTTCAGGTCGCTCCTGATCAATTTCAGGGCCTCTGACATGACTTAACGTGTCCATCCGAAACACGGGAAAGTGGCCTGAGGAAAATTTCTGGTCTGACCTGGGTTTGAACCCGGGACCTATGGGTTGCAACTTGCAACGCCAGCACTTAACCCACTCAGCTACGCCACACCCCATATAGTTACTGTAGCTGCATCCAATCTAAATTAATTAAAAATTCCTTTTTCCTCGAAAGTGCCGCTTTTGCCTTTTGTTATACACCGCCTGCATTGTGAATGTACACAATACGAAGATTTCCATGAAAATTTGGTGCTTCTTGCATTCTTTGGCGTTGGCAGTAATTGAACCTGAAAATTCTCAATTCAGTCCTAGTTCATAAAGGTATAGGTAGCTCAATGGAATAATAAGGAAAAAGGCGATGAAATAAAAACAGTGTGGATCAATCTCTGAATCAAATTTATCCATTTTAGAGATATCAAATTATACATTATCAACTGTAACATATTCTCATACTATAATAATTGTAAACAATAATTAATTATATTACTATTTGCACAAATCCTGGTAACCTTAATCAATATTATTGTTAAGTCGAATGCAATAAGGTTGACTAAAGAAAGAGTTCACTAAGCTAAAGTCTGTTTTCTCTAAGCTCACAACGCGATGGCAATCTCTACTTTTCTTTGGTTAATCAATTTTTTCAGATAATTATTTCATCATACTTTTAAATGAGACTTGTAGTTGTGAATATTCTAAATGGAATATAAAACCCTATTACAATTCAAATATAACGGGTCTTCCTTTTTACAGTCGGTGCAACCATTAACTAGTGGGGATGGGATTCTGACTACTTTCATGATACTATAGTGATTTAGAACAATAGTTGAGAAAAAGGTCTAATGGAATCTACTTTCTAACTAATTTCGAAGTACTAAGGTCCTTTGATGTAAAGTGAAAAATTGAAGATACACTACTCTATCAGCAGATAATTTTCTTTTCTAATATTCTCTAATAAGTTACAGTATTAACAATAATATTATCGAGTAGGCTACACACAATTTTTGAAATAAAGAAATTGTAAAATAATAACCATATGTTGATAACGATTAGTCCAGTGATACTGAAAATTTATTAATTTTAATGTCGCGAATTGAAAAAGAAATAAAAACTTAATGAGAGGACAACGCAAAAATATTATTGAAAGAGGAAGAAAGAAGTAAATTTTTAGCACCCTTGAACTCTTTTAAAGTCACAATACCAGTCTTCATTTTTTCAAAACTTTCTTTTTTTAATAAAAAAGAATCCAAGTAAAAACAAAAAAATCCACTCTTAATAGGAGAATTATCCACTTATAATAGGAGAAGAGCTATTTTAACAAACAAGCTTAATTGAAGAAAGTACCTAATTAATATTGGTAAGCCACAGAATAAAATACAAAAAAGTGAAGAAATATAGTCTGTCCAAGGAAAGAAAACATTCTGGTAAGATGAGAAAATGACTTCAGCTCGGTCAATATTAGTCCAAAAATTATAAATTTGGTCTCAAATTGTAGAAAACATTCTGATTTAGAATTTCAGACAAATCTATAATTTGTGAACCAATATTAAACGAGCTGGAGTCATTTTCACATCTTGCCAGAATGTCTTCTTTGCTTGAACAGACTACCTATACCGGTAAAATTGAAATTCACTGTATCACTGGACTAATATTCTCAATCAAAACAATGTGATACCATTCAAAACAGTTTTCTATAATTATTGTTTCTTCTATTTTCTCAAGTTGAAAGTGAACAACGGGTTTTGTAAGTAGGTAATAAAAAGTAGTCTTTCAATGAAGGCTTTGAATCCTCATAACGTTCTATGAGGATCATCAATATTATATAAAAAATTGTGAATTCATAGTAATCCCAATAAAATTTCCAGTTCTCAACAATCACTCAAATTAAAATCCAAATAGATTATTTCAGAAGAATTTTGATGAATATTAGGATATATTTCTCAATAAGCCAATAGCAAACAACATAATTCCGCACCGGTATTGATTTAGGTACTTGAAAATCAATTTCATGACAGAGTTTATTAAATAAAAGAGGATGTCTTGTTTAATAAATATATGAAGTTTGAATGATCCCGACATTTCAAAATATTTTTTTAATGTACTGGTTACTTACGGCAATATCTTATATATTCAAGAGGGAAAAGATTATAGAATCTTATCTAGAATGCACGTAATGTATCCTTGATACAAGGAGAAGATCTTCAATTTTGAAACGAATATTGTGAAAAATGTATGGCTAGTTAATTGTACCAGAGCTATAATGAAATCCTCGAGTATCATCTGTGATTTTGCTAACTCAAGACCAATAATAATGCTGAATTTAAATTTAATGGATTTAATTTGAGTGATGCATAAAAATCAATGTTTTATAATCAGAAGATAATTTTTTATGAGTAGAGTATCAATATAGAAAATCTATAACTTTCAGTAACACTTATAGAAATATCATTCTCAATGACTTATTTCATTCATATCAACTAATCAATGTGTCATAAACAATGTGGCATTTATTTAAAACAGAAACAATTTTCACACAATACTGGAGTTGACTAAAACTAACACTATTTACATGAGATCATATTTTATAAATGGGAATTCATTCTAGAGCGAGTCTCCAGTCTCAGCGACAGTAAAATATTGACGGAAACACCAAAGATTTAAAGGAATAAAAACCCATTCATTTGTCTTAAATTAACAGTTGAACACATAGCCTACATAGGGCACATTTTTTACGAAACAACAGTAATCTATAGAAAACACACACACTTCAAAATGGCTTCAGCAGTCATGAATACCCCTATCTGTCATACTTCAAGGAACTTGAAAAGGATTCCAGTATTTGAATTTGATTCAATCGGTTTTGAGTACAGAGTATTATAGTAATCCAACAACTAGTATAGTCCGCCCAAGCAAAGAAGACATTGCGACTGAGAAAATGACTCCTGCTCGATTGATTTGGTTCAAAAATTATAAATTTTGTCTCAAATTGTGAAAAACATTCTGATCGACAATTTGAGACCAAATTTATAATTTTTGAACCAATATTGACCAAGTTGTTTCTTTTCCCCATCTTGTCAGAATGTCTTCTTTGCTTGGACAGACTATAAAACGTTTCCCCCAAAAATAATGGAAACAATATACATATAAATGTTATATAATATATGTAATCAACATTGTCATAGCCTCTTGTGATAGTAATTCAATTTTTCAGTAGAGTAACATCATTTTTTATAATATTATGATGAATTATAATATGATATACACGATAGCCTAATTTTGCAAAAACTTTATAAAACGTTACAAAATAGGCATTCGAATTGGCTTACTGTAATTTTGAGAAGTGAAGGTATCAATATTTAAGTATACGGTACTGTAGTCTTTTACTAGAGGTTTAGTGTAATGTATTTCAACCCCTTTTGATCGCTTACATAATAGGTACGGTAGTGCTAATTTTTTGATAATTCATAATATTATCATAAAATCTTATGAGAAACACAACCATTTTCTGTCCAAGCCTTATATAGTAGGTAGTAGGTATTCCTTAAAGGGGTGGATGACCATGACTTAAAACACACTATGTGTATTGAATGTCACTATTTTAAACAAACACATTAAGATTACCCTGTTTCGATATTATTATTCCTGATTTGTTTATCAGTGAGTTTACGCGATTGAGGAACTCGACTGTCCATCTGAATAGGTTCATTTTTGAAGTCAGCAGCTCTTCCTCTGAGGTTGTAGTTTTTATCATTTGCTGTAAAAAAGGAGGAAAAATTGTTAACATAAGTATGATACGGTATTTGATAAAAATCCTGCAGTTAGGAATCTAGTAGAATTCATTTCCTTAATTTTTCAATTATATAGAGAATACATCAATAATCTAAAAGCGTGTGAATTTCACTCGATTAATGTAATGTTTTACAAATATTATAAGTACGCAATAAGTCTTTGGAATGAGAATAATGAATCCTTATGGACTATCGATAGAATTTATTGTGAATCATTCAACTTTATTAGTGAGAATAAGAAACTGTTTAATAATATTATACTGTGGTATAATATCAAAAATTACTTTGCATTCCCAGTTTCTTGAAAATGTTTCCCTTTAGAATATACTATTTCAATATAAATAATTCAAACATGGAAAGTTTGATACTCTGGTGTAGTTTGCGCAAGATGAGAAGACACGCCGTTAGAATATACTCGCATTTAAATGGTGTGTCTTCTCAGCTTCCGCGAATTCCAATTCCGTTAAATTTATAGCAAAAAAATCGTAATGGATGCTCATTGAATTAGCAGAGAAAGCTGGATGGACAAGATTCTACTTGTTTCTACTATTTTATAAATTATTGTAATGAATAAAGCAGTTTTACAGATAGATTGATTAGGAAACTGGTTTACATCAGCATTGTTTGAGTTTTATGTAAAATTAAATCTTGTCGTACTTCATGTATCCACAATAGTTATTGACTTCAGAATATTATTTATTTTACCGGTAGTTTATATCATTATAGTTTGATCAATATGATAAATTTTACTTGAATAATAATTAATAATATATTTTTAATATATTAATAATTATTTGATAATAATGATATATTAGTATTATTATTATAATAATTTTATATATATATATATATATATATATATATATATATATATATATATTATTCTGAAGTTAATAATAACTATTGTGAATACAGGAAGTACAACACACGATATCAAATCCCATATCAAAAGTAGGAGATTTAATTAGAATACGCTTGACAGTAGACCTTTTTTTAAACCTATTTTCTTAATTATTTATTACCTTGTGTAGGTGCTTTGAATCCAGTGCTGGCAGAGTTGGCCAAATGCGTGTTCTTCCTCATAAGCGACTTCTGTAGTTTGTTGAAAGTGGCACTGCAAGTATACACTTTGCGTTTGACAGGCTCGCTCTGTGGACAATAGCGTGAGCCAAATACGTTGCCATTGCCCAAATCGAATGATCTGAATGCTGTCAGATCGGGCTTCTGATTTTCCGCACCTCTAATGGCATGCAGCGACTTGCGGAAATTGTTTTCATCATCAACCTGGTTCTTGAACCTTTCTTGAACATTGCTATTCCTATGATGCCAGGGCACCTGCTCTCCCAGGTTCTGAAGTCGGTTGGAGTTGATGTTGGGTGGCATTGGGGGATTCGAAGTGCGATGATCGATCCTGCACGGTGATCTAGGTGGCTTATCATACAGATAGCAGGCATTGCTTGGCGAATTTGTACGTTCTGTTTGAGACAACACATTCTCATACTCAATTGAATTTTTTCTGATCGAACTTGGTGTCTCTTTTTTGATGGTTCTTGAAGAGAAACTACTCTTTCTAAATTCACTCAAATTATTATTCCCATTCACAAAAGTATAGCCGTCATTATATTTGGAAAGATCTGATGTGGAACAATCATTTTTGTTATGTGGTCTGAAATCATTTTGTACATTATCATTAACACTGCCAGCGTTTGTGAATGTTTCTATATTCGAATAAGCACTGCCTCTCCTTGCTACGTTCTCGTAGATGGGAGGGGGAGGGGGTGCGTGCACAAACAAGCTCATCTTTCTCTGTACAAAGGGATCAGCAACACTCTTGTCAAGTTTCTTATTAGCATCTGAAGTGTTGTTTCTTGCTATTATCCTTTCCAAAGTTTTCGAAATTGTTTTCAATAGACCATCTTCATTGTTATTGTTCACTGGTACCTCGCTCACTTCTTTGCTGGGTTTTTCAATGAGGAATGTAGTATCACGCTTCATGTTGTTGTTGATCTGAGCGTTGCAGATGTCTCCGTTGGCTGTATTAAACATCTCGGCTTGTTTTTGACACTTCATGACAAGAGGGCTGAGTGGTGCCGAATGGTTGCTGGTGGACCTCACACGGAACGTAGGTGAAAGGTATTCAGGTTTTGTTTTGCCTTGAAAGTCTTCTAGAATATTCTCAGCTTCCTGTATCAGTCTTCTGTACTTGAGATCTCCTTCCTTGTCGGCGTCATTAATTTCATTCACTACTGGATGTCTGTCTTTGACTGGCGAGGGATGAGGTGTTAGAGAGTTGGGTTTCTTTGGTTCGCCAGCTGAGTTGAGTCGGCCTTCAAAGCTGTTCCTGCGCTCGTTGAAGCCCGGGTTCGAGTTCATGACTTTGGTGACCCAATGGTTTCTCAGGTATTTGCCGTTGTATTCGGCGGATGCAGGGTTTCTCCTGAGAGAGACAGGGGTGCCATCGGCGCTCCTTGTTCCGTTTCTCTGGTTGTTGATCAGTCTTTCCATCAGAACTCGGTTGAGATTGAAATGCTTGGCGGGGTTTTCCAGGTTTCGCCGCTCACCATCGTGAACGACGCGTTTGGTGGGACTGTATAGAGGCCCGTTCTGTTGTACATTTTCAACTGAACTCTTCCTATTGATCGATCCTGAACTTCTCTTTCGTGCAGCTGTTTTCTTTGTCATGTGTTCTGTCGAAGATGACACTTCGGTTTCTTTCTTGTTGTGAAACTGCTGTTTGTGCTGGGACGATGATCGTTTGCGAGACGCTGCACGCGAGGTGTCTCTGTGCCTTCTATTGCTTTCAGTGCGATGTCTCCTGGTAGCAGAGTCCTTCAGTCGTTTGTGCAGCATTTCAGGCGTGTGCCCTGGTAGGTGATGGTAGGTGCAATGGCCAGTGTTGACGCCTGTAATCGACAAAAATTATTTCAGTATCGTACAATAAGTTACAGATTATCAAATGAGATACCATATATGATGAACTTGAAAAATATAGACTTATTGCAACAAATACTCTTCTTCTGAAAAACAGTCATAACTAGAATAGAATTCATTTAATAAATTGTTTATTAATTTTTTCACATTTACATTTTATTTATTTTACATTTACAATTCGATTACATTTCTACTTCGTCATAGTTCATCAAAAACGCGAAAAACAAATTCAAGTATCTGTGATAGAAGTAGAATAATTCTGAAATTTGAATGAATCTACGGTAAAAAACAACTACTAGTCAGTGCAATTAGGTTGTTACTTTGCAAACAATAAGCATAGAAAACGCAAATCCAATTATGCTATTCTTCCTCTATGCAATAACTGAAGCATTTAGATGATGCTGATCAAAGATACTAGCAATTTGCACTCATAAAATTATGTTACAAGGCATCAAAATTGATAAATTTATTTCAAACTCAGTATGAAATTGAATTTAAATTCTCATTTGATTGCATTTAAATTATAACTTAATAAGGATGCACAGATTATTCCAATTTCTAGGCGTAGTCAGACTTTTTAATTGATGTTTTTGATGCAAAGCAAAAAAATTGCTAAAAATAGGCCTCAAGTAATAATAATCTACAGATTGCTTTATATCATGCCAATTCATGCTAATGTCTACATACAAGTCTTCTATTGGTTTTATTATGTTAAATTTTATCTAATAAGTTACAGTTAATTAGAGTCATTCATCTAATCGATTCAACTATAAATAAGGTCTGCTCATGGTTTGAACTGGTGCTACACTTGATCTATCGATGCAAAAAATCTAGTTTTTACAGTGAAAAATCATCACACCGTTCAACAAGTAAAATTTTTAAAGTATAATGTTATTTTCCTATCAATATGAAACGTGGAAGAAATCTTACTTGAACTCAATTTCACTAACCAGCAATAAAATAAAATATTCATGTTTGTTTTCTATACTCAATATTATAGAACTATGGGAAGAATCTCTAAACAGTAGAGTGCATTTCACATGTAATTATGGGATCTGTAATTATGCGTGTTCAGTAGTATAAAGAATAATATTACATTTTTTGTTTAATACTATGAGCTGTATTAAAAATTGCTAGATTAATAATTGAAACAGTGAAAGACGTTATTTTCATCATGTTATTTACACAATACAGTTAACAGGTTGAAAAGTTTTTCTGTTCATGTAATAATCTTATTTTCAGTATGAAGTTGATAGTTTTGGAACCTGTACATCTTATATCCATCAATTCAAATTATTATTATTGCTAAGCCACTATTAATTCATTATTAATAGATACGAGTTCATATTATCATGATACGAGTTTTTGTGAATAATGTTCCATTCAAAGTGTGGTTTAATTGTGTTGGTCCACTAATAATGAAATTAATAAAAAAATAAAGCTGATACTGTTATTACTGTAGCTCATACTTTACATTTCTACCATGAGTAGCCAATCTTTGCATATTTCTACTCGATTGTAATAATTGTAATGCGCTTCAATTTGTAATATAAGGCAATACAGTTGTTGAGTGATCAAGTGGTAAGAATAAGTTCATGCCAAAATATAATAGGCTATTGTGTTGCGATTGTGAATAACAAAAAAACAGGACTTGAAAGTTTAGTAGCATAGCGTAAATAAAAAAACTAAATTATTGAAACTAATATCGACTAAAGTCGATATACTTAGACTAAAATCGAGTACCTAGTAGAGGCCTGGATGAGTTCTCGATTAATCATTTCTTATTTGCAAATACTGGCGTCTATTATTTGTAAATTATAAAAGAACTTGAATAAAATTGGAAAGTTTATGAAGACGACTATATCTAGTATCGTGAATCTATTCCATAATAATGGTCTATTTCTTTGTTTTTTCAATGGTCTCTAAGATTCTATAAACACATTGACTATTGGCTAGTTTTATACCACTAAAGAATCAAGTTTATATATTTAACAAGAGCAGTATTCATCAGTAGGCTAGTTATCATTGTGATATAGATAAAAAACATAGATACATTATTGGTAATGTAGTTTACCACCCAAGATGGTAAATTATAAGACGCAAAAGCGGGAAAGACTTACTTGCCGAGTATTCAGAATCTGAATACACGAATTCGGCCAAAGAACCGTTGTCTATGAACTCAAAATCTTCTCTTGGATTTTCTTCAAGCGTGCTCACTTTCGCATTGTCCATTTTTTCTTCTGCGGAAAAATAATTGGAACTATGTAAAAGCTGTTTAAGTCAGTATGCTTCATGAATCAATCTATTCAATCAATAAAGATCGCATTTAAACAAACAAAAATGATCCTATTTTTGGGAGGGTGACATGAACATAAATTGCAAAAATGTTACAAAAAATAGCTTACCTGCATGAACATATCATTGGAAGTTTTCAAATAGCTTGCCTACCAAGCTACCTACCAATTTACAAGCTGTTAATTCCTACAAATTCAATTTTTATCATACAAGCATTTTTATACTGTGCAGTTTTTTATTGAATTCGAATGCTGCATGCATTGTGAAAAAATGATAATATGATTCATGTTGAATGGATTATACAAGGTGAATCATTCAATCCAGGATCAAATTTCAACAAAGATCTTAGTGTCAATAGGATTCAATTATTTAATCAGCAATCACCAACTGAGAATTTTTACATGTAATAAATTCTACAAATAATGATAAATTGTTTGAAGAATGAATATTTATAAGGGTCAGAAAGTTCTACAAACATTGTAATTCAGAAACTTAGTTAGCCTGATCAAACAATAAATAATAAATGATGGAATTATCAAATGTATTTTCCACGAGTAAATACTGTTTAGATGAATAACATTGGGAACATTGTGATATTACTTATATTATCATGAGCAGCCTACGCAGCTTTTCTTCATCACGGCAGGATTACTACTAGATACGAGGTGTCAGGCATAACATTTTTGAGAGATCATGCAAGCAGTTTCTCTAAAAATCCGTCCTCTCATTGAAATTATTGCTGTTTTCAATCAGCCTTCATATTATTACACTCTTATACAAGTCAATTATTTATAACTGGTATAGGCCTACTTACAACCACTACGGTTCAAATGTGGCATAGATTTCTCATTCAATTTACTGCTCATTCATAAATATTCTAGAGAAAACAACGTCATGCGCTGTTTGAATGTCTCCAAGTCAGTAACATAAGGTATTATAGACCAGATTTACAAAAATCACAAGTGATATAATGGGGTAAATTAAAAAAGAAAAGCACAAAGATGTACTTTTGTTTTGAATTGTATTTTGTTGTAATATTTTGTGCAATAAACGATCTGATTTGAATTCGTGACATTTTTCCGAACTTCTTTCCATGTGCTTGATCGACGATTCCCTACAAATCTTGAGTTAATTTAAAGACTGATAGATATTCAATTCAATTCGATGACTATGAATATTCTATCCAAATCAAAGACTTAAGGGAGGTTTTACTATACACGACACGACGGTCGGCCGCAATCGGATAGCTACAGTCAATCACAGATCTTGTTGTTTAAGCTCAAGAACAAGACAAAAGCTGTGATTGATTGTAGCTGTCCGACTGCGGCCGACCGTCTAGTAGTGTTTTGTAGCATAGGAAAACGTACCTCAAGTGATATATTTGATCCAATTCTAACTTTGGATATTCGATCCAATTCTGAGACTTTGTATATTCGATCCAATTCCAAGACTTTGGATATTCGATCCAATTCAAATACTAGGTGGAATTCAAAGACTAACTGAAAAGAAAACTTTTTTGCAACAAATAACCAATCCAACTGACCATTATAATCAGGCTGGTCGTCGCAGTCGGTGGGATCGCTGTCGCTGAGTATATCTGTCTCTTTCTCGTAGACATAGCTCTCGTCGAACTTGCCGAGCATTTCGTTAAGAGTGACGTCATCATCTGAGAAGTCGCTGGTGTTGCCGTGATGGTTGTCGTTGGAGACGGAGCTCTGCGACGAGCTGGATGATGACGATGAAGATGACGACGATGCCGATCGGCCGTGGTGGATGGCGTGGCGGCAGGGTCGGTTCAGGTGCGGCGAGCACGTCGTCACTGACGAAACCAGCCTTCGGTTTCGGACAACTCTACAATATAAATCGAACAGTCATTGAAAATTCAACCGTGTATCACAATAAATAAATGGATATGTTTGGAAATAATATTTTGTATAAATAATGTGTAGCCTATAGTAAGAAGTTTTAAAATGTAAATGTGTGATTATATTGATAAACAAATAAATGTTTATTATAATAAATGACGCTTACTATTAACTTTCACTTCAACAACAGTAGGTACTTGCGATTTTGTTGCTTGTCAGCCGCGTTTCGGATCTAGATACTCTTTGAGTCCTTGTACGCTGAAGATGTGGCTCAGTACCCCGCCCCGAAGTACTGTTATTAAAGTGATAGTCAATAATGTAATTATCATGAAAAGTTTAAGTAGGATGAAGAAAAAAGGATAAAATAAAGATGATTAATTATAAGTAGTTAAAACCTAAGTTTGCAGTCATCCACTCAAACCTTTTGAAATCCATTCTACTCGTGGATAGCGAGAGAAAGTCTCAATATGTTGAGTAAATGTTACTCCTTGTTCGCTGAAGATGAGGCTCAGACAAGTTGCGCCCGAAAAGGAACATAAAAGTGAGTACTGTCCATTAAAAATACAATAGAGTCACTATAGTAGAACCGTTCCATGTTGGTTCAAATACGAAAAACGGTGATTTTGTCGAAAAAAACCAGTACATCCAGAGAAAAGAAAAGTACATCCAGTATATTGATGGTTTAAGGACCATATGGTTTCATGATTACCCAAGTCACTTCATTAACATGAAATTTATTACAACTATTGTAAGTACTGTTGTTAAAGTTAAAGTGAAAGTTAACTTTAAAGGTAGGTAGTGACTTGAATTCACTATTGAAGGCTTCACTAGGTGGCTTCACTATTGAATTTCATTCCAAAGCTTTATTGTGACCGCGAGACCGCCGTTCAATTATTTTTACAAGAGAAGATAAATTTATACTTACATATCATAACAATGATTTTGCAAAATAGCTTCCCAAACATAAGTAACATGAACTAATTAAGATATTTTTCTATTGCAGTAATTGATCAATATGAACTCACGGGCTAATGGCCAGCGCCGGAGCTTTTGCCAGCTCATCCTTGGCCGGCTTCTTCTTGGGTTGCGCCCTGGGCGATTGGTGGGCGACAGCCGCGGTCAGATGACAGCCGTTGGACGAGATGGTCGAGCTGCTGCCGACCGTTGACGATGTCTCGCCCTGCGAGTTGTAGTTTTTCGGCAGCTGATGCTGGCTGTTGGCTGCGGTCGGCTGCGGCGAAAGCCACGGATTGGTGCGGATCCGGTTTCTTTGGCGAGGGGAAGCACTGCACAAAAATGTAAACATTAAAAAAAGACCACTACAGTATACAGATCAGTGCATCAAGTAGAGAAAAAAATCAATAGGACATATCCCGGGATAGCAATCATTAAAATTTGATCCCCTAGAACCTCCATCTATTTAATACACAAATTATAATTTCATGTACAGTTATAACCTATAATTGTTTAAAAATTGTGTTTTTGACATATTTCCCTATTATCTCAACAATCTGCCCATGTTCCTGAAATTGAGAGGCAGTTTATTGAATACACTTATACCCATAATAAGGACCTCAGCTTTTCCAGTCCGACAAATGAAACGTTATAATGTCATGCCTTTGACTTGTTCTGATTTTATAGATGTTTGCTTTGCACTGAAGTGTCTCCGTATTTTAATGAGTAGGCCTATGTACCAGGCTAATGTAAATGTAGCCTCTGCCAAAGATGAGGTTGGATTTTAAACTAAAATTTACAGATCTGCACTTGCACAGCAGAAGTTACACAATTGAGTATCTACTCTATTACTATTACTTATGTGATATGACTATAAGTACTCTAATTGTCTTTGGTTATACTCTCGCTTCAATTAGCCATTCTGATGGATAGTCAGCTGTGCGCCCAGACTATATTATGCTAAACATTAGTTTAACCTAATTATTATCAAAGAATAATTCAAAAGTCTCACCTTGATAGATATGGGGATGAACACTGATATGGTAGACTGTTCAAAGCCGAGCCATCAGCCGAGTCGTTTTCGGCCAGCAGGTCGGTGGTTGGTGGCTTAGCATTGGCGCTGGCCCTGGTCTCAGCGGGGGGAGACAGCAGCAGCTCAGGCCTCAAGCGACTCGTCTCATCATACGACTCAGTTCGCCTGTGCAGGCTGTTGGGCATAGGGCGTCCGATTTTGTTCTGAAAATAATACAGATTTAGAAAATCTTTGAGATGTACTATATTGGATTACAAAACATACACAACTATATTCAAATAAAATAATATTATTTGTTGCTGTTGTTCATCCATCTTTTTCCACTAATGAATTCACCGATTAAATTAGAATGAAAACTTTGGAGTAAGAACGTGAGTAATTTCACTAGAAAGTTTTCATGTTACAGTATTTTAATTAAAATCTTATTCTTCGTCTGTGCAAGCTGTACATAGGTCGTCCGATCTTGTTCTGAGACTGAAAAAATACAAATTTGGAAGATTTTTGAAATTTACTGGCTTACTTTGAATTGCAAACCATACACTAACTATATTCAAATAAGATAACTTAGCCTATTGTTCTGAGTTTGAAAATAGTACAAATTTATGAAAATATTTGAAATCTAAGGTAGGTACTAGTATAATGGATTGCAAAACATAATAAGTTACATAAACCATGTGTAGGCCTATGTTTTCCGATGCAATAAAGTTACAAAAAATGTTATTTCTTTCAATATATAAAGGCTACTGAAAACGAGACTTGGAGAAAATAACGGGTAGCTTTAGCTTATAAAACTAAAAATAATTTGTTCACAATAGTGAAGGCTATGTACGTTTACAGTTCAACTGTCACAACTATTATTATTATAGGTGACAGTTTTCCAAACTATTACCGTACCTAAAATATCCATATAACCCAACTTATGTCATATTTTTATTAGGCTATAGCTGTCAAGAATAATTCTGTAAACATAAGAACATGAATGTCTCAAAACATAACCATCTATCTAATTCTCATGACAGTGAGAATTGATAGATGGTTATGCTCAAAATAAATTTAAATTAGATTTGTTCTTGATCTATTCACTCTATACTTACAGTACCTAGTTGATGGACCAGAGATATCTAAAATATTGTGAAATAATTAAACACACAGATTTTGCTATCAATTCTGCACTTTTAGTGTATGCAACATTTGTACACTCGAAGTTTTTAACAATAACAAATAGTGAATCCATTAAATTGCTTATGAAATTCAATTTAAAAAATCTGAGAAGATATCTATTTATCTGCAAAAGTCTCTATTCTTTTTTATACGATAGGTACCACACAAAGAAGGAAATATGAAGGGAAGGAAATGTATCTTCTCTGTGACGGTAGGCTACATTTTCGATCATCATCAACCTGTAAAAAATCAGCTTCATATATATATATATATATATATATATATATACGGTACGGTACGTAAAAAACTCAATTCCTATCTACATTTATTATCTTCAAACTGTAAAAATTACATTTCCTTACAGCTTAAATTTAATTTCCAATCTGAAAAGTAAATGAAAACCGCTCACCTTCAAACCAACAGTGCTATTAGCGAAATGCTGTTGCGTCGCGCTCCTGACGCCCGGCCTGTCTACGAGGTCTTCCTCGGTTGAGGACTCTCGCAGTGGCTTCTTCTTCTTCTCGCCGTCATCTCGTCTGCGGCGCGCCGAACGAGGAGTCAGCAGCAGCACGGTAGCGGCCACACTGTCCGGCTGCACAGACACTAGCGCTGACGGCGGTGCTGCCGCGTACTTGTTGGGGATCTCGCCTTGCGACGACTGAAAGTAGTGTGTTCCTAAACAGACAACACAATAATTGTTAATTATGATAATTACTAGTATGCATTCTGAGATAGTATAGTCACTAAAGATGAATACATATCTAAAAATCTCTCTTAATCAAGTTTTTTTTTTCAATTTTCATTCCATGCAATGAAATAAAGTAAATTCTTTAGAAGCTAGCATTCACCCAAATTTTCTATCTTTACGGCTATACAAAGTGTTTTAGGAGGAATGTGCAATATTTCTCTGGCTGATTCCTTACACCAATTAGAGGAAAATGTTCCCCTAAAATGCTTTGTTACCGAATATTGTATTTTTCAAAAAAATTCAATTTTCCTAATCAATAATAATTAGCAATTTTTATAATCAGAAATTCAATGAAAGCTGGAAGTTTGTAACTTGAACCGTTGAATGGTTGAAATAATAAGGTAAATTATACTAAACAACACCATTTTAAAATAGGTGTCACAACTGGATATTAAATCAAAAATTTAATATCTTGTTTTAATTGATGAAAGATGTAGTGGATCAAACTATGAAAAGAAAGTTAAATGTTAGGGATTGTGTAAATGTTTCCCAAATTTCAAATTTTAGAAACTGAGACTGCATGAGATCAAACTTTGCAGAAGTGAACAATTGTCAGTGCTTAGTCACGATTTTTAGATTTTTGATTGTGTTTTCTGAAATTGGGGTAAGATTTACCCAGCCTCCACAAAAAACTTTCCTTCAGAATTTTATTCTCTACACTTTCCATCAATTAAAACTACAAATTTATAATTTAATATACAGTTAAAACCAGTTATTGTTGTTAAAAGGTGTTTTCAGCATATTTTTCCTATTTATAGATGAACAATATTAAATAAGAACGAAAGAACGATGTTGGAAAAAGGTGTTTTTATATGATCGATTCAATAAAAAACACCTTTCAAGATAAATCGTGAGTCGGTAGTGGAAAATAGCATCACTAACCAGTCCGTATGTTGATATAGTATTCAGGAGGGACAGAGGCACCGGGAGATGTTCCATCAGTTGAGTAGCCAGTCGAGTAGGCTGACTCGGGCGACGAGAGGTTGTTGACGGCACAAGTCAGCGGTTGCCGGCCACCAGGGTGCAGCTGCATCGGCGCCAATGTCTGCAATTTGCCATCGTCCTGCTCAACAGCCTTGACTGCTGAAAAAGTGGCCCGTTCCTGTGCAACAATAAAGTAAAATTATGTATTAGGTACTACAGTCGACTCTTGCTAGTTTGAATCAATTAATCATTTAAAATTTTTGTCTGGTTCATTGGAAAACACTCTATAATTTAAAGAAAAATTAGAATTTTACAAAGAAGAATGTAATTAGGTCTCATAAATGTCTGATGCGAACTATTTGTTCTGTTCGTTCAGGTATGTCTTTGTGGCACAAAGTTTGTGCACACCATTTGTTTGCAAGTCCAAAAAACGTGGAACTGTATTAATATGTATCTGGCCTAAGAATGCACCCTAACGGTTTTATTAGGAACTAACTCAAGAATTTAGAATATCTGAGATCTGAGATATTTTCAAGAAATAGCTTCTTTATTTTTTAATGGGTTGAGCTTTGTAACCCTTAGGTACCGCGACCGCTATTCGATCTTTTGTGGCATCCCCTTTTTGGCTTATGCCATGTTCCATAATCCAAGGCCAGAGCAGTATTTACAAGAAATAACTTGAAATGTATTGGTTTTCACAGACAAAACTGTAAAAAACGAGTTTTTATTAAAGGCAAGATAACTGAATTGAAGTAAGTTACTATGAATTGAATACTGTACTTACATAGCGACGATTGTCTGGCTGCGCAGCTGAGCTGCATTGAGGTGCAACGACGGTTGGAGTGGTGAGGAGGGGGGACGCGTCGGCTTTTGGCGACTGCTGCGGCTTGTTGCGGTACTGTTTCTTTCTTGAGCGCACAATGTGCGTTTCCATCCACGAACGCAGTTTAGTGCCGAACATTAGTGCTCGCTCGAATTTGCGTCGCCGCTCTACTCGCTCGCTCGCTTTTCACACCCCCACCTAACTAATGCCCCTCTCTCTCCTTCGCCGTCTAACATGCTTCTTGCACACGCCCATGCTTTCCATTTCATCTGCAACAGAATTACATGAGCAAAGTTTAGAAAACGATAAGTTTTGGAAATCGATAGATAATAATATGGATCCATTCCAAAAATAAAAGTTGGCTCATACGAGTATACTAATTATTTATTATTCATACCATATAATGATCAGTCAATGGTGATGTTATGATGACATTGCCTGTAGATTTAAAATAGAAAGACTAGAAATTATCATAGTCAATCATTATCAATAAATAGGATAACCTACTGATATTATTTCATAATAATAACCCAAATATTCAATGAAAGCTTGTATATAGAATAAAGTGTGATTCAAAAAGAGCACCGGTTTCGATGTATCAAAATAAGAGGTTTATTTTAACGAAAAACTGAGAGTCAATACATCAAAAGTTCCTCCTTCTCTCCAATTTATTGTATGAAAAATTATTTCAAGCATATTGCTTCTCTACTGTGCACACATCAACACGTACTGTCCACGACAAGTTTCAACGACCATAATAAATAATAATAATAATATTCGTGTAACCTGGCTGGCTCAGGTCTGGTGTCAGAGTTTTCAGGTTTATTTCACCAATATTTATTATTAAATAATAATAACCCGTCGAGTTGGCCACCAAGGTCGTGTGACTTGACGCCTTGATATTTTCATTTTTTGGGACATAAAGTGAATGTTAATAAACCTTGATACATCAATAAATTGATGGATAAAATTCGGCGGGTTTAAAAATTCTACGTCATTAGCATTATTGCCAGCCCCAGGAGGTGGCGGCAGAACATACTATTGAAGTGGCCCAAAATTTGTACTAGGCCTACCATACTATGGGTTGAAACAAGTGGTCTAATAAGATTATTATGTTTTTCGAATAATTATAATTTTTTTAAATTTTATTTTTTAAATAAAATTAAATGTACTGGATATAGGGAATATGAATAATATGAACTATTCAATAACATAATGTGCATAGCATGAAAACTTGTTACCGTAAAAACCGTACTGTTACAGCAAAGTAGTGTATTGTTTACAGTAATAGAAGATAAAGTTTGACTTTAAATTCATAATTCTTATTGATACAGTTTGAAACTTATTTGTCACAATAATTGTATTCGCAGTTATTATTCATCAAAAGCTGATCAATAGAACTACACAGAAATGTTTGATTAGTAGAATGAATTATGGCTGTAGCACATGAGTATTATCTCTTGATGTAATTTAATGATAGACCTATTGGGGCTGTATCATTGTACGAATCGAGGGCTCCGCAGGATAACTTTCAGCAAAAATGTATTTACAGCTTCTCATCTTCTGTGTCATGATTTATCCAAGCGTAAGTTGCCTTTTCAACATAATACTAGTGAACTTTAGAATAATAGTGAATTTCATATATTCTTCTATTTTTAAACATACAGTATATATTTTATTATATTGAGATATAATGTATATATAAGTTAAAACTTTAAATAATTACAATCAGAGTACCCTTTTTAAAAAATATTTTTATTTCTAATTCGCCGAAACATGTAGTATGGAATGAAAATATTTTTCAAAAAGTGTTGGTCTGATTGTAATTATTTAAAGTTTTAACAAATACAGTAGCCCTAAAAGAAAATAAGTATATAAGATATCAAGATTTCAAACTTCAAAGACAATTCGAATTAGGAATTTCATTGTTAAATAAGTTAAATTTTATCATTGGACAAGATTTCCAGCCACAATAATATTCAGTATTTTAATGGACTCAAAGAAACAAGAATCTTTTCAATTTCAATACGATAATGGTATTTTTAAGGATAATTTACTTGGAGCTATAGTTTTATATAGAATCAATATGGCAATATACTATCAGTGGCGAAAGTGATGATTTCTATTTTTGCTACAAATTTTATTGTTGGTTCCCTCAAAATTTCATCGATTGGAAGAAAAACTATCAAACATTCTTTTTCATCATAAATATTCACATGATAGAGGTTCACAGCTACTACCTTACGTTTAAAATGAATTATAAGATTAATAATAATGTATAGAGTTTTAAAAATTGATAATTTAATATGAGAAGGCGATATACATTGAGAAGAAAGGATACTAAAATTACCATAGTGAAAATATCATTTTGAAATAGGTATTTTGTAAAATTCAGGCAACCTTTAGAAAGTTTTCAAAAATATTTGCGACTTGCCATATGGCCGGTTCGCAAGCCATTCTTTGTGATAGCGAAGAGGCAGAGTGTATTTTTGTTGGACACGAGTGCTGACACAAAGCACGTGCTTGGGAAATGGGGAAAGACGAAGAAAAAGAAGAAAGGAAGAAAAAGAAGAAAGGAAGAAAAATAAGAAAGGAAGAAAAATAAGAAAGAAAGAAAGAAAGAATAAGAAAAAGAAGAAGAAAGAAAGAGGGTGAGAAAAGGGAGGAAGAGGATCGAGGGGGTGGAGGAGGTATAGGAGCAGGAGTAGGAGAAGAAGAAGAAGAAGAAGAAGAAGAAGAAGAAGAAGAAGAAGAAGAAGAAGAAGAAGAGGATGGAGGAGGAGGAGGAGTAGGAGGAGATGAAGGAGAAAAAGTAGATAACTACGGTTACTATGGTGTTCATGTCCCTAGTAGTGGTCCCCTCTTGACTGAAGGAAGAAGATCTGCCCCCAAAGTAAATGAAAAGAAGTTTCCCAGCCATCATAGGGCCACTACATCCCCCATTTTCTCTTGAATGGATTTCTTCTACTCTTTTATTCTGTTATTTATCAAATATTTATTGCCAATAAAAATCTTCCTACTTCTTCATAAAAATTAAATACTGCACATACATTATTGTGACTCTATGTATTCAAATAAGTCACCACTACAGTATCGACTTCTTCATCTATGAATGACAGGAGCCAGAAAATCCCAAGCATGGGTTCTATGCATAGGAAACTCCTATTCAAGGGTTTCAGTATCACCACAAACTTTAGAAAATGGACTGCTATGAATATAAATTTTCTTTGAGCATGAAACTTCCTCCTCTAAGACAATTTAATCTTCATTGCAATTGAATAAACGTTTTTTTCCTTGAGTAGCTAAGAAAATGTAAATTCTCACTTGATTATGAAAAAGTTTTGTTTTCATGAGGGTGAAGCATAAAACTATTCACGATCACTTGAGACGAAATGAACAAATTTTTTGCGCGTGTGTGCGGATAAAGGAAGGTATTACTTCATATACGACGGTTGGCCGCAGTCGAACAGCTGTAGTCAATCACAGTTCTTGGCTTTTCCTCAAGCTCAAACAAAAATAGCTACCTGTACATGCAAAAAGTTTCTTTATTTCGTCTCAAGTGATCGTGAATAGGGTATGCTATAGTCTGGTCGAGCAAAAGAAGACATTCTAGTAAGATGGGAAAATGAATTAAACTCTGAATAGAGCTGATTTTTTTCTACAATTTGAGACCAATTTATAATTTTTAAACCAATATTGACCGAGCTGGAGTCAGACATGCTATACTGGTTTGCTCGCCCGACTATATAATTATAGTGATCTTGCAAATGATGTCAACATTTTGCAACATATGCAGTCACAATTTTACACAAAGTAGTCTTTTTTATATTGATATGAAAACTCATACTAAAGGGTGTTTCAAAAAGGACGCACAGTCGCACATCAAAGTTTGAGGGAGAATATATTTGGTCTAGGAAATATTCCCACTTCAAAATTCAATGTATTAGCTTTATTGCACTATTTATCAACGCATCTTAGATCACTCTTATGTACCAGTATAATGTTCCAATATCCATTTGTGTCTGTAATATCAATAGATGATTGAGTTATTATTTTTCCAAATGATGAAAGTTGGATAATTATTGGAGTTAATCATCAGTCGAATTCTCAGTGAGAGTGCATTCATACCCGAACCAACACCACACAACAAAAATAATGTTTAAAGTAACTTCAAAAATGTATTATTATGGAACGGTGTTATATATTCCCTTTACCGAATATATTCTCCCTCAAACTTTGAAAAAAATGTACTATTGGTCTTGACCGGATAATCGCAAATACATGATGCGATATATTTTTTACACGTTTCCGAGCCCCTAGAACACGAATCTGATGTCCGTTCAAATTCATATCTCTCTCTCTCTCTCTCTCTCTCTCTCTATATATATATATATATATATATATATATATATATATATATATATATATATATATATTTATATATTCATATATGTACAGATTCTTGTTAACACGATAACTCCCGAAGGGCTTGTCGGAGAGCGACCAAATTTTACACAAAAATCATTAGTGTTAATACCGTATCTCGGTCAAGTTCGTTAACCAGCCAAATTGGTCCAAGGGTAGGGGGTGAAATTAGGGGATGAAAATTTTGAAAAATCACTACAAATCGATATATTTATATATGTACAGATTCTTGTTAACACGATAACTCCCGAAGGGCTTGTCGGAGAGCGACCAAATTTTACACAAAAATCATTAGTGTTAATACCGTATCTCGGTCAAGTTCGTTAACCAGCCAAATTGGTCCAAGGGTAGGGGGTGAAATTAGGGGATGAAAATTTTGAAACATCACTACAAATCGATCAATAACTTGATCGTTTTGAGAATTGGTGTGTATAATACCCTTATTATGCCCTACAATTTGAGCCATCAACAAAAAAAATCCAATAAAAAATGGCGGAGAAAATGGCGAATAATATGCCGAAAATTGTGTTTTTCATTGGTTTTTCAAAAACGGCACCTTTGAATTCATACCCTGAATAGCTCATTATAAGTCATATGATTTGAGTCATCATAGAATTGCATTTGAAATGCACTCTTGACCGCCAGCTGCCGGAGAGAATTTTTTTGAACAACCGTTATAATGTCATGATCCACATAACGTATACGTAAGCAAAGACAATCTACTTAATACAAAGTCTACAAAGACAATCTACTTAATACAAAGTCTACAAAGACAATCTACTAAAATTGAGGCGGTTGGCGAGTTCAATTATTTCTAAGCCCTGTTGGGACAGTCGGCGATCTGTCTGTGAGAGTAGGCTATATTGTAACGAGAGCAACCTCAGTTATACTGATTCGCTTTCGAATACAGCTTCAGACTGTCCTGATAGAGCTGAGCATTTAAAACAGTAATTCGCCAACCGCAAATTTCTGACACCAGCTGTAGCCTGAATATTGCTCAGCTGGTAATTTATTGTCTGTTACGCTTCCAACATTTATCATCACCAATGTAATGAGTTTTATTGACTTGTAAAGTCATAGGAAATGAGCCATGTTCAACAGAATATTTGAGCAATTGAAGCTTTTTGAATGATTGATACTTTGTGTGCCTTCAGTTCCACTGAATAAATTTCAATAGAACAATAGAAGCGATTGGTGCAGCTTGAATTCTGAAATTGAGATCCAAAGCGGAAATATGAAATATGAATGATTATTATTAATGATCATCTATTTGATTTCACAGACGAAAGATTGAATAGCCCAATATTTAACACAAAACTAACTTTGAGTGATAATTGATTAAAATTAAATTCAATTGCTATGAAATTCATTGGAAATAGGCAACGAAAAGTTAATCATGAATTAGTTAAGAGATTAAATAAATAAAATAAATAACACGAAATTAATATAGAAAAAAATTTGGAACTGACTTATCCATCAAAAGAGCTTAAAAATTTACTGAACCAAATTCTTTAAAATTTGGCAGGCATGTTGCACTAAGAACGGATTTTTGAAACTTCCGTTTCTATAGTTTTTCTGCGTTTCTTTTTTGACATCTAAACGTTTGCATCGTCACTTGTTTACGGGAGTTAGCTTATGGTTGAGAGGATCAACGTGCTAACCACAGGTTACCTCTATCCTGGTTGATGATCATTCACCTCTGCTGTAAAGTGAAGTCATTTACGTTTATCATTTACGTTCTTAGATTTCTCAGAAATTACTCAACTGAAAGCACTCAAATGAATATGAAAGTGGCAACCACCTGGTAGTCCTAGGCCCTTCATGGGCTGTTGAGCCATTGAAACACAAACAAATTGGCAGATGTTGAAATTTACAAGACAGGTTCAGATCAGGTTTAGAAATGTTTTCAGAAATTTCTCGAAATCCTTCTGAGAATACGCCAGTTATCAGGGGTTTCAAGATTTTCTTAGTGTTTTTCATGCATTTTTGCAGATTTCTCAAAAACGACTGAACTAAATACGAACGTTCAGATGTACAAAGGTTGAGCTGAGGTCTTAAAAGAAGAAATTTCAAACGATTTTTTGATCATCCAAAGCATTATATAACCCGATATAGCTTTTTTCGTATTTATCATTTACGTTTTTAGATTTCTCAGAAATTACTCAACTGAAAGCACTCAATTTTCTATAATGGTTCAACAGAATTATGTCAGAAGAGCTGATTGAAATATCCTTTAAAAATTTAAAAATTACGTTCAAAAATATTTATTTTTCCTGAATCTACCTAAATCAGACCTTACGAATCCGAATAAGCACCTCAAAAAACTGAACCGAATCATTCTTGAACATTTAATTGATTTTTTCAGTTCGTTCATTCATTCGATGTTTATTCATTTGTTTTAGATGCAAGATGGCGCAATAGATAAAATGGATATAGTAGAGGAGACGGATGAGAAATGCTACACAAATTTGAAACGACGTTTATACGTCGATAATAAAGGACATGTCACCTTTCCTATGGACAACTGGCCGATTACAGACTTGGTAAGTTAAACTGACTTTTATTGTTAATAGGTTATTTCCTTTGACGAATTCGGGGCACCGATCTCCGCCCTAAAGCTGCAGCCGCACATGCAGCGTTGAACGTTGAATGTTATTAGAACTGATGATAAATGATTATCAACATATTACCTACGTTTTGAACATCATTTCTATTAGCCTACTATTCATCATTTGAATAGATATCCCAAACAAATCTCATACGAATTTGATACAGTTCCTGATTACGCGTAATACAGTGTCCAGAGGACACTGATAACTTCCACTTCTAGTTTATTGAAATTACATGCATGAACCAAGACTTATAGACAAAATGGAAAATTATTCTTGTTGGTGAAATCCTTAATATATTAATGCCAACCCCAACACTCTAAGTTCAACAAGAACCCAGTTATGATTTTTCAAAAAGTTTCATTTTTTCGTGAGAAACGAGTATATTATTTTGCCTGATGTTCTAGATCTCAAAGTAATGTACTAACCTATAAAAAAATCTCCTCCGAAAGACGGGGTGGCCGTATTTATGTGATGGTGCTGTGGTCTATTTTCCCGGTTGAGACTTAAACCAGAGTTCACCTGGTTCTCAGACCGGCGCTTTATCACTCCTCCAACGAGCCACTCAAATAATTATCTATTTGGTGCGTTTTTTATTCAGTTAGATAAGGTATTAGCCATATTTCATCGTATGAGGTATTGCGTGAGCCTCTATGAATGTGAATTTGTACACTTGTGAAGCTCATCAATTTTTTTAAATTCAAAATTTATAATCATTCATTCATAATTGATAAATAAAATGAAAAAATCAAATACCCTTTTTTTAAAAACTTTAGAAGTATTATAATTCTCACAAATTCAAATTTCTAAACTTTTAAAAAAGGGTATTTGATTTTTTTCATTTTATTTATCAATTATTTTGAATAAACTTGAGTTTAAAGTTTAATTTTCATTTATTCTCATTTTAAGGTCGAAAAAAGTATCAAGGCAGATGATAGAAACAGGCCAGTAGAAAAGTGCATTCAATCTTCATCGATAACATACGGTCCGTATTATTTTTATTAGATTTGTTGACTCTGATAGCTTATTCAAAGTTTATAGTTTATAATCCTAGTATCATTGAGTGTTCTCATGATGGTTTGTTTCTCTATGATAATATTCGTTTCAGTTAAATAACCTTGTGTCATTTTTTGGTTATGAGCCCCAAGTAGATTGGAAAGACATTTTCAGAAAACTCTTGTTTCAGTTCGGAAAACAGCTTATTTTCTGTGCACAGAAAATAATTCATTTGCATATACTGACGTAGTAGTCATCAGTATAGGCCTAGTGAACGGGTGACAATTCACTTTCTTTCGAGCCGCCATAACTTGATATATTCATATTCAATTCTAATCAGAAATCACCCCAATCATATTATTCAATTTTCTCTCATTCAAATCAGGCCTTAAGTGTGGCGAAACTATCATACCCAGAAATAAGGTGTTTACGGTATTCAGATAACGCATATTCCCGGGCTCAAACCTCAAACTTTCTTTGCTTGTAGTGTAGTTTAGGTACTATTTCTACAATTGATCGTAATAACTGCTCGGCCACAAGAAGTCGTTTTTTGCTTTGTAGTCAAATCGGCATCACGTGAGTTATTAAATAATAGAGAAACAGTTAGAGTCGAAAAAGCAACCCTAATTTAGAGGAATTTTCCCCACCTCCAAATGATTTTATTTGATATGGGGTAGAGCAATCGAGTCGTATAAAAGTAAAAAAGTAGGCATCACAAAAAATATGGAACGAATAATATAGGAACATCTAGTCTTAAGTACTTCTTATGCAATATTACAGTCATTATAGTGACAATGTTTGACAATTTTCAGAGGATTTTATAAAATTGGTGAACTTTGAATTACCAGTGCATCATGAAGGAATGGTGAGTCACAGAAATTCCATGTTTTTTGTCTCTAGATAAAATTCAGTCGCCGTTCCTTACCATTTTAAGTTACCGTACACTTTGCTAAGCCATGACAATAAATAACAAGGGAGTTAGTGGCATAGTGCTCTTTGTATTGGTGATCAAATCCTTTCCATAAAGATAATTAAATTTTTCTAATGAATCAAAATATAAAAATGCACTCTCATTAAAGACAGCAAATATGTGAATTTTCTAGGAGCACTTAACATTCAAAACTTTTTTTGGTTTAGGGAATAAGTTAATGCAGCTATATCGTTGAGTGATGTAGCCCAATGTTTTCAAAAATGTTCCCGCACTACCTCTCACGCCATGACCAGCTGGTTCTGGCTAGGTGCCAAGAAATTTTGTCCAAAATTTGTATCCACATTTTGAGGCCATGGCTTTTAAAAGGGGACTATGATGTCCTATTACTCCTATTCCTATGAACTATATAGCTGAGCATTGCTGAGCTTAGCTATGAACTATGTTCAGCTTTACGAAACCATAACCATCTATCAATTCTCAGACCTTAATGTACAAAGCAAGATGGCGGCAATATGGGCCTAGCCAAGCGTAATAGCAATAGTTCAAGTTGCTATTCTTTAGAAGTAATAAGACAGAAATAGCATATTTTTTATTGTTAATCATTATGATATTACAATATAATCAATATCCAATACAAAAATAATAATCATTACAATATGATGAACTTCAAACTAGAATCTGATTTATTATTCTATGTGAAAAATAGAAATTCAAGACACTCAAATTCCAATCAGTTTTTCCAACATGTTTGTAGCCTACTTCACTTGCTGCTCATTTCAACTTTCTTCCGTCTCTGAACCTTCCCCCCAATATTTTCAGTTTTTTTCCTTTGGCTTGCAAGTTTGAGACATCTTATTGTCTTCTTCACACTTCAGTATCTATCCAAAAAATGTAAATTCAACTTCTCAAAACTTGTTTTTAGAGTGTTATTTAAGTTTTTAGTTGTGTATTTTTACCATTGCTTTACATATCTCAGATTTAAACTTTAAGAAAAAATATAATTAGTCCGGCGTTGTAGGCCTACCGTATTGTAGGCTATAGTCACGAATTAAGCACTGTTTGTAACCTAATCATTTTATATTTTGAAGCTAACTGGTACACAAGGCAGATCACTGATTCCATTAATTATTGTCTTTCACTTTTACAAAAAGCACATAGGAGCCTAGTTTGTTGGAATTGAAGGAAATGCATCACTTCTCTTGGCACTCCAATTAGTTAATCGTCTATGACAAGAAAAACGTCTTTCTTGATAATAAAACGGTCTTCAAAATGATTAATTCAAACTATAGAACTGTCTTTCACTTCAAAATTTTGATGAAAACTTTTCTAACCAATATGTCCATTGAGAGTTTGTTTTCAGGAAACGTGAAAATATAAATATTAATTGAATTACCATACATGGATATTCACAATCATAAACACAACACAGACGACCCATTCGTAATAAATTATCATATTCTCAATAAAATATGCAATATTTTTTAACATAAAACAAGACGAATCGTAAGTGTAATCCATTGTCAACTTAGTAAACATTCAGTAGGCCTGCTTATGAAATGTTGCAAAAATTATTTTATAATAAAACATATGATTTTTTTTGTCAACATAACCAAAACGCTATGAAATCATGAATTTGGAGTAGGGCAATTACGTCCGCCATTTTCCATACAATCGATAGCTACATTAAGGTCTGAGAATTGATAGATGGTTATGACGAAACCAAGTCGCGCACAGGCGTCAGTGACAAATAGTCAAATACTATGCTCTAATATAGGCGTCAGCTGACAGCGTGGTAGTGCTGCTATCTTGTGGCTGATGAGAATTTCTCACTGTAACATACAAAATTTCGTTTTGATTACTCCGTAGTCTTGTTAAATCGAATGGAGAGTAAATTAATTATTTGCAATTCCAGTATATGACAAAAGCAGATCAATTATATTTTACTTACTGCACATATTAAATAATTCTGTTCCAGTGTTATCTTGGCTGCATTCTATATCAAACGAATTTGGTAAGACCTTTTTAAAAATTCTCATAAATTTTTTTATTAATATTATTTATTATGAAGTTGTGTGTAACATTTTGTTACAACAAATCAGTTAATAGCTCCAAAACGCTTCAACAGATTGATGTGAAGTTTTTTCCATTAATTTTGTCTTGGAATTCTGTATCGAAATCATGTTTTAACAAGACCACCTTTTTTTTAATAATGGAAAATCCAAGATGGTTGACCAAGTTTTAAAAGTCACTGATGTGGTCATTTTATACATAATTTCAATACAGAATGTCAAGTAAAATAAATGGCATAGACATGTTGAACAGTTTTGGAGCTATCAACTCATTCATAGTGAATATCTCTGATTAAAAATCGAAATACTGTAACTTCTAAACGGTTTGACATATTAATTTGCTCTTAGAAATCTGCATTGAAATGTATCATGTGCATGTATCATAATATAACCATCTATTCATTTTAAATAACAAATTTTGATTAAATATGGTGGTCCAAATTCTATTCTCAAAATTGAGTAGATCGTTCAATGTTGTTTAGTACGATCCCTTATGCCACCGACAGTCAAATTACCTTCATACAAGGAATATTGAGCCGTTTCCAAACTTTCCATCCACCCTGGATAGTATAATGATCATTTATATGATATACGACTGTATAGTTATAAGTCTAGAGCTGTGAGGGGTAGCTAGAGCCCTGCAGATAAAGTCGTTTCTCAGGAATGCTACCTTATGGCTGTGGAAGCAACTTTGAACAAGTTAATGAAAATAACAGTTTGTTTTCTTACAAATATAAAGATTGAGACTAAGGAGAAACTCAAGTCCATGGCTATATGGATACTATGGAAGCGATTTTGGGTGACTTGGCGTTCCAACTTTCTCAAATTCTAAATTTCAATGAATACAAGGCATAAAGTTTAGCGTTGTTGTAAGGTAATGCTATCCACGTTAATCACCTCGTTAAAATTTAACAGACCTGAAAACAATGACACATAAGACTTCAATATTCATTTATAAAAATCCCTTATTATTAAAAATTTTTATATCTTGTTGAAACTCATTTTATTACAGGTCAATGAAGATTACAAGCCTAAATTTATTACGAGAACATTATTGAAGACTTTCTCGCTTCCAATAAGTTATTTTGCATCTGGATACATATTCGACTCAAGTAATCAAACTATATATAAAGGCATTAAACAACAAGCACACATGAAAGAAGCTCTTAACATTGGATTAAAATGTTTGGATGAATATGGTTAGTTTGTACGTTATCATTTTCATATATATAACGGACAATATACAGGGTGTTTCAGGAGGAATGTGCAATACTTCTCAGGCTGATTCCTTATACCAAGTAGACAAAAAAGTTACATAGGACCAACCCCCAAAAACGCTTTGTTACTGAAATAACAATGGCAGAAAATTGATATTTTTCAAAAAATATTAATTTTTCTAATTTTTTAGAGGCTTTAGTGAGGTTCTAAAATAATCAATTCCTATGTAAAATTAGCTGAGGAATTCAATGAAACCAGTCCCAAGTTTGTAACTTCAATGGTTATTGAGATACATAATTGAAAAAATATGCTAAAGAACGCTATTTTTCAACAATAAGGGTTATAACTGGATAAGGAATCATAAAATTGTACTTTCTATAATTGGAAGTTAAAGAGAGTTGGATTCTAAAGAAAAAGTTAAATGGCGGCGATTGTGTGAATCCTACCCAAGTCTCAGAAATGACGATCAAAAATTGACAAAACATAGCACAAAGTGATGAATTTGTGTTTAGTAGCGATTTTGCGATTTTTGATTGCTATTTCTGAGATTTGGGTAAGATTTACACAATCGCCGCCATTTAACTTTTTTTTTCAGAATCCGACTCTCTTCAACTTCCATTAATAGAAAATACAATTTTATTATTCCTTATCCAGTTATAACCTTTATTGTTGAAGAATGGTTTTTTCTAGCATATTTTTCCAATTATCTCAATAACCGTTGAAGTTGAAAACTTGGAACTGGTTTCATTAAATTCCTCAGCTAATTTTACATTGGAATTGATCATTTTAGAACCTCACTAAAGCCTCTAAAAAATTAGAAAAATTAATATATTTTGAAAAATCTCAATTTTCCGTCATTGTTATCTCGGTAACAAAGCGTTTTTGGGGGTTGGTCCCACGGAACTTTTTTGTCTACTTGGTATATGGAATCAGCCTGAGAAGTATTGCACATTCCTCCTGAAACATCTTTTTTAGTAATGAAAACTTACCTAGAATAGAAAAGGATGATTAGATCTCATAGAAATTGATTTTTTTTAGACGCGAAAGTAAAGGAAGTGGCTAAGAAGGCTAGAAAGGAAGAAAAAACTAAGCAAGCTGGAAAGAGTAAGGAGGCTAAGGATACGGAGGGAATAGAGACGATTGAGAAGCGAGAGAAGGTTCTTGATAAATGTGAAGAAGTAAATGAATTCTTGAAGTGTATTTTAAACGATGAAAAATTTGTAAGTCATTTGTTATAAATTATTATCAACTATTAAAAATTTAATTTCCAATTATTATTATTATTACATTTGTAAGCACGCTTTTGCAGGTATATATTGAAAGAAGGGACATTTTCATGCAACCTTCATTTAATTTCATAACTGTATGACTATTGTAAGATATTATGAACAATACGTGCAGTGTCAAGAAGAACAGATTTTTGCATTCTCTCCAGTACCACATCTGCCAAGTCAATACTTCTACAAGTTTCCACAACTGACTTGAGTATCAGGCCACAAACTGATATTATTATTGGAAGTACAGGGTTCGCCAATGAAGTGGGACGATTTGAATAAGCAACAGGTTGTTTAAGAAGTTTATTTTTGTTATTTTTTATCATAAATAGAAAGTAGAAATGTAGTCAATAGCGTAGCCAGGGGGGGGGTCCAGGGGGTCCGGACCCCCCCCCCCAAATTTTGGGCAAACCTTCATTTTTGAACTCTGTTCCTCTGAATGAGAGACGACTAAGAAATTCATGCAGTCCACACAGAGTGTTCATAACAGTAATGTTCACTGAACTTCTCAGGCTGTTCCCCTACTTAAGAATAATGGAAAAATTTCTTATAAAATGGGTTCAAGTAGCGTGGCTAGTGGGAAGGGGAGGGTCCAACTTCCACCGCCAACTCAGTTTTCTCACTTGGAGCAAACTTTTGTCAACTTTATTACTTCTTTGTCAACTGACCAATTGGTGTCCAAAAAGTGGAGATTGTTACGAGTTGAAATGCATAAAGCCCGCATCTGTATTTCAAGTTTATCTTGAAAAATGGAGCTCTATAATAATGTAAAACTTTACAATTTTGTAATAAAAATGCCCCCTGAACTGATCAAGTGTTCTTAAAAAGGCTCATTGCTGGGGGTTGGAAAGGTTGAAGTGCATAAAGCAGTAGCGTAGCCGGGGGGTCCAGGGGGTCCGGAAAACAACCCCCCGCCCCTGAATGAGAGACGAGGGCATCTCTCATTGATACAGTCACTCATAGATTCAACTCTCATTGAATCTTAAATTGATACAGTCCACATAGAGTGTTCACTGAACTTCTCAGGCTGATTCCTTATACATCAGAATAATGGATTAATTTCTATTTAAGAACATGGGTTCCAGTAGCGTAGCTAGATGGGAGAAGGGGTCCAGGGGGTCCAACTTCCACTCAGTTTTCCCACTTGGAGCAAACTCTTGTCTTACTTCTTTGTCAACTGACCAATTGGTGTCCAAAAAGTGCAGATTGTTTAGGGTTAAATTGCATAAAGCCTGCATCTGTATTTTTAATTTATCCTAAAAAATGGAGCTCTATTATGATGTAGAGCTCTAAAATCTTGTACTGAAAATGCCCCCCTGAACTGATCAAGTGATGTTAAGAAAAGCTCATTGCTGGGGGTTGAAATGGTTGAAGTGAATATTAAGTTAATATTATTAAGTTAATAATCTAGATAATACTCTGGATAATCAATTATTCACTAGTAATCTTCAAAGACAGAGCTTTAAAACGCTACTTTGGACACAAAAAATCGCACACATAACAGAACTCTTGAAGCTCAGGAACAACAGATACAAAAAATATTCCGATTGTTGAGGTTTGAGCTTTATAAAAGGTGAATCTTAATTATTAATTTCTCTTTGACAATTTTGTTTTACAATGCTATTTTGGACACAGAAATTTTGTACTACATAATTTAAAAATTTTCCCGTGGGTGACCCCCCAGACCCCCTTTCTTTGGGGGAGCTCCCCCAACCCCCGTCATTGGCTTTGGACCCCCGAAATCGAATCCTGGCTACGCCACTGAATGTAGTCATTTACTGTAAAATAAGTCAAAAATCTTTTTTTTAAATGTAACATATTCCAAATGTCCTCCACTGGAATCTATGCACTTTTGCAGCCGGGCCTGAAAGAAACGAGAAGATTTGCTGTAACTTTCAACTTTGAGCGTTACATCGAAATGATTCATAACTTTCTTACACCAGAACTCGTCCGTTTTCTATTGAATGAACAAACAATATGGAACAACAAGCCGCACTGCGAGAATTGCCATGAATGTTTTGTTTCCAAGCCGCGTCATTTCTCAAAGCGGGGATATCCCTTAGCCCCTCGCTCTCCAGATTTATCAACCTGTGACTTTTCCTATGGGGCTACTTAAAAACGAGATTTTTTAAAGCGATCCACTCAGAACTATCCCAGCTCTAAAACAACGGATTTAACAGATTCGAGATGAGATTGGAGGAATACCACTCAATATGCTGCGAAATGGCATGGCCGGGCTGCAAAAGTGCATAGATTCCTATGGAGGACATTTGGAAGATGATGTATTCAAAAAATGATTTTCCACTTATCGTACACTAAATGGCAACATTTCAACTTTCTATTTATGATGAAAAAATTACAAAAAATAATTTCTCAAATAATCTGTTTCTCATTCAAATCGTCCCACTTCATTGGCGAACCCTGTATTATTATTATTATTACCTTTATTCTCATTCTCATGAATGGATACAGTAATGGAATACAGGAAATTCCCAAGTATTTCACAAACTACATCATTATTGTTGATAAATAAACTTTCTCATTAATTTTGAACTGTCTTTAATGGCTTTTTGGGACAATTCCTGAGCTCTCGTAATGTTTGGTATGTGATGGCGCCAACATCTTCTCCCATTATCTTTAATCTAGGTCTGTGAGTTTCAAGAATTACATGTGATGGAGGAATTGCCAGATTCTAGATGCCTCAATTCCCAAATTCACATCACTAAACCCCTCCTCTAATCAATTCTTACGGGGGGGGGGACAATTAATGTGAAATAACTACTTCAATACAATTCTTACTGTAAGTTTATTAACCAGCTAGAGCACCAACTTTGAGTATCAATTTAGTTTCCAATTAATATCAAATTAATTATTAATGCAATTATCATAACGAAGAAATTTTGGAGGAACGTGTTGACGCGAGTAATCAAGTATTGCAGCAAAAAATACATTTCCAGCATTTATTGAGGGTAAAAAGGAAGTATTGTGAGTAAATTATACTAATACATGTTTAAAAAAAATTTTTTGAGAATTTTATTTCTGAAGAGATTATTACCTTTTAATACATCAAATTGGAGGCTATTTATTGTTATTCAAAGCAATTTTTAATTGTAATAATAATTACACTTATGTGGGATATTTGATCTTTGATGATTAGCTTCAGTTGGAGTTTTTCCCAAAAATTAGTGAGGGTGAGGTTTAATGATATCAATCTGGGGATCCAGGTATCTAGGATCTGAGAAGACCATACACATAGACATGGGTTAAATCTGCAAAGTACGGAATTGATTATGGTTTTTTACATACTAGACATATCACAAAAAGCCATCGGTTGCTAATACGAAAACTCAATTCCCAGCCTAAATTAGGGTTGTGCGTTATATGGATATATAAATACATCATGTGATAGTAGAAATCTGAAAAAATCGTAATAATAATATTGAATACTTCATAATTTTCTATTATTTTTATATGATTATTTTTCAAAATTCACTTTCAGGAAGAATTCAAATCTAGAAGTTTCCACATTAGAGTCCTCGGTCTCCAATATGACAAAGAGAAGGAGTTAAAAGAGAAAAAAGAGGCCAAAGCATAAGGAAAAAAGCATAATAGGCCACTCACTATTTGTCAAAGAATTTTCGAATTTGGTGGAACGTAATATGAAAATAAGATCATTTTCAATTATTTTGCTTATCAATATTGAGGACTATACCAAAAAATATCACAAACCGTATGCCTAGATTATTCATATTTCTGATTAAAATTCCTAGTTCAAAAATAATGATGGATCACTTAATTATAAAGTTTCATTCATTAATCACTCTAAGGGTTAGAATATATCAAAAAAGTTAGGGTGCGGGTTAGTCCTAGTCTGTTGGTTAGGCTGTCGTGGTTTAGATTGAGGTGAGTATCGTATGACGAGGAGGTCTACGATAGACTGGAATACTGTTAAACTATGTCAGATGATGAAGTTACAGATAATCATAGAATGATACATTCCCCTTAATCCTTTTAAAACTGAAACTTCACTATAAATTTTAATTCAATTTGAACCATAAGCTAATAAGTTATTCTAAATATATTACTTTATGGTTTAAGTAGCTAAATATTATTATGAATAATAAGAAAATAGTGAACATTTAAGTCTAATTTTTTGGGGTAGGTCTGAGTTGAGCATGCAGCGTATTATAATAATTATGAATAAATAGATGTTTGGAAGTGTGGTAGTCGATATGTCATCTGTACGAAAGTGAGAAGTCACGTGGCCTCGGACGAGCCAATCACAGAGAGCCCCTATGACTGAGCCAAAAAAGCTAAAAAAGCCCACTTATGACCCGCAGCTAAAGCCTCTACTTCACCTTCTTGTTATAAGCGCGCTCATGAGAAACAAGGTGTTTTATCTTACTGGAGGTGAGCCGCAGCCCAACCAGCAGCCAAACCCGCACCCTCACCTTTTTGACATATTCTTACTCTTACTTCATGAATAATTATTTTGTTCAGACTTCAAACATTTTTGTTGATTCTTGACTGTACTGTATTATACTATACAAAACAATGCACTTGAAGAAGTACTTATGCATACTTCATTATTATTCAAAGAACAAGAAATGCACTACAATAATCCACAGAATATTAATCAATTAAAGCTACTACAGACGTCCAAAATAGCGCATTAATATTGCAAAATTGTAAATTATTCAAGCTTCTTACCAGAAAAAAGTAAGAAGGATGATCATGTCATCTATGCTGCGCTAAATGCTTATCAAGAATGGAATCTGGAACAAACAAAAATCAATTAATGAGCAATGTATAAAGAAAACTAAACAAACATTCATTTTATAATTTCAAAAAAGTTTACAAGAAGAATTTTTGATATTTTTCACTTAAATCTCAGTGGTCTAATCGCAAGAATCAAGAGCAAAATGACTTTTCCTACCCAAAAATAAGAGTTACCAAGAATACCAACTACCAACAGTGCAATTCACTCAGAAGCTATCGCCATAATATTGAAAACTCGGTCAATTTCGGTTCAAAAATTATCAATTCGATCTCATCTCTCTTATTGTAGGAAACAATAATTTGATCTACTATTAAGATCACATGATAGGAAATAGAAATTATAAGCACATTGACATGTGGACATTGACTGTGTCGCTACTGATTGATCAGATCATTGATATCCGCCATACTACTTTTGCCAATATTAGTCTCATAAGATTTACATTGAAAAGACACATGAAGTGTTGAAGTGAAAAATTTCCAACATCAACTTCACCTATGCCGCTTTGCCAGTGCTATTTTCTATCGAATTAAATCATTCAAAGAAATAAGTTGAGAGACAATTTTCAATTTTGGAAAATTTATTTCTGTGTTGTTCCTCTGGGAAAACGTTTGACAAATGAGCTAATACTCAAAATATTACGGTTAAATCTCAACAGATTTGGAAGTTTGGCAAATCTATGGCGGGAAATTTTTCTATCTCAGCATACTGTTATATAACATATAAAGTAATATAACATACATAATATATGTATTCGTATGAACGTTTCACACCAATGGCCACACTAAGATTATAAAGTCTCTATAATCTAAAAGTCTCTTTTATTGTTAGCTGACCAACACTATCCAGCTGGAGTGGATGGAGTTACATTCAAGTCTATAACACATGCTTATTTATTTATTTATTAACAAGATTGAATTACAGTAGGATTGAAACACAGACAAAATTCAAAATGTCTCTTCTTCCCAATAATTTTGGTTAAAATATTCAAAATAGAGGTTATGTCCACACTTAAAACTTAAATTATACACAAATTTCAACTTCTGAAGGTAAAAAAACTATGAAACCGTAATTTAGAATTTGGAAGGTTGTTAAATAAATAAAAATAACCAAAACACGGATAATATTATTTAAAATATTAATTTTCACTTCAAATTTTGAAACCCAAAATAGATAGACTTTCATGAAAATTGATACATCATGTTCATAACTGTCAAAAAATTGTGAGAGGTGATCATATCAATTTTGAATTTATTTTTTACAAGGAGGTTTCTTGATTTTTTACAATAACATATTTATGTAATTCAACAGTTTGGCCGCAGCTTCAGAGCAAAGCTCGGTACCAGAACTACTCAAGAACATACGAGTATATTTCATAACATGAAGGTTCACTAAAAATAAGTTGTTTAAGTATTTTACAGTTGAATACAGTAGAATATTATCGAATATCCTATTATATTAAGCAAGCAATTTCTGTATGTATGTATGTTTGTATGTATGTATATATGTTTATATGTGGAACCACGGATCTAGAAAACGGCTGTAACGATTTCCTTGAAATTTGAAATGTAATTGACCGAACGTAAGTGAGGTCTAGATTCAAGGCGACGATTTTGCATTTCTCTTTATGTATGTATGTTTGTTCCGCATTTACGACAAAACGCGGCACTAGATTCGGATGAAATTTGACAGGAAAGTTCCTCTTGAAATTGCGCGTCGATGTATATGTAAGGTTTCTTGAAATATTGAATTTTAAGGATAATATAAAAGGAAAAGGAATTACCTCCATACTAAAATATTACTATATACATTTATACTTCTGAACATAGGAGAACTCACACTATAGAATTATTCATGATAAACCAGCTGTCAAGTTTATTATGCAATGACGCATGCAATTAATGAAACTTGAAACTCAACATAACTAAGTATTACCTTCTGACCTTCATGAATAATGCCCCATCCATGGGTGACTTCGTGAGGTCTACTGTTCACAGAACTACTAGTATAACCGTGATGGAAAAATAAGATTGCACCAGGTCTCATGTCTGGGAATACTCTCTGGCAGGATTAATAAAAGAATAAAATATCCCTTATTCAGGCATAGGCCTAATCCCAAGTACTGCGTATAATGGCTGTTATCGTTAGCTGACCAACGCTATCCAGCTGGAGTGAAATTCAAGTCTATATATAACACATGTTCATGTCTGTCAAAAAACTGTAATTTGTAATTTTGTGTTTTTTGGCTGCATTTGTGTTTAATATTTCGCCGAATTTGGCATATTTTGGCTGTTTGGCCCACCAACTTAGAATTTTCAAGGCTGTGAAAAATCTTCTTCCTGGAAGAGCACACACAGCCGAGACTTGCTACTTGGATGGTGGTAGTGGACAGCAAACTGCCGAACGGCAAAATCAAGCCCCATAAGAACAATGTAATTTTTATCAATCTCTAAGCAGATAGATCCTCTATTTATGGACAGAATTACACGTGCTTTATCTCATTGAAAAGAGAATTTAATTCTCCAGGGGCGTTACTTTTTACTTTTTAGATTTTTAGTTTATTTCAATAATTAGAGTTCAATACTTTTTCAGTTAATTAATTATGCGATAATTATTAAAATAAATTACAAATCGAAAAAGTAAAAAGTAACGCCCCTGGAGAATTAAATTCTCTTTCCAATGACATAAAGAACGTGAAATAGAGGCTCTATCTGCTCCAAGAGATTGATAAAATTTACATTGTTCTTATGGGGCTTGATTAAGAACTTAAATATTCCTCACCATCTAAATTTCAATCATTCAAAGGACTATCTTAATATTTCTATATTTAAATATCCTCCAATAAAGGAGCAATATTTTCAACTTGTCATTTAATTTCTTATCTGCCTTATTGAATTTGAATCAATCAATAAATTATCTATCATTGTTAAATTTGTAGTTACATCAATTTGAATTCCTTGTTTTCTGGTTTAGTTTATCTATTTTCCAGCTCTGTAATATAATAACTTTTCAGACAAATCTAGTGTCCCTCATTCCCCAAAAAGTCACAGAAATTGTCTGGGTTTGTTGGGGGATGTTGGGTGCTGTTCTTCTGGAAAGTTTCTTCTTTTCATTATTGTATGTCACTCAATCTCACATTATCCAAAAGCCTATATATATCCGGAGCATCACATCAGAGAGAGAGAGAGGGAGAGAGAGAGAGAGAGAGAGAGTAAGAGTGAACATTACAGTATGTATGTATGTATGTGTGTCTGTATGTATGTATGTATGTACACGGCTCTAACGATTTCCTCGAAATTTGAAATGTAATATAACCATGATGGAAAAATAAGATTGCACCAGCTCTCATGTCCGGGAAAACTCTCTGGCAGGATTAATAACAGAATTAAATATTCCTTCAGGAACAATCCCAAGTACTGCGTATAATGGCTGTTATTGTTAGCTGACCATCGCTATCCAGCTGGAGTTAATGAAATTACATTCAAGACTGTAATACATGTTCATGTCAAAAAACTGTGAGAGGTGATCATACCAATTTTTAATTTATTTTTTACAATGACATATTTATGTAATTCAACAGTTCGGTCGCAGCTTCAGAGCGAAGATCGGTACCAGATATTTAAGCAAGTAATTTCTGTATGTATGTATGTATGTATGTATGTATGTATGTATGTATGTATGTATGTATGTATGTATGTATGTATGTATGTATGTATGTATGTATGTATGTCTGTATGTGCACAGATCTAGAAAACGGCTCTAACAATTTCCTCGAAATTTTTAATGTAATATAACCGTGATGGAAAAATAAGATTGCATCAGGTCTCATGTCCGGGATAACTCCCTGGCAGGATTAATAAAAGAATTAAATATTCCTTCAGGAAGAATCCCAAGTACTGTGCATAATGGCTGTTATCGTTAGCTGACCAACACTATCCAGCTTGAGTAGATGGAGTTACATTCAAGTCTTTAACACATGTTCATGTCAAAAAATTGTGAGAGGTAATCAATTTTGAATTTATTTTTCACAATAACACATTCATTTAATTCAACAGTTCGGCTGCAGGCAGCTTCAGAGTGAAGCTCGGTACCAGATATTTGACTATTATTGTCACTCCAAGGCCCGATTATTGGCACTATTGGAACAGTTTGTAGCTTACATGTTACAATAGGCTACGCATTTATTGTTCATCAATAGCTGATCAATAGAACTACGCAATATGTTTGATTAGTTCAATGATATTATATGGCTGTAGCACACTACTAATATCTCTTGATGTAATTAAAAAATAGACAAATTTGGGCTGTTTCATTGTACTGATCGAGTGCTCCACAAGAAAACTTACATAGAAATGTATTCACAGCTTATCATCTTCTGTTGCATGATTTATCCAATCGTAAGTTATTTTTAAATTAAAACTTCAACATTTTCAATCACAAGACAGGAGATAGACTGACAAGCTATTGAGATAATAAATCCATCAGATATCCAAGATCCAAGCATTGAAAGACAATTCAAATAAAAAAATTCATTGTAAAATTTAATAATTTATTTTATAAGACAAAACGTACAGCCACAAAAATATTCAGGAGGAGGAGGAGGAGGTGTTGGAGGAGGAGGTGGAGGAGGAGGAGGAGGAGGTGGAGCAGGAGGAGGAAGTGAAGGAGTAGTAAATGATTAAATGAATAAATAAATATAATTTTATTGCCAAGAAACAAATAACATGTTATGGACAACGTCAAACAATAATATTGAATTTTTGTCAACAGAAAAATGAAATTTGAAAATCTAACAATAACTGTTTTCATCAGTATATTAATAATTCAACTTATACAATAAAATAATTGTAATCATACATAAACTTAAGCTATTGGTGAAAGACCTTACTCTTAATTTAAATCGATGTATCCTGGTTATAGTTAAATAATTTGATGCTCGAGAAACTCGTCGATAGAATAAAAAGGATTTTTGACTAACCAAGAATACAGTTTTTGCCTGTAAAAGTTATACGGAGCCTCCATCCAAACCTGTGGTAATCTATTGAATAAAGTAACACCAACAATTACTGTTACTACGATGTTCATGTCTCTAGTAGTGGTCGATCCGCCCTCAAACTTAATGAAAAGAAGTCTCCCAGCCATCTTATAGAGCCACTACACCCCCATTTTCTCTTTAATGGATTTCCTCTACTCTGAAGTTTCTGAAATTTATCACACATCTATTACGAATAAAAAGCTTTCAACTTCTTAAAAATTGAATACTTCCATTTTTGTGCCTCTTTGTATTCAAGTAAGTCGAATTCTAATTTTTTTGAATTCGAATTCGACAAAACATAGCACAAGTGATACATTTGTATTTAGTAGCGATTTTGCGATTTTTGATCGCTATTTCTGAGATTTGGGTAAGATTTACACAATCGCTGCCATTTAACTTCTTCTTTAGAATCCGACTCTCTTCAACTTCCATTAATAAAAAATACAAATTTATGATTCCTTATCCAGTTATAACCCGTATTGTTGAAAAATTGCGTTTTTAAGCATATTTTTACAATTATTTCAATAGCCGTTGAAGTTACAAACTTTAAACTGGTTTCATTGAATTTCTCAGCTAATTTTACATAAGATTTGATTATTTTAGAACCTCAGTAAAGCCTCTAAAAAATTAGAAAAATAAATATTTTTTGAAAAATCTCAATTTTCTGCCATTGTTATCTCGGTAACAAAGCGTTTTTGGGGGTTGGTCCCATGGAACTTTTTGTCTACTTGGTGTAAGGAATCAGCCTGAGAAGTATTGCACATTCCTCCTGAAACACTCTGTATATTTGAAATCAAGCTTGATTTCGGTGGGGGGGTCTAAGTTCAATCCTACAACTTCTTCTCTCTTATTTCTCTTCCTATTTTGCCTTCCCCAACCCACTGATCTCATT
Source organism: Sogatella furcifera (assembly GCA_017141385.1). NCBI lineage: Eukaryota > Metazoa > Arthropoda > Insecta > Hemiptera > Delphacidae > Sogatella > Sogatella furcifera. The sequence continues at coordinate 9,481,742 of CM029548.1, read as the reverse complement.
TAGTTTTTTATAATCTTCGATTTTCTTCACAGGTATCTCGATTTTTTTAATGAATCAGTGGTTTGACAATATCGTGTCTTTTCATTAAATACGTTCAAATATATTCATTTTTCCTGAATCAACACCAGGCCTGACAATTCTGTAGATTTTATCCACTCATAAAGATTTATTAGTTTCATTTGGTTTTAGAAAGTTCATTCATTTTTTAGATGCAAGTTAGTGGAATAGATGAAAAATGTTACACCAACTTGAGACGACGATTATACGTTGATGATAATGGACATGCCACTATTCCTATGGACGACGGGGACATAACGGACTATGCAAGTTGAAAGGTGTTTTGACTTTTATTATAATTGTCACTTCCAGGTTATTTCCTTTGAACTATTTAATTTTAAAATTGAATAGTTAAACTTCAGTACCATATAGTTCTTCATATTGGATTTGCTGAGAAATGAGAAGTTTTCCATCAATACTCTATTTTCAATTTCAACTGGTTTCTTAGCTTTTTTTATTGTAATGAACACTCATAAAACACGATCAATCTTTCCTCTTCCATTGAGCTCCTGAGCCATGTCTTTACCTTACAAAGGGTACTAAATGATCTCTCAACAGTTGATTGAGAAACACTTAAAAACGAGTACTTGGAAAAAAGTTGTCTTCTTAAAAATTTTAGCTACTTCAATTTCCTTCAAGTCATCTCTTCTCAAACATATACCACAAATCTCCAGAATTTAGTGATAAATAAGTTGAAAATTCCCATTTGCCAACTTCTGAGGGTATAAGAGTGATCAAAAAAGGTGATGCTTAATGTTAGGCTGCGGGTGCTACATAGTATGTACATAGTTCTACATCTATATCATATCATATGATTTGTACATCATAGTAATATACCGTAGTATAAAACTTAAGCCTAAGCCTAACCTTAAGCCTCACTTTTTTGAAATATTTATTTATTTCTCAATGGAGACAACGGGTTGCCCCAGATATATCTCCTATATTCTTACCCTAAGGGGGAACAGCTGCCCCTGCCTGAATACGTCCATGCCATGGGTACTTTGTTTTTTGTATAATTATATTGTTTTTGCAATAAACGATTTGAATTCAAAGGATATTCAAATCATACAGAAATCAACCCCGATTTATATTTTTTCACAGTTATCAATCGCGTTATAGATTTCTGAGAAGTGACTGAGCTAAATGCCCTCAAATTTCAATATATTTATTTGGTGTTCTATTTTTTTTATTCAGTTAGATGAGATATTATAAAGTCACCGTATGGATATGACATGCACATGCGCCTCTATGAATGTGAAATTCTAAAATTTTTAGAATTATTTTTATATCACAAATTTGAAATCATTCCTACTTTATTCTCATTTTCAGGTCAATAAAAGTATCAAGGTACAGGATAAAGACAAGAGAGTAGAAAAGTGCATTCAATCTTCAGAGATAACATACGGTCCGTATTATTTTCTGTAGATCTATTGACTCTTGGTCCAGTCGTTTTAGGTTTTACGCGGAAAAAATTCAGGACGCTGTGACGTTTTCGTGTAATTGTTCCTTCACTTCCCTTTGCCAGAGTTAAAAAAATGAGCAAATATTCCAAAATTTCCATGCATCTTTATCGTAGCCGTGCTGGGAAAGTGTTTCAAAAGATCGTTGGAGTGAGTTGGATAAAGATTGGGTGGCTCGTTGGAGTAGGTGATAAATCGCCAGTCTCATAACCAAGAGGACCCGAGTTCAATCCTTGACCAGGCACAAAATTATTTGACCATAGCACAATCACATAGGCCTGTAATCTTTGGGAGGAGACAATAAGCCTGACTTCCTGACTTCCTAAAAAGTTGTCTTCATCTTTCATCATCATCCCTCTGATTACTCACGCACAACCCTGAGAGCTCATGTGGGTATCACCCTCAGAAGAAAAAAAATCAAGAGAAAGATCGGTTTCTGATCTTTTGTTGCGATGTATCATCTGAAATTTCATGATAGAGTCGTATGTTAAATTGTTGACTAGAATGATAAAGGAGGGATGCGCCAAAAAACTGTATCAAAACTATTTATATAATAACATTTGATAGTATGTTTATAGTATGATTGACAATGTATCAAAAGCCTTTAGATGCTTTTTGTTGATAGTATGATTGTCAATGGATGCTTTTTGTTGATAGTATGATTTTCAATGTATCAAAAACCTTTAGATGCCTTTTGTTGATAGTATGATTGTCAATGTATAAAAAGCCTTTAGATGTCCTTGTAAATGTTAAATATGAAGCTGAGAAATTATTTGCTCCTGAAATCTATATGTTCAATTAATAAAAACTAATACCAGGGTTATGAAACACGATAGATAGAAAATACATATATCTGTATTAATATACATCAACGTGAAAGCCGACATGGAATCACAGATAATGTATCACAATACATGCAACAAAAGATCAGCAAACCGATGCATGCACTATCTTAATAAACTTGTATAAATACATTATGTATGAATATACCAGCAGTGTGTACTGTGTAAGCCAGATTATGATCGAATGATATTTAAAATGAAGTAGAGTCAGTAGAATCAGTAGAATCAAGTCGTATAGAAGTAGAAAAGCAGGTATAACAAAAATATAAAACATCTCAATGAAAAGTGCTTCTTAAGCAATTACATTATTATGACAATGTTTGAAAATTTTCAGAGGATTATATAAAATTGGTGAACTTTGAATCACCAGTGCATAAAGCAGGAAAGGTGAGTCACAGAAATTCTATTTTTGTTTTATCTAAAGAAAAATTCAGTCTGAAAACATGGTAGATTGAATAAGAAACACGCAAATTAGAGTATAATACCAGGTGTCTCATAAGTCACCTTTTGATCAAACCATTTTCAAAATAATCAAGTAATCTTTGTATTTGTCATATTTCATTCAACTAAATATCTAACTGGAGATACCGAAACCACTGAAGCAGAGTTGCGTCTAATTTTTGGTTGAATGTTTTCGACGCGTCAGGAACGCGCGCTCGACGGAAACCATTGTGTCAAATCTCGCTCGTCGCTCTTGTAGACAAGCCCATTTAACACAATGGTTTTTGTCGAGCGCGCGTTACCGACGCGTCGAAAACGCGGCCTTAAATCCAAGAATGGGTCTAGAATGGGACTTATATCAAAGCATTCAGAATTTAAAAAACTTTTTGTTTTAGGAGATGAGTTATTGATGCAGCTGATCGTTGCGGGCAGTAGCCCAATGTTTTCAATAGTATATTTCGTACCTAGGGCCGAAAATGTGCGTTTTCCGGCTCGAAATCGGTTTTCAAGAAAAGATTAGAAAAGATTGAGAGACGGAATATTACATTTTCGACCCGTGGTGTCGAACTTTATTTTTCGGCACACAACATCAATGAAAACAAAACAAAATTATCAGTTAATCATTTCCATGAACAGCTAGACCAGTAGCCTTATTATGCTATCTTCCCCTATGCTGAATTTGGAGTAGGTGCCATCTGCTTGCTATTGGAACTTTGCGTCAAAAGTTTATTGATTTAGTGACTGAATATTACTTTATAACTATCAGTGTATTCGATTTTATTAGTTCAGAAACGTTCAATAATTTTGTACGATCATCCTAAATTGTACAATATCAATTCAAAGTTGTTGATTTTCGACAGATATTGGCTAACAGAGAAGCTTTTTCTAGTTGCATTTTCAGCCGCTAGATGGCGCTGGCTTACCTGCTAGACGAAGTAACACAGAGTCTGACAACAATAATTTTGTTCAAACATGGATTCCACGTTCATCATTATTCAACAGTTAATCAATAAAAACATTTTCAATCTTATCAAAGTTGAAGTATTAGTTATTGAAGCAGTTTTCCTTTATTATTCAACTACTGATTAATTTGAAAACTTTCAACGTTCAGTTCTCTTGACAAGGGATCTTGACAATCAAAATAACAGATGAGAGACTACCTTTACTTCGAAATACCAATAAGTCGACATTGACTCCCAAAACAGCTGACATTTAATGCAATCAAACCGGAATGTTACCTATTGATCGACTAACCCTTAAATCGACAACAACCTTCAGTCAGCTGACATTCAAGGTTATTTTACCGCCCTAGGGCCGAAAAACGCATTTTCCCGGCGAGTTGCTGGCGACCTCGCCTGAAAACGAGCGTTTTCGGCCTCCGTATAAAGCATGTAAAACAGTCCATTTCATACCAGTGTGGCGAAAAAATGTTTTCACACTACCCCTCTCGCAGGTTCTGGCTGGCTCCAGCTGGATCTGGCCAAGCTGGCCAGCAGGCTATAACCTTGGGTTCTGGCTAGGTGCCAAGAAATTTTGGCCCAAGAAAACATAGTACTTAGGGCCGGTTTCTCCAAAAAAGTTAATCTGAATTTTGGATTTAACCATCAGCTGGCTCAATTGATACACAAGTTAATAAAAGTGACCATACACTGACAACTGATAGTTTAAACTAAAATTTCAGTTAAACGTATTTGGAGAAACTGGCCCTTACTAGTAGTATAGTATAGCACAAGTTAAAAATGTGTGTTTAGTAGAGTTTTTTGATCGCTGAGATTTGGGTTAAAATTTACACAATCGCCGCCATTCAACTTTCTCAACTTGAAGTATATTGCACATATATTCCTCCTGAAACACGCTGTATACTATTTGATTACTCCCTTGACTTATTGAATCAAATGGAAAGTAGCCTATATTCATTATTACTTTAGCTATTTCATCAAATTACATTAGCAAATAAATTATATTTTACTTATTGCACATGGGCCTCTCATATAATTTTGTTTCAGTGTTATCTTGGCTGCATTTTATATGAATCGAAGCTGGTAAGTATTTTCACTACACGATAAATTATTCCTAATTCTCATCAACTTGAACTCGGGAAAGTAGGAACTCGCTACCGCTCGTTCAATTATTATACTGATCATAATTTCTTATTGAAGAATGAATAATTCCCTTTTTGAACGGTTATTTAAATTTGTTTTTAATCTTCCAATCAACATTTTTGGTTTTCCAAAGAAAAAAAAATTCAATGTAGCTCAGTTTGTTCTTTGTTGTTATTTCAAGGTATTGTTACATCCACATTAATCATTTCATTAAAATTTAACAGACCTACAAACAGCCAGGCATAATACGTGCCACACACTGATGTGATGGTGCCAAACCAAATTAAACCAAATACCATGCAGTCAAACTATCCAACCAAGATTGTTACAGCAAACATTATGATATTCGGAGATTACTCAGCTAAACAATACATTTTTTACACTTTTATCACGGTTATTTGAAAACTTCGTTGGGTAATAAAATTTCAGAAATTTTTTAATAATTTTTTTATGATTATGATTTTAAAATTCTGTTGGTTATTCACATATTCCAGCTTATAGGCTACAATTTAATCCCACCTAAAATATTTTTAACGAAGTTGTATTTTCAATCACTGGCAGCTCGTACCCACGAAACACGTGAAGTGTACAGCACTTCACCTGTTTCGTGGGCACGAGCCGCCAGCCTTTTGAATCAATATTCAACCATGGTAATGATATTAATAGAATTCCTTTCTTTTTACTGTGTTAAAAATCTAGCTTTTCTATCAAACAAAAAAATCATATTATTGATATTTACAAAAATCTGTTGAAAAGTTTAGGGTGTTGATTCGCTCAACACAGATTATAATAGACCTAAGTCTATGGATAACTTTTACAAAAAATTGGAAAATATTGAACAATGATGTACAAAATAAAATTAATTTCACAAGTACACGTTTAATTCGGATACAACTGATTCAAGTAAAATTATTCTACAAATTGAAGCAGTAGACGTTATTACAGAGAAAGCAAATTTGAACAATGTCAACCTTATAAATTTGATTCCCATGCTATCAATTGGAATGGAAGAATCCAATTAAAGAATAATCATCTGATAATTAAAGCCCAATATTATTTATAGCACACCATTCTACTCATTTGAATTTAGATTAAGAACAGAATTTGAACACAGAACACTTTCAGAAAAGAATCTTTAAATTCTACGATGCAACATTCATGAATGCAGCTGACGTAATTTGCATGAAGCCACGAAGGACCATCTAGCCAACTTTTGGTATTTTGTAGTAGGAAAGTTTGTTTTGGTATCTCCAGCGTGTGACGTGCATTATATTAGGACTTCAATCATTATTCATTTATGAACATCCGTTTTTTTTTCAACGTATATCTCGTTAAAACTCACTTTTTTACAGGTCAATAAAGATTACAAGCCCAGCATCCTGACGAGAACATTATTGAAAAGGTTTTCACTTCCAATAAGTTATTTTGCATCGGGGTACATATTTGACGCAAAAAATCAAACTATATATAAAGGAATCAATAAACAAGCACACCTGCAAGAAGCGCTAGACATTGGATTAAAATGTTTGGATGAATATGGTTAGTGGGATCGTTCAACACATTAATTAGCAAGATATAATTACTCGTATAATAGGGCGATTGCACCTAAGCTAATATTAATAGATCAATCAGATCCACCTTAACATGGAGACATTTTAAGGATGAAAATGTATTTATTCATTTATTTATAGTCTTCCATTACAGTACGGCGAAGTTAGGACTCGCAGGTCCTCTCATACACTCAACTCTAATAAAAATAGTAGTTTTTGCCACACTAGCTCTTTTCAATCAAAAATTCACCATTTATTGAAAACAAAATATTGTAGTGCCTAACGGTATGGATTCAGAGAGAAGGTCGGTGTTAACGAGGCCTTTTGTCTCAGGCCAACTCAACTGTCCACTCAAATTCTCGTTTTTCTTGGAAATTAACCTCGTTTTTGGACTTCCTACCACCAATAATTTCCAAGATGAACGCATTTTAACACAAAAAATGATGTTTTCCCGGTATAAAGGAATAAGCTCAAAGTACTCAAGTTAATGAAATTCTTTAATTTTGTCCGAATTGAACATATAGTTTTTTAACAACCGTTCACTTTTACGAAAGTTAGACATGTCCTTAGATTATTATCCTTGAAGGGTCCTTTCTACTGCATCAAATACAGTAGTCCTGATTTTGAGCAGTAAAATGAGTATTCTGATGAGGAACGATCCATATAAACTACCGTACCAGACACCAGCTTGAATATAGTTATTACTTCGTATGTATATTTTAGCGTCAAAATATTGACAAAAACCACCTGTAGCTGAATTTGGAGGGATTCCATTCTTGGAAAAGTAATTGTTAAACTTCCAAAAATAGGTCAAATATCAATATTGGTATGTTATTTGAACTCTACACTTCATGCTCCACAACTTTTAGTGCGAGGGGGCAGTGGATTCATTGTTATTATGAGTTACATCATATTTTAAAGCAGTTAGGACAATTTTTTGTGATTTTTTTAAATCGGGGTTTTGATCGAATGTAAAAAATTTTCAAGTATGGCGGATATCACCGAGCTGACCAATCAAAAGCGACACCGTCAATGTCCACACTTACAGCAGAGAGCTGGGGTGGTTCTCCGTTCTCTGTGCTTACAGTCTCTATAGGCTACTCTATTCCATAGGCTACAACTCCTTGTATAGTCTGTCCAAGCAAAGAAGACATTCTGGCAAAATGGAAGAATAACCCCAGCTCGATCAACATTGGTTTACAAATGATGAATTTGCTCTCAAATTGTAGAGAACATTCTGGTTTACGATTTGAGACCAAATTTATAATTTTCGAGCCGATCTGGAGACAGTTCCCATCTTGCCAGAATGTCTTCTTTGCTTGGACAGACACTCCGTGTGACTTTTGTAGCAAAAGAAACCTACATTTATTTAATAGAATAGAATAGGATGATTCGATTTATTTGATTTTTCAGACGCCAGTTTAAAAAAGGCTGAAGAGGCTAAGAAGGCTAGAAAAGAAGAAAGAGCTAAGCGAGCTGGAAAGAGTAAGGAGGCTAAGGATAAGACGGGGAAGAGACGAGTAAGAAGCGAGATGAGGAGCCTGATAAATGTGAAGATGTAAATGAATTCTTCAAGTGTATTTTAAATGTTGAAAATTTTGTAAGTTATTTGCTATATCCACTTTAAAATTTTTACAATAATAATAATTATTATTATTATCATTATCTTGAATAGATGCAATAATGAAATTCGGGAAATTTCCAGGTATTTCACAAACTATTGTTGAGAAAAAACTTTCTTACTATGTGACTGCATTTTGCATTGCTGCAAGTTATCCAAAACGAGCTCCTTTGAATTGTCTTAATGGGCTTTTTGGAACAATTTCTGCGTAGGTTATTACGTCATAATATCACAATATAATATTCCTTCAACTTCTCAGCTAGGGCTCCATAATTGTTGATTTCTTCAGCCTCAAATTGTGAAATTACCAAATCAATTATTAGGAAGGAGATTCTCTTCTATGTTTTGCTTGTCCAGCGTTTAGGAGTATTATAAAAAACTTTTTGCTATTTTATTATTTTGAAGCAATCACCAGAAGGGCTCTATTAAGATGGACACATACACTCTTGAATTTGGCTTCTAGTGCGTTTAAGCATAGAGAAGATAACTCCTCAAGTTCTCTGTGCTTTTATCCACGGAATGAGTTTTAGCCATGAATGAGTTTATGCAGAGGAAATAATTTCTTGTGGATTCAAGTTGTTGGTAAAATGATTTTTTATCAAATAGTGAAAAAATTATTCTCATAGCACAATTGAAATTTTTAAAATCCCCGTTTTGCATCAGTCGCCGCCTTGGCCGTGGTGCCCTGTGCAGTCGCACACCCCACGCTAGGGCCCTGAGTAATGATATGAATTTAGGGGATATAGGGCATTTATGATCTAAGAATTTCTCTTTCAGGCTCTTGAAGCTCATAGACATGGGTTAAAGCAACATAATACGGTACCATCAATGATGGCAAATCATGTTACAAAAAGCTATAATTAAGTTGCCAATACGAATAATTCTGTCACCAGAAAACTCAATTTCCCGCCGCAATATAGTGTTTGCGATCACCCGTTACTCAAATAAATCGTAATAATCATCTTATATACTCACTTAATATTCACTTTCAGAAACACTTCAAAGCTAGAAGTTTCCGCATTAGAGTTCTCAAACTCCAAGATGAAAAAGAAAGCGAATTGAAAGAGGCCGAAGCATCAAGAAAAAAGGCATAATAGGTCACTCACTATTCGTCGAGGAATTTGGTAAAATGTAATATAATTGAGATCGTTATCAATTATTTTCTTATTGGGATTTAGGACTATAATAAAAAATATCACAAATCGTATACCTAGAATATTCATATTTCTGATTAAAATTCCTAGTTCAAAATATTCATGTATAACTTCATTATAACTCTTCCTTCATTACTCACTCTTTTACTTCAATAATTATATTGATCAGATGCACATCAGAGATTTTTGTTGATTCTTGACTGTATTACACTGCTATCATTCAATCAAGAATCATAAACTGCCATACCTGATATGCACTTATGCACTACATAATGATTAAAAGAATATTAATCATTGGAAACTACAATAGACTTCTGAAATAACGCATCAATATTCCAAAATTGTAATTTTTAAGCTTCTTACCAGAACAGAATAAGGAGGATGAACATGATTGTGATCTTCGCTATAAGCTTATCAAGAATGGAATCTGGAACAAACAAAAATCACTAAATGAGCAACGTATGATGAATATTTATTTATTATCTATTTGTATGATGGATACTGTAAGTTTATTTCATAACTTCAAGTTCATAGTTACGACAAGGATTATGATTTGATAATTTTCGTTATAATCTCAGTGGTATTATCACGAAAATCAAGAGAGCTAAATGACCTTTTTACTTAAAAGAAGAGTTACCAACTACCAACACATTGCAATTCAACACATTGCAATTCACTCAGAAGCTATGGTCGAGGAAAATGTCATTATAGAAAAGGGTACATTTTACATGTTAAGGAATAATCGTTTTGGTAATAGAGCCATCATCTACCATCTTCCATCTAAAAGAGCCATCATAGAGTCATCTTTTATTAATGCTGAATACAGTACAAATTTTTCGACCTCGTAGCCTTCCTTATCACCACCAAAACCAACGGGATTTGCAATATACATATTTTACATTTTTTTTCAATTTAGTCATTTAATTCATTAATTTGAACTTGATGCATCAATTCTTTTTATAGGGAAACTGTCATAACTTTAAAAGTCAATTGAATTACTCCCAGTTAAAGAATGGAATAGTTGACCCCATAGTCTGCGAGTTAAAGCTGTCTCGCTAGATAGAAGTATAGAAATACAGATGTCCATGAAATCTGCTATCATTGCTAGCTCATCATTGCTATTAGGGCAGTGAATAACTAGTAGTTCTGTGAACAGTAGACCTCACGAAGTCACCCATGGATGGGGCATTATTTATGAAGGGAATACTTAGTTATGTTGAGTTTCAAGTTTCATTAATTGCATGCGTCATTGAATATATATATAATAATAAACTCGACAGCTGGTTCATCATGAATAGTTCTATAGTGTGAATTTTCCTATGTTCAAAAGTATAAATGTATAGTAATATTTTAGCATGGAGGTAATTCCTTTTCCTTTCATATTATCCTTAAAATGCAATATTCCAAGAAACCTTACATATACATCGACGCGCAATTTCAAGAGGAACATTCCTGTCAAATGTAATCAGAATCTATTGCCGCGTTTTGTTGTGAATGCGGGAAAAACATACATACATACATACATACATACATACATACATACATACATACATACATACATACATACATACATACAAACATACAAACATACAAACATACAAACATACAAACATTCAAACATAAAGAGAAATGCAAAATCGTCGTCTTGAATCTAGACCTCACTTACGTTCCGGTCAACAAGCGATTGAGTTACACAAAGCAATAAATGTTGGGTGTGAACCTTTAAATGTTGGGTGTGAAGCTAAAAAGCTTCAAGCTTCACTTAGCTCTCATCACTGTGAAAATTCTCCAATATCTAGGAAAAATATTTATAATTGGTTGAATAGGATAAGCTATTTCCATGCATCTAATTCATCATCCGATGTTTAAAAATCGTGAAATTCATCGAGTAATAATTGGTTATACTGTAGACTAAGAAGTATCCATTGAGCAACTAAATAAATAAATTAAGTAACCACAGGTCTACTCGATTAACGATTATACTCACAACCATTACAATCTAGAATCAAATCAGAATTTTTCTGTAAGCTACATGATGAATCAAGTAATTTAATCTAATCCAATCATCGCCCACACCGCTCTTATCTGTGATAATCGCATAAGACACGTTTTGAACAACGGCCCTTCAGCCTACACTTTCCTTGATCTGTATTCTGGCTACTCCTTGTACGGAAATGAGTGTGGCTGCAGTAATGTCGAATGATTGGGGAGGAAATGAATGGAAGGGGGGGATGAGTAGTGGAAAGCTGTTATCGGTCTTTGGGGAGGAATAGAGGGTGCACGTGCTTGGAGAAAGCCTCCTCCCTCAAAGGATTCTACTCTAATTGATGTAACTTTCGACTTGGTGTAACATGTATTACGTGGCATATACCAGTGAATATACTATATTCCAAGTAGGAGTTACATCAAATAGATTTCAGTAACTTTTATAGTCCTATATACTTGATCCAATATATCATTGTATGGTACTACTGTATTTACACTGTGGATTATAGCTTGATCTGTACCTCATTCACTATGACTTGGGACGGAACAAACAAACCTACAGAGAAACAAACAAACAGGGAGGTGCGATGACAAACCATAGCAAAAATACGACACAGTTCCGACAAAAAAAAAGATAGCGGACACATACGTATAATTGCAAATGCTATGTCGTGTCTAAGCTATGTCGTTTATTGGATATTTTTGTCGTGTCTGAGGTAGCCACCTCCTACTTACACGCATACACACGCGAAAAATTTGTTTATTTCGTCTCAAGTAATCGTGAATATGGTAAAGCATATTTGGACATTGATCGCTCTGAAGAATACCTTTGCTATAATGTAATCATGAATCATAGGTCGCCAACAACAAAATACGGTGCGTATAATTTGGCAAGCATGATCAAATAGGTAACCTACTTTATAGAACTTTCCATGGCATTGAACAATACTCTTCACCACTTTGAATGTTTGCTATCGAACATTCTGATGAGTTCCACAGCTAAGAATATACATAGATAACTGAACTTCATAGTCCGCAACTATGAATGCGAGAGTACTAGAATACACGTAGGGATAATGGATAGGACTGGTGAAATGGCAATCATAGGTACAATGAAAGTGATTTGTTGGTTTGAAATACACTCTGTTTTGCAATCTATAAGATTCAATGAATTGAGAAACGTAAATTAACTTGAATATGACGATAAAATCTTATTTTTGATGGATAACAAAAGTAGAGAGAATATATTGATGATGAACTCTTTCCTAACTTCTGTTTCAATAGTTTCCTAATTTTTTCACATTCATCAGAGTGTATACCTCTCTGTATATTTTCATACTTGCGGATGATATGAGATTCTACAGTGAATTGAATATCCCTCTATTTGGAGAATTTTGCCATGATATTCAAGACGAATACGGGATGCCCAAACCACAAAATGAAGCTGTAAGAGCAAAATCAATATTGACAGATGCTATCCCTCGTCATTACCAATAATATTCCAATACATCAAACTGCTCTCTGCTTTGGCTCAGACTGAACTGATGCTGAATCTCGTGGCTTGTAGATGTGGATCCCATCAGTGGCGCCGACTTTGGGGGGGCAAGGCACTTTCTGCCCCCTCAATAATCTCTCAGGGGGGGCAATGCGTGTATTTTGCCCCCTCAATATTCATAGATTACTAGAGAAATTTTCATAAATTTTTTGAGTATCAATTATCAATAAGTAGGCCTATTGAAAGAATATTTTTTGCCATCATCAATTCCAAATAGCTCAAATGAAACCAATTTTAAACAATGGTCTAGCTATTTTTATTATATTCACAACTGGAAACTGGACTATGATAGTGTGGAATGATATAGGTCTACTATTATTATTTTGAAACAATAGTTCCACATTGTCCACAAACCATAGAAATAGACGATCAGTCTCCTGTTTATTATTTGCATTACCCAGCTAGGCGTCTGGGCTTAGATTGTTATAGCCGCATATGAGTCGTTAATTGCAACATTTTACAAGAACTTCATTCTTAATTAATTTTTTATGTAAAACTCTCCCACTCTTCTTTCTTTGAAAATATAATACCGTCTATATAAATACAAAATCAAATACAAAATCTAGATAAACATAACAAACTACACAATAATGGAACTAACATTCATAGCCAGAATTACTCAGTTTTCATTTCCACTAGTGAGAGTGGTGGTTAGCACATGGCACATCTATTCGTGTTTCATGTATTTCGTGCGATTTTTTTATAACCGTTTATTAACGTTGTGAGTGGAAATTGTAAAAACTCTAATTAAAAACGAACTAGATGTATATTATGTGTAAGTTGGATGAAAATTTTCCTTCAACCTACATATCAGAATAAATTCAGTACCTTAACTATTACCTATATTAATTTTTATTTCTAAATATTTTTTTCGTGTTCAAAATTGGAGGAGAAACTTGATTCATTTACTTCCGAGAATCACGATTATAATGGCCAATTTGAATTAAATTAATGATAGGGTAATAATAATTATAGGGAATTCAAAGTAGTTGAATGGATCAGATTATCTCTACATTACAGAATTCAGCACGAAATCACATGCAAAAATGCAGTCTCACTGCTTGTGTATTTTTGTGTATTCTCACAACACCCTTCCCCATTCTCGGATGGCACCCCCGCCACTCATTAATCTTCAGTTTGCCCCCCAATATTTTGATGAAGTCGGCGCCACTGGATCCCATAATCATAGTTTCGTATATTCATGCCCAACTTCGATAAATGATAAATGTATAAACTTTCAACCTAAGAGAAAAATCATTATTTATTGGGAAGCGGTTTGTCCCAGTGGTAGAGAGCGTCTAATCGGTGAGATTAGATAAGCGACGTGCCTCTACCATCACTGTTGTAATGGTGACCGGTTCCTCTGAATTCAATTTATGAGCCTCAAAAATCGCTTCCCGGTGGTTCGGAACCCACCTAAAGCAGTAGGTCCATTCATCTCTCATCATCATCCTTCCCATTACCCACGCACAGGCCCAAGAGCCCATGTGGGCATCACCCTCACAAAAAAAAATTATACATTGAACCGAGACAACAGAATTATATGTCATATAATCGAACAGAAACGGTTTAAATTCTCTTGACATGAGAAAAATCATAAGACTTCAATGTTTATGTACTATTATGTTATGTACTATATGTTCAATGATACCGCTCGTATCATTATGTACTATTATGTTTATGTACTATATGTTCAATGATACCGCTCTTCTCCATAACATCACTTAGTCATTAATAACACTTCTTATTTTGATTTATTTGATAATAATGATAGAGCAGTTTTTTCAGGATTCACAGAGATAGGAAAAGGTGAATTTCGTTACTCTTTCGTTTGAATGAATAGACATTCAATCATAAAATATTCAATCCAAACATTATTCTTGAAACTTTCGTATTTGCGCAGCAAAAACAGAAAACTTCGGGAATACAATATATTTTGATTCATGAGTTGGATATATCCAACTATAGTGAGTTCGGTTTCTTCATTCGAAGTTGAATAAAAATTACACATTGGAAATTAAATAAAGAATGAAGAGAGACAAAAAGAGAGAGAAGAGAACTTTAGAAAAAGAGTGAGTTTCAATTTAGTATGATAAGGTAGAAAGGCTGAAAGCACAAAGCAAAGTTATCATATTACCCCAACATTAATAACGTAAAGGGTTGACGTGAGTTATCATATCTATCACTTTATCAGAACTGAGACCACACCCATGTTTGTTCAACCCTAAAGTGTTTTCATAGATTATTACGTTCATACCTTCAAGCATTCTGATGAACGTTCACTGCAAAATAATATTCATCGTACAATATTCCATTTAAACACTATTCTTGAATAGATATAGCTTCGGTATTGGAGCACCATGTACATAGAAGGTTGGGAATACAATACAGCTCATCACATATTAATTTTTAATATCACATTATAGTATTATAAAATATCACTATAATAGTGATTACTTTTTTCTTCCCTATTTTTTCAAATTCAAATTATTCATTTCCATCAACAAAATATGAAAATCATATTAAAATTAAATTTATAATTACAGGAAATACATATTTCCTCACATAAACTATTGGTCCGTGTGTGAGGAAAGAATTCTCATCTTATTTAAACATTATAATGAAAAAAAAACAAAAGTAAAAGTCATGAAAGTAGACTGATGGAAACTGAAACACACATTTCACTTGTTGAGTAGTTTTGAAGGTGATATTGTGATAGTTATCCATATATTAAATGGAAAGACTAGATATCTTCAAACAACTGGTATTGTTAAATTGCAGTGGTTTGACAATATCTTGTCTTTTCATTAAATAAGCAAAAATTTCTTTTTCTGCCAATTGCGAGTAAAATGGGAAATCAAACATTTGTGCACTGTGCTAATATAATAGAAGCTTTTAACAAACTGGAAAGTGCAATAATATTGTAGTACGAAATGGGCAATCTCAATTTGTCCCAGAAGGAAATAAGGACGCTTTTCTCGTAGAGCACCAGCTGTGCCCTGGTAGCTAACTAGGCCCTAAACTAAACTCACTCGGATTAGGATCCCCGCACTCCAGTAATCCTAGCAGGTCTCTCAGTGAGAAACACTACAAATTCATTCTCAACTATACAATATTACACTACGATTGTCCTGGCTGAGAAGTGTGTTTTCAGAAAACGTCTAGCTTCTATTTAACTCTCTTCTATTGAAGTTATTGTGAATAAGATATAGTCTCTACTCTCTAGTAGGTGAATATTTAGAGAAAAATTGAGAAGTGAAAGAATGGATTCGTGTTAGTCTCCTTCCAAGAGTATTCAAGTAGTAACAGAAGTTCATCAAATTTGATACGTGATAAGATACATATAGTTTCAAGAATGATACAAGCCGTTCACTTCGACTTTTTATGGATATGCCATATTACTTGTCTTTTGTACTGTATCTCATTTATTTTTGATCTTCTTAAAAGGAAATTCAACTATGGAGACATAGCAACCCTATCTACAAACTCTTACGAGCTCAAACTTACACATTTTTGGCATCAGTTACATGAATTAAATAATGTAAAAGGAATAATGTGAAAGGAATCTACTCACTTATAAAACTCTTCTGATTCATATTTTTATAGTATAAGTGTGTTACAAACTTCTACCTGAACAGTTGCCTTTCAATGAATAAGCTGGAAAAATCTTTGAAAATTTATCATCCAAACCCTCCGACTAATTCTATAATATTTCAATATAAGGTAGAAAAAATTAAGAAATAATTTGCATGAATGACTGCTTCTAACTGCAAAGATGATTGGTTTTAGACTTCCAATTACAACGACGGTCGATTCACAAGAGCATTATTTCCACGCAGTCTTTTCAATTATGCTCTCCTCTCCACCATTATCGTCTTCGAAGGTTTTTAATGGTGGAAGAAGTCAAGCATCATCCATATTAATCGCCACGATTCCATTCGGCAGGCATTGACTGCTCATGAATAAATCGAATGACCCTGTAATGAGATTGTTCCAAGACATTTCCAAATGTCTTTTTCAGCTCGAGTTGTTGAGGGCTGAACAAATTTGAACAATTTATTTGCGATGGGACAATCGTCCAATTTCGATGGAAAATAAACAGTGAAAACGAAGCACTGCCGGACAGTGCAGCACTTAATTATTAATGGGTTTTGATCGTTTTAGCTCGTTTTAATACAGCAGCAAAACTTGTCTCTCGATTACAGCTTTCAACGCCCCACAAAAATAAGCTGTTCCACTCGTTTTCTCATCCCCTTCAGTTTGTTTTCAGCCTTCTCATAGCTTCTAGCAAAATACTACGCCCAGTTTTTCCATCGACCCGATTTTGCGTAAAGAGGTAACTTGTCTCTTCCTATTTAACCACCACTGGCAGAAACAATGGGCTCATTACGCTATACTTGAATAGATGTAGCTACAGTATTGAAGCCGCCCCTGTGAAATGGGAAATACGATGCATTCTAATACTAAAGTTACAGCAGCTCTATTCAAGTAAAGTAGCTGAATACTTCTCTGTGAAATGTCTTTTGTTTCTGAGCCGAATGGCATCATGAGTTTCTAATTTGAATAATAATATGGCCATATAATATGAATTATATTCAAGTTAGAAAAATATGATGTTCTATTTAATAAAATTTCAATTGTTGAGAAATAATTTAGAATCGATCACTGGATTATTCTAGTTTCAATAGTAGTCTTTATATATATATATATATATAAATGCGAATATTGGCACTTGAAATTGAAAGTTTCATTAAACGCTATTTTTTCGATTTCAATATTTTCTAGGATTGAAATTTCTGTAGCCAGAAATATAAGGGCACACGATTGTCATCAAGTCACATATTGATGGGTGAATTAACAAATAAGCAAAAAAAGATGCAACCAAAGAACGAGTTTATAAAAAAGGAGATAAAATAGGAGTAGGAGAGAATATAAACGGCATCTATTCAAAACCTATAACTTCTGAATTTAGAATACGATACACAACCCCCTGTCGAACAAAATACGTATAACAGAAAAACTATAAAAGCACGATTAGAAAAATGATAAGCTACAAATCTTGTAGCACTTTGATAATTACAGTATTACTTTCACAATTTATGATAATTTATCCAATATAATATATTATCACAATAACCATATTATGATTATTACCAGTGCAAGGGGCGCAAAATCAATATTAATATTTAATTAATGTACTTTATTATTCTGATTGATTCAACTTTTTACCAAATTAAGTTTAATTATAGTTAATAAAATCCAACTCAAACAAGTTGGCGAATCACTTCCAAAATTTGATAGCAGCGAATAATGATAGTTAAATATGCCAATATTCAAATCACGTTACGGCCTCAGATCCGGTCGTTTGGGTTAAGCCTTCATAATTGAAGTGTCAGATGGGTGAGAAGTTACTTATTACATCCAAGTTCAAGCCCAAGGGAAAATTGATGCTGTCGGGGAGAGACATGAATTCCAAGTAGTAAAACTCAGCTACTACGTCGCTATAAAACCCAAACTCTTCTGTGTTGTATCGGGTGGAAATTCCGGGTTTCATGACATTGACATCATCTGTTAATGTTCCATTTTGGGACCGAGAGAACGACGGTGTAAAAAGAATGGGAGGTGTCAAACGGGGTTGATGGGATGGAACTCTTATAGTGAATAATTTTACTCTGTCAGACTATTGATTCTAATACTCTATTATTAACGATTAACCTGACAAACCATGCGAAAATCGAAAGAAAGGAGTCAGAGAACATTTTGAAACGCTTATATTAATGAATATGAGAAAATAAATATTAAAGAAGAAACTCTTTTTAATGTACGGTTTTAACATAATTTCCGTTCCAACAGTCTATGATAAATGATGACTTAATGTGAATTTTTAATACCTGGACTGTGAATTTTCTGTATAATATAAAGCAAGAATAGAATTTCCAAAAACATTTCAAATCTATTTTCAGATGCCTCGAAACTTTGGGATGGGAAGCAATGTTTTTCTAAACCATTATTAAATAGCAATAATACTATTTAATCCTAATTAAAATGTGTTAAGTCAGCTCTATCAAGTTATTATCCACGTTCAGTTCATACGAGAATCGAACGTCCAGTTCATCACTTCTAGAATAGAACTGAAAATTCATGATTATTGGTTAGGGTGATTGAAATAGAAGAATTCTAACGAGACTAGTATTTAAAAACATTTGGTACCTACTATACTGACTTTTACATCAACCTCCAAAACTCTAATCATAGTTTTCAATTTTTGAGTCAAAATGAGTGAATGTTGGTCGTGAATCTTGATCCAGTGAAGATAACCTCTATCGTATTTTGAATATTTACTATTGAAATTAAAAAAAAAAATGTTTTGGACTTCATTGTCTGTGCTTTAATTCAATAAGTTCTCGTATTTTCTCTTATTAGTAAATAAGAATGAATGGAATTCCTAATTAATTCAAATCATCATTCAAATATAAAATCGAAAAGAACCCTTTAAATGTGACTTCCATGTTGTTCCGAATTGATACTATCCCATTAGTGCCAGCTGCTTGAACAAGAATCAATAAGTTTCAGGATGAGTTGGTTGCAAGTTGCGAGCTTTTCCGAGAAGGCAGGCATGCGTGAGGTGCTTAGTCGGGATGGCTGTGCCACGAAACTTCTACACTGGAAGAATGGAGCCAGCAAGATGCGCTTTTATAACCAGCAGCTTCTATTCTGTCGGCTACAAAGTTTCCTTTATTGTAAACTTGGCAAAGTAGGCAGAACAACATACAAATAAAAGCCGTTCTTTTCTTCCACTAGGTTTCCTGCGAGTCGTGAGCAAAGGTGAGCTTTGAATAT
The DNA here is from genome assembly GCA_017141385.1 of Sogatella furcifera. NCBI lineage: Eukaryota > Metazoa > Arthropoda > Insecta > Hemiptera > Delphacidae > Sogatella > Sogatella furcifera. The sequence continues at coordinate 9,462,134 of CM029548.1, read as the reverse complement.
TTATTCACCAGCCTATTGTCGGACTACAAAACATTGCCCATGATGTTATTTTGTAGGATTTTCACGTTGTATTTTGTTCCCCTCTACCATACAAGTGAAAGCCTATTTTCACCTCACAGACCTGTAATGTCATTCTGTTATAATGTTATTATCTGCCATTGTGGCGTGTCTGCAAACAAATGACTAGACTGTTTTGCAAAATTGGCGTTTTTTACCTTTTCAAAGGTCATGGAAGGTCAGGAGTTGGATTGGTCATCCTCAAGAGAGTTCAACAGTAGCTGAATGTAATGGTTGATTAACTAAATATGTGGAAAAAGCCTTAGCCTACAGGGATGAGCCAATGTTTTGTACAATGTGTAACAAATACAGAGATAAGACTATATATACAGAATCTATATTCATAAAAATTTTGGAGAGAAAAAATAATACATTCATCCAGTAAGATTGTAATTAGTGTGCTTATAAGTAATCTACTTTTACTTTTACTTGATATATTAAAATTTAGATCTATATGACTTCTTTAAATTCTGTTGTCAAACTAGTTTGAAATTCTAGGATCACCTAATTTTCCATCAATTTAAGAAGTTGTAGTATAGTCCTCTAACATGATCGATCGTTCTTCAGTCCAATGCCCAATAGATTTTCTTTCCTGGAAGTCAACTTCCAAAATATTTATTTTAAAGAAGAACCCTTATCAGTCCTCTTCCCTACTTTCGAAAATATTCCATTTTTTATAAGGGCCCTCATTCGTTCTTGGAACGCCAACATTTTGCAGTGCCCAAGGGCAACCACCGAATCCCAATCCACATTATCAAGATCATGAATATACGATGACGAATCTGCAAGATTTATAAATTGACAATCATACGTCGGAAGAGCTCGGAACTTGAATGCTGGGTTGGGGAATTTGGCTAGCATGAGTAGTGGCCGGAGGCTGTCGGTTTGCGAAATTAATAACCCTCAATACAAGCCGTCTCTCTTCTGTGGAAAGGATTTTCTCCCCTCAGATGATAACTCCCCTAACCTCTTTTCTCTCTAGGATCAACCCTTACTCTCAAGCATTTTCTTCCACCACACACCGAATTTCCCGATTCACTATGTCCGGCTAAAGATTTTCCGATACGGCGAAGGGACCGGCTTTTCTTCTGCACGCACTTGTCAAAGAAAGCTGTCATCAAGCTCCCTGACTATAAAGCTCTCCCCAAGATAGAAAGCTGTCTACGTCAACCCCACCCCTTCTCTATCCATCATATTGGATGGGCATCCTTTCAGGGTTAAGGTTGAAAGGTAAGGCCATTTCAGGATACTGTCATGTCTCTAGAGGGACAAATAATATGAAACGAATAGCCTCCAGAAATGAATTACTTGAAGGCTTCAATCTCAGGTACGATACAAAATACCACATAGATAGGATTGAAAATATTATTGATTTGGTGTTCGGTTTGGATTTCGGTTTCCAGTAAATAAGTTTGAAAATTTCAAGAATTCGGGTTGAAATTCTCATAAAATCTTTATTTCTGCCCGATGATATTGAATATTACCGAAAGGCTGAGGCCGCACTGCCGGTGGGTAGAGCCTGGAGGGTGGAGGGTAGTTGGTAAATCTATAGAATATACACATCGTATTAATGGTATGACGTCATTCTGTTTTTTGAGGTTATGTTGTCCATATTTAAGAATTTCAAGATGGCGGCTGAACACATACCATTCATACGATGTATTACTGTGGATGGTGTGTATGTGCTATAGATTTACCAACTACCCTCCACCCTCCAGGCTCTACCCACCGGCAGTGCGGCCTCAGCCAAACATCTATAAATTTGAATAGAAATCAGTACGCCAACAAGTTTTGCAATATCAACTTTGTTAAATAACTAGATAACTGAGCCTATATTTAGGAATTCTAGAGATAGCCTACATTTTTTATCAATTAGTATACCAATTAGAAGTTATGAAATTTTATAGTACAGTAATAGAGAAGTAATATAGGCCTACAGTAATATAAGGAAGATTGTATTCAACTCTGAAAATAAAAAATCTGAAATGAAAAGACTACCAAGAAATAATCAACTTTGTAAGAAATACTCGTAGTATAGGATTGCTATCGAAGAATAATTGATTAAGAATCAAGATCAATGTAACAAATTTCAACACATCTTTCAAAATAGGGGAAGATCATTGTATTCTCCATTAAAATTGATAATTATGATTATTCGTTAATAAATTGGAAACAGATCAGATTAATTAAGTATTTTAGTTTTTGGGGCTTCATAATTTACAAAAAATGGGCTACAAAATCCATCCGTCATCGATAAGAAGTACGAGCTCATTCTATATTCTTAAGTATGATCACAGAAAGAGTCTTGAAAAATGGACGATTCAATTTATCTCATCCTTCTAAATCAAGACACTTCACTGATTAGATATCTCCATCGAAGGAGAAGGTCTTTGACAGATGTTTTCTCATTACCGGTTCAGTCGTTAAGAAAACTTCGATTTTTCAAGGGGTAGAAAGATGTTTATCTTTGCATCGGCCAGTTCATTTGCAAAATGGAAGTGCGAAAAGCTTTTATACCCTTGCCCATGATTTTACTGGAATTGTAAAATTGAAGGTAAGAAATGAATAATGAGGAGTTTCAATAATCTTACTAGTGAGCCTTTTCAATTCCACAATATTATTGATGAATGTATCATTTTTATTTTTAATTATTTATGATGATGTACGTATCTTCTATCAATACAAATGTATCATTTTCATAAGATTATTTATTATTAGAAGCTTAAAATTATGAATTTAGATGCTACTTACTCTTCTCAATCTATATGAGTGAAATTTGAGACGAACATACCTGTAAAAAGAGAAATGAATATTTAAGAATAATTGACACGAAAGAAAATAATATTTTTTTTGAAGTGCCTGTATCTTATTCTGTAGCCTACAACTCTTCATCTTTTCATATTCTTTCAATAATAATGATAATAACTATTATTGAGTTTTATATTCCCGATTTAATTTTATATGTAATCATAAAATCAAACAATGTTACAAAACAATTGATGAATTTGAGACATTGGCACAAGAAACAAGAACAATCAACATAGTCTACAATAAATTTAGAATTCAAAGCGAAAATTTCCAAAATAGTTGGACTAGAACTCCAGTTTTATAATGAAGAGTGAGCAACAAACAGCTCAATCTCTCTGAGCAACAACCTCTCTCCTCCAGCTCTTGTGTACGAATATTGAAAATTTTTTCAAATAAACATGGAGAAATATGGTTTCAAAAAATATGATTTATGGTTTCAAAAAATATGATTTCAAAAAATCTCCGGAAACTTCCTTTCAAGTATCTCAATCAATTCACTTTTGCTTGCACTGTTGAATGAGAAAGAAAACTTTAAATACTGAAAAATCTCCTTTACATTTCTGCAATTTTTCAAGGCGCTCACAAAAAACTCTCCTTTATATTTCTGTTATTTTCTAATGCGCTCAAAAAACCTCTTTTTTATATTTGTAATTTTTCAAGGAGCTCACACAATTTCTTCTATATATTTCTTCAATTTTTTAGGCGCCCATATGTAACGTAGCCGGCAGCAAATTTTACACATGACTCTGGAAGAGAAAACAGACACCTTTGATGTCTTTATTGGCGGCACTCAATTACGACGCTAGATCAAACAGCGAATATTGTTGCAGCGTTCGTGGGGGTCGCTCTGAATAATTCATGGGCCGGAACAAGAGTCATTGATTTGACTGCTTGCTTTGAACTTGGATCATCGCAGCAAAGGAGAGAGAACTGAGCATCACACGCGAGAGAGAAGGATGGAGGGAGGTATCACGTGGGTTTAGCACCAGCTACGTTGAATAGGCTTAATGCCATCTCTCGTGAGCCTTCATGTCAAAGCGAAGCTAATGTAAGACCGGTATCACACGGTAACATTTCTATAATCATAAGAAATCATATGAAAAGAGATGAAAATTTTGAATGAAAAGAGACTATTCTTTACCATTACATGTAATACCGGTGTATGAGATTGCCCGAGAGCGTTCTTCATTAAAGTTGAGTACAAGATCTTGAAAAGAAAAATTATTATTCTTTTGATATTGCAGGGAGAATATCCATTGAGAGCTGATATCATTGATACACAGGTGTAGATCGAACAATCTGAGAAGATAATCAATCCCTTACAATGCTTGGTATTATAATGGCGTGTCTTATCAGTTTGGACGAACTTGGTTCAACCAAAGAGGATTGGAATAGTTCCCCGATTGAAATAGTTCTCATTAGTAGGATTATCTAGTTCCTCTATGGTTTAAAATTATTCAAAGTACGCCATTGATTGGAGGAGATAATACAACCCATCTCAAATCTATAAAGAGATAAATGAAACTTGAATTGATATAAATTACATATTAAAATAGCATGAGAGAAGTTTAATCTTGTTTTTGGGCTGGCCTAATTTATGTTTAAACCATTCACCCAATTATCGAATTGAACCATCACTACCGATGAACTACAAAGCAAACTGACAAAAATTATTTACTTTTACTAAAAATATTCAATTTTTAAATATTAAATAAATGTTCTCCCTAGATTTGAACTAGAACTACCTAATTTTATTCAGTAAATTTAAACTGAATTCAACAATCTCCCTGGATCATGATTTTCATCCAATTAACCAAACGACTGTCCGATTCCAAACACTTATAAATATCATAGCAGTTTATGGCATCAGGTGAAGCACATACTTATCTCATACATCACTAATGAAACGCATTGTAACCGTTAATTGCCATCAAGTGGATTTATTGGGTCTTCGATAACAGTAATTAGCCGCAGGCATTGCAATAATGGGCATATAAGTATGGGCATTGGGCATAACCTATGATTATCATTGGATACTTTGGGCCCAACCGGTGAATGCTGCGGAGCTGTGCTCGTATTACAGCATCAAAGCTGAATTGATGGGGGCAGGGTAGGCAACACGCAACATGGCTAATACCACAAACGAGATTTGTCGCCTTACATTACGGCTATTAATTATGTAATACTAATACTATACAAGCTCTAATTTACTTTAATAAGATTCATGATGAATATATATGGAGAAGCCAAATGATGGATGCCAAAACATGGTTGATTTTGTTGGATTTATCATAGACTCAAAGTTGAAATGGAACAGTCAGATTGATAAAACTGCAAATAAGATAAGTAAAGGACTTTTTATGCTGAGAAAGTTGAGAACAATAGTCAACTTACAGGTTTTAAGAACTGTATACTTTTCACATTTGCACAGCCATCTATCCTATGGTACTTTAATTTGGGGCTCTCAGAAATATAGTATTAAATTATTTAGGTTGCAGAAGAAAGCTGTAAGATTAATTTGTGGTCTTCCTCATAGAGGTCACTGAAGAGAGTCTCAAATCCATTTGTATTTTATGAAACCCTTCCCTCATTTCATAAATAAATATAAATTATTAGTTAATATTGAGACTAATATTAATATTATATTCACTATTTTTTGTTGATTTTGTATCCTTGACTTGTGTAATGCCCTTGATGTCCTCAAGGGTTTTTGCAAATGAACGAACTTTTAAATTTTGAATTTATAATATCGAGTGAATGAATCTCGTATTTAAATTTATTGTCAAATCAATAAACATTAATAAACACGAATAAGTCAGTTACTCAGTTTTACATGGAATATGAATCTTCAAATCATCTTAAAACCAAATTTCTTCCAAAATATTGGAATTAACTTGGACAATCTAGAATAATGATAACTGGAGAATTGAAATTTATGTTTTATCTAGGATTTGATACCAATTGTCTTTTGATTCTGTGTTTGTTATTCAAGTGCAACTATTATTATTCAAGTTTAATTATTGACATCAGATGAGCTCTTTCTGATTGATTTGTTATAATGCAATTTAAAGCTTGATTGTTCTTGTCGAGTTGAACCAAAGGCTCTTCAATCATGATTTTTTTGTGAAACTGAAAAGTGATTGAAAAAAAATTAAAAATTCAAGATTTCACATTAACACCTGCCATCACAGGAAGTTGTGACGTGTGAAACTTCAAATAGAATGCTCACATTCCAATAAAATTAATATTCAGATATATTTCTTGCAACAACAGGTGAAATAAAATGAAAAATTGCTAAAAAGAGAAATTATCAATATTGCCGTTCTGAAAAAGTGTCGAGAGTGAAAGTAACCATTTTTTTGTACCCGAACATTGATTTGATTTGCACATGAAAACCGAACAAGTTCATACAATAATTGTAAACCGTTTTTTTCGCAAAAATGATGAACGACTTCCATTTTCTATTTCCCTTTTTCCGTGATTAGGGGCGAGTGGGGTGAAAAATGGACACGCCACATTTTTATCTCGTACCGACTACCCTCCCCTCTCCACTTACACTTCCGCACCAAAAAATAGGCTTCATTTTTGATGGCCTGCCCGAGATTTATATCGTTTGTCACATTTATGTGACGTGCATTTATACATAATTCATTTTACATCACAAAGCTTAAGCTCCAACACCACCCACCCTTCAACCTCCTCCATATGGAAAGAGTACTGTTCACAATCCGAAACAGCTTTCGAGCACAGCACTCGACTCGTTTACATCTCGTGCACGCTGAGAAGAAACTCCGTCACAATGTAAAGCGAATAAGGCCGGCGTCTCTTCTCATCTTTCGCGGACTATATACATCTCGCGCATGAATTATAGATACAGCTCACTCACTGTATAAAGCGCATTAGAGCTGCTGCTGGACGTCTGACTATGCCACATACAAATAGACGTGATTTTTCAGTGTAATACGATTATCAGAAACATATTCCATCCAGAGAAACAGATAAAGCTGAAAAATGTTGAGTCTTGCCTAAATGAAAAACAAACGAATAAAATAAATAACGTTCGATCAAGCTCACTCACTTGTACGTCAGCTTACGTCGCAGAGGTTTGGTAACGTTAAATACGTATTTCCTTCATAGAGAACACAAATACTTAATACTGAATTGATCACTGTCACTTATACATCAGCTTATTTATACTGATAGATTTGGGCTGGTCAGTTATAAGACCCGGTAAGAAGAGTTCAAGTTCCAAGTATTGAGGAAATCATATCTCACAACTTAAATTGGGTTGATGCGAGAAGAAAAGTGTAGTTGATTTAGTCATTGAATAAACTTGACAAGAAAAATTTCACGTTCTTTCAAGTGTCGTTTCTATGCTATTAGTTTATAGGTTTGATAACTGTTCAATACTCTTCATGTTCTTGCAGTTCTAAACCAAAGACTGTTAATCTATGAGTTACTAGTTACTTCTAGTAACTCATAGGCCTACATTTTGAGGAATTTTGTAAAACGTTGTTAAACATTGATTAGGCCGGTATCACACGGTAATATTTCTAAGTCATAATCTTATAAAATGAGATGAGAATACGAAATCATATTCTCATCTTTTTATATTATGTCATGTCATAGAATTACTATTACAGTGTAATACCAGTCTCGGCCTTAGACACTCGGCCTTACACTCAAAGGAGCTTGTTACTATCTCAGCCGTAATAAGTTCAGAGCAAGATTGAATAAGTATTCATTTATGATAATTCTTTTCTTTTAATAATCAATGATGATGTAAGGATTTCAAGATAACCCTCCAAGATAACTACAACATAAAAGCAACAGAATATTCATGTTTTCTGCTATTTGCAGCAGAAGAAGAGTTATATCTGTAAAGTTACCTGATGGAGCAAGAATTTTCCATTGGTGCATCAGATGAACTGTCATATGCAAGCTGCGTTATTAAATTTGTCTGGAACATTCTGTAGAGGAACATGGCGTACTGAGTAATAATTGACTGTCAATCTTCCAATACCAAGCTCCAGGTTATTTCCTATCCACAGAAGTAATAAAAATGGAACATGACTATACTGCAACTGACTTGCTAACATATATTTTCTGACAAGTCACTTGAATGAAGAAATGTGTATTTATTTATTTATATTCTATTTCTAGATGAACATAAAACCTGAGAATGAGAAGTAAATCGGATTTATCCTCGTGAATACTACAAAGTCTTCTCAGTAGATACAGTACTTCTTTGAATATGTTCAAGAGTTAGCTCAGAGTTTGTTCTACTAAGAAATTATAGTTGGAGTTGTTTTCTAGGAACTGTATTTATGTTATAGTTATAGGAAACTAAGTAAAATTGAAGCTATAGTCAACTGGAATTGAATTGAGTTATTTTTAGAAAATGTATGATTGTCTCATTTATAGTAAGAGAAATATCATAACTTTTATTATTCTTGTTTGTTTTACTGCCTAAAGGTGGAGCCCACATTGGCGCATAGGCTTGTGCGTGGGTGATGAGAGGGGATGATAATGATGAGAGATGACGACTACTTTTTTAGGTAGTCGGGACCAACGGTTTATTGTCTATTTCAAAAGAACTCTTTCAAAGTTGAAATTTGGAAAAGGGAACAAAGCTATTCTCGAAATCATATATTCACAAATAGTTCTCCTAGCATTGCTATTATTCAATTCGGAAAAAAGCAATAATAAATTAAAAGTTACACCCTTTCAATTATTGTTAAAATTGAAACCTGTATATTAGGCTAATACATCCTCCAACAGAAGTAGCCAAGGAATGAATGATTTCCCATGATTATAAGAGACAACAGGAGTTATGTACACTAATTTTCCTAGCACGAAATCACGGAAGGAACTTTCCGGAAGCAGTCCTTAATCTAACAGGCAATAAAAACAGGAGAATGAAGGCGTTAATAAGTGAGCACAATGTTTGAGAATGTCCAGCGAGGGGCGTTGAAAGAGAGGAAAGTAAGTAAATGGGAGAGAACACGAAATGGAGGGAAACGGCATAAAAGTAATGACAGGGAAAAGGAGAAAGAGGAAACAGGGAGGAGGAAAAGGGGGAACAAGAAGAAAAAGGAAAATAGAAAGAAAAGGGTGAAAAAGAAGATGATAAAAAGAGAAGGGTGCAAACGTGAGCACCGCATCAAGATTCGTTCAGTGTTACAACTGAAATATATCTATTTATTTGGGTATATACAGCTCTAGGAATTTCTTATTCACTCCCCCAGGTTCGCTTTCCAGAGCACGCACCTCCATTTAGGGAAGGGAAGGAGCTGTGAGTGGGAGGCAAACCCGGGAGGGATTGATTTATTAACTGGGAAAAACAGATGCGATGCGGGAAAGAAAAGCCCTTATTTGACAAGTAGATAGATTGATCTGATAGAATACATAATTCCGAGCGAGCTCGTTTATTCTCGCGGCGTTTGCATTCCTTGAGACACTTCTTTCTATATACTGGGGACTAGAGTGAATTTTGAGAATGATGTGTTCGTTCTTATAGTGTATAAGTATGGAAGGAGGAGAGGTAGAGAATTACTCGATATTTTCATTATCGTTACGTGAATGTATATCAAAAGATAGTACAGTCTTAGCTTATGATAAACTCACAATATTAAACCATTGTATTTATTTCACATTCTACTAAACCATGTTCTACTTTCGAAGTTAAATTTATCAAGCGAATTATGCTGGTGGAATTACTATGATTTTGATAAAATTGAGTTAGCCTATCAATGAAAATCCACTTCTATTACACATAAGAAGCAAGCAAATCAGGAATTATCAACCGTTTTGTCACCTAAATGGGACAAAACCCTTGAAAATGTTGAAGATTGATTTTTTCAAAAGGCCTGATAATTTTTGAAAATATCATTCATGTAATCGTTACTTGGAAGAAAATTCTCAAGTTTTCTCTATTCCTATTCTCATTTCCAATTGGAAAATCCACTCAGTAAAAACTTATTCTGAGAGTACCTCTAAACAGAAAAGTTAATTTCGAATCCCTTTTTCAACTTGACAAAAAAAGTTGAGATAATCTGCGTTGATGGATGGCCTCGCTGGCTATTTGGAGAGTTGTTTTTTCCTATAATGAAAATCCTGAAAACTCCAAGCTGTAAGACCCAAATGTTCTAAAACATATGAACGGAAAGTTTATGCCCCACAGAACATTTTACACCTATTTTGCGAGTTGAAAGCTTGGACCGTGTTTAATCCCTTCTCTGATAAAACTTCAAAACATCACTACTCTACTTTTCCATTAATTCGCTTTGATCCTATTACTTCAGGTGAAAAATGTAGTTCAATGGAATAAGCATTACTTTTCAGGAAGGCTACATAAAAAATAAGTCTGTATGAGTAGTTTGCAGGGATTTTATCCTATCAATTATTGTAACACTGGAATAAAAAAATCCTGGAAGACATGTATAGTTTTGGAATTATAATTCTCTCACTTTCTCATCAATAAGATGTACAATATTTCCTCATGTTATCATCAGTCCTGAAGATGATTATGGAACTTGAATTGGAGAAAATTAGGTCAAGTCTGTCCTGGTATTGTATAATTTGTACTCTAATGATCATTGAATAACCTTTAATCGAATGTTGGAATCTGAAATCGAAAAAATTGAATGTTTCCATTACTACAAAGAGCCCATGTTCCTAGATGCAATAGAAACACAGAGTTGTACAGGGCAACACATACTAATTTCTTATTTACGTTGCTCCATATAAAACTACGTTTTTCCATTGCATCTTGTGCCTGACATATGCCCGCGACTTGTAGTAATGTATTAACCTACGTTTAGTGAGTTATACAACTGTATGAAATTATCATGACCGATTCAAATCACGTAATATTCTGATAATAACAATTCAACTATTTATCAAACAAGAAGGATATCAATCATTCAACTTTTATTCATCTACTCATAGAATGGTTTCAGCAGCTCCTACTAGTTCCCTACTTTTTGGAATCTAGAGAAGCTCTTAAACGAAAGAGAGCTTTCCAACGTAAAACGTAACGCAACGCGACCAATGCCTGTTTTAGGGTAAAAGGACTCGAAACTGTGAATAATTACAACAAATTTGACCCGTCGAAGGTTACAATGTGAAGTGCTCTTCTCAAGTACTCTACGGGAGCAAAAGTGAGAGAACGCTCTGTTCAAGCGAAGAAGACATTCTGGCAAGATGGGAAAATGACTTTAGCTCGATCAATATGGGTTCAAAAATTATGAATTTGGTCTCAAATTGTAGACAACATTCCGCTCTACAATATAAAGTTTTATAATTAAAATTTTTAATTTTTGTATCAATATTGATCTAGCTGAAGTCATTTTCCCATCTTGCCAGAATGTCTTCTTTGCTTGGACAGACTATAGCAAAGCAGCACAGGGCTGCTGAGACAGTGTGAGGAAGGCAAAAGAGCCATAAAAGCGAGATAAGAGCGAGAGTGAAGAGGGTGCTGCTGCTAGCAGAATATATACACTCTTCGCGTGCTATCTACTTCTCCGCAGTAACATCGGAATTCATTACCTTTCTGTGATTCTGGAGAATATTTTAAGGAGCCGTTCTCCACGTGCGCGAGACCTCGAATAATACTGAGATTCGAGCAGAACTAGCAGCAGCACTAGAAGCAGCGACATCAGTAGCATTGCGTTCAAATTAAGCTCGCTTCCACCCATAAACCCAGCACCCGACACACTTGAGTTCATTTTGTGCTCATGAGAAGTAGCATATGGATTTCTAATCTCAACACAGTCGAGTTAAGTAGGTTGTGAGTGTTTATTATGAACTGAAGCTTCTTCAACAATGTAACAAGCAAGTTCAAACAAAGGAGTTCGGGTCTGAACTTCGGTTCGGTTGTGAGATTATGATTCTATTATAATTCGCTATTGTCTGGAATCGGTGGATAATTTGGGTATGATGATAGTAGCGTATTCAAATTGAGAATGGTTTATATAGGGAGTGAATGAGGAATGTTCATGGTATGTTAATGTAGGGATTTTTGAGATGCAGAAATTGAGAGATGTCTTCACTTTTACTTAGAATCATATCATATTTCATTAACCGATATACAGAGAAAAAAGGTACAAAATCAAATTGAACATTTATATTTTCTAATTCGGGTGAGGCTCAGGGGTGTAAGGTAGCCTACTTATACATGGAAGATCTAATATTTTACACTCTCATATAACATGAAACACTATGAGATATTTGATAATATCTCTGTGTTCATTATGAATAAGTAACACTACATCTCACCAGACACGGTGTCAGAAGTATTAACAAAATACCAGAAAGAATAGCAAGAAGTATACATATTACCAAAAACAATTATTGTAGATTTGATGGAATAATAGTCTAAAATGTATTCTGAATAATCCAAGCAATAAAATGGTATTGGCTTATTTGCTTAATGACAATTTTGTAACAAACAATAAAATAATAATTTCAAATTAAAAACTCTACTTTGTTCACCGGTTGCCCACTGTTATAAAATTCAACATTATTTGTTATCCAGAAAATTATTAATAAATCGTTATATGATATAGAGGGATATTACATACAGGAGGAGAAGTTTCATAATATTCCTTTTACTGTGATAATTTATAGTCCTTCAACCATTGGGTGAAATCGAAAAACTCATTATCCCCAATATATTCATCATGGGAATCATTGCTTAGTACGTACTTCATAATGAGTGAAACCTGGGGGAATTATTTATGAAACAGAGGTGAATTTAAATAGAGTTTATTTGGAATGGACTGTTTGTAATACGATGATACGATTCATGAGACTGGATACTACCATTATGATCCGTAATTGAATTCAGATGATAGCAATTCCATTTGTGGGGATCATATCCCTCACAAAATTGGCTCATTAACGGATAGGCCTGACGAGTAGCTGGTTTCATTTCATTGAGGATTGTTGGGTTCGAGCTTGTAACTGATAACGTGATAAGTGATATAGGCCTAATTATGTTTTAATGGGGAAACGCGCACACACAAAAGCTGAACTTCAAAAGCAATAGTCGTGTTTTGTGAAAAGATTGCCACGTCTAGATGAATATTGTAACACGCAAACCACAACAGGTGCGGCCTTAATAAGGACAACAACTTGCACATTTCAAATAGGGTTTTAAATGAAGAATGATACACACAGAACTTAAACTGTGTGGTATTCTAATTATACAAGTACATTGTTGAACGGATATTGAATGATATTGTCAACTCAAACTCAATGTATAGGTATTTAATAGTAAGGTATTTTACGGATAAATACCAGTGAAACCAGAATAGAATATTCAATCCTATTCTATTAATGCTAATCTATTCTCACTGGTTGAAACAGCGTATGTATAGCTGAGGCCAAAAACGTTGGACCGTTACGTCTTTTTCTTGTGCGCTTCAAAAGCTGCTATTGTTAATCGGAGTTGTCATTTTAGCTATTTAGCTTAGATGTTGTTTTTGAAATCAAACGAAGCTTTAGATGCTTTCTATCAGCTATTAGTAGGTTTAGGTTACACCATGTACAAGTGATAGGTGAAACCGACTAACATTTTAGTCATTATAATGCTTAATAATGTGATTTAAAATCAAGATAGGTATGCCTACTAACAAAGTGGTTTTACAAGGTATACAGACAAGGTGGTTCCTTTTGAACACGTGGATGTTACTCTCGATGAACAGAGAGTTTAGGGTATGAGTCAGGCAGGCAGGCACTCAGTGACAAGGTGATTTTGTTAGCTTTGAGGCACGCATTGTGTGTCAGTCAGCAGCTCGTCGACAGGGGAATTCGCTTGACAGGCAGCCTGACGCAAACCCCTCACCCTTCCTCCACACAACATACTAACACATCAGGGTGATGAGACCTCACATGGCATTGTGTGGCGTTCAAACATATCCGCAAATAGCGACGCATGGATATTGCATGGGATAGATCCGAATAGCGATGGGAAATCGGTGAGAGCTCATAGATACAATTCCGACAATTTCCCACAAATTGCCGCGTTCCATCTCTAGGTTGCCACATTCTCGAATGATATGAATAGTACAGTTTTTGTTGGAATTCAAGATGTTGGAAGCATACATGATTGGTATAACTTTTATCTTAGGACTACTGGACTTACCAAAACTTTCAATTGATGTAGATTAATTTAAAATAAAAATTATTTTGAAAAGGTACTAAGATCTACTTCAAAGATCTTAAAAGGTACTAATATTTATGAATAGTTTAGTGAATATGAAACTGGCAACCAGCCCTTCATAGGGCTGTTGCACCATTGAATAGAAACAAAACTAAGATCTACATTAATTGAAAGTTATGATGATTGGTATGATATAGAACAGGAAATAGAAATAGTAGAAGATGATTAGAAAGTTGGTGAAAGCACCCCACATACAATCCCAACAATTTTTCTCAAATTGCTGAGTTTCAACTAAAGGTTACCACATTTTCGAATGATGTGCAGTTTTTGTTTGATTTGAAGATGTTGAAAGCATGACAGGAAGCAAAAATACTGAAAGATTTTTATTCAATGAAGTTTTTTGATACGTGCAAGAATACATAAAAACACAGTGACTATGAAAGAGTATTTTATAGCGACTACAGATTTTTCTACAGTGACTATAATTCAAGTCTTCTACTGTTTATGTATTGTACCATGACGATAAAAGTCCTCTTTAGTGAATAGTACCACAAACGCTATCTATCGAAGAAAGAAGGAATCAAGACAGTTGAAAGCTATCTTTCATCATGCTCGATTCCTATTCGCCGACTTCCTTCTCCCACTATTAAAAGTGGGTTGGGGGAGGGCCCTGGTTTCACGTCCAATCACAGAGCTCCATCGAAGTCAGCCCCATTTTGTTTTCAAAAGCATCCATTTCAGTGGTCTTGACAAGAGCAGCCATCACAATATTCATCGAACTAGTAAGAAGGAAGAAATTGATCAGTTGATTAATTTCTTCCAAACTCATTTGGTGTTGGCAATCACTGAAATCATAAGTACTGCACTGAATGCAGTTATGAAAAGAAATTTCAGTTGAAAAGCATGGAAAATTGGAAGAAAAAATCAATTCCACTGCTGAATGTAAGTTCCACTTCAGTCAGTGTAAGGAATACGGAGAGTAAGTAAGCTTAGTAAGGCCAGCGGCAGATCTTGATTTCAATTGAAATTTTTCTAATTATTGATAAATTTTAATAATTTATCTCACCTGGCTTTACACTTCAAAAGTACTTTTTAAATAGAAAAATTGTGGCTTTCTATTTATCAAGAATAAGGCAGCTCAGGATTAATATTATCAAATATGAATACTCGAAAAGTGTCTCATTGAGCTGCTTAATTTTGACAGCAACAATAAAACCTTAAGAAGCAGCTAAACTTTAGCGGAGCGCACACTTATCACAGACATTCGTCTTGGTGTAATAATGAAGGCCGTAAAATTTTCCACGGAAATCGTGCCCTTTGAACCGGCAAAACGTTAATGTCGAGAGTGCTCGCAAACGTTCTACACTTGAAGAAGCCGGCAGCTCTTATTATTGCAATGGCAAGCGCTTTCTACTTATACAGGGTTAGAAGTAGAAGAGCTGTGGATGGGGGGACTGTACCTTGGGATGGGAAATAATAATCGTTGCAGCCCTGTGAATAACACCAGTTATATTTCAAAGCGTAGCGCGCTCTAGTCTACAAAAGTAGACGAGGGGCCAAAAGTGGTTTCTGAGGACCCTGCAATGTCCCCTGAGTATTTCATTTTACTCCGCTCACGAACCCAATTACGTCCCCGTCAACGCGCGTGCGTGCGTGCATTCTACCTTTCTCTGCAGAATTTACGCGTCTCAAATGCATCGCAACTCTTTACCGCCGTCAAATCATACCACACACACATACTCTAGTAACAACCTCCACCTCCAAAAAGCAAGCGGAATACAAAAACTCCAAAGCTTTAATAGAATTTTTTGATGAATATGATTCAGTTTTGCGAGCATCATGAGGTTTTCCAACGAAGTTTTTAGTTGGTGACAGGGGAATTTTTGTTTGACACAAAAAAGTCCGCTGAGATCTCAATTTTGGTTTGCAACGCACATGTATGTTGATGAGCTGTAGACATTATTAGCTATTGGCTAAGGCTAAGATCGTATATTACATGTATAGAATTGTATTATAGGTACTCTAGAATGAAATTTTTCCTTTTATCAATTGAAGTAATTTTGAATAGAAGTTCATGGATCATTTCTAATAACTTTATTAAAGGCTATAATATGGTCTTTTAAGATTTATAGCCTTAGTATAGGCTATACGATAGGTTTATTATAGCTTTACTACACTAAATGCCTAATTATAGTAACCTGAGTCGGTTATTATAAGATCACTGATCACTGATGATAATCACTGATGATTGTGGATGAAGAAGAATAATTCATTTTAAGAGCAAAAATATCATTGAGTATGGAAAATAAAATGCTCAATAATTGTAGAATGTGAAAATATTCCACCACTAATGCCCGGTTTTTCCAAGCACACTCAAATTTGAGGGACCCTCAAGTTTACTACACTTTACTACATTTCTTATACTTATCATAGAAAATGTCAGCTGTTCATCAAAATTTGAGGGTCCCTCACTTTGAGTGTGCTTGGAAAAACCCGGCATAAGATTGCTAGTGTACTCATCAACGAAAATCCTATCTCATACCATACAAGCTGCATGCTTACAGTATTGAAGTAACTTTGGCATTATTAAAATTTGTTGAAATTTTTTTGCTCTTCATTTAACTAGAGGTACTCGTTATTATACCAAAGATTACTAACTAAGCGTTTCTCTATCAACCCAAGGTTAATTGTTCTCTCAATGAATTTAATTAATGAGAAACATATAATTTCCAAGAAATTATATTGTAACTGATTGATTACAACAGTACTCAGGAGATATGAAGTTTTGAAACTCACTGAACATTAGTACTCGATTCGAAGTGTTACAACTTTTAAACGTGGAACATTAAAATATGTGGTTTGTAGTAGTGATTCAGACATATCCATGTCAGGAGAACATGGAATCGAGGCTCAGCAAATGCTTACATGCGATTTGCGGCTGAGATGCGTTCTTGTAGAGATTACCGCGTCCCCGATCGAAGAGGAGACATCCATGCTCATCTCTGGCTTGACTCACGCACTCGCACACTTGCGCAGCAGATGGTTCGAGTTCAATAAGCGTGAAATCATCATTTGAGCAGAGCTGCGCTCGCGATTGGGAGGGGCGGAGGGGATTGGCTCCATCCTATTTATTTCCTAATCAGATTAAGATGCATACAAATACTTGGTTACTCGCAGCATACGAGAGGTATTCAAATGATGGTATCGGATCAAAATACCGGAAAATTTACACGACATTTTAATTGGATTCCAGAAAGCTGATCTGTGTTGCGTGGAATGATATTTTGAATGTGCTCAGCATACACCAATCTGAAGTTTAAACTCGGACTTGAAGGTTTTACTCGTACGTTCGTGAGTTTATGATCAAATCAATGTTTTCATGGGTTTAAAGTCAAAGGTTATTAAATTTCTTTGTCAGGTACGTGAAAAATCATTAATTCAAAAATTAATTGTATGAGGGGAATTTCACAACTACACCATACGAGTTCATACATTCTAAAATTATTTTATTAAGATCAGAAAAGCAATTGGTGAGTATATGCGGACTAATGACAATAATTATTATACTTTCTACCAAGTACTCTTATGCACTCGGCCTATGCTAGTATTTAGTAAAAAAATATTTAAACTGTCCACAAAATTCTTATTACATAGTAAATAAAATAAATATACGTGTAACCTGGCTGGCTGAGTTCTGGTGACAGAGTTTTCAGGTCGCTCCTGATCAGTTTCAGGGCCTCTGACATCACTTTACGACTGTTTTTAGGCAGCCGGGACCGACGGCTTAACGTATTTATTTATTTATTTATTACATTGTGATGCAATAATTACTATAAGAAATAATTCTAATTATACATAATTATGTCGGACAATATTATTTTAAACAATTATACCAACATTCTATACCGAAGTACTTCTTTCCATCCTCAAAGTTACTTCTTGATCCGCTCATTAAATATTACTTTAAAGATACAACTTCAAGTCGCAAAATTTTTTCAATATTCTATGAGTGATCATCCAAACATCTAATTTAAACAATAAATGAATTCTTATAATTCATATCATCACTCAATTTCAGTATTAACAATTATTGAATTAATAAAAAGTAGCAAATCTTCGGTGAATGACACTCTGCTCTGCCTTTCATTCCCGCTTGAAAAGTTAATGTTTGCGTTCCAGATAGAAACTGTCTTTCAATTAATATTATTCTCAGCAATCCCACATCAGCTACAATGTTCCCAATTCCCCTCAATTATCATACCAGAATCAGCATACTGTGCCCTCTCGAACATACTAATTGAAATTAGAATCTAAATCAAACCCCTTCCACTAAGCAATTGGAGCGTACATATTTCCAGTCTGCATAGAAGGGAGATTGCAGACTTGGCGGCGACGGCATTCATTATCTTTTCAACTTCCAACTTAAATTGAACAAGAAGTTAAAGAAGATCAGGAGAGTGTCCCATTGTTCAACGAGAAAGAGTAACAAAGAAACAAGAGCAAGAGTAACAAAGAAACATGATAGCGAACAAGAATCACCTCGAGCCAAAGGGGTGATTAGGGTACGTGGTTGGTGAGGGAGGGGGGAATTTGTGAAGAGGGGGATTTAAGGTTGTGGCACCGGGGGGGGGGGGGTTTCTAAACAATTGAGTAGCAGCCGAGTCTCATGAACTCGGGAAATCGGAAGGGAATAACTTTTGAAAAGTAATTTGCGTGTGAAGGTTTTGTGTCTGCAGAGGGAGATTGAATTTTGAAATTCATACCCTGAGACTCGCGTTTCGGAGCCAAAACTTGGTCGTCAATGAGTTCGCTAGATTTCTTCATTATTGCGATGGCACATCAAAGCCATGAATACCATTATTCCGACAGATATCATTTTATATTCGCCTAACTTCACTGTGCTGTGCCAAGCCAACTGTACCATCGACCAACTGCAAATGATGGAAAAAGTTTCATTTTGTTCAACTTGAAATAGCATTCAGACTCTAATCGTGAAACGTATTTCATTCGAATAATGATAGGCCACCTTTAAAGGTAGCAATCATAATTCTCATAACGATCGTTGGGAAACAGTTGACCTGATTAACTGTACAAAAGAGAGACAGTGATGGAGGAGACACAAAATGGGGTTTGAAATAGACGTGTCTCTATGGGATTAGACTGTGTTGTATTAGCAATAGATTGATACACTGTAACGTTTCTGAACATAGCCTAAGCCATAGACTAAGTATATACAATACTATAATTTTATTTCCTTCTCCTTACGGCTACTTATCAAAGATTTCAAAAAATGTAAATCTCAGTACTTCTTTAATAATTTTCATTAGAAATAATAAAAAAAGGAACTGAGATTTACATTTTTTGAAAACCATACTATTTAAATCATAAAAAATGAACTTAGATTTACATTTTTTGAAAACCATACTATTTAAATAATAAAAAATGAACTTAGATTTACATTTTTTGAAAACCATTCTATACCATACTGTAGTTTGTCTGAGCAAAGAGGATGTTCTGGCATAATGGGAAAATGACTCCATCTCGGTCGATATTGGTTCAAAAATTATAGATATGGCGAAAGTTGTATAAAACATTCTTCTCTACTATTTGAGAACAAATTTATAATTTTTGAAACAATATTAACCTAGGTGGAGTCATTTACCCATCTTTCCGGAATGTCTTCTTATTTATTTGCTTGGACAGCTTACACTGAAATCTTATCTGAATTTCTGAACTCAACGGTTTGATACTCATGATATCAGACTGGAAAACGTAATTCACAATCTCTCCTACTGTATTTGCAGAGTTGGTAAGTTTTTCGAATTCGAAATAAATTCTAGAGCTTCGATTTTCAATCACACAGAAAGTCATACATTTTCACAACACATTCTCCAATATTGAATAGTATCTGTCTGCGAAGTGAACGGAGAACAATATTCTCCATGGAAATTCCGAGTGCAGAAACGGTTTGCCCTTTTATTGGAGAACTCATGACGTATACCTTCTGTCCAAACAAAGAAGACATTGTGGCGAAATGGGAAAATGACTGAAGCTTGGTCAATATTGGTTCAAAAATCATAAATTTGGTCTCACACTGCAGGAAACATTCCGATCAACAATTTAAGACCAAATTTATAAGTTTTGAACCAATATTGACCGAGCTGGAGTCATTTTCCCATCTTGCCAGAATGTCTTCTTTGTTTGAGAGACTATACCTTCTGCCACCACACCCCCTTCTCTTCCAACCTGCTTGTCATTCACCGAAAACACAGAGCTTCGATTATCCGCCACATTTCCCCTCCCCGACAATTCCTACCCCAACCACCCCCCCCCCTCATCAACCACTATCAGTCGTGCATATCGACTTTTAATCACGAGCGCGAGCCCTCCTTTCAAATACCTTTCATGGCAATGTTGCTCCTTTTGTTTATGCGCGGGCCCTCACTCCGTGAATAATGCATATAAAACACATCACTGATGACAGTTTTTTCAGCAGATTTTTAAGAACAGTATTGATGTGGCTTTTACGCATTGCTGGTTGATCAGTTTTCAGGCATAACTAAAATTTTACTATTGAAAACGTTTTTTAATCATTTAATTGAATAGCATTATTCTTCAATTCCATATCGGATATGAACTTCATTCACAGTTTTTACAAATTTATTCACATGTATTTCCAATAAATGAATCGGCTGGCTGTTCAGCAATCTATTTAGAAAAAAATGGGACATTTTGATAAATGAATGCAAAACATTGAACAGGAATCATAATGAATTAATCAGTCATAGAGAAAGAATAGGTGAGCATTCTTGTAATGCTTCATCAATAATATCGTATTTGTATTTGTATAAAGTATTCCCCAATATTAATTTCACTCTGAACTATTTTACACGACACTGCAGTCATCATAAATAGATAATATTTCAGAGTGAAATATTAACTAGCAGTTCGTAATGGAAAACAAAATAGATGAGCAATATTAATTATTTTGAACACGATTATTTTTAAAAAATCTAGTGAAATAAATTTCACTTCTATTTCGTAGTGACGTGGCCTATTTATCGAATGCTAATTTTATTTTTGTGTTTTGTGTGTTTTGAACTCTCTCAAATTTAAAAAAAAGAACTCTTAAACATTTAAATCTTCGTGGATCATTTCAAGAAATACCACAATTTCGTATCGAGGATAATAATTATTGAGGTTATTTTGCCGGTGGAACATCCTTTCAGGACTCCCACCAAATATGGCATACGCTAATAATAATAATCGTTTCATAATAAGAGTTTCATATAAATTCCACATAAATTCTTCTCTGCGAGTAGAGCTAGTCGATTGTTAACGTGTAAACGTGGTATTATCCTCGAAATAGAATGTTTTGATGATATTAAAAAGCCTAAGCCAATAATATGAACGCTTGCCATTCTACTGAGTCATTCAATGATTGATGCAATCAATACAACAATAACAGAACGTTGAAAAGTAGATCTGTACACTGTAGATCAGTATACAGATCTGTAGATCTGTATCAAGGATCGGGAGGTGATTGAAAAGAACAAATTACGAAGTGATGAGAGGAGAGAGCTGGAATCAATAGGGATGCAAGTCGGAATTGTCCTTAAATATTTAATGCAATGGAAGGGAGTCCTGGAAGGAAGTGACTTGACGATATAGACCCTGGGAAAAGGTGGACGAGTGCTATCACTGATTTCTGGGATTGATTGAAGAGGGACACTGGGTTCTCTCTGGACACTTGAGTCTCAAATATATTAGTCTGCTTCAGAAGGATATTACATTAAAGGATTTCTCAAAATCGCAGGTAGGTTCATTGTGCTAATAAATTATTTGAATTGGCACGATTTGAGAGGAAAATAGAATATAATGATTAAACAAGTGCAATAATTGAAACAGGATTTTGAAAGGACTGGAGAACAAAATTAAAAGAGAATGAATGAGTCCGATTCCACAAGAACTAGACGTCAAAACTGCAAACACAAGATAGTAGAAACCAAGAATAAGGAAAGAGAAAATAATAATTTTATCAATTGACTAGCGGGCAGGCTCGCTTCGCTCGCCTTCTCCGCCTAGCCAGAAGGCTCCACCCCCTGGACCCCCGACAGCATCAGCAGTGTCAATGAGTCAAACAGGCTCGCTTCGCTCGCCTGCATAACCTCTGTTAGTGTGAGCTGAGAAAAACAGGCTCGCTGCGCTCGCCTGCAAATTCCGTTCAGAAGGGATTCAAAACTTATTGAACACAGCATTTCTAGACCTAATCTGGACCTGTTCACCAAATTTCGACATTCTCTACCAATTTATTCTCGAAAAATCCAAGAAAAACTCTGAAAATTCCGAAAAATAGTAAAACGCTAATATTGAGCGTAACCTTGGGAACTTTATCGGACATAGTTTGAAACTTAATTCAATATCTTCGAAATTAGTTTATCTAATCTCGCTGAACCATTGAATTTACAGTAAGGATTAGTCGTATCAAGGCGGAAGGTATGCAACCCACAATACATCTACAATTTTGAAAAATCTTATTACTGGCGTAATATTGAACGGAATTCAAAAATATTTTAACACAAAATTTCTAGACCTTAGCTGAACCTACCTACCAAATATCAACATTTTCTACCGATTGGTTCTCGAAAAAATTGAGAAAACGCCGAAAAACTATAGAAAAACTTAAATATTTGGCGTATCCTTGAAAAGTTCCTAAAACCCGTTCTTAGCGCGCGTCTAAACGTCCAACTGAACATGCCGGCTAAATTTGAACGCATTTGGTTCAGTGGATTTTCAGTTCTGGTGATGAATGAATGAATCAGTCAGTCAGTCAGTCAGTCAGTGCCATTTCGCTTTTATAGATATAGATTTGATTAAATTGGAATTACTAATCAAATTCCAGTGCTATCGTAAAAACAATAATCATTCATAATAATAAATTACAAGATGAAGATTAACAAATTAGATTATTTTCAGGCACTCCTTGAAACAAATATGATCGCTTTGAGGAAAGCCTATTCCAGTTCATACCTTATTATCGAGTAACACTGATTAACTATTCTGGTAATGAGGCCTGTAATGTTTCCAAATTGTTAATTCAACAGTTGAAACGACACTAATAAATATTGAGCGACGAATATATTTTGTGATACCGATACTGTACTCGATAAGTTTGAAGTATGATTGAAACAAGCAGAACACATAAACAACAGTATATTCCATCTCAAACTTAGTTACCTCAGAAACCAACGTTATTTCGAAGATTGCTATCACAAAGTTTGCCATCAACAACACACATCCCATCAATTCCAGCCAGCAACCTGATAATCCAAAAGTACCGTTTAAACCAGTTCTCTCAATTTGACAAAGTTTCCGGGCCTGTAATTGAATTATTCACGATTGAACTGTTGCAGTCATTAGAGGGCGACAGTCAACAGTCACTGTTCATGTACAACTGTTGTGGATTGCAACTTTTAATTAGGCTGCGTATGCATGGGAGGGTGCATACAGGCGATTTAAAAAGCGAACAGACGTGTGCACTGAGCCTCTAATTTCCGCGACTGAGTTCGCGTAAGCTGGGAAAACACGTAGTTTCAATACAATTTACATTATAAAGGCGTATCTTCTCGATTTGTGCGAACTACATCAAGTGCCTGAATAATTACCGCAGCATAAATCAAGGCGAGCATACGTTTGCATGAACATTATTTGGGCAGTGCAAGGGGGGGAGGAGAATGAGAAGGAGGAGGAGTATGAGAAGGGGGTGGAGGAGAAGGAGGAGGATTAGGAGGAGGAGGAGGAGAGCTAATTTATGCAGGTGGAATTCCAGTCGAGCGTGGAATACTGGCCATAGATAACAGAGTGTGTATCATCGAAGAACGGGCACGGTGGAAGACCTGTCTTTTGGGACAGTAGCCAAATAAGGATAAGTTTAATTCCAGGGCTAGACAACACGACCGCGCGCCGGTTGTGCAATGCAGCAACGTTTTGCATACACACACACAGTTACAATAATATACAGACATATACTAATCCATACACACATAGACAGACACAGACACCAGACAGAGCTTTATCAACGCGTAATACGGTAGCACCACTACACAAGTAAACATCTACAAGCGCCACCTCATTAAGGAATAATAATTTAAATGGCTGATTTCTCTTGGGAAGTGAGTCTACCTTGTATTGTATGCAGCGAAGGATTTTAAATGTGCCTTAGGTTTTTTGCTTTAATTAGATTTTGTATTGTTTGAGTAGGTTTTGCGATCTACTATATAGTGGCACTAGTTGATAATAAGTATGACTTATTATGAAATATTAAAAGTAACTCTAGTCTCTAATAATTTGATAGTAACACTATCATAATTATGTAAATATTCATAGAAACTATATATTGGAAACTTTATTATATCAATATGGAAGAAACAAATTAACCTGACTAACTTTGGGCTAACTTTATTATGCTAACTAACTGCTTTGTTATCGATAGCTGTTAATAATTACCAGACTTTACTCAGAGGTTAATACTGAAGCATTTCAATTATTTTTCTTAAATCAACAAATTGATTGATTTATTGATTAATTGATAAAAAATAATATAATTATTTATTTATTAATATAAATTAGTAAAAATAAAAATTGGTAATTAATTGTAATAGTAATAATTGGATAATCTCTGTGGATAATACTGAATCAGCTATCGAACTGATTTTTTAAAATTGGAAATTAATAAATTTCAATAAATAATAATGATTGAATAAGATGATTCAGTAATCCACAGTAATTTGTTTTTAATTGGAAAACATTCGCTATTGCACTACCGCATTACTATAATATACAATGAATACTCATCATATCACTGAAATTGAATTTTAAATTATTCAAATACATTAATTATGGTTTTCCATCCATGAATTACAGTTGCATAAATCTTTCCAATTTTTCTACATACACATTACGTATATATATTTTTTCCAATTATTCCAATTTATTAGTAATTTTTCTACATACACATTACGTATATATATTTTTCCAATTATTCCAATTTAGTAATTATTTTACTTCAGACATTCGTCTTAGAAGCTCAGTATTCTGCATTTTAATTATCCAGAGGATTTCAGCTGAAATCCTGCTGGATCAATGCCCACTCACCACTCTAGATAATCAGTTCCTCTAGAAAGGAAGAATTCATTGGATATTGCATCTCAAATTCCAAATGTTCAGTTGAAGATTTTAATATTCATGAATCAATTTCCAGATGATTGCAACCTTATCATTACATAAAGATGACTATAAATAAGTCAATAAAAGTGTCCACAGTTGCCAGACAACGGTGATTCATTCATTTATCGATTCAATACATTAAAAAGCAGTTCATGTCTGAGAACAAGTTTAATTTCATCCAATACAGAAAGTGACGCAATCGCTTAGTATTCTTCAGACAACTCACTTTAATGGAACTATGTTTGCAGAAGCTATCAATTTTCTACCTACAACCATTATGAAACTACACCAGTTATGTGAAACAAGTTCGAAATAAATTGAATAATACTCTCTCAGTCTTTAATAAAATTGATATAAACTGTTCAGTATCCCATTAAAGTGATTGCAGCTTAATCTAATAAGATGGTAAAGCTTGTTATTATTACAGTGACTGTAGATCTTCCATAGTCACTGTAGTTATTATGGCTCAGTTATGGAAGTAACTGAGGAATTTGAAGAGTTGAATAATATTCAAGAGAATGATTTTATCGTTATTGTTAGCTTGCTCTTTTGAAAGAGGAATAGCTTACTAAAAATTAATTTATTCAGTAAATTAGCTTTGTGAAGATGATATAGGCAATTATATAGCTTTGTGAAGGTGACTTTCCATTTTGTTATACATCTCATATTTCATTTTGGTTGTAAAAAAATAGCTGATAACATATTTATCAAGTGGAAAGTATTCTAGATATGAACATGATAAAGTGTATAATTTGATGGAGCCTTGTTTTTTAATTCAAATAGAAATCGCAGTACCCCTTTCAATTATTTTTTATTTATATATAACATGTTTCGACTAAGAGTCATTGAAAAGCGTACTACGATTTTTATTTGAATGAAAAAACAGTGATAATATCCATAAGATAAGATAATAGCCCTAAGATAAAGGAAATATTGATAGAGCCTTGTATAAATCTTTATAGATTCTAAGCTGATCGATCCATGATACAAGAATACACTATGGGGAACACGCGCATATTTGAGCCAAAAATACAGCTAGGTGAGACATTTCATTAATCCACAAAAAAGTAAAAAAAAGCTGATTGTTAGCTAATGATTAATATTAATATACTCGTGAACGTTAGCCACGATATGATGTTATTTGTTGTGGGTTAATGAAACGTCATAATCAATCTACTGCGGTTCATGAACCCTACCGTGTATTTTAGTATCCGGTAGGGTAAAGTAAAATTATTATACTACTATTATAATTATTTATTAATTTTATATCTGACTGACTGATTCATTCATTCATCACCAGAACTAAAATTCCACCGAACCAAATTAGTTCAAATTTGGCAGGCATGTTCAGTTGGACGTTTAGACGCGCGCTAAGAACGGATTTTAAAAACTTTTCAAAAATACGCACAATATTTGAATTTTTCTATAGTTTTTCGGCAATTTCTGAATTTTTTTCGAGAACCAATCGGTAGAAAATGTTGATATTTGGTGGGCAGGTTAAGATAAGGTCTAGAAATGTTGTGTTAAAATATTTTTTTAATCCGTTCAAGATTAAAATTGCGGGTTGCATATCTTTAGCCTTGATACGAACAATCCTTAGTGTGAATTAAATGGTTCAGCGAGATTATAGATAGAGTAATTTAGAAGATATTGAATCAAGTTTCAAACTATGTCCGATATCCTTCCCAAAGTTACGCTCAATATTAGCGTTTTACTATTTTTCGGAATTTTTGGAGTTTTTCTTAGATTTCTCAAGAACCAATTGGCAGAGAACGTTGAAATTTGGTGAACAGGTCCAGATTTGGTCAAGAAATGCTGTGTTCAATAAATTTCGAATCCCTTCTGAACGGAATTTGCAGGCGAGCGAAGCGAGCCTGTTTGTCTTAGCTGACACTGGTAGAGGTTTTGCAGGCGAGTGAAGCGAGCCTGTTTGACTCACTTACACTGCTTATACTGCCGGGGGTCCAGGGGGCAGAGCCTGTCTAGGCGGAGAAGGCGAGCGAAGCGAGCCTGCCGGCTAGTAAGCCTAATATTTATAGAAATATAAAAAATATCAGATATATTTCTTTTAGGCCTCAAAAACAAAAATAGTCGAAACGTTTTCACTGTTCTTAGTATTCCGATTACGTATCACTAAACCTATGACATCGGCAACCGGTGGAAGCTGTATGTGTACACCCTCCTACGGTTGGAATACAAAAAAGCAGCGACTCGCTCCCTCTCACACATTAGATTTAAGGTGATCGCTGTGCTGCTCCCCGCCTCCGATTGGACCAAGTCTACTTGAAACTGTCCCCGGGGGCGGTGATGGTAGGCGGCACTCTCCAGACTCTCCTGATAGCCGACCGAAATCCCTGAGGATGGAGAGTCCGGGCACACTGCCAGCACATAAAATTGCACTCGCCTATTCTTTCTTTTTTTCCTTATTCAACTTCCTCTTCACCCACTTTCACTTTTCTCTCTTCCTCTTCTTTATTGTCACAGACGTTTTACTAACATATTCCTTCCCTGCTTTTCATTCCTCCACATTGTATTTGCAATAAAATAATAAGTGACTGTTTTCTATGAATGAGTGTTCAAATATTATCTTCTTTTCAATTTTATATACTGCACTTCCTATTGAAGTCCTTTCAATGTCATATCCCTTATGACTTTCTTTCTTTCCCTTAGACTCTCTTTTTCGGCTGTCTTCCACCACCTCCACCTCCCCCATCTTCTTCTTCTTCTTCTTCTTCTTCTTCTTCTTCTTCTTCTTCTTCTTCTTCTTCTTCTTCTTCTTCTTCTTCTTCTTCTTCTTCTTCTTCTTCTTCTTCTTCTTCTTCTTCTTCTTCTTCTTCTTCTTCTGTACTTTCTATTCTTCAATCTCGTATTCCATTTTTATTCTTCTACATTTTTTCTTCCTTTCTATTCTCTTCTTCAACATTCGCATTTCTTTTCATCCTCTATAACCAGCATCCTCCATTTCTATCATTTTCTCAATTTTCGTCATCTATTCCTTACGTCTTATTTTTCCCTACTTCATCTCTCTCCAATAACTTTCTCCGTCTCCATTTTTCATTTTCTCTCAGTTTTTCAATATTTCTTCTTGGCTATTCTCTTTTCTTCTTTCTCATCTCCTCCTCCTTCCACTTGATACTTCCTATTCCCAAATTCTCTCCACAATCGTATATTTTGCCATTCCACATGCTTATACATGCTACATGCTTACATTACTTATACATTCCAAATGCTTATTTTCTCAACTTTCTCAATCATCGATTTTATGTCCAATATTCCCAATATTTCTCTCCTCTTATTCTTCTTCTTCAATTTGTTCTTTGTTCTCTTTCGACAACTTCATTACCTGCTCCAATTTTATTTCCTCTTGATTCCTTTTATTATTTTTTTCTTCTCCTCCGTACTATTTTCTCGTTGATCTTCCTAGTTTTTTCATTCTATTCTTTACAGATCTACAACTTCTCCTTTCATTTCTCCTCTTCTCAAGCTTCTTACTTCACATAGTTTTTCACTTAATCTTACTTCTTCATCCCATTCTTCGTTACCTTCTAATCCTCCTTCCCCTCAATACTCTCCTTTTTATTTCCTCTTCTACTTCTTCAAGTTATCCTTCTCCTTCTTCCCATTCCTCTTCACCTTCAAATCCTTTCCTCCCCCCTCAAATCCTCAATACTTTCCTTTTTATTTTCTCTTCTACTTTTTCTCTCTCTCATTCTACACTACCCATTTCCTCTTCCACAATTTACCCTCATCTTGATCTTATTCTCTTCTTTTCGTTCATGCCACCACCGTCTGAATCCCAAGTCGTTGCGCGTAAATTCACTACCCCGAAGTAATCCGCTTCGTTCCTCCTCGACTGAATCTTTGCGTTCTTGCCATTCCACTCATCCACTACACTGCTTCACTGTGATTTCAATGAAATGCTCTTAAAATGTTTCCAGTTGTAAGTTCCAGGCATCTCTTTACATGCATTCAATTTGTACTATTGCATTTTCTAAGTTCACTTTTGAAAAACCTCTATGAGATGGAACATTGGAGAATCATTTGACTAAACCTGAAAATAGTTCTGATTCTCTTTCAAATGAATTTTTTCAACTTGGCAAGAATTATTTCAACAATCATGTTTATTCATGCTCTATTTTTAGATATTGGAATCTGAAATTTTCATGAACTCGGCCTACATATCTACATCTACGTAAGATACACTACTACATACTTTATACTTATTGTGCGCTAATTCTAACTATACATTAATATTTGTTACAAGAATTTTCAGTTTGTAAATTTTCAAAGTTTAAAATGTTCAAAGTATTCAAATTATTGATTATTCTTGTTTCGAAATTATCACAATCCTTTACGAAATTCAAAATTTGTTTACTTTTTCCTTGTGAGTGAAAATTTTTTGAAGTCAATAAATGAACTAAAGTGGCATAACCTGAATATTTGGACTTGTTATGAAAAATTGGTAAAGGGACAGTTTTGTGAGAAATCCTGTTGAACCTTCCATTAAGTATATGTTGTAACTTGATAATAAATAGAAAAATATAAAAAATATTGAAAACATAGAAGACTCATCCTTTACAATGTCCAATGATACCTGTGACACAGTTTTAAATACTACGACTTCATTTTAAATCTGTTGCTTAGAATATGAGAGTTTGTATCACTCCTAAATGAAGCTTGGTGAATTTTACAACACGTTAAAATTTAATAAACAAGTTAAATTTCTTGTGATAGCTGAAATTCTTTACAAATTTGACACTTTAAAAATCTTTCGAAGTCGTATTAAGCTAACTGTTACATTAAACTTTAATCTCAAGTCATATTAAACACTCTTAGTTATCATGGTACATTTATGAGATATCTGAGTTACGGCACTTCCACTTCTTGAACATTCCTCCAGTAACAGCGTCTAAACTGCTCGACTATGAGAGTATGTTGGTGGTGTAATTTGATGAGTTCCACAGTGTTCTTGTCTCATGTTGCACTTCTTGGTTGTTTGTAAAGAGCTGTTCAAAATGACGAGGTTTCATGCTCAACTTTTTATCTTGCCGCAATAAGCCACTCTGCACTCGCCGAAGTGAATTACTCGACTAAATTTGCGACGAAAATTGCCACGGCCATAAATTACGGCATAAATTAATAATCTCGCGGTTTCACAAAAAGAGAGCTTCTTCATCGTGCATGAGCCTGGGCTGTTCAAGTTTAATATCCCGCGTATTATCATGCTGGAGCTGCGCCAGAAAAAGGACAAAGGATATTTTCCGTCTTTGTAAACAATACCCGAGGCTTCTTCATTGCTGACAGTTTCTCAAATACATTTCTCCCCAATATTGGACGGGACGTTCTTCATGTCTCTTTTTAGAAATGAAAAGCACGCTTTCCCGGAATTTCCTTTTTTCCTATTTCTAGTTTCCTCTTCCCCTCCTTGTTTGTTCAGTCTATTCATGTCTCATGTGAGCAACTTGCAAGCGTTATTGCTACTTCTAAAGAACTGAATCTGCTTAAAATAAGGCTATAGAGTTTATTCCAGCATGAAGCATATTCCACTTCCTCAGTGATCTTTGTTTTGCATAGTTTATGATTTACATAGCAGCTCATGTTAATAAACTGTTGATACACTCAAAATAAAGTATTATAGCTGGAGTCAAAGGGATTTCACGTAAAATTCGTTCCTTCACTCTCTGTCTTCGAAGCTGATATTAAAGCTCTTGGGAGGAATAAGCTTGGCAGTTAGCATAAAAAATATGGTGCAATGTTAATAGCTTAAGAATTGATTAGATTAACAATAGTAAGCTGGATAAATGTCCTAGAAATAAGAAGAAAAGGTTCTCGTTCTTTGTTCTATACATCTTTACTCTTCGATAATTGAATAACAAAAATATTTGCTCCTCTTAATGCTAAACCTCATTGATTTCTCTTTCACCCTTTTTACATGTCAAGTATTATCCTCCCAGATTGAAGTAGTCTATAGTGAAGTTCATTAGCATTTCATAAATGAGTGTTGGCTCAATGAGTTTTGATTGGAGTGATTCCTATTGCATGAAAAGTGAATCGACGACACACAGATATTTTCTTTGATGCTTCACTACTTGTGATATACTAGAAGTCAACAGCTCATATAATAGTCTCTTTAATAGAGACTAGAACTCATAACTACTAGTAGTTGAACATAACTTAATTAATTAAATTATGACTTTGATCTCACACCTCTCACTCCAAGAGCAAGTTTTCTTATACACCATCTATAATACAAGTTTCCCTCCACACAAAACATCTTTTGTTCCAGATTAATCAATACGGCATGAAATTTAATACTTTGCTCGACAAAGAATAATGAACACCGTTTAATAACCATTAGCTCAGCCAGGCGTGGTTGTGAAGATGAGTTAGCAGAATCCTATGCAGCTCCCTGGGGAGCGACTGAATTTTTTCAGCGGCTAATGATCGGGGTAGAGCTTGGAAATTGAATGACGGTTAATTTCTGTTGAGCAGTGTCTGTATTGATCTTGTCTGCAACTATACGTCGGGGGAAAGGCAGTTGGCCGCCGCAGGCAATGAACTATGCAGATTGGAACGGGTGGTAGCAGACCAGACGGCTTGCGGAATGACCGCAGCGACAAATTTGATGTCGGCAATATTGATGAAGACGCACATTAAAAGACAGCAGCGGCGGTGGCACAACTGATTCAATTACAATAAAACAGTCGAAAGATCGAAAGGGGGAAGGGGTGGACGCCACCCTAGGCGTAACCATGGCAACCGTTCTCACCCCTCCGGATCGGATCAGCCAGTGCTCATTTTGCAGTCAGTCTGCACTACCACGTGTTGACGGATGACATTGAAATATTTAAATATTTCAAACTGACGTGGTAATTTCTATTTTAGAGGCAGTACGGAGTACGAATTAGATAACAGTTCCTTCATTATGGCACTACCCAATGAGAGAATTTCTATTTCTCTCATTATTTGAATTATTTGAAAGTTCTATATTATATCATACTTTTTTGGAATGGACGTATAGTAGAGTACGCTAAGAATTAGAATAACGGTTGCTTTCCATTAATTTAATCAAATTTTATTGAATTAAATGGATTTTCCAATTGAAACATGATTATTTTTCAATATGGATGAATTGAGCATTGAAAACAAAACAAGAGACAACGTTTCTTTGAGGGAAAATTATTATTGAATTTTCGAGGCATTGAAATCGTCAGTATAAACATCAGTCGATCTCCATTCTTTGGTATTCATCTTTGTTTGTGTTGCGAAATTTTATTTATTTATTTTTCAATCCGTTGCTCAATATACTGTTCTAGTATTTAAGATTCTTATTTGATTATTGATCTTCAATATTTGATAAGAAGGTGATTGTTTAGGAAGTACAGTAGATGATTTTAAGAAACCAACTAGTGAATTACTAAATAGAGAAACTGTCACTGTGATTTCAAAATTTTACTACTACAACCACTTACTACTACAATTTTACTACTCACAACCGGAAGTGATGAATGTATGGAAGTTTGTATTGACTAAATAAATTTCTTCAAAATCAACATAAAAACGACCAGAGAGTTTCTAGTCAAACATCCTCCTATCCTGTTAATGTATAGGGGTATATTCGTATTTTGTGTATTAATTACTTTAGAATCAATTGAAAAGCGGCTAGAGTTTCACTGAAAAACACTCATCTATCTCGTTAGACAACTATTTGACAGCAATTTGAAATGCAAAATTCACTAATTTCGTCCAGAAGAGGAGTCGCAGAGTAATCTGAATAATTGATCGTCGCCCACAGGAATATCTGAAAGCTCCCCTTGTTACAACATACTCTGTGGGAGGCAACTGACATTTCGATTTCCTGACTTTTCCCGTCAGCCTGCGGTGATGGAAAATGCGAAAATGGGTTGGAGGGGGGAGGGTTTGTTGCCGGAGGTACAAAATTAAATATTCAACGACAAAAAAGTCGGCGGTAAAAGTTTTTCTAATCTGCTGGCCGTTCGGGATAGATAGGTGATGCTCTCCCTGGTCGCTCCAGGTATAGTCCAGTCGAGCAAAGAAGACATTCTGGCAAGATGGGAAAATGACTCCAGCTCGGTCAATATTGATTGAAAATTATGAATTTTCAGACAAATTATAGAGCAGAATTTTTTCTACAATTTAAGACCAAATTTATGATTTTCGAACCAATACTGACCGAGTAGGAGTCACTTTCCCATCTTACCAAAATGTCTTCTTTGCTCCACAAGACTATAGATGATGTGATGATCCTCTCACTATAGGTGCACTCCCACACTCCGCAAAAATTCTCGCTGTCCCCACACACACACACATAGCAGTAGGGAGTCAACCTTCAAAAGTGTTGCCATTGAAAACAGAGGGCGCTGGAATAAGCAACGCCCAACTCAATCCGAAAACGAAAATAAACAATGGATTGACGTGTTGACACGCATCGGCATTCCGCATCATTGCACGCCGCAGAGGTGCCAACAATTAAACTCCAGTGAATCGGAATCAAAGTGCTGCTCCTCACGGTTCAGCGGATCGATAATTCGTTCATCTGCTGGCCATCAGAGAATCTGTTGACATCTCAGATCTGCTGGCCATATTTTGATCTGAAGTCATTGATTTTTGTTCAATATCTAACGAGACAATTTGATTGGAAATTGATCATTCTAATTCATTGGATGGAGTACTGTATTAGTTCATCTAGGAACAGTTCAAACTGTTTATGAGTTTACAATTCAATAAAAGGAGTAACTTTTGGTTTAAAGCTTATGCGTGATTTCAACTTTTGCAAGCTTAGAAGATCTCTTATCTATTCTGCCAATGAAGTTTCATTGCTTCTCTATTACTACTTTGTAAATGGTAGATGCGTAGATCTATTGTTAAAACATTACTTCAAGAAGTAAAAAATTCAAATCATCTGCTTAAGCTTTTGAAATATCTCACAATAACAACAATATTGATTTATAATGCATAACAATGCTTCCTTTATAACGATGGAGTGATTCAATAATAATAATACTGTGATTTTTATTTTTATCTTTCGCATTACATTTGGACATTTAAATCTGAATTGGAACAGAAGATGTTTTGGGCGAATGCTTGTATTTTCGTTCCTATTATTGTATAATTGTAATAAAATAAATGAATGAATTACAAATGTAGCCTAATAAAATTGAAATACCTAACAAATATTAAAATGTTTGGGTGACATAAATTCAGTATCATCTTCAACAATCATGATTGTTATCTATTACGAAAATTGCATTTTCCACTTCAATTCCGCAGAGAATTGTTACCCTATTGTCAACCATATTTATAATCAATTACGGATGTGTACAATCCACTCCGCAAATAGAACTGTGGGAAAACTGGGAATTCTTTTCTGTGTTTGAGCAAACAACCACCGATTTGCGAGCAGATAATGCGGCAGAAATAAACAAACATCTACCCTGACAATGGACTGAGTTGTGTTGATGTATGTGAATTTGCAAAAGCGACCAAAGAAATATTGTTAACCATTTGGATGGTGCGGGAACCACAAAGCCATCAGGGGGGGGGGGCTTTTAAGAGGGGGCGTTGATGACTGACGTCATAAATAACAAATCCAAAATGCAAGCGCAGATAAGACAAACAGGAAATGAGAATAGAACGCCTTTGTAGGGGTACATTGTCAGCTGCCCCCGCCCTAGGATTAAGCCACATATCTCACATAAACAGTAGTAGCCAATGGCCATTAGTGCTTAGTGACCTCTGCCTAGCAACACTTCAAATTGTCAGCTAGGATTTAGGAGAGATTTATTGCAATGGGAATCGCACTGAAAGTCGCCTATTTTGTCAGGGAATTGTAGTTTCAGTTTATATATTAATTGTTTCATGAGAATTATTCGAAAATGAATTACGGCAACATTTATGGATTATGGACTTGTATGGATTTTCAAGAAAACATTATTAAACAGAACGATTAGACAAAATAGTTGAACAGTATTATAAAAAATATTATTAAACATTATAATTGAACAGAATCAAACAGTAAATGGAGGATGGAGCTTTTGTGAATTCGTATTCAAATTTTATGTGACTCGAATATTCACACCTCATTGTTCAAGACAATACGAACTTGCAGGTTTTTAGTGCAATATGAATCATCACTCATAAGTGGAACGTGGATATTGAAATATTCTAGACAGCATAGGCCTACATAATTGAAAGAAAATACAGTATCTGTTTGTTCCTTCCAGAGATGTTGAAAAATAGAACAGACCTACGGCATGGAATGATAGTATAGTACAGTCACAGTACTTTGATAGCAACGTAGGATATTTACTTTTCTTCTATTTCTAGATTTTCATGATTTTTCATTATATAACTATGATTTTAACATACTCAACATGTACGTAAAACAGAACAGAAAATTCAATTCAAATCGAATGATATTCAATAATTTCAAAAAATTATATAATTCAATGATAACTAGTTAATCTAGTAGTCTAATAACTAATAATCTAGTTACATAAATTATACAACAATCATTTAATTATTGTGACAAACCCAATAGAAATTATTTTAACAGACTTAGTTCAACCAAGAGACGTTCGATTATTTACTCAATACAAAACTTCAAAATTGTGCTTGAATTATTGTGAATATCATGCGTTAACATCTTTCTAAATACAATAAATAGAGTAAAGTCGAAATTGATTTCAAATGAGACAATAAATTATTCCGAATACTTAGTGTCAACATCTCTCTGAATAGAATAAATAAAGCAGAAATTGATTTTGAATGAGACAAGAAAGAATCAATTTTCACAGTCTGAAAACTCCATAGAGATTTGTGAAGTTCAATCTATTACGAGTTAGATAAGAGGACAGAAGCGTGGAGATGGCGAAACCATGTTGGAATAGTGGGCAAACTTCACAAGCGAATATGGATTATGGAAGAAAACTCCAACGGAAAACAACGGGTGAAGAAACAAGGATGACGGGAGGAAAAAGGAGACTAGTAGAAAAAGAAAAGAGATTTGAAGGAAAAGAAAGGAGATTTTGAAGAAAAGTTTCTTACAAAACCCATCCGTCACCAGAGTGCTCGCTGCTACACTTCTAGGACTTACTTTTTCCTCTTGATTCTTTTTCTTTCCATCCTTTTTCCATTTCCTGTTTTCTTCTTGCCGAAAGAATGAAGGAAAATAGTAGCTACGCGCGTGTAAAGGAAGGGTGAACATTCATTCATCAGTCATCCCATGACATTGGAAAGCGACGCGATCATTAATTATTATTGCATTATTTATCAACAACATTGTATTTTGCCACATCGGTACAATCTACTAGTTATGATGTATAGGATGTCATCACGATCATTTCTCATTTTGTCTAATATTAGTCTTGAAGGGTATAATCAAGAGGATCAATTATGAAGTTGCATGAAAGCTTGGCTTTTGAACTTCATGAAAATTATATCCGAAGATTTTGGTTGGATTCAGTGAAAGCTAGTAGATAGGCCAACAAGCACATAGGAAGAAATTTGATTCAATTCTGAACCGTTTCAATCACTGAAAATTTGAATCTGGTCCAGGGTCCATATATTATCACTGTAGACAAGAATAGTTCT
This sequence comes from Sogatella furcifera, assembly GCA_017141385.1. NCBI lineage: Eukaryota > Metazoa > Arthropoda > Insecta > Hemiptera > Delphacidae > Sogatella > Sogatella furcifera. The sequence continues at coordinate 9,425,263 of CM029548.1, read as the reverse complement.
ACATAATTCATATAAGAAGGTCATTAATGAAACTTATAAATAATCAGCTTACTTTAAAAAATGTGGAGGGAAGTAGAATTAGGAATCTAGAATGTTAAAATCTCGTTTTATTGATTCAAGTATCTATTATCACGTTGTGTAGTTGCGCAGAAAAAACATTCTCCTAAGTAGTTTATATCTCTCTCTATGTTAATTCTCAATATTTGTTTGTTACGAATCTGTGATTGTGATGGTGATTACATTTTTTCGTTTAATAATAATATATATTTGTATAATTCACAAATGAATGTGAACTTGTATACATGTTTTTGTGTAAGCTGATTTCTTTTATTTACATGTACATGTATGAGCTTTGATTCCATTTATCATAAAGTGAACATATAAACCTTCGAACACTCTAAAACTTGTTCGGAACCGCTTCGAAGCTACTTCAACTCCACACTCACACTTTCAGTGATATGGAACAACTGAGTTGATTTGAACCCACAAGCTTCGTTATTTAAATGCTGACCTAAGGCCTTTGCTGCGGCATTGATCGTCTAGAAATGGCCACGTTTACAATTCGGTGGTAAAACAGAGTAAAGTTTAAGGAGCTGACAATGGGGGGGAGTTTGTAGAGAAAGGGGCCTGCGGGTCCACCATCCGCCACAACAGCTGTAGTATATGTATAGCCATAGAAAAACCTATATAGTTAACGCAAACTATGAAGGCACGTCGTTACAATACAATTTACATTGAAACGGCGTGTCTTCTCAGCTAGCCGAACCATAGGTTTATAGATGTAATGCTCCACTGATCTCTTCTCTGGTGGTCGGACTGTCAGGGGGTATTCGTGTTACCATCAATAATAAAGAGCCGACCTGTATATAGTCTGTCCAAGCAAAGGAGACATGCTGGCAAGATGAAAAAATGACTCAAACTCGGTAAATATTGGTTAGAAAATTATGAATTTGTTCTCAAATTTTAGGAAACATTCTGATCTACAATTTGAGACCACATGAACAATTTTTGAAACAATACTGATCGAACGGCAGTCATTTTTCCATCTTGCTAGAATGTCTTTTTTGCTTGGATAGACTTATAACCGAATCGGCAAAACTGCTATCTAAACAGATTATGGTCATGCAGTATACACTCACAAACGAGCAGCCATAAAATCCAAACAGGTAGATGATATCAGTTAGTGACTGATCTCTGTCATTATTACTGAGAGGTTGCATTAATTCGACATTCATCTTAGCGAGGGTGGATCATGATCTACCAGTAGCTACTAGCTACTAGCGTGGCGGGTAGTTGATGAATTCATCGCTACTCTTGCAGAGGTTGATAAATTGTCATTATCATTGAGAGGGTGGTTGATAAATTCAAATGATATCAGTCCGTGGTCACTGGTCTCTCTGCAATCATTCTTGAACGTTAGATTGAAAACACTAGTCTCGAAATTTGGTAAAAATCTCATTTTTAGAAGGGATATCACATTATTTGCAAAGGAAGAGAGAGAGGATGACAAATTTTAGATGTGGGGTCACATAATTGTAGATAAAGAGAGAGAAGAGATGAAGACTGATAACTCTAAAGAATGATATATTACAGTATCTTCAACAAAATAAACAAATTATAAAAGAATACTCGTATGGCTTCGCAATGGTGGGGAGACCCTTACGGGTAGGATCTACCTCGTCAATGTGTACTTGGCCAAATACTGGTCACCAATCCAAGAGAAGTACACAGACCTTGTGTCTTAACTACACGATCACATAGCAACCACCCTCACCGAGTGGCCAAGACCTAGTACAGAATCAAATTGAATTATTATGTAGCCGGACAGACAGACGAATATGAGTACGATAGCTGAAATCAAGCCCTACTAACCAGTTCCTACTAACCAGGGCCGGTGAATGCCTTCTAGTAGGCTAATATTTATGCAAAGCATTGCCAGCAGGACGGTAGAGTGCAGCATCAGCTCTGTTTAAAATGTAATAAAGCAGTGACTTGAGCGCCGTAACAGGCCGCAAGACGTTAACGTCCCCCGGCAAACTCGTTACGCGCGCATGCATATTCAGGCGTCACTCAACTTGGACCTCAGACCTGAAACTTTAGACCGAAAAGCTCATACACACACTCGACCTCTCTATCTCACTCAATCTCTCTTCCTCTCCTTCTTGAAGGGTAGTGCCACGTCAAGAGGCGTGTGTTTAACTTGAAGCGGCTTTGCATTAGACGGCAACGCGTCTTATCGCGTGGCAAATGGGCCCTGCTCAAGTTGGGGGAATCACGAGCTAGCAGCTGTGGTGAGAAACCTTACACACGACAGCACTGGCAATGGCAAAGCTGAGATTGTCTTGTGAGAATCAACCTACAGTAAGTAGACATGTGTAGCATTACAGAGTGAATGTGACGGTGACAGGGAATGGTTGTTGTGAAACAGATCCGTCGAGTAAAGAAATTTGAAATTTTTTCGAGTGGGGGGATTGTTTTGAGCGATTAATTTTATAGTTTGTTAGAAAAGGGTATTGATGATGATTGATAATACAGTATCATTTTAAATCATGTAATTTTATAGTCCTACAACAATTCATTCAATACTACATTCATTTTTCAGGGATGAGGTAAAGTGAGCGTACATAAATTCACGGTGTAACGTTTCAAATCCCAACTGGGAGTTATTGATTTATTTATAGAGCCTTACCGTTACAAAGTGTTGCTGCTGTTATCTGGTACCGCTATCTTAAGAGATAAGAATTTATTTGCGCTATTGAGGGGATTGTCATCCTTATTTATTTGAAATGCAAATTATTCGTAATACTAGAAATTATTACGTCTAGGCTCGCTAATTTGATGGATCCTAACCTATTTCTTGTGTTGTCAACATCAGCTGGTTTGCCGGCAAATATACTTGTCAGCGTTTGTTCAATTACCAACCTATTGCAACTTGTAACAATGGAAAAATTAATTATATTATTTGCTCAATATAGCTTCTTACATCATATAGATGGGATTATTTATCACCTGTGATCTTAAAGCTTTAATATTTGTCTCTATGTACCTGATTTTTTGTCATAGCCTAGTCACATACTACCTTATCATATAAGCTAAAAGCCAGTATGCAGAAAGCCTATTATGTAAATTATTTGCGTTCCTCACTATATAAATGTTTTATTCAATTATCTGTAATATTTGTAGTGTTTAAACACACTTTATAGTTTTATAGCAAGTCAAGCCATATTTAACTTTTGAGATTTAGTCAATGCTTAGTGGCTCCTTATTCAAATATGAATACTTAAATTATAGATTTATAGGAAAATAAATAACTAAATTGTGTATATAATAGATTTATTGGAACGTAGGTTAGCGTTGTTAGTATTTGATACATAAAATTGCTGTATTTAGCTTGTTATAATAAGATTTTAGGCTCATTTGAAAATTGTCTTTTTGAAATTGCCGCTCTAGAAAGAGTCAATATTATCACATTGGCACCTATTGTAGTCTAGATGGGGTCATTTGAAAGGAAACGGTCACTTTGCTTTCTCTCATCTTCTGATCGTGACCGGCTGAGGCAGACCAAGACGACCAGGTCCTGTTAAAAATTAAATGTGGCATTAGTGGCCTAGTATTTTGCAAATGATCTTTTAGTAACTTTATCCCCTTCTGGAGATGCCATCCCAGGGTCTACTACATATTTAAATTCCACGTTTCCATGAGACGAGATTGACCATTCTAAGGAGGCCAGGATTCGTTGCACCGACCTATCTGCGCACGTGAGTGACGAACAATTAGTTCTTCGTAATTAATTACCCAGAGCTCTGGTTGAAGTGCAACCGTATTAGTCAAAATTTACATAAAAGAAAATGAGATCTCATTCAACGAAACGCTTCGAAATTTAATATACCCATGGTGGATACATATGGGAACTCTGTCATAACTTGCCTAAGCATCACGAACCCACAGGTTCATGAATGTGGAGACTTGTAAAGAATGATTGTCCTGTGATATTTGAAATTTAATATTTATATTTATTTATTCACAATATTTTAAATTTGCTCTGTAGCCTACTGTGAGGCAGGAGAATATATTCATATATTTATACTTTAAATTGATTACATTTTTTTTAATTTCACCTAAGTGGCTAGTTCATGAAAAGTTAAATTATCCATTTAGCTTTTCAAGAATTAACAGCAATAATTAACTTAAATTAAGGGTAAAATACCCACAATAGATAATAAGCCATTTTCTAAGCTTTCTTTGGTTTATAGCCAATTTATTAATTCACTTGGTTGTTTAGACAGGATTGGTGAGGATGGACATCTCCTAAATTATCATTAATTTATTAGATGCCTCGCTTTACTTTTCTTGTTTAATAAAAATTTCTTCTTATTTTAAATTCTTTTTCATTGCTTTCATGCAAATATTTACTACTAGATATTGGGATTCTGTATTCATAAAAATCATCACCTTGCTGGAGTCAAGATAGTCAATTATTCTCTTGGCTGGATGCCGCCTTTCCCACCAATCTAATTAGACAAGGAACAGAAAATAGCTCTGGTCCAACCTGTATAGGTTCTTCGACCGAGATCTGTCAATATTATCGCAGTGAGAGCAATACTTGTGTTTGCCATTGGTTGCATCGTTATGACCAATTAGACAAGCATAAGTAGGGAATTTCTGGCATTCCACTGACTTGTCTATTTAGCATTGGGTGGACGATAAGTTTCACCTGATATTCTACGTGGAGTTCTTGGCTGAGGCCTTTGAACTACTTGATTGGAGCGAGAAGGATAGAAACCTTACTCAGATATATATGAGTCTCAATATCTAGTTATTTCTTATTAATTTAAATTCGGACTTTAACTGCTGTCGAATACACAGATTTGATAAATTCTTGCAAGTATCTTGAATTGTAGTAAGTAAATTTTCCCTGAGATAAGAGTATTTAAAAATCATGTATTTGTTCCTCCTTAAGGAGAATAAAACGTGACAAGTTTGGCTCACCAACGTAGGGCGTATAGTCCATAATGGAGGTGAACGTTTGACACCCAAAGGTGGAGCTTATTTAAAGCCAAAGCACACGTCACAACGGTCAAAGAGCTCCTCTATCTTGACAATAGAAAAGAGTGTAATACATACAATAGATGAGATGACAATAATCAGATTAGACAAATGAATGAATATTATTTGAAACAGGCCGAAAATGGATGAAGCGCGAAGAAAATGTAATGGTGTAGGATATACACTTATGTCATACAAATTTACTACACATAATTATACTGTATTCATCAGTGGCGTATTCTCCGGGCTAGCTAGGCTAGCTATATTTAAAAAAGCAGTATCGATAAAGTATTCAGCGCATGTGCTGCAGCGTGACAAGTCCAAGTGCCGTAGCCTCCTACACGATGCAAGTTCTCCGATCAAAAGTTCTTGGCTAGCGCGGTAGTCCAACGGCCCATATAAGTAATGTTAATGCCGTATATAGGAGGAGTCAGGCGGGGTGGGAGTGAGCACGTTATCCACTGCAGTGAAAAAGACTCTCTAGCTAGCAGACTCTAGAAGCTAGCTCTGTGGAGAGAGCTTGTTGCCGAACATTTCCGATCACAGCCGACTGCAGCCGAAGTATTTCGGTCTTGTCGGGTGGTTACTGGTAGACCACCACCACAGCTTCGACAAACAAACTGTTTGAATATTTTGCTCATATTCTCGTACGGTGTTGTATTTATTGAGAGTTCTGTATAGCCTATTCATAAATATTAATTAATGAATTGGTTATTCACGTTAACCTATTCATTCTAAATTTAATGAAAGGTAATATTGGAGACACAGATAATCGGAAGGCTACTGCTTTATAACACTTTAATGATGTAATACAATATTTGAATTTGATGTAAGGTAATATTGGAGATACAGATAATCGGAGGGCTACTACTTTCAAACACTCTAATGATGTCATATTCGAAGATATGTTGAATAAATAGTAGAGTTTTATTATGAATTCATGACAAAGAGAATTATTATGTCACAATAAATCAAATTAAGAAGTAAATCACACCGACTTACAATATATTAAGCTTCAAGTTATCTGCACTACTGAACGCTCAACAATAACTTGAGGTTTTGAAAATAAAGGCACCTTCAATTTCCAAATGAAGAAACCTCCAATCAACAATCAAGATAATAAATATCTCCCCTTCCACCTTCTATAACATGCTCCAAGGAAGTGTTCAAGTGTTTCAAAAGCAACTAGATTACATTATTTCAAACGCGTTAATTTATGGTGCGCGCACAAAAGCCATTGTAATCATTGCGTGCGTGTTGCCGTTGAGAAAGCAGTTCATTAGGACTACCTGTCGCACACGCGTGCGCGAGCAAAACGCAACGGCGGCCCTCCAATCAGTGACTGGTTAATTTAATGTTTATGCGTCTGCATTGAAAAGCTTCCACACGAGAGGGTTGGTTAGAAGAGAGAAGTTACGTCACAGTAATCTCGCCCCTGTGTGTGAGTATGCGAGTAACGGAAAAAGCAAGAAACGTTTGAAGGGAGAGGCTTGCGTCAACGTTGACGTTATTTATGGGCTGACACAGGGGCAGAAACACTCCTTTAATACTCATCTTCACTCACTCTCTCATTCTCTATCTAACTCTTTCCCTCCTCACATTCATTTTATCTCTCTCTCTCGCAAAATTACAGGATTATATATAATCTTTATACATTATGGGATGATTAGGAATATTATAGGATTATAGAGAATACTTCCTCTTAAATTATATGATAATTGAGTATATTTATAACTTTTGCAATCTAGAAAATAATCATAAACATTTTGTTGATATCTAAATGAATAAATAATGAATCCCTTTGTCTCTATTTCCCCGTCTATCATACTTTCATTCATTCTATCTCTATCTCTCCGTCAGTCTCTTTATCTCTCTTCCTTTGTCTCTCTTGGCTTGAAAAGGCCACCTTCTCTTCTCTCGGCGAAAATCATCAGCTGACGGCAAAGCGAGCGAACAAGACAAAAAGCTTCCGTAGGGAGCTATAGACTGTCCAAGCAAAGAAGACATTCTAGCAAGATGGGAAAATGACTGCTGCTCGGTTAATATTGGTTCAGAAATTATAAGTTTGGTCTCAAATTGTAGAGAACATTCTAATCTACATTTTGAGACTGAATTTATAATTTTTGAACCAGTATTGACCGAGCTGGAGTCATCTTCCCAACTTGCCGGAATGTCTTCTTTGCTTGGACAGACTATATCTGACGTTCGTTCATTTCTCGCGACGACGACGCAAAATAGAACAAAAATTACACACAGAGAGATAGAACAATAGAACGTGATGAACAATACCGCAAAAAGATACAGCGATTTCTGTAAAAGAAAGGCGCTGTTCATGATTTATGTCATGGACGCGATAAACAAGGCGGTAAGTTACTGGCTCTACGCCTCTATGACGGAACTTTATGGCGGTGTTTTATTGTGTGGAGCATCCTCCACTCACTGATACGATGCTCCCACTTCTGGTTACCTATCGAGTATCACTTTTTCATTTCTGGAGAGTAGGGAGGGGAACAACTGAAGATGAAAAATATTACATTATACCGTACTCCATCCTTAGGCATTTGCAGGCCAATAGAAATATTTTTCCTCAACAATAAAAACATTACATATGTATATTCTAAATAACTTTTTCTAATACTTACTAATACCAAAGAGAAGGTAAATCCTTCATCTTCTTTGTGCTAACAATACTTCCAAGAAAAGATAAATTTGGATTGAATTCCTATGACTAAATTTTGTTATTCTTGTGACGGTCTAAGGGTGCGAGATAAGAATTTAATTGATAAGAATTAGAATATGAATATCGTATGAGAATGAAATAATTTTATTATGAAAACTTTATTAAATTATACAAGCTGTAGAGGGGATTAATTACTTTTGTGTTACCATCTTGTGAGGAAAAATCACTTCTAAATTAGATAATTAATTGGGACATTGAACTGGAATCTTATATTCATATTTGTAGCTTTTCTACTCAAATTACCACTTTACAGAACAGAGTACCGTGAAATAATGAAAGACTTATGAAGAAATTATTGTTGATTCTTTAACTTTGCAAAAGTTCTGGCAGAAATCACAATTATTTCATTTTTACAAAATCTATAACTCAAATCTTCAACTCAATCAATAGCTAGCTGAATGAGTATATTAGTAAATACTGTACAATGAATTTAGGGAAGCGGTCCGTCCCAGTGGTAGAGAGCGTCTAATCGGTGAGATTAGATAAGCGACGTGCCTCGGCCACCACTGTTGTACTGTACTGGTGACCGGTTCCTCTGAATTCAATTTATGAGCCAAAAAAATCGCTTCCCGGTGGTTCGGAACGAACCACCTAAAGCAGTATGCCCATTCATTTCTCATGATCATCCTTCCCATTACCCAAGCACAGGCCCAAGAGCCCACCAAAAAAATTAAAAAAAACGTATGAATCTACAATGAATAGCGAATGAGCGAATGACAATGCAGCCTCTAACCTATAAACTTAGACTGTAATTGAGAATCAAACATACTATTGTAGTTGTTGCAGAGAAATGTAATTTAATTAAGTTACGGCTGCCCCACTTGCAGCCGAGGGCTAGAGCTGGAGTGTAAGGTACGTAATTATACACAACTGTTAATTCAACTAAATGTTACTATAAACTATGAAGTACAACATAGCGCACGATTAGCAGGCTATAATCAAATCAATTCAATATGATCGGGTGCGGAGCAACATAATTGCTAGATTAGCACTTGAAAGTGAATCTATTGAACAAGTGACTCTATTGGCTACCTAACCGTTGAGTCGTATCGTACATAATGCAATGACCGAAACCGCAGCCAGCAATTATCCCTGTGCCAGTGGCAGTGCCACGGTTCACCCGCATACACTTGGCCAGACCATTAGTACGCTCTATGACGATACAATCCATTTAAAGAAGCTGCGGGCACAGTCTGTGCTCTGCATTAGTAGGAGGTAGCTGAAACCTGAAAGCCCTGTTTCCCCTCATCGTGACTGATATGACAAGATAAAAGTAAGATTGAAGAAGAAAGATAGAGATTGGGGTTTGACTCATTAAATCATTTATTTATTTGTAGAGACAATACTTCAATGAGTTGATGAGGAAGGATCTGAAACTATTTGAAATTGCAGTAAGTTCCACAATCGCGAAGGGAAGACCATTGCAGTTCTATGGAGACTATGAAGAGGTCTAGTCTGTCAAAGCAAAGTGGACATTCTGGCAAGATAGGAAAATAACTCCAGCTTGGTTAATATTGGTTCAAAAGTTATAAATTTAGTCTCAAATCGTAAGAAACATTCTGCTCTCCAATTTAAGACCAAATTTATAATTTTTTGAGACATATTGATCGAGCAGGATTCATTCTCCCAACTAGTCAGAATGTCTTCTTTGCTCGACCAGACTTTAAGCCCTGTTTACCTCTTATCGCGGCTGACAAGAGTGAAAGTAAGATTGAAAAGAAAAAATTAGGATAGAGATTGAGTTTTGATTCATCGAATTAAGTTGAAATCAGGATTAAAATCGGCTCCTTACTTTTTTCTGTAGTAGGATTTTGGTTAATAGCCTTCGTACATGTACCCACCTGTAACAAAATAAGTCAATTAATTGAGGTATGGAAAAATTCAAATTTAATACCCCATCAGAAGTTTTTTATGAACTCTTATACGCACAACTTTTAATATAATAGAGGATTTCAAATAGTTTTGTGATTGCTATCAAAATGAATGACTTTGGGATCAACTTTTAGCCAAATAATGTTTTCAAGGTGTAAAGACAAGAATCCTGGAATACAAATTTAATTGTTCCAAGTTTCAGAGCTATCATGAAAAGATTGGTTCCAGTTCAAACTAAATTGCATGGATTACAAGCAGCTTCAACTTGCAAAGTAAGCTTGTAACTTGTAAGCGATTCTTTGAAGTAAGTTTCTCAAGATTTCACTACTCACTGAATCCTTTTCAAACTGAGCGATCTGTGGCTGGGATGTAAGATTATCTTCTTACAAAACAAAGCAACTAAAAGTGGTTTTGGGAATACTAGGAAGTAAATCTGATCAAAGAAAATCTAATAAAGATCATCCTTTTAGCACAGATAACTATTCCACGATTCAATTGGAAAGTTATAGCAAGATTTATACTATCTGAGCTAATAGTGAACTATAGTAGTGTATTTCTAGTGTATTAGTAGTGGCGTGAAATAAAAATTGTTGTAATAATCTATTATATGTAGCATAATTTATTCATGAATATGTGCTGTTTGAAAGGAATATAAATGCCAATAAACTCTGGTATTCCGTATTTATAACCATTTCCCACGCTCATAGAAAGCTTCACTTATTTTTAATAGCTCTAGTCCCAGAACCTTAGTTAATAGCAGCCTTTATACAGTTGCTTCACGCTTGCTTTATGTAGTTGTTTCAAATAGAAAAACACTTTTATTGTACAACTAAAATTATTGTTCCCTACATAATAAAACAAAATCTTCTATTACATGTGAATTTGTAAAATAAAATGCATATAGAAGTGAGTATTGAATTTATTCTCTAAATTTTATAGATATCATCAATCAAGAAAATATAATTGATAAATGAATGAAAAAATCAATTTTTAATTTATTTTGTCACCAATCATTTTGATATATTATGTATGAGTCAAACTTAGATTGCACACTATTCTCCTTATAAAAAATTTTGAATCCATCTCAAGACATTCTCCTTCCAACTTGGTTATTACAAGAGCTCATTTCGATTGTTTTTGCTCGCAAAACCCTTTTCTTTCTCCAGAGAATTTCATCTTGGACTTGGAGCCAAGTCGGCTAAGAAGGTTTGAAACCTGCGGCTGAATGAAGGCTTTGTCGGTTCTCATTTCCGAGGCATTGCAATGCTTAACGAACAGTCCGGGTCCTTTCTTTTGCCTATTCTTCTCCTTCATATTCTTCTCTTCCTTTATTTTCTTCTTCCTCCTCATCCCCTTCTCTTCTCTCTTCTACACCGTTTTCTTCGTCCTTATTCCTCTTCTCCTCCTCTCTTTCTTTCTCATCCTTCTCCTTTCTTCCACTTCTCCTCCTCATCCATCTTCTTACATCTTATTCTTTACCTTCATCTTCTTATTATTTTCCTCAATCTTCTTCTCCTCTTCTTCCTTCTCTACTTTTTCTTCTTCCTTTCGGCCGATCGTTTTCGGGCTTCTATCCAAGGTATCACTTTAATTGAGAAGTTCTGCAGTTCTGATGAGAAACTGAGAGACTTCTCTCTCATTTCATTCCAGGAACCGAATCCTGGGATAGGTATGCAGCTTCACTGTGATTGGTTCCCAAATACGAGAATGATATAGCATTGCTATCATTCATTCATTCATCAACCCATCCACTCATGCATGTAATTGATGCCGTTGTGTTGACTAATCTCTCGTATCGTTTGTCCAAGCAAAGAAGACATTCTGGCAAGAGGGGGAAATGACTCCAGCTCGGTCAATATTTGCTTAAAAATTATAAATATGTTCTCAAATTGTAGGTAAGAATGTTTCCTACACTTTCACACCAAATTTTCAATTTTTCAACCAATATTGACCGAACTGGAGGCATTTCTCCATTTAGCCAGAGTTCCATTCTTTGCTTGAACAAATAGTCTATACTCAGTATAGTCTATACTTCTCTTCATGAAAACTGTACATAACTGTATGAGAGATAGATGCTTATTTATGCTTCAACAATTCCCATCAATCTATTATATGAGATTCATTTCCCATCAAATACCGTTCTAATGATTTGACAGTGGATAAAAATATGTTATAAGAGTAAACCATACATTATTATCAATACAATAATAATCAATAATATTTCGGCATGATCCTGCTTCAGAATTTTATACCGAGTTCAATTAATTATTATTGTTTATTTTTCTACCAACCCATGAAATACATCATATACATGTGAACTGATAAGAAAAACACTTTCTAAGTAGAAATTTTTCTCACATTTGTAGTAACTTTAGCTTCGTCCTGTTGTGTAGCCATCAACAGTGATCTCCTCATAACCTCGTATGGAGTTCACTGTTCAGTTAGAAGATGGCCACCAAAAGTCGACACTCAAGTTACTACAAATGTGAGTAAAATTTCTACTTGGAAAGTGTTTTTCTTATCAGTTTAAGTAGATATTTATTTGAAGTAGATGAAAGAATGGATATACAACACATTGTAGGACTGCAATATACATACATACTCTTTCTTTTTATATACATATACATACATATACAATATACATACATACATTCTTTTTATACCTGCAATCCCTTATTTTTCAAAGTAAGAATAATCGCCAGCACTCTTCATGGGATATTGATAAAAATCCTTCTCCTAAATTATAAAAAAAAACTGGTCAACATTCCGGGAAACTCTCCGTTATTGCCTATAAATTACACTTTTGGAATTCCCCTCCTGGGCATCAAAGTGGATTTCACTCTCAACCTATTTCGATGTTTTTGCACAGAGAACAGGTCAAAGCTACCGTGAAACTTTTTTGGCAGTGAAATTTAGTGGCAATTTCTTCAGCGATGAAAATTCAGGTGAAACTTTCACGGTTTGGCAGCTGTTATTACTGCAGATCTGCTTGTGAATGAGTAACTTCACGGTCGATGATTGCAACAAGAGCTGGCTGCGGTCGAGGCTGCGTTCCCGCGTCCCGCCGTTCCGCTCCCGCTCCAGTATGAATCCCTCTATCTGCACGCGTTCAGAACAAAAACGGATTGGATTACGGTGCGTTGCTTGAAGTGCTTCCGCACTCTCCCTCCCGTAAGTACTCTTTTCTTCCCTTTACCCTTCCTCAAGTAAGTACTCGAGGCGCTTTTTAAACTAAAAGGGACGCCAGATGCGTCTCCGGGCCGAGCTTCGATGCCTGATTGTCATCTCAGCTATTTCGCACTTTTTGCCTCCACCTTCATCAACGCAGCGACCTCTTATTATTAAACAGTCTGCTGCTCACCTACAGTATTCCTACTTATCTCTTGCCCTTTAGCATGGATTAATCCATCCCTAAAAAAAGCTGTGATATTTTCCCTTCTAATTCTTTTCCTTGTGAGTATTATTCTAGCGTTAGAGGATTGTTTAGAAATAGTGGAATCAACACGTCATATTTTCACAATACATTCTCGTTAACTTCTATTCATTGGGTGATTCTTTTAACAATCAACGATTATAATATTATGTGGAAACTCACGTTTTTCATGTTGATCACTTTACAAATATATATTTCATACTTGGCGCTATTTTAAAAAAAGTCAAGTTCAATGACAATTGAAAACTATAGAAAATGTAATTGAGAATAGGCTAAGTTCACAACTGAAAACTAAGAAAATGTCGGCAATAATTATTCATTTATTAATTATGTAGGCCTATGAAACGGCTCTGAACATGAAATTGCTTTTCGGAAAAAATCTTTAGATGTTGGAATGTTTTAGATGTTTCAAAAAAGTGAGTGAATAATAAAAAAATAGTTTAAAAAGCCTATCTTAGTATGCATTTAATTAGGTCCATCTTCAATGCGTTTATTCCTATACTGTATTTACAACAATTTTTTTTCTTAAAATGTATTGGATCAAAGGGAGTTGGAGAAATAACTTTGAAGTCAATTATTACTTTTTCCTCTAAGGAGTATGAGGAGTGGATAACGAAATTTTATGTAATAATTGGATTGGTTCATTCCTCATTCCAACATCAGCGCTATTGTATTATCAAAATAAAAACGATAATGCTAAACGCTTGAGGATATTTGATTATCATAATTCCCATTACATCCATTCCGGATTAGTTCAATACTTTCTAGTGCTTGCAAGTTACGATAAGACATAACGCGGCTAGTTCGAATTCCAAACAAGCAATTGAAGTCAGAATATTTCTCAATTACATTGGAAGCCCGCTCTAGGGTGCTTTAACCAGGATATTGACTGCAATAACCATTTCGGTTGTATGATGGCTGCAATAGAATAAGAAACCCCGCCGTTTATCCCTCAACCACCCCCAACGAGAAGGGTAGCCTATAAATGCACATTGCAAATCTAATCGATATCTTTCAATGCCTGCCAATAAGAACATTCAAACGTCACCACATAGTAGCATCGGCAACTAAATATTCATGGCTTATCTGGTAGTAGTTATCAAAATAATAATCATGAAACCACGTATTATCATAATAAATTTATTCTAGTATACGTGATGAAACCCATCAACTCCATATGAGAGCAGCTATAGATTATAAATTTATCATTACTTAAAGTTCAACTATTTACTTTCTAACATGAGATGAACTTTTTTTATTGTATTTTACTCGACACCCTTAAGACTTTTGTGAGACATCAAAAATGTGATACCTCATGTACTCGGTTAGATCTTTCAAATAAGGCGTGAACGAACTTGATTGGTCGAGAAACCACGAAGTTCGAGTCACAAAAAACATTATTTGCTCGCGCATATAGATGGATTATGACATATGTATAGATTATCGAAAGCTATATTCAATATGTAGTTCATAACAAAATAGAATAATAATAAAATTTCAAACTCATTTAATTTAATTAAAACTTACCACAAGCTATTCTGATTTTTTATGGATATGTAGTCTATTAACGAGGAACAGAAATTGGTAACCATAAATGATGAAATAAAAGTTTCCCATTGCAAATCCTCTTAGGATGACAAGATTCTCCCTGTAAAAACAACTAATTTGATCACGTATCCTCTATAATGATATTTTAGGGTTAATGTTTCCCCGGATAAGGGAACAATCGATCACTATTAGTAGGGAGGAGTTTTCTTGGTCTTGTCCACTGTCATTGATGGCTACTCAGTCATTTTCAGGCCTGCCTGTTACTTTGCTCGCTTGATGGATGGCAATGCAGACTGTAGTCCTATGTATTAGGATAATCTGAAATTATCATAATCTTGTTCGCCGTATCCGCAAGACCAACATTCCAATAATGTTGTGAGCTGAACCACGAATATAATAAATGGAAAAATCTTATCAAACAACAGTTTGTGTTTCCTCAAATTATATTATTTACGTATGGCAGGAACAGAAATTTGGAAATTTATTTTCATCAAATTTTGTAAAAAATGCAAACGACTATGCCTGTTTTAGTGCATTTCATTTGAAAAATGCACTATTGGTCTTGACCGGATAATCGCAAATATATGATGCGATATACTTTTTACACGTTTCCGAGCCCCCAGAACACGAATCTGATGTCCGTTCAAATTCATATATCTCTATATATATATTTATATATATATATTTATATATGTACAGATTCTTGTTAACACGATAACTCCGGAAGGGCTTGTCGGAGAGCGACCAAATTTTGCATAAAAATCATTAGTGTTAATATCTCGGTCAAGTTCGTTAACCAGCCAAATTGGTCCAAGGGAAGGGGGTGAAATTAGGGGATGAAAATTTTGAAAAATCACTACAAATTGACCAATGACTTGATCGTTTTGAAAATTAGTGTGTATAATAGCCTTATTATGCCCTTCAATTTGAGCCATCAACGGAAAAAATCCAATCAAAAATGGCGGAGAAAATTGCGAATAATATGCCGAAAATTGTGTTTTTTATGGTTTTTTCGAAAACGGCACCTTTGAATTCATACCCTGAATAGCTCATTATGAGTCATATGATTCGAGCCATCATAGAATTTGAAATGCACTCTTTCCGACCGCCAGCTGCCGGAGCGAATTTTTTTTTTTTTCTTTTGTTTTACTACGTATGTTTGCCATTAGATAAATAAGTAAATAAAATTATCAGGCCTACAACATACATAACTGTACAACGTTATAAGTATTTTATGTTTTATCCCAGTACAACCCGGATAGTATGATCATTGATGTCTATTCTACATATTCATTGATGTCTGTATATTATATTTTTTGTATTCTATAGTTGTTTCAAGTGAATTATATTATGTTATGTATTGTTTTTGTAAAACATTTTTGAGGCCATAAAATTTGATTGATACCGTATACGGCGGTTTTTATAACTCAATGACCTTATCGGTTACATCTTTATTAAATCCTGAAGTTTACCCATAGATAGTTATCGTTATTCCAGTGGAGATAGATTACTTGAAAGGATTACTTAAAGGATTCCCTCGAAGGAACAGATCACTTGAAACTACATTTTATCATCTTTTACATAACACGATGGCCGTTTCAAATTTTCAAATTGCGTCTGGCCAATGAGATTGCTCGAAAAGTATGGTGGTACAACTGCTAAAAAAATATTGTTTTGGGAGAGAACGTCTGTCTCTATTGCGACTAATTATGCCTAATAAATCGTTTGTCAACATTTATGCGAATAATAAACTTGTTCAATTAAGACGTACTAATGCTAATATGTATTGGAACAGCAATGATAATAAAGGAGCAGGAATAGCTGCAGAGCACTAAACAAGATTTTCCATCTGGCCGATTCCAGGCGACAAACATTCTTGCTATAAATTTTCTCCACGAGAGCTACTAGGGAGGTGGGAAAATACATTGTAGTCTTTTCAGAGAAGTAAAATTATTATTCTTGTTTTCGCGCTGAAGATTCAACTCTAAAACATTTATAGTATCGTTACAGGCTACGAATGCTGTCATGTTGAGACGCCTCTACTTTCTTGAGAGTGTTTATGACGGATGAAATAACCCATAAAAATACAAATCCTTGTTCCTTGTCCCGTTCATTTTACGTTGTTTTTCTTTAGTAGCCTACACGTCAAAACATGGATAACTAAGAGTATGAGACAGACATTATTACACATCCAGAAATTTTATGTCTCTGTTAATTCCTCACCTAATTATCCCGTTTTAAAACGAGAGCTTAATGAGTTTTAGAAGAAAAATATAATCTCTTTATCTTGTAACAATGAAGAGAATGAAAAAATCAATACAAATTATAGTTCAGGGAAAATAGTGCTTAGTTCCACTGGTGGCTCGTGCACACAAATCAGCTGAACTGCTGTACAGTAAAAGATGCGAGCACTTCACCTGTTTCGTGGGAACAAGCCGCCAGTGCTTAGTTCATTATTTGAATGTGTAACTGCCTGCCATTTTGTTGAAGTAGGGTAGTAACGAGGAGCCAATCACAAGCAATCCCCTCCTACTCCGCTTACTCTTCCCTGATTGGCTGACAATACGGAGGAATGGAGGAATGAATTTCTGAAAACTGTCAATAGATGGCAGTAGTTTCTGGGTGCTAATCTGACAGAAATTGAATAGATATTATATTCTTATATATATTATTATTCTTATTCTATACTCTCTGATGATAGTATGCTTAGCACATTGTATTAGACATTGAAAACAGTTTGTCAAGTATGGTATATCTAGTTTTTCTAGTAAAACAAAGATAACTGCTATTTCTCTAATAATAACAAAAATGTTGGAAATTTTTTTTTGTATTCACATAGATGAATAAATTGGAAAATAACACAATGTGTATATGGAAAAATAATTCCGAGATGCTCTAAATGTCTAAATGAATGGAAAATTTACGGTGGAAGCTCAACCAATCATAACTTTAACTAGAAAACTAGATAACTAGAAAACTATCACTGTTTTTTTTTTTTGACATGACCTACTTGACTATATTCTATTCTGTATTATAAATGTAAATAAAAATGTTTTGTGTGTACAAAACACATTTTTATGATAATAAGTAGGCCGAGTGTTTTTGAAGAGGTAGTTCCTGGGCTTTAGGTAGAGTTTCTTAAACGATCAAATGGAAATGAAGCTCTTTCAATCGACTGATTCCTCATCAGTTTTCAAAACATGTAATAATCGCCCGAACAAAACATGCGTCCATAATATTGACATCAGCATGTTGTCAACAGAATTATTGAATCCTACACTCAGCTCGCTTGTCATTCGACCTGTGTAGAATCTCAAGATTTGCTATAAAAGGAGCAGACAAGTCCTGTGTCGCCGGGTAGGCTGGAGCCGAGGAAAGAAGTAGGCTTCTGTGACGGAAGAAAAGGCTAAATTGATCTCGGAAACATGTTTAGATGATCCACTTTTCAATCGAACCATTCTCTCTCACAGCATTTCAATACGAATTCCATTCAGCCAGGAAGAAACAAATGTTTGTTTTTCTCATGAATTACAAGTTATTTCTTATCATTTATCAGCTTTCAGAATTTGATAAATCAACTAATAGCCTAATCCATTATTGACAAAACTGGGCAATAGGAAAGATCAAGCACAATATTTCTATTGTTTTAGTGACAAACATATTTCGCAGTGGAATCCAGAATGACTCATAAGATAATCCTATAACATTTGGCTAGGATAAGTCAGGTTTTTTCTTCACTAACTGTAACAATTCCAGTTATAAGAAGATAAATAATTATTGTGATGAATATGGATTTCAAAACATAGTTTTTCATATAATGTTTACAACTATTTCAACTATGCTTGGAAATTCATACCTAAAAATTATGTACAAGACTTTAAAATTTGAATAATTCTAGTTCAGAATTCCACTTCAATTTAAATTGTACTTAGAATGAACAAAATCCATTAAGTATAAAATCTATGGGGCAAGACTTCCCTAATCATCAACAAGAATGGAACTCCATAAAAACTCCGTTTTTGTAGTTGAGAAATTCAAATTTAAGCACTTCCCATTCAAGATTGCTTTTGACTATTTTACCCTTATATCCTAGACCTAGACTATCGCCCTATTCTTCCTTTGTCTTTGATCTCCCAAGATCTTTTTTACCCATTTAAAACTCTTCTTCTATTAGAGCTGGAATAGAATTATATCATCTGTGATTATATTAGTATATTAGCTGTGAATAGATTATATTATCACTAAATTGAAAGCTACACCTAGGGCAGTGCCCTAACTACTATTGCCCTATCAAATCGACTTTAAAAAATGCCGGATCAGTCGTATTGTATGAAAGACGCCCAATTTGATGATGTATTTTCTGAGAAAAGAGTGCAGTAGTAAATTCTCAGCTACCATGGGTATTTTGTGTGGTAGTGGGAAAGGAAGTCTTTATTTTTGTGTCACCTGAAGTGACAGTAGCGGCATCTGGGGACACATTCCGCAAACCCACTCTCTGATATCAACTCAGCCTGCCACCTTCGACACTAGAATACAAGTAGGAAATGGAAGAAAAGCCCTAAACCCTTCTTTATCCAAGTTTGATATCATTTGGCGAATTGGAACTTTATTTTTTGTCATTGACATGTATCTATATATCTTTTTATGTGTGGTATCGTGGTGTGTCTAGCCGCCCGGTGAGGATGGTTGCTATGTGATTGTGATGTCAACTCTACCCACAACCTCAAAAAAATAGATTCTTCCCATCTTTTAACGATTTTCTTTCTGGTTTTATAAGTGTACAGGACATACCATATGGCCGCAACACCGGAATATGATTTCAAAATTATTGCTCTTACCTAATGATGCCAATCCATTCGCAGATAACCTAGTAATTGGTGGGGATACTGTTACTTACTGTAATTTTATAATAGAAAGGAATAGTCAATAGATCTCTCTACCATGATATCATAGACAATCATGAGTAGATTATCTTTAAAATACTAAGCTATCCAGTGAATAATTAATCACATGAAATTAAAACTTCTGGTTCAGCTCAAAATGATGATGAGAGGGTTTTGTGGGTGTGATCATTCAAAGTGGCGCCACAATAGGAACAATGGAATGGATGCCGGACAGGTGTGGCGCCACTCGAGTGTCACTAGTCACTACACGGCCTACCACCCACCCAGGGGACAAACGGACGCGCCATACAATAGATACTTTAACACAATACTCAAAGGTGTCATCTGTTATTATCATCGGTCAATCGCATGGAACTAGGAAGAGAACTTGTTTCCTCAATGGTCAATCGCCTTCCTGTCCATCATAGTCACATGATAGATTAGTATCGATAATAAATCGAATCGGTAGTTATTCCATTCGATAGATCGAAGTAGTCGATTTAAGTAATAATTGATGAAATTTTCGTTCGTTCCTAGGCAAATTTCAGATGGAAATTGGTACACTAATATAGATGCAAATTGTAGGCTATAAGCAGTACCAGTGTTAGACTGTTAGTGATTTTGTGTAACTAGTGTGAGCCTTTATAGATAGAGACCTAGAGTTATCAGTTAGAGCATTTATAAATCTGTTACATCGATGTAGTGAAGATAGCAGTAGTATCGATTAAAGTAATACAGTAATTGATGAAGCTGACGCCAAAAAGTAACGTCTCTCTCTTGTACGTGATGAAACCTAGTTATAGCTGATGCAAAGCATCCATGATCTCTTTTGATTTCAAGAAAATCATCTAGGCATAGGTAAACGACAACTCTAATTGACATGATCAGCTGGTGGAGCGTACTAGGAGCAGACAAAAGAGCCTAAATTTTTTGTGTTAGCTATAAAACTCTCTTCAGTAATCATCTAAATTCTTATTTCACCCTAGTTGAATATCAAGTATTTGAAATAACCACATTACCAGTGTAATCTACTTTTGGTCAGACCAGAAATTTTTCTCAGACAACTTTCCCGTTTTTCAGATGGACACGTTAAGCCGTCGGTCCCGGCTACCTAAAAACAGTCGTTAAGTCATGTCAGAGGCCCTGAAATTGATCAGGAGTGATCTGAAAGCTCTGACACCAGACCTGAGCCAGCCAGGTTACACGAATATTATTTACTTTTGGAGAGGAGTGCTTTGATACTACTTGTCTATTCGAAGACCTTGTCCAATTGAAGACTTGACTAATCGAAATACACCCTTGGGCTTGGGAGCATGTAGCATCATTTGGAATATTCAACTAGAACTAAATAAACGATGGTATCATTGACAGAGGAATCACAGTAGTTAGGTACTGTATATATCAATCGAAGTATTGGAGGAATTTCCATTTTAGTATACGCGAACTCCAGAGGCTGAAGCATTAACAGCAATTTGGAATCATCAGTATATGATGAACGTATTGTTGAAACATTCCATGTGTGAGTTTCGGAGTAATCGGAGTAATCGGTAGGAAATGTGAGATATGTCAGTAGCCTACTCGAAGATTCAATGTATGGCGGAGAACATTTCATGAATGTTGGATAGAACATCATACCAGAAGATATATATATTGGGAGGTTGGATTCTCCAATTCCAAGAACAAACATTCCATTTGTTCTCGAGTAAACAAGTAGTCTCGAATATTCGTGATGGCTTTTCATTAGAATGTTAACTACCCTCATATAGGTGATATAAATTAAACAGATAACGTCATCACGATGTATAAAGCCTATGATTCAATCAAACATTCCATTAATAATGCAGGCTATAATGATCAGAATTTAATTGGATAACAGAAATAAGAGCTTATACAGAGAGATTACAATAAATTAATACTGTATAGTAAAAGTTTTTCTCTTGAGCTTATCTAATTCCTCCATATTGCATAAAATTTAACCTCATTTTTTTCAAATCTCGTCAATAAGTTTTTTATCAAAGAGATGTGATTTCTCACGAACTGCAATCAAACTTGAGATATTTAGCAAATAGAATAGAGTTGGTAATAATTTTTAGGAATAAAATTTTGTACATTACCGCAATCTTTGTTCATGTGATCATGTCTTCACAATGAACAGGTAATCAAATATTATAAAAAATATGTTACCAGTGATCATGAATATGATTATAAGAAATGGTTTCATAACAAAGATATACTAGATAATTAGTCACTTTTCAGCTTATAATCTACCAGCTAAGGGTTATACAGTTCAAAACAGAATCAATTTTTCAAAAGCATGTACAATTTCTCATTATTTTATTAATGCAATATTTTGGCTGAGTGCCACTCAATCCCTCTCTTGAGAATACTAAAAGCTATCTTGAACTTGAGATGAGAACTTCTAGTAGTGTAACCTGTAGAGAGGTGGTATCTCTCCAACTAATAGCAAATGAGAAGCAATAACCGGGATGATAAGGGACATTTCTCATCTGGATTCACTCTGTATCGAGCCGGCAACTTTGTCAACGTGACACGGCCAAATTGCATGCTTTTAATTATTGTTGACAAAGGTGAATGGACAATTACATCGCAGAGAGACCGAAAGGAAGGGAAAGGAGATCCGAAACACGAAGGGGACATTAATCACACCTGGGACCAGCAGCAGGGACAACTCGAAGTTAGAAAGAGCAAGAGTGAGGATTGAGAATGAGAGAGAGTGAGTGTGTGAGAGAGAGTGACAGATAGAGAGAGAGTGAGTGTGTGAGAGAGAGAGTGAGTGTGTGAGAGAGAGAAAGATTTAGAGGGGGGAGAGAGAAAAGATACTTTATAGACACGATAGACCGCATGGCGCCTCCACGTGCTGTTCTGGACTTCCTACTAATAAGTTGAATCTCTTCCCCCTCCACTGCTACTCAACATTCCCCTCCTAACCACTGGCCATCAAAGTTACTGTCCATACCCCCCGCATCACACGAAAGCATGACCAGACGTGATAAAACACGTGGGTTACTCTTCTCTGTTTGCCTTCAAGAAGGCCCACCACGCCCCGAAATAGGACACTATCTCAATGATGGTCGCGCAGATAGAAAGGGATTTAGCGAGAAGGGCTGAAAATTTCCGGCCCTATTTATTTATGCCCTTTGTTGTGGTTTACGCAGTACAATGTCTTTGTGTTCCGGTGGCGGCTGGTTCAGCGAGTGAGCGATGTGAGAGGTGGAATTGTAGCAAAAATGATTTGTGGTAATGAAACGTTTTGGAGGATTAATGTAAATTTTAATATTATAGTTGAGATTTAGTTAGGAAACTCTTGAGGGCTTTCACAGAAGGTTCGAAGCGAGTGGGATAATGCTCTTGAATTGCAATCGAAAAGAAAAAGAGGTATTTACATAAAATACAAGTAAAAAACCTTACACCTAAATGACAAAAATTACTATGAAATTAGTTACTCATCTGAGTAACTTTTATCAATTTTCATTTCGATAGATCTGCTCTCCTACACTTGAACTTTTAATTGGATGGAAGAAATTCAATCATGCATAGAGGATTTGAAAAGAAGAAATGCAATTTTCATAGCAAAAGTGAAAAGAAAAAATATTGCAATTGCAAAACGTTTTGAATCATAAACTCTATTGTAAGGGCCATACTACAATTGGGTCTCCTTGGTGCCCTCTCTGATTGGAATTTCTCAATCATGAGGCATAGCCAATTATTAAAATAACAAATTAAAAAACTACTCGGATTTCATAGTCTTCAACCATTCAATAACAGCCATCATCTTGCTTTAATAAAACTCAACTGATCATTATTGTCAAAATATTGTTTCACCACACCAGTTTCAAAATATAAAAGTTGCAGAAACTCTTTCCGAAGAGAAAATATTGCCAGCTGTGAGCTTTTTCAAATGCTAAAGTCTGGTCGACAAAGAAAACATTCTGTCAAGATAGGAAAATGACTCCAGTTCGGTCAATATTGATTTAGAAATTATTAATTTAGTCTCAAATCGTAGAGCAGAACGTCTTCTACAATATGATGCCAAATTTATAATTTTCGAACCAATATTGACCGAGCTGGAGTTATTTCCCCATCTTGCCAGAATGTCTTCTTTGCTTGGATAGACTATACGTTCCATTGGCGAGAACGATCGCCCAGTTCACCATGCATCACTGAATAAATTCCATTACCACCGAGAAAAGATTCAACCTGTCACAGTTCTCTTATTGAAATAGTAATATTTCACTGGAACGTATTAATTCTACTATCGCTAGTAGCGCGAAATATGAAATAGATATTTCAGAGTGAGAGAGAAAGCTTCATGGGGTAAGAATAAGAGAGGGCGATAAGTGTGGAGAGAGAGCATATAGAGCAATGATAGATGGCTGTATTCGTATTCCAATATCTGGTGGAATTTGTAATAGCCTAGGGTACCCTACTCTTTCAAGGCATCTTTCCAGAATTCAATTTGAATTTCATCAGACGTACATTCCTCTCTCAGAATTAATACTTTGGACTGACAATCAAGTTTTAAAATGATAAAATTGTAGGAGAATTTATCTTGGAAGATTTAAAGAGAAATATATTAGCTAATATAAAACTATGTTGGAAAAGAAATGGTATTATCTTTGAAATCTGATACAGTATCCTCGAGTTGATGTCTGGAATTTAATACGGCCATGCAATAAGCGAACAAGTTATTAAAATGTAAACTATTGTCTATTGAAGTACAGTATCATGGTGTTCTGATTATTCTTTTCAAAGTCTTGTGTGAAATCTCGTTTATTTATTCATTGGAATCTCATTTGATTTTGTACTGTGAAAAAACTTTTTTCCACTGTATTCAACTTATACTATTGTCTGGACGTCAGAACTCATGCAAAGTACAAGTCTTCAAAAACTTAATTCTCAATAAAATTAAAACTTACTTATTAAAACTACTCAAACAGATTTTTAGATGCATGAGATAAATTTCTAATAGTTTTAGATTGAAGTATGATAGTAATTACGTTTGCTAATTAAAGCGCTTTCGAACCACAACACTGTTGCAGCACTCTAATCACTCAAGCTTGAATATTTATTGAATTCACATAATAAAATAATTATCAAATAATATATTATCTTCCAGAATACAAATCTGCTAAAGTACATGAAATTATATGATGCCCTCCACAGTAAGTCAATTATCGGATAAACTTCTAATATCAATTTCAAAAGATGATGAAATTTGATATTTTACCGACTCATAAATCGATAGTTATAGAATAATTGGTTATGTATGAACAAGTAATAACAGTTTGCAGTAATCACGAAATTGATTAGGCCACATTTTTGTAATGCTGATGGCCCATTTCTTCAAATTAAGCCGATGATCGTGTCTCTTTATACAATAACCATAGAAGCAGTTAACCACCAGCATCAATTCCGTATAATGAGTCTGCTATAGTCTGTCCAAGCAGAGAAGACATTCTGGCAAGATGGGAAAATTACTCCAGCTCGGTCAATATTGATTCAAAAATTATAAATTTGGTACCAGATTGTAGAACACGTTCTGCTCTACAATTTAAGACCAAATTAGAAAATTCTGAACCAATATTGACCGATCTTTAGTCATTTTCCCATCTTGTCAGAATGTCTTCTCTGCTTGGACAGACTATGGCTTGGAGCTGAGTCAATAAATGAGTCTGCAGCAGTTCGAGAAGAGAAGATAATATTATAGCCTGTCCATGCAAAGAAGTCATTCTGGCAAGATGGGAAAATCACTTCTGCTTGGTCAATACTGGTTCGAAAAGTATTAATTCGTTCTCAAATTGTACATCAGAATGTTTCTTACAATTTGAGACGAAATTCACAATTTTTGAATCAATATTGATTGAGCAGGAGTAATTTTCCTATCTTGTCAGAGGGTCTTCTTTGTTTGGATAGACTATACCCGATACTGGCCTAATGCCAGAGCAAGCCATGTGCTGGCTGGCCATTATTGACTTTCGTCGATCTTAAATAATCATGTCGATGTATCTTTGAAAAAATCGTTGATGTATCTTTGAGAAAAAACAGATGACGTATTTATGTGAAAAAAGTTTAGAAGTCAAGTCAGAGACGATATATCTGGAGGTTGTGATGATCGGTTCCAGAAGAGAGAACAAATCTCTAGGATGCTGGGTATCTTTACTGAGAATTTTTATCGATCGTTTCAGACCCCTATCGATTAAATTATGAAAATTTAAATATTTATCCTTTGATTGGTTATCCTTTGGAATCACATGACCATGATACGTCAAAAACTAATTCTGGCACTAGAGGTTTTAAATCTGCATACTAAATGTTCTATTTGAATAAAAATATCATAATATTAAAACCATTCCCTAAAATAAATCAATGATTTCAATATTTAACTAATACAGTAATTAATTTCGTTTATCATAATTAATTATCAATAATTCATAGAATAGAATGTTTTAATTCAAGGTTTTTCAATAAAATGAATAACGTGGTCATGTAGTTGTTGCATGCATGGAATATTTACATCCACGAGAACGGTTATGAATAAAATTTCAAGAATCAATATTAAAATGACATTTCAAAAGTTACGCAAGAAATGTAAAATTATGGGAATTAGAACCAGAAGTGGAATGAAGGGATGGATAGATGGCCAAGCCATGTTTATATTATCTATTTGGGAAAATATTCGAAAGAAAACAACTAGTAACTAATAACACTCGAGTTATGAACCATGAGCGCAATCGTTCCCATGCATTCTTGTGCCGCACATAAATGTTTATAAAATATTTTGACTACGGTATGTATTTCTTGAGCTGAGAAGGCACACAACCGATGCTCATGTTTTGAAATTCCAAACAAGAGTCTCACACTTCCAAGATAATTTTTTCTTGCGTTCAACATATTTCCAAGCCATTTTCATTTTTCAAAATGTCAAGTGCTCTCTGCTCAATGCCTTTTGAATGTTTGACTTGCTGCATGTTCAGATCAACAGTACTCATCATAAATATTTCTGTATTATCTGGATTAAGAGATGAGCAGATGAGGATATGGAAAAGATATATCAGTTATCGCCTAAAAGTTTAAAATCTCTAGCACGGTAGCGTAGCACTGGTACTATATTTTTTCAAGCGTTTTGTAGTACAATACTTTAAATCAGAATAACTTTGATTTTCCCATACTCCATACGAATAATTCCCAAAGGAAGAACAAATATTGTTGCAACAATTATAATATTAAACAAAATTTCTCCCCAAGTTTAACAACTTCTGTCTTCTATACGGCCATATGAATAATTCCCATTGGAAGGAGAAAATATCCTGGCAACATGTAAATAAATTACGATGTTTAGTGGGAAGAATATGAATATATGCCACTATCTCAAACAAAAGTAGCCTATTGAATTTGGAGCAAGAGTTGATTTTGATATAAATCATCATGCATTTACAAATAAAATTGTAATTTTCAACCCTTTAAGCCCTGGAGTATTGATTGATACACAATTTCAGAAATCTAGGCTGTAAATGCAATGAAAGCTTGAACATAACAATAATAATTTATCTGGCCATCACCTGTTATTTATTGCAGAGAAGTAGTTTTTTATACCGCTATTCAACCCTCGGATTCTTCAACTACAAGTATGTTGAGACTATAAAGGCTGATTATATAGTAGATAATAATTAAATAATAGTAAATAATAAATATATAAATAATAAATAATTATTAAATTAATTAATAGTAATAAATAATTAAATATAGTAAATAATCATTCAGGACCAATCATTGAACTGAATGGTAAAGCCGAATTGCAACAATAACTACTCTTTTCTTGGTAGCTCCATTTTGAGAGTGGAACAGGTGAGAGATAATATCAATTTGTATAACTGTAACGATCGTTCACTCAACACATGCATTTGCAAAGTAGGTAATTGATTAGTGTTATGAAAAATAAATGGATTACGTTCTGAAGCGATAAATCTCGGGTGCAAAGCTGTTTGAAGGATCGATGAGTGTATGGGCGACGAGGCAGACAATAAATCTTTTTAATTAGGATAGCTTGCGCAGAACAAGTTGCGTTCATGTTGCCGCGATAGAGTCATAGTCATAGTAAAGCAGGTCTGGGTTCGTTTTTTGGCCGGCGTCCAACTTCCTCAAGCTATTTTCCACCTGGCTGATCCTTGCGACATTTATTTCCAATATAGTTCACATGAGGATAGGAGACACATGCTCGAATAATGTGTCAGCCTCCCGCACTTGTGTATGCATATGGTTGGTCATGGCATAGGATAAATAAGAATAGATAAATTAAAGGATTTTGATTCTAATCCTTTTTGGTCATGGTTTCTTTATCTCTTTCTACTTTCATTCATTTATTCATGTAATTGATTTGTTGAAAAAATTGATTCATCCATGTACTAATTTGAATAAAAATAAAGTCCAAACCGTATATTTTCCAAATTTTGAGAAATATTTAAAATGGCCTAAACGTTATATATTTACAGTGATAGTTACACTTAAAACTTAGAGCTATTTGAAATAATTGATAAATAAAATTAAAAAATCAAATACCCCATTTTTAAAACTTCAAAAGTATTATTATTCACATTGAAAATGGGCTTAAGCTCGAAACATTTCTGTGAAATAAATACTTTTAAAGTTTAAAAAAAGGGTATTTGTTTTTTCATTTCATTTACCAATTTACAGTGATCCACACTTACTTCTCACAAATGTTCATAATGACTTTTCCATAATTTGAATCCGCTACTAATTCCAAACATAAAGTCGAAGTCACGAAGTGAAATATAATATTTATATCCTTTGAAATCGTTATTTATTGTATTCTAATTCAACTAATGAATTTTGTAGAAGTGGAGGATTTTCTATTTTAAATTTTTTTTCAATGTTTAAGAGGAAAGCATCCATGAGCAACGACTCAACTGCCTGCTAATTCAATTTAAAGTCAAAAATAATAATTGTTTCTTGAGATATTGCTCAATGTTTAAAGGAATCGGTCGAAGGGTTGAGAAATAGGAAAAATATGGACAAAAGGAATCCATTGGAGATTTTAAAATGAATTAGGATTTCGATGTTATGGATTGATAATTAAGATCATTTGTAAGCAAATAATTCCATATCAAACATTGAAAAATGTGATTGAGATTGCATGAGATTTCTTAAAATTATTAATTAACAATATTGAGAATAAATAAGCTATTGAGATGGGTGTCTATTGGGATTTCGACTGGTTTAGCCAATTTTCCAATTACGATTTTTTTTTACAAAATGGAAAGCTTGCATAATATCAGTGCCATGGATGGGTTCGATCATCCCTCTTTTGAATTCGCAGAAGCTACCAAGGGATTTGAAAGAAGGGTGGAATTAATGAAATTCCTACCCATCGATTAATGAAACTCCAAGAGGTAGAGAAAAATAGCATGAGGAAGAGCTCCGATTAGCTCAGCAAAAGTTCCTCAATAAGTTAGTAAGACAATAACTCTTCTATGTTTTCAAGTTATTTTGATTGGCAAGCTGCTCAAGATTGCAAATACTGTTGTACTACAAAAATGATGAACTTGAAATGGATTACATTCAATACGTTAATTGAAGTACATTCAGGAAATTCATTTCAACAGCTTTTAATGGGTAATGATGAATTTCTGCATGTTTCCCAAAAATTTTTGATCCAGAAATACAGAAAAGTTTGAGCATTGAAAATAATATATTTGTGGTTATTCAATTCAAATATTTAAAAAATCAATAAAGATGAATACAAGCAATTAATCTAATTTAAAAATAGATTAATGATTTATAGAAACGAGGAAACCTTTTTAACTCGAGGTACTTTTAAACACTACCGTACCTCTTAATTAAAAAAAATTAATAAGGCTTACCTATATTGTCGACCCAGTATGATATTGTCTTATTCTCCATATTAAAAAATTAAATTTTAAAAAAGTAGCCTAAATGTGCATGATTCATATTTTAAGCGGCAATCTTCAAAAAAGATACCTTAGATATTATCTCAGAGAAAGCATTGAGTTTACATTCTCATTTACATTCATGCATTTTTACTATTTCATAAAACTCTCATCAGATATGAAGGTCTATTCTATCTGATCTGCATTCTGATAAAATCGAAAAAAACTAGCAAAAGGTGAAACCTACATCGAAATAAAACTATCCAAGAATGGTTTTAGCAATAAATTTTAAAAGGAGCTTAATTGACTTATGAAAGAAGTCTTTCTACCAAAATACTACCAGTGTTCAAATGAAATTTTGAAATAAAATTTCTGAAAATTTTCCCTGTGAGAATTTAAACATAATTGAATAAAAACAATCAATAATAAAATTGAAAAAAATAATTACAAGAGCAGTCACAAAAATATCTATCAGCTACGGTATACATAAAAATATATTATTTCATTTGAATAATAGCTAGACTACAGTAGAGATTAATGGAACGTTGTTAACAAGGGTTTCATATTACCTAGCTTGAATACCCCGCTCTGCTCTATCACAATCCAAAAAGCCGCGCCGCGTTTAATGTCATTTCAAAATAATCCGTTGGCTGCTCCGTACCTATCAAATTCAATGTTACTTCACTGATAGCAACTTAAAGAGTGAGCCATGCCAGCATAGCAACCTTTCCCAATCTCAATGTTGTGTACATTATACAGTAATCTAAAAACAGAAAGGATGTATTTAGGAGTCAGACACTTATGATGTTTACATACCTTATTGCCGAGGGTTGACGACGCTGACGCTAGCTAGTAACGAGAGATGATAAGGGTCGGCTCGACGCTGTCAGAATTCAAGTAGTCTTTCAAGTTTATGGCACAACAGTCACACACAATTTTGTTTACCACTTGTCCTGCTGATACGGTGGATTATTTATGAACATCACAGTCACCAAGCACACAATATATCTGGTCTAAAACTGATCTGGTCCATTCGCCAGCATCGCGCACGACGCGGTAAGCGGTAACTGATAATCGATTTATAACCAACTAACCAAGAACACGCTTTCCTTCCTCCTCAGCACTGTCGGATGAGATCGGCTCACAAGCTGGAACAGGCCTGACGCCGCGACCGGTGACGCCTCCTAGCGGCGGGAAGACGAAGCTTACTTCGCCCGCACGCGCACGCGCCCCCACAGCATCGCCAATATTCTGTCCCTATACTTTGAAAATGCTCGCTACACTCTGCACTTGAAACTAGCGGTTTCTCTTTACAGTAGTCAGTAGCAAAAATATGATAACAACCCCCTATACAAACGCTTGTGTAAACCCGACTAAATGTCTCGTTGCATCCATCGCTCGAAAATAAAAAAGTTTCCACATGCAGAATGCCCCGGTTCGCAAATACGCTGTGTTTAATTTGCATTCATGCGTTGCAAACGAATGTTTGCCTTGCAATGGCACCGAATCGAAACAAAGGAGAATGTATTTGTTATATTTTTCTTTTGCAGCAACCCGCTAGTTATCCAGGATCCGAATTGCCAGAATAAAGGAAAAACAAAGAATAATGCTTCAGCTATTTCCTTTTCAACGTAACTGTCTCGTTTGCATGGACCGTTTGTTCCTAGTTATTCCAAATTCGAACGTAACGGGATACAGGGCCGCCCACGGGGGATTGATGGCGCAAGTTGCGCCATCGGCACGAAATTTGGGGGGGATTTTGAAAGTTTTGGGGGGGAATCAACAAATTAATTTGATTACAGTAATATGGAGTTATTATTTTTAATGGTTCACTTTCACATGTAGGCCTAAACGTTTTCTATATATTTTCATAATCCAACTGAATAGAATAATGTCTCTGACAGTTGTAGATGTAGAACCAATACATAAATAGTTAATTTACTTATTAGTAGCCTATAGTTGTTTTGGATCAACAATGTCTAACGATTCATGTTTACAAATCACGGCGGCTGCCTGGCTTCCGTTTGACTGAGTTGATCTCATTTCTCAGAATGAACACAAAACTTTCAATAGAACTCAGACCTGAACAAACAAAATCGATTTTAATCGGTTCCTGTAATTATTCTTTCTTCTTAGTTGACGACTTGACAATATTCAATTTTATACAATGCTCATATGCACATTCAGTTGTTGTTCTGCTGTGGGATTGAGCGGTGGTATTTTTGTTGTTCGTAATACAGTACGT
This sequence comes from Sogatella furcifera, assembly GCA_017141385.1. Taxonomy (NCBI): domain Eukaryota; kingdom Metazoa; phylum Arthropoda; class Insecta; order Hemiptera; family Delphacidae; genus Sogatella; species Sogatella furcifera. The sequence continues at coordinate 9,393,570 of CM029548.1, read as the reverse complement.
GGTTTATGAATGTATAGTGTTTTCTATTTTTACTTTTGAATTGAATGTAGACTTACTAAGTTATGATTCCAAAAAAGTTGAAAAATACAAATAATGTGCGGAGTTCATGTACAGTACATAGGGGTTACATTCCGGTGGAATATATTATAATAGGTAATCGAAGTGAAAGGTGACGGTCCATGGAAACCTTATGGAAAAACAAGCCGAAGGAGCAAAAAAGCTTCGTCGGGTGATGAACTATAAGTAGAGGTAATATGAAAGGTAAAGTAGGCTATAATTGAAAAAATATTCATTAATAAGTAGGCTAGCCGGGAAGACTATTTTCTTTCAGCTTTTCATGAGTTCTATAGAATACAGTTAATAAGTGGCTGCTGCCTGAGTACAAGCTCTCAGGGGAAGCACGGCTGCAAGAAAATAGTGATAAATCTGGAAATGGGAATAAATATCTAGACCTTGACAATTTTTCCAACTTATTGTAAATCAGGATATTTGAGCATTCTGATTTGAAATTGAATGTTATGTTGAAGAGCATTTAAATATTGTTGTTTTTAATTATAGAGTTAATTTTTTAATTATTGCGTAACCGAGCTCATGATTTTTAGAATGTCATGGAGTGGGAAAACGTTAACTTATTTCATGTTCTACTGACTTCATTTTTTATTTTACTGTGATTTTTTTTCTTTCTTAGTAATATTTTTGGTTCTTGACGAAGGACTGGAGCGCTTACAAGTTCTATAAACAAACTATCAAATATACATAACAGGAGAAAAAAAAACACATTTGATTGTGATATTGGATACTGAGATCAATAGCCTCTTTTGAGTGAAGATTGTTTATACTCAAAACATTCAAGACAAAAATCAGAAAAAGTGAGATAATTTTTCTCGATTTCTTTTGAAAAGATTCCTTATCTCGATTTCCTTATAATCTCATAATAAGGTGGTCTCATAGACTGAACTGTAGTTTAATTCAATACGGAATCAAGACCATCGTAGAAAAAAATCATAGAGACCATAAATCGTAGAAATCAAGACCATATGTGAGTATCATTAATATTATACTGTAGCCTAATTTATTTCAGAAATAGGAACTGAAATAAGTCCTGTTTATTGACTGAACACTTCTTATTCAAAACTAAATTATTCACAAGTTTCAGCCACAGAAAAGTGAGTTGAAGCATCAGGTAAACATGTTAATCCTCTTTGAAATTGAAAAATACTAATTATTTTCATATTTTTACAAATATCCCAATAACCACTGCAGATTCAAAATTCTAACCAGTTCCATTGCATTTCTAAGCCAAATTTACAGTAGAAAAAGTATTTTGTACGACCTAAATCACTCGAAACAGAGCGATCAAATTGTAGACGATTATTCACACTCAACAAGATTAGTCTCATTTTTAATCAAATTAAAACTGGAATTCTGATTCATGGATTTGAGCTAGACCCCTGTACTTGGTCTCATATGAAAAATAATCAAATGAAAAACTTTTTGCACTATAAAAATTATTTTGTACCCTGGAAAAAAATCAAGAAAAATCTGTTTGAAATTAAAAAAAGAACTTGAAAAATCACTCTTTTTCAACTTTGACCGCTAAAAAATGCTGCTCAGTAATTGACTTCGGCATGTGTTATACCTTAAATCAATGTGAAATTTTATCTTCTTTTCAACGATATATTGACGATTTAATGACGGTATGTAGGCCTACTTGGAGAATATTGAAAAATCTATATATCTCGAAAACGAAGGTCGATAGGAAAAAACTTTACTGGATATTTTTTGTTGCAAACTGCATGTAGAATATGGTTGCCGGCTGTTACACTTCTCGTGAGACACTCTGTATTATGAAGTGCGAATTACTGTCTCGGAATACTAGACATGGTATTCTCTATTTCGAGTGTTAGGCTTCAAGTCGAAAGTTACGTCAAATAGAGTAACTTACCTATAGTTGCTGGAATGAACTTTTATTGAAATATTTTAATTATTTGGGTGGCTCGTTGGAGGAGTGATAAAGCGCCGGTCTGATAACCAGGTGGACCCTGGTTCGAATCCCAAGCAGAGAACAATTTTTGACCACAGCACAATCACATAGATACGACCACCCCGTCTTTTGGAGGAGACGATAAGCCGTCGGTCCCGACTACCTAAAAAGTAGTCGTCATCTATCATCCATTTCATTACCCACGCACAAGCCTATGAGCTTATGTGGGCTTCACCCTCATAAACAAACAAACAAACAAACAAATTTCAGTCAATGAAGTCAACGATTTTACTTGTAAATTGGTCCTCACGTTTTGTTGTTAGTAGTAGAGGGGAGTTGGTTGGGGTTTTAAGGAATTATAGTACAGGACTATTAATGAATTTTGGGGGGATTTGCGCCATCAGCCTTGGGGGATGGGCACCCTGACGGGATACGTACGGGAACGTAATAGGGATTGGAGATTTAAGTTGAAAGAGTTACATAGAAATAGAATACTATACTGAAAAAATATTTAGATATTTCACGATAATGTAAAATACTCCAGCACTGGTGCGTTTCATTTGTGATAGGTAGCCTGATATAAATTTTGTAATTTGTTGAATACCGTAATCTTCTGCAAATATACGTCAATCAATAGCCATTATTGAACATGACGAATGTCTTGGCTTGTCTTCACTCAATGTTAATAACAAGTTTTATTTGTTATATATTTTATAGAATACATTCTAAATTCATTCTAATCGAAGATTTAGACTTAAAAGATAGGTAGGCCTATGCAATAGAAGGTCCATCAAATTTTTAAATTGGATTGGAATTTTCTTTGGAATAAACCTTATTTTTTCTCCAATTGGATGTAGACCAATTGACAGTTTTTTCAGGTCGATAATGCATTTAAGTAAGACAAGCTAACATGGATGCGTGGATGGATCGATCCATAACAGCATAATGTCGAAAATTACGACCATTTAATCACTTGTTTAGCTACAAAACAAACACTAGGGACAGATCAATGACGCCGAAGGCTTCTTAGTAATGTCAATAAAATTGATAGCTAGAGCCTAAAGCAGTTGATAGCTAGTGTCCCAACAGTTGACCATTCATTACAACCCGCAGAAGAGAAAGAAAGCTACTGCAAGCTAATAAATTTCATGTCCTATTACGTTCCCAGCAAAACTTTCTTCCTTCAGCTGTGTATTTCTTTGGGAATTAACAACAGTTGATAAGGCAAGTTGTGCAATTAGTGACTGACATGGGAACGCCTCTCGCTCTCCATCTCTTTCCGGTGTTGATGCCAGGATGATTTCGATGTGAGAACAAGATCGTTTGTTATTATCGTTCAATTGTTTAAATGATGGTGTTTGGTGAGCGATGTATCTGTCCTACACTACAAGTGAAAAGAAAGTATGATCTAATTGATTAATTAGTACCTTTCAAACAACAAGTATGATCTAATTTAGGAAAATATGAGGTATAGGTTGGGAATAGAAGCAGTGGCGTAACGTTTCCAAACCGGGCCCCCCGCAAAATCAAATAATCCGGGCCCCTTCTTCCAAAATCATACCTCCTTTTCCTACCCCCCCCCCCTATTTTTAACCCCCTTCTCCCACAATTTCCTCAATTTCAATCATTCAACTCTCTAAAAATGTGAATTTTTCCTAGATTGGAATTCTGAAAGCCATAGGCTAGCTATCAAAATTTTATTTTTATTGGTTTATAAAATTTATAATTTTATCGCAAACACAACTTATTTGAATCACTTTTTACTTGACAAATTTTGCGGACACGAACGTGCATCCAGTATTGCGATTTGATAGGAACTGAATTGTAATCGTATATGAAATAATGAATTGAGTAGGCTGTATTTACATTATCATTCACTTCCATATCATTTAATGTCGACTCTGCCACACTATATGCTCAGGAATTTAATGGAGAAATAATTTATTTCCTTTAATGTTTACCCGAGGAAAGAGATAGAGAGATAAGGAGCTATTCACTCTAACAATCACTTTCATGAGTTTTGTTTGATCAGTCTAGTCTGGACACCGGTTGTCTCAATTTTAATGATTATTGCAAACAACGAAACAACATTCCTAATTTTGCAATCATAATAATAGAAGCTCACTACCAGTCGACAATTGAACGATAAAAAGTATATCTGAACAACACCAACTTTGATTAGTTGATGCATAATTTCTTTCTCAAACCACATTAGTGCTTATGACTGTATATACCAGAATAGGAATCATGCTTTTCTTGATAAATCGATACTTCAATTTTATTTATTTAGAAATTATGTAATATGCTCTAACCTGGACCCCCTAGGATCCCAAGTGATTCATTTTTCAAGAAACCTATATTTTTTATTTGGGCCCCCAAGAACCCCGGGCCCCCCCGCGCCGCGGGGGCTGCGGGGGTGTACGTTACGCCACTGAATAGAAGGTAAAGTATTATCGAAAGTATGATCTAATTGATCAATTAGTACCTTCCAAATGAAGATGAGAGTAGCATACAGTAACACTACATTCATTGTGATCACAATGTATTACATAGTATCAATTGTGTGGGTAACATCAAGTTAAAAATAATCAAATATAAAAGTATATAGAACGCTAAACATGTATAGCGTGTTAAAAAATGTAAATAAAATGTAAATAACTGCTGTAATATGCAGAATATGTAATATAATGTTATTCTGATAAAATATTTCTTGACCTAACTATGAACTATAATTACATCAAGTACACCAACTACTTTAATAAAAATAATATTAAGAAAATATAATATTTCCCTCTAGGGAACAAAATACCATAAATGTTACGTGTTGAGTCGACAATAATGATTCATCAGTCATAGCCCAAACACTGTAAAGTGATTGATAAAATTTTATTCACAAGAAATAAAAATATGAGTTTTCCGGAGCGAGATACAGTGTAGAAAATGGTAGCCTATGTTGGGAAAATTTCGGGCGTGGCGAATAAGAGTGTCATTGATTCGATTTCCTAGCACCTGATTGGTTGAAATTGCCAGTTGATGTCGAGGAGAAACTAAGAAGAGAAAATTGAAAATCAAGGAAACTCAAGGAGGAAATGCGTAAATGAAAGCATAAGGAGCAGAAGGAAAATGGGGAGAATTGAAGAAAAAAATATGAAGCTTAGATGGTTAATACAAATTATGAAATATCGTACTTTTATCAAACTTAATCCAGCTACAGTCTAAAAACATTAAAATCATCATGATTTCCATGTTTCAGACTGAAATTAAAAAAACAAAGCCTTTCTTCGGCTTACAGAAGGCTGTGCTTGCCAGCTTGTCTAATGTTATTCTCCGTTCGTTTCTTTCTCAAACTCATAATAAGATTGTATCCATCCTCACCAATCTGGTCTGGAAGGAAAATAGGCCAAGTAAACAAACGTTATTTTTATTCATACATTCTCGGCTGAGTGATTTTGAATGTGTCTATTTTGGAAAGTTCCAGGGGGTAGGGAGGGGCTCAGGCGATTGAACATGGTCCGAAAACACACAGCGATGATATTGCAACCCACAGTGATCCAATCTTATACTGTACCTTGTACTTTGGGTATTTTGGATACATTGGGTCTTTGTATATTTTGAATAACAGGTTCATTGCATGGAAACTCCGTATTTTCGCGAATGGAGTTCTCTTTTGAGAGTTCCAGTGGGGGAGTTTGGGAATAGAAATGAATCATTTACGGACAGGGCTGACAGTTTCACAATAGAATAATTCAGGAATCAAATGAATTTTAAAGCAATATTCATTTGATGAGTATGTTATCAGGAAGCCTTCCCGATTAATGGAATAGACTACAAAACAAAAATGATGTACTGTACTTATAAAAACCGCATTATATTTCTTGACAATCAACAATGACTTATCTTAAATCTTCTTCAATTTCGTAAAAAGATCAATTTCAAGAATTAATCGTTAGAAACTTTGCAATAGAAAAACAATACACTTGAAATCTTACCTTTATCCCACAATAATTATTATATGAATAATATTTCTCTTAGTAGAAAAATTAATCTAAATTCATTAATAAATCTTATATTCTACATTTTTTAGTTTTGAATTTTCATACTTATTTTTGAAACTGGAATTCATTTAATATAATATTATTAAATAATATAATAATAAAGAATTAATTTAAATGCATTTCAATGGCATTTGAAATGGCATTGACCTGTCATTGTATTGGAGAAGTAAAGACTGTAAAGAGGATAAGAGGATCTCTACTTTACTACTTATGAAAAATATTAAACTCAGTAAAGGAACTCAGAGATATCTGGTTCTCCAAGTACTCCGATAAAACACTGCAAGAAACTCCATCAGCACAGTAAATTTATTCACTACTGAACGTTGAAGCTTTGCGAACAATGTTTGACCTTTTCATGATCAATAAAACCTTCTTCAAATGGTCTCCGAGGAATAGGAAACACGATACGGATAGCTCTTTTTATCAGCAAAAAGCACCATTCACACTTTGAAAAAGTCATGTTGTATTTTTCGAATCTCAAGAGGAATACAACAAATCGGAGAGCTGCGAACTTTGCTGAATTACATTGCGGCCTGAACATAACAGCACCCCAACTTTAAATATGATTGATCATTCCAATAAGCTTACGAGCATAACAGTGCTAGGGATGCTCTCTTAGCCCCAATATAGGGCGGTTGGGGTAAGTGTTACTCAGGGATGGGAACTTGGGATTGGGTTTTGAAGGAATGAAGATAAAATGCCTGGGAGGGTTTCCACACCCGCATAATGTGGGTGGAAATTGTCGAAAGAACCTCAGTATCTGAGCCCATATTTTATATTAACTGCAATCAGAGAGGACACCGAGCGAAATTTTCTCCTTCTATCTTTAATGGTCGGACGGAGTGTAATAACTTTTTTGCTTAAAGCTCAGCTTCGGCAAACCAATCAACGCATTATATGGCCGGATATTGGACGGGAATTGAAACTTTATTTGGATGTTGATCGCACCACACATAGCGACGTCTCTCCAATGAAATTTAATTGAATTTCACCCATACAAAGCCAGCTTATTAAAAATGTATTTCGATTTTTGATAACCACAGTGTTCCACTTGCTGGTTTGCGAATATGAAATGGAAGCCACAATAATAGAATTCCCAATTCTGGTTCCCATACCAACACAAAGCCATAAAAAATATATATATACCAATACCATCAAAAAATATTTCCATCACAAAAATTCAATGGGAATTTAAGAGAAATTGATATTTTACTATATAGATGGAAATACCGAAATTATGAGAGCTAGGAGATGGAAACTATTTTCTGTCCAAGTATGGACTATTAGATATCGTCACTATCAAGTTATTATTTGAGTTAAAATGTATTTAATGATAGGATACATGACATGATGACGTGTACCGACTATGCTAGTTGGACTGTGCTTTTACTGGATAGAATGAAAGACTAGTGCCGGCTTTTTTCAAGCACACTCAAAGTTGAGGGACCCTCAAATTTTGATGAACAGCTGAAATTTTCTATGATTAGTATAGGAAATGGAGGAAAGTGTAGTAAACTTGAGGGTCCCTCAAATTTGAGTGTGCTTGGAAAAACCGGGTATAGGTGAGCTATAAGAATATTGGAAGGTATGATGAAATTATTGAAAAGAATATTATTAGAGAGAACTCCATCTGTTTAATCTTGAGAGTCGAAGACTTGGACATGGGTAGTAGTGATAATTTAATAATCGTGCCAAATTTTGAAAAGTTGTCCCGAATAATGATAATTTACATAATTATCTGTGTGAAATGAGTAAAGGTTCCTTGATTTCTAGAACATGATGGTTTATTTTCAACCACCTTGATCTTAAATTATCATCAGAACAATTTATTTTTTCTTATTATTCTCAATGTTTCAATCCACAGGTAGAGTGGTAGGCCGATCCCAAAATATGAGGAAAAGTTAAAATTTCATTGACAAGGTCAAGAAAAGAATTTCAACTACGAGGAACTTGAAAGCACTCAAACTATTCTACTTCTACATACTATTATTAAAATAATAGACGAACTGAATAACAAAGAACGTTCAAGTTGACGGAAATCTATTTGATAGAGTAGTCACTTAAGATAGTATTTGACTATTAAATAAACCTCTTCAGACTCCAATATTGGTATGAATAATGGAATCTTATGATTACTTCGAATAAACTTAACATTCAATTTGATGAGAAGCAAATTTTTTATTGGAAAGACCTTGTGATCTAGAAGAAATAAAAGTTTTCCATGAGATGTTGAAATTTGCTCACAAATAAGAATCTGAAAAAGTTAGCGACTAGTCGACGTAGTGAAAGATAGCTGCTTTTTCTTGTCATCTGAGAGCGAAATGGATTTTTCACTTCAGTTGACTTTTAAAAGAAACTCATGAACGGAGTAATGAATAGTCTCTCTCAAAATTATTCATTGAAGTCTGCTTCAAGAAAGTCAGCTATAATAAGCAATCTTAAGACTTAAAAGATACTCAAAGACCAATCATCGCTGTACGAACTCAAACATGGGTATTCCAATAATGATGAGCAAGATGAATTTTAATGAAGATTTTCATTCCGCAGGACTTATAAAAAAGACCAAACTGGAATTAGACTGGAAGAAATTTTCTCCTTGAACTCTCGAAAGTAATTAACTATTACTTCTGTAAATAGTAAGGAATTGGGTCTTGATTTCCAAAGATGAATAATATCCTTGCCAACTCAGATTGTTTTTTCTTTTACCCTCTTTTTACGAAAACAATTATTATTAAGAAAGTTGCCCTTATTCAATATTTTATCTCAATATTGGCTAAGAAGCAGTATGCAAACATTATACACTTGCATAGAAATAACTTTTTTCTTTGTCGATCAAATTTATTTCTGTGCTTATCCATTTTTTCTGTTTTTCAAATCGTGAAATTCCCAATCAATCTTTGAACTCAACTATTTACTCGTAATAGCAAAATTATTTAGATGCTATGAAACCTCATCTGGGTGGTCAACTTAGCTCCTTCAGTGGCTTCATATATTACAGATTCAAGTATTTTTTTTATAATGTACGGCTTTAAAAACTTTTATTGAATAAATCATCAATGAAAATTATTAAAAAATATTGCACATGTGAGGAGCGATAACCAATAATTCGATTCTACTGTTCAATGGAATCTTGCATCACGAATAGAATGGTATTCGCACATTTATCTGAATGACATTCAACTACGCTTGAGCAAGCACATTGATATGAGAAGGTGACCCATCCTATACAATGAACGGAATGATAATAGGAAAGCACCGACAATATGGATCATATTGAATTCTGAGCCAGCATTGATGGAAGCAGGTTTGGAATTCAAACGGTTTATTCGAAAATCGATGTCGGACTAAAGACCTGGGGAATAATCGGAAGCATTGGTAATCGGAAGGTTGTTGCTATCAAATTTTATGATTTATTTATATGGGATGAAACTAGAATTCATTGAAATTCTATTAAGGTATCAGGGCTCTAATGCTGGAATTTATCATTAATTTTTAATGATTTATCAAAAATTGCATCTATTCAATGATGTATGATAATAAATTATGCATTAGGCCTGCATCGTATATTATGCTTCTTTCAAGGTAGAGTGATAAGCTAATCTTATCTCCGCTATATTCCAATTTCATTTCCTTATCATCGCTGTAATTAATTTAATAAAGTTTAAAGTAATAAAGGAAATGTATTTCCAAATAAAAAAATTGGTTCCTACATGCAACGTATACAATAATATCGCATAATTGTTCTATCATACTATAAGACTGCTGTAATAAATATATTTATTTAATAATAGTTTCTTTCAAATTTATATTCAATTGATGAATTGAATGAAAAGACAAAATGTTTTCAAACCACTGATTCATTATAAAATAGAGATACCGGTTTCGGTTGCTACACCGTTATCAATCTCTGGTAAACTAAACAAAGTTGTATCACAATTATTATCAATCTCTGATAATAAGTTCACCAGAAATTGGTAATGGTTTAGCAACCGAAACCGGTATCTCGTTTTAAAAAAATATCACTGTTTTGACAACTCATCTTGTCTTTCTATTTAATATGGATAACTACCACAATATCACCTTCACAACCAATAAAAAGTTATATGTAATTGCAAGAGAAGGCAATTTGCACATAGACCGATTACAGATTTGAATTGTTAATAATTTGAGTGAGTAAAAATGCTAGTCATAATTTATTAGATTGATAAATTTATAAGGTGTTTATTTATTAAAATTTATTACAAAAAAATGCAATGCCAGTGTCTCAAACTTAAAAAAATAATGAAATAAGTGTTTGTATTTTTATCACTTTGAAATCTGTTGGAAAATGAGAGTAGTTCTATTGGTAAGTGACCCTATCTGAAGTACTATACAACACTTGTAGTAGAGTTTTCCATACAAGCTGGATGGAGCCTATCAGAGACGAGAACTTTTTGTTGAAAAAGGGAATAGTCTACTTGAAGATCGTTGCTTCAATGAAAAACTGATGAAGTCCGTGATCCGTTACTGATGGATATTGAACAAAAAGCGGCAAAGGCTGCCTGCCCTGCCTACCCTATTATGCCCGCATTTCCCCAAAGAACAATACATAGAAGGGGAGGGGAGGAGAGGAAAAGGGAAATCGAGAACGGTGTGTTATGCTAGCGAAATCCTATTCTAGATCAAGATTGCTTTCCACCCTCTGCTCCATCGAGAAACACACACACCGAGATAAATCAGATGATAAACTTTCGGAAACACGTTTTCACGGGGAGATGAGAGTTATTTTGTGATGAAAGGTGGAAGATGAGGAGGTTGAGGAGGTTGGAAAGGACGAAGGAGGAGGAGGAGGAGGAGGAGGAGGAGTGGATGAGGAGAAGGTGGAGGAGGAGTAAGAGGTTGAGGAGGAGGGGGATTTGATAGAAGGCCGCTTTTCCAAACAAACAACCCTTTTTCCTAAAAACAACAGCCTTTGACTCACAAAGCCCTCAGGCGAGTGACAATAATATTGATTTTCTATCGATTATGTGACTTAAATAAATCATAGAATCTTATCTAGATTCTTAATAGATATTGATAGAATATAATTAATAGTTAATAATAGAAATTACTGTTTCTAGAAAGCTTTCTTCAGTCCACATTTTTTGAATAGTAATGAATTTCACTCTTCACAGGAAAAATACAATACGATATAATTCAGTTAATACCTTAAAAGAGCACAGTATAATCACATCCAGACAATTCGGAACTTGATCACGACAACCCCAACAAGACACTTTGCTTCACTACTGTAGTTCACTACTCTAAATTTTAATATTTCTTCAACTGGACGCTCTTGTAGATTCATTCTAATTGCAAATCTACTTCGTACTTCGATAACTTGGAACAAGAAATTTCTAGAATGAAATTTTGCGATGGGTATATTCAGGAATAAACAGTATTGAGATGGAATATGAAGATATGATTTATGAATACATGTTGCTGATTGAGTCAGCGAAGTTGTTGAAGGACGCGAGCGACACTATCACATGATTTTGATGCAGCTTCCATTCTGAACGAGATCGAGAGGAGAAGACAGTTGTGTCATCAAGACTGTAGCTGCTTACAAAGGGACGCCTCTCTTCCGCTGCTGCCTTCATTACAACTTGCACGTCACTCCTATCAAATGCACCAACTAAAACACCATCGTCCCAACACCACCTCCTATCCGCTAACTCATTCTTCTTCTCCTTCATCATCATCATCATCATCATCATCATCATCATCATTTTACTTCTTTCTATGTCTCTGCCTTTTCTTGTACTCCTGCTTCTTTTTCCTGTAGTTCTTATTATTCTTCTTCATTCTTCTCCTCCTCCTTCCAATCCAGATTCGTCATCTTGCTCTTGTTCACCACCTCCTTCTCTTCCTCCTACTTCTTTTTTCTGGTTCTTCTCCTCCTCTCCCTCCTCCTCCTCTTCCTCCTCCTCCTCTCCTCCTCTCCTCCCTTCCTTCTTCCTCTCCTCCTCTCCTCCTTCCTCCTCCCTCCTCCTCCCTCCTCCTCTCTTCCTTCTCCTCCTCCTTCTCCTCCTCCTCCTCCTCCCTCCTCCTCTCCTCCTCCTCCTCTCCTCCTCCTCCTCCTCCTCCTCCTCCTCCTCCTCCTCCCTCCTCCTCCTCCTCCTCCTCCTCCCTCCTCCTCCTCCTCCCTCCTCCTCCTCCTCCTCTTTCATCGTCTTCTTTTTTGTCTTTCTTCCTTCTACTCCTTCTTCGTCATCTTTCTCTAGCTCTTGTTCACCTTATTCCTTATTTTTTTTATTCTCTTCTGCTTCTTTCTCTCTTACTGCTCCTTCTCCTCCTCCTCCTGCTTCTTTTTATTCTTTTTCCTCTTCCTCGTTATTGTCCAACTCCTCTATCCTTTTCTCCTGCTCTTCTCTTTCGTCTACTGTATTCTCTCCTTCTTCTTCTTCTTCTTCTTCTTCTCCTCCTCCTCCTCCTATTCTCAGTTCTTTGTTTTTTTATTCTTCCTTCTCCATTTTCCTCCTCCTCTTTCCTTTTCCCTCTTTTTTCTTTCTTCTCCTTTTTCTCACTCTTGTCCTTTTTCTTCGCCCTCTTTTTGCTCTCCTTCTCCACCTCCTCCTTTTCCTGATCTTCTTTCTTCTTCTCCTTCTCTCCCTTCCCGTCTCTCACCTTCTCCTCCTCCTCTTCCTCTTCTCCTACCCTTACCCCTCCATTCACATCTGTCAACTCATATTCATCTCCCTATCCAACAGTAGTTGTCAACGTGCATTTCAAACTTTGTCAACTAAGTTGAGACACCCCTTATGTCTTATCACAGACATCCATCCCTCTCTGCTTAACTTACGATCTCGTCTCATTTTCCGAACTGCAGTCTCCGATCAGATACGAAAATTCGAAAAGCGCTGTTGACTTGTGATAAATGAATTATTTTGTGTTGATTGGATGAAGAAGCTTCATTATTCTTCCTGTTTTACTTTCTTCAACGTTCATCTTCAAAACTAGTTTACATACTTTCCTTCTTCAAAACGGTGAGTTTCGAGTTGCTAATAATTAATTGTCAGTTTCAAGAGAAATAAATAAGAATTGTTTGAAAATATGAAAACCCCTACAGAATTTAACACTAATATAATAAATAATTCGATAAATTTGGCGAAGTCCATTAGTCCAACATGGTTCATAAGAAATGTGTTTCTCACAAACTTCCAAAATTGGAAATGCCTTTACAGTGATAGGAAAGAAATTAAGTAAAGAGGCTCAACTCATCTTCTCCAAAAATCGGAAACTGTTGATTGTATGAAACTGTTGATGTGATCAAGATATATGAAGTATTTGATTCTTCCAATAGCTTTATTTTGTATCAAAACAGAATTTATGGGGCACGGGTCATCAATTTTGCTTTATACGATGGGATTTGTGTGCTGATGCATCTCGCACTTGAATGAGCTGAGGATCACACCAAATAATACCTAACGCACGAAGCAAAGGATAGGAAAGTTTATCGGAAAAGCACTTTACGACCCATAGGAGCGTCGGAATGGTGTGGAGCACATATGGGTGGTGGATGACGGTTGGTAGATGCAGCACATAGCTCATCGAGGCTGAAAGTGCTAAAAAGATTTGAGAATGATTCACGACTCGGCTTCCCAAGTTTAGCTTGCTGAGAAAAAGTTGCGGTTTCCTGAGCTGAGAAAATATACGTTGATATATCTAGAAATAGTTTTGTTTACATTTATTGGTAAATTTGAGTTTGTATTTCAGCTCCTGTAGTTTTATCTGATATAAGTTAGAATCTTGACATTATATAGCATTGAAAAAAGTTTTTGTCTATCATCAACGCTTTTAACAGTGAGTTATATGATAGAGGAATGAAATAAGTTAAATTTAAATAAGTTAAGTTGACTTTTGAACTGTCATTTTTCTATGCTTAGGCATTCAACCAAAACAGCATTCATATGTGGTTGAATCCTCGAAGTAGATGAACTTGAATACAGATTGATTTTATAATGATCATACAGTGTATGTTTCAAATGAAACAAATATATTCAAAATAAAGGAATTTAAAAGATAACTAGTGTGCTTATCCAGTGGTTCTCTGAGAAAGGAGACGACTCACAGAAGCCGTAACATCAAACTATAGAAATGAAAAACATAGAAATAAGATTTATTTAGAATTTCTCACATTAATAACTTTTATATTGGAAATTGGAATTATAATACCTTGATCTATTATTTCTACTTTCTTGTATTCTTGGGTCAATTGATGAAATCATACATTTTTTCTTAACATTGATTGTAAAAATAAAATTTATAGTAGGTAAGTTTTTTTTAATCATTCTATCCAATCAACTTCGGAACAATATACATTAAAATAGAAATAAATTGAGGAATCATACATTAAAAGAAAGAAATCATACATGAAGACATTCAGAAATCATATTTCAATTAAGAAATCATACATTTTTTTAACATTTATTGTAAAAATAAAATTTATAGTAAATTATTTGTGAAAATCATTATTATCATACATCAACTTTGGAACAATATACACTGAAATGAAAGAATTCTAACATCGGAGTAAGATATATATCAAGAAATATAAGATATAGATATCGAAATATACTTGTAAAATACATACTACATTTATGTGAACACCGCCACAAAATTTTTCGAAGTACAATAAAACTCCGTATGTTGACATATGCAGAGAAATTTTTGTCTTACAATCAAAAGAAACGAATCCCAATATCTCGTATTCTGTAGGCTAGGCTACTATCTTATAAGTTATAAGAGTAAGTGCATTTTATTATATCTCCCATGCCCTTTCTCAGACGTTCGTAGTGCTGTATTGGAGTTCAGTATTGTCAAGCAGCATATAGCAACTTACAAAGCACAAGTTCTTCAGAAGTTGAGAAATGCTTCAGAGGGCGGCGATACAACTCGAACTTTATCCTTTGGCAACTTTTTTAATCTCCCACAACTAAAATCTGAAACAAATCACCGGTTTCTTGCACAAGTAAACTTTCAGAATTCCCTTCCAACTTGGGTATATTTGCTTCCACTGCTTTTTATAGCAGTTCCTTTCTCTGCCAAATAATAATTCAGATTTTCAGATTGTTCACTGGGAGGAAAATTAGCTGATTTCTGCTCTACATTTCCACCATTTAGATTCTTGATTGTTGATAAATTCGACTACCTATCAATTCGAACATCCTGTTCTTCAAAGAACAAAGAATAAAGTTGTTAAAATAAGAGTTGAATCATGTCTCCATTAAGAGTGGGTGGTAGTGGACGGCAAACTGCCGAACGGCACAATCAAGCCCCATAAGAACAATGTATAATTTCTATCAATCTCTTGGAGCAGATAGAGCCTCTACTTATGGACAGAATTTCACGTTCTTTATGTAATTGGGAAGAGAATTTCTATTCTCTAGGGGCGTTACTTTTTACTTTTTCGATTTTTAGTTTATTTTAATGATTATCACATAATTAATTAACTAAAAAAGTATTGAACTCGAATTATTGAAATATACTGGAGAATTAAATTCTCTTTCCAATGAGATAAAAGACGTGAAATTCTGTCCATAAATAGAGGCTCTATCTGCTCCAAGAGATTGATAAAAATTACATTGTTCGATCTTATGGGGCTTGATTTTACCGTTCGGCAGTTTGCCGTCCACTACCACCCACTCTTAAGCAGAAGGATAATAACATTCTATTAAGCAAAATTAGAATAATCATTTCCAGCATTATCAGAGCTACCGTAGGCTATCTAATAATAAAATTCTTATTGACTCTTGCTAGCACTCAAGGGATATTAAGACTTTGCTAGCAGAACTTATTTTACTTAATTAAGTTGTAAGTTGCTGTAGATTGTTTATTTCACATGATATTTGTAGATATTTCTCATAATGTAGATTTTTTGTAATGTTTTTGTGGAAAAATAAAATTCAAAGAAATAAGATAATAAAAACCCCAGCAAAAGATGCCTTCACGTTTCTACCATCAAAAATTTGCATCTCAAAAACTGCTATTATGGAACACCCATAAAATCATTTGAAAATTGAGAATAAAAGAATTTTTTAGTGATGTGTAGGTACTGAATATACCAATATTGGTAAGAGCAAGGATATTCATGTTTTGTTTTGTATAGATCCTGTTCTACTATTTTATGAAAATGTGATAAAGATTAGATTACAACATTACATACTTTGATGTTGGCTTTTGGGATACCGGTAATGATTGGTATAGTTTCATTGTTCAAGCAGTAATCACCGTTTTTTAAATCTTGGGATTCTATTACAATCATGGAAAACAGAAATTTGAAGAAAACAAAATTCAGTCTTCAGAGCTTGACGTTATGTAAAAATGATTTTCCTTGCAATTGATTTAATTGATTCTAATTGTTTTTCTAGCAGAACGTTTTGTTTCTGAAAAACCACAATAAAATTTGAATTTGAATCCAAATTATATAATTATTGATAACCAAAAATAGTATTTTTTCAAGATAGGCCTACTAGCTTCCACTCAGAAAATATCTCCCCTCACTTAAACAAAAAAAATATATAATAAAAACATTTTTTACAACTTCAACATAAAAATTAATCAGTATTATATTGCAAAGTTGACAGATACATATCCTCTTCCGAGAATAATGGACGCAGCATGACTTTTCATTTTTTCCATTAGAACAAGAAAGCTGCACAGTTAGAAGATGGTCACGATTCCATTTAAGAGTAAACATCAATATTGGATGACCGAGACTGCTCTGATATGGCGGAATACACGTCAGAGATGGGCAAACTTATCTCTTGGTAGCCATATTCTTGCGCCCCTAACATCTGGATTTCCCTGTTTTATTAACAAGGGATGGAATCTTTTTCCGAGAGGATTACGCCCAGCATTAACTTTCCACCCTCACAGGAGGAAAGCCGAAAGTCATTTCAAATACGCGTTTTTCGTTTTTCTTACAGATTTAGGAAAGTGATTACGGTACCACTGACTGCGAGAGAGTGGTTAAGGAAAATTCACTTCTCTAAAAAACATTGTTACCACAAGATATGCATTAAATCGTTATTAGAATTTGACATCATTAAAGCAATGTTTTATCATTTCAAAGAGAAATATTATATTTTTTCGTTTATTATTCATACCTATGAAAATATTAACATTATTCATTTATAATATAAATGGAAATATGATATTAGGATGACGCATAAAGTATAATAGTTCCTTAATAATAAGAAGATTAATTGTTGAATTGCATGAAAGTGAAATTGAAATTTTTGAGAAGTTGAAAGTGCATGAAATTAATATTTGTATAGATGTAAGGATAATAAAGCATGTTTATATTCACCGTAAAATATGAAATCAATTTATTCATCCTGAAATTTATCATTTATGAATCTAGAATTGAGATGATAAATTGAAACCCTTCACTTTTTAAACTTTATGCTTTCACTTTTGGAACCCTATGATTTAATTTCTTCAGAAAATATAACTTTATATTCATTCTTCTTGTATTCATCTATACTTCTATAGAGACTGTAAAATCAGTCTCTATAGGACAGATTATACAGTCTCAATATATTTATCTAAAGCATGTTATAGACGGGGAAAGTAGAGCTGGAAAGTAACTTGCGGAAAGTACTTTCCATAGCGTTACTTTCCACTAAATTTCCAATACGCAGGGAAAGTACTTTCTGCAAGTAGGCCAGGTTCTACTTGCCGAAAGTAGACTGTAGTCTGTCATAGCAATGAAGACATTTTGACAAGATGGGAAAATAACTCCAGCTCAGTCAATATTGGTTTAAAAATTATAAATGTGGTTTCAAATTGCAGAGAAGATTGTTTCGTACAATTTAAGACCAAATGTATAATTTTTGAAACAATATTTACCGAGCTAGAGTCATTCTCTCATTGAGCCAGAATGTCTTCTTTGCTTGGACAGACTATAGTCTGTTGTGAGATCGTGAGTGAGCATGATGTCGAATTGTGATGGGAAATATTGTGAAGCTTCCAATAAAGTAATTAAAGTAGGCTATGCCTACGGTAAATAGTGATTTTCAGTGAAGAATTGCAATTAGTTTTAATAGAAAAATAGTATTTTCCTATCTCATTAGAACAATATAGAAAACTGAGTTCTAATCAGTTATGTCCAGGGCTCACTCAATTCCTGACGATATGCACCAGTACTCAGTAGGCCTACCGGTATCTCGTCTCAGAGGAAGAGGGATGGGAGTGAATGAATTAAATTTTTTATTGAAATTATGGTAAAAATACACAACTAAAAGCTTCAAAATCACTCTAAAACGTGTTTTAATATGTTTACATTCCATTTCTTCTTGGGGGAGTACCTCCCGTTAGGCTTTTCCCCTTTGTAACAAAACCTTCTACTGTATTTTTACAAATTGAGCACTGGTATAGTCTGTCCAAGTAAAGAAGAAATTCTGACAAGATGGAAAAATGACTCCAGCGGGGTCAATATTGTTTCAACAATTATAAATTTGGTCTGAAAGTATAGATCAAAATGTTTCCTAAAATTTGTAACCAAATTTATAATGTTTGATCCAATATTGACCAAAGAGTTCCACAAAAGAAGACGAAGTAGATTAATACCTTTGCTATTACCTAACAAATGTATTATCAGTAGTTTCAATGTAATATTAATCACAATAATAAGGCCTATCATACTGTATAAACCACTAGCAGAACGAGACTACTAGCGGAAAGTGAGAAAAGTGCATGTTTTGACAGGAAAGTACGGGAAAGTATTGGCCGCTAGTGGTCACGTGACCCGCTACTTTCCGTAGAGTGGCAAGTAAAAACAAACAGGTTTGTTATTACTTTCCGGCAAGTCATACTTTCCGCTGAAGTGGAAAGTACCCCTTCAGACAGGGAAAGTGAGCGGAAAGTTGAAGTGGCAAGTATTTTCCGCAAGTTACTTTCCAGCTCTACTTTCCCCGTCTATAACATGCTTAACTGTTCAATTATGATGAAACTCCTACAAGAAGAGATTAACTACTTCTTCCATTCACCTACAGTAGGCTACTGAGGAAAGCGAAATAAAAACTTACAAATTAGCTGAACTTGATAATCCATTACTATGCTGTTCATCACAAAATAAAAACACATATTTCACCCCGAATTATCTCCTCTTTACAGCGGTAATACGAAAAAAGCATCTTCTTACTTTTGAGTAGGCTACAGTATTTTTAAGGAATTTTTATGGGGACACTGAGCACCTTTTTACAGTCTCGACAATGAAAAAAGGTAGTGAGTAACAAAATGTAAAGGACGAAAAAGGACAGATAGACCACATATTTATGAAGATCCATTAATCCCCGCAGTCAAGTTTAACGCGCCGCCCAAAACGCTTTATAAAAATTAATGTTTATTTTCCCAATTACCAAAGCTTTTATCTGCAGGTAATCTCCTTGCATTAATCAGGTGGAAAAGAGATGGAGTAGAGTGAGCGAGCAAGCATGGAGAAGAGGTAATCGATTCGAGTTTATAGGCAGAGTTTTAAAGGGTAGACAAAGAGAATTATTCGAAAAGTAGGTACCGTAGCTTCTTATTTGTGATTGGTTGCCTGATAATTAATCTTTTTAAGGTGAGCAGGAAATAATGATACGCATGAACACTTTAATACTCTCATGTAATGCAAAAATAATTACTCGATCTTTTTTTAGGTTTGGTATAGTTACCGAAGAAAATATTGATATGATGAAACGTATATTTTTGAAACAGTCAAAGAATAGTGTATGCCTTTTTGCCTTTGGTGAAAAATAAATTATTAATATTTATTATCTAGATCGATCTAGTATTTACTATAGAATTGGATAAAATATTACAGTATTTTAAATCGTAAAATAATATAAAATCGCGGTTTCAATCTCCATTTTATTGGAAAGTTAAGTTCCGTTTACTTATTAAACATAGGCTTATCAATACCTATTTTCTTTTAGGGCTACTGTATTTATTAAAACTTTAAAATAATTCAAAATTATTTTAAAAGGGGTACTTTGATTTTGATTCAAAGTTTTAATACGCTTATAAATATGGTTGCTTCATGTGATTCCAAAAACTGCAACTGCGATATTGAATTCATGTTGTAAGAGTCGATTAGAAAAAAATATACTGGATATAATAATAAACTACTGGGCTTCTACTCTATCTGGGCAGAGCTCATATAATGGGAGAATTGGAATAACCTTTCTCAAGGTATAAAAACCCCTCCAACCTACTCAAATTCAACAGCGACGATGCGGAATAATTTCAAATTGGATGTTCTGGTCTTCTATCTACGACAGTACAAGCTTCATTATAAGATACGGTAGATAGGTTGTAGGTATTCAGCAGTGTGCACACAGTGCACCGTTGATATAGTCTGTCCAAGCAAAAAAGACATTCTGGCAAGATGGAAAAATTACTCTAGCTTGGTCAATATTGGTTCGAAAATAATAAATTAGGTTTAAAATTTTAGATTAGAATGTTTCCTACAATTTGAAACCAAATTTATAGTTTTTTAAACAATATTGACCGAGCTGTAGCCATTTACATTTTGCCAGAATGTCTTCTTCGCTTGAACAGACTATAGTAGGGTGAGTAGAGAAGGTGCAATCCAAAAGTCGGAAAGCAAATTACTTTGGAAATTCTTTCATGCATTATTCACCAGACCATTTGCTAGGTGCTGAATAACATGAGAGGAGAGTCAGTGGGCAAAAGAGATGGGAAAGGCTGAGAGACAGTGAGTGTGTGAGAGAGAGAGAGACTGCGAGATAGTGAGTGAGAGAGAGAGAGTGAGGGTGTGACAGAGACAGAGGGAGTGAGGAATAAAGCGATTAATGTTGAGAGGGGCGCTGAAAATCCACAGATCACGTGTGGGAGGGGAGCAATACCAGGTACTGTATCCAATCACCACATTTCACTAATAAATTCTTCACTATCAGATGATCTTCAGCTTACAAGCCCCACGCTATTCTTGTTAATATCTTATCAGGGTAACGCGTCCTCCCCCAAAATGCTTACTCTACTAACAGTCTACACCATATTCAGAGTTCAGACACAGATAAGTTAATTTTTAGTGCGGTGCTGTGAGTACTAGCTCCATAGTAATTGAATAAATTGAATTTATCATTTGAAAACGCCTCAATGAATCCAATATATCGTTTTTTATGGTACTGATAAACCTGAAGCTGAACAGACATTCCTCCTCACATCACATAGGTCTTCTTCCATAGCATAGAAGTTCATACTCGTAGGCTTCACTTTTATAGCATACAGGTAGCTATAATTTAGAACTAACTATAGCCTACCTAGATATCACAATGCATAAACTCTAGCTATATTATTTATTCGTGATTCAAGTACTTCATCGATGCAATAAAAGATGGGGAGCACCATTGCATATACCTCTGGCTTGAAAACTAACTTTAATAATAATAATAAATACAATACGTAGGTAGTTCAACTGACAACAATCAACAAGTAGGTACCGTAGGTTTAGGTTTATCAGTACCATAGAAAACGGTATTGGATCCATGGGGCGATTTTAAATTGAAAATGATAGAGTCAATTAAGAATTGAATTTTATTCATCTATGTAAAACTAAAATTGATTTTTTTGTGAAAAGATCTATCTTAAAACACAAATAAGCGACCTTGGAGTTATATAAATATTCTATTCAAACCATTGTAAAATGACGTCATTATATTGGTATCCGAATCGTTCTTTAGGATTAGATGACGCTATTTCACAGCGGTTAATAAATTAAATTGAGCTTTCTGGCCGATAGTATAATAATAATTATTTCCAAGTTTATTTTTTTTTTGTATTGGATGTATGAAGACCCTCAAATGAAGCGTTTACTGCTCAGCAATTCCATATTATAATTTTACAGGTAGATCAATAATTAATTATCGAACTCTAACCAATGAAGTCAATAAAAAATTAATTCAACTCTAAATAGAAACTCAACATCTATCATAAGTATTTATTTGTATTTTTAATATTATGTAATCTATAATTAATTGGATTTGATTGTCATACGTTCATACCGTTCAATTTTGCAGATGTTTTTTTTTTTTTTGGGGGGGGGGGGTTAAGGTTCAGAACAGAATAATAATTATTGACGATATGAGTTCTCAAAGTTAGAATACAAAATTTATTAGAGCATTGAAAAATACAATGATTCTGGCACATACATAAATAATACAGAACTGATCATCATATATAATATTGTTATTAACAATAATTCTTTTCCAGAAAAATTGATTCTCATATTAATTGAAAAATTATTAATAGCTGCGTATATAATGAGGTTGAAACCTGAGGATATTTTAATGGACAGAAACAAGTCTGGTTATCACAGTTACAGAACGACTTCACAATAATATTGGATGATTATTTTTATATTCAAAACAGTTCCTATAAAAGGATAATATTAATATTGAATAATTATTAGTTATCAATTTCAAATAATACCTAAAAAATCAATCATTATTGGTGGATTGATAATATCTAGAGAAAAAATGCGTTTGTATTGACTGACAGTCCATGAATAAATTGTAAAATACTTTCATAAACATCTTTGATATTTATTAAACAAAGTTGATATTTTTCAAAGACATCGTTTTAACCGTGATACTTAAGACCTAAATTTCTTGCCAAAAAGCACAAGATGTCGGTATGCTCATCAATCTGAAACAAAATCAAACACAATATAAAATGAGCACATTTAAATGTATAATTTTCATATTACAAAATTTGAAAAAGATAACTGTCATAATTATTAGATGATTAGACTAAATTTATCAAGTATGTCGAGTTTACGAAATTCTAGGATAGACTTGTCGAGCAAAGAAGACATTTTTCAAAATTGTAGCTGTTAAATGCTGCCGGCAGTCGAAATGAAAATAGTCCCACTCTTACCTACCATTCGTCTCTCATCACATCTCATCAGCAGTACTAGTTTTTTTTTCTACGATGATGCCCACATGGGCTCCTAGGCCTGTGTGTGAATAATGAGAGTATGAGAGGGATAACGATGATGATGATGATGATGAGAGATGACTACTTTTAGGCAGTCGGGACCGACTAGTATGTTTGCAAAAGTGATTTTACACAAAAAATCAGAACTGCACATGCGTAGTTACACTCTTTCTTCAATCGGCCATTTTGAAGGAATGTTTCCTTTGCTCAACAAGACTATACAATATGAGAAGGCTCATTTTTTCTTAAAAGAGACATTAAAAAGTGAAATTGAAAATGGATATTAATTATGATATATGGATATTTAAGATTATTATCCATACGAATTTTACAGTGTACTTGGAAGTTTTATGAAGAAAACAACAATTCCTATAGCTGTTTTTCAAACGATTTATTTATTAAAATTTGAAAATACTTTTCAAAACTACATTTTTTTAATATAATAATGATCCAACTATATCACCAATAACACCATGGATAAATAAGAAAGAATGAGCTTTCCCACACCCATCAAGCACTTGCAGACTTCGCCTGGTGACATATAATCACGACATAATGGTAAGAGTTCATGAAATTTCATTTGTTTCTAAATCAACTTTGTTGAGACGGTTATAATTAAATTGATCCAAATAATACAAAATGATGAGATAGTGACCATGCAAAGTAGAAGTAAAATATGATAATAAATGAATTAATAGATTGAACTCACTATTTTTGCGGTAGGTTTTCCACTGCCATGACCAGCTTTCGTTTCGATTCTAATAAGTAGAGGATTAGTCTGAAAAATAAAGAAACATTCCAAATCATGAAAAGAAATTATTTACTGACATAAATATGAAACCAATAATGAGTTCCAGATATTTTATTGAAAAGGAAATAATAATCATGAGTTCACTGTTTTTTAGAGCTGCTAGTAATGTGTAGATGGAAATTAGACATCACAGTACCATTACTCACATTATTTCTCACATATATCATTTATACATATGTATTATTCATTTAAACATATTTCGTTCTCGTAAGATTCATTTTCAAGCGTCAAATGTCAATAAACAACTTCTAAAAATATATAAGGGGAATTTTTCCAAAAATAGTTACTTTTCGAAAAATTAAAAGAATGATTTAAAAGAAACTATTGTAATAAATAATCTAATCTGGGCCCTGGCTTATAAAAATTTTACAATCCACATTACTCATAATTCGTGAATGTTATTGGTATTTCTGTCTCATAAACGTTTCCCATAATTCGGAAATTTTACAACCTCAGCTGGCTAGTTGCTATGACATGGAAAACCCAAAACTTTGCTTCCAATGCAATGATTTGATGAACAAATTGATATATTATTATGAATA
The DNA here is from genome assembly GCA_017141385.1 of Sogatella furcifera. Classification (NCBI taxonomy): domain Eukaryota; kingdom Metazoa; phylum Arthropoda; class Insecta; order Hemiptera; family Delphacidae; genus Sogatella; species Sogatella furcifera. The sequence continues at coordinate 9,369,213 of CM029548.1, read as the reverse complement.
TAAATATTGATTATTATTTTTATTGTGAAATTTGAATAGAAATAATTTTTGTCGCTAAAATGATATCATAACCTACAAATCAAATTGTAATAGTCGGCCATTGAAGTACTTTCAACGTCTGCAATATTAGGGCAACAGCTGTTTTTCCAAAATTTGGAACATTGTAAATTGAACGTTTTATTGGTGAATCTACAATCCCGATCACTTGCTTACCATCAGAAAAACAAGCTGTAAATATTTATAAGCCAGGGCCCAGTACTATGATTTCATCTATAACCATAAGTATTGAACATAGAAAAAATATTGTTAGGGCAAAAATAATATAAAGGAAATGATTTGCAATACAGAGAAAAATATATGAACTTACTTGTTTTGGACTACTTCCAACGGTTTCTTGCAGTGTAGCAATGAACTTTAACGAATGCAAAGGCACAACTCTATCGTCATGGCTGGCAGTAGTCACAAGTATTGCCGGGTACTGAAAACAAAAACATAAACCGTATTGTAATAAAAAAGTTGACAACATAACTGACAATCAAAGAAAATGAGAGACAACACTACAAGATACGGCCCAAGACCCACAATACACTGCGCACCAAGTAAAACTCGACAGAATTGGCCTTTAAGATGCCATGCCTTCCGTGCATCTCACAGGCCATGCTAATTCTGTCGAGTTATAGTTTGGTAGGTTTCTCAATTCGGTTTTCACATTCGGAATGAACATAATATTGTCGTGTTATATTGGACTGTGCTCGGTGTGAAAGCACCCTCAGTCATCATAAAGGATTGTATGAAAACGCCAACATACAGTAGGCTAAATAAAACGGAAGAATCAAGTCTAACAACTCATTAATACTCTAACAACATAAACATTGAAAACACCATGATTCAAAATAGAACTGAAGCTGTGTGTCAACGGTTTGATTCCATTTCAAGAAGATACAAATGACCCCAGGTAGTGTCAATATGACGAACAGGCTCGCTTCACTCGCTTGCAAATTTTCCGACAGTGTCAGCAGTGTACTGCATCCTGTATGTCCATTGACACTGCTAACACTATCGCGGGTCCAGGGGACCGAGTGTCCTGGCTAGACGGATAAGGCGAGCGAAACAAGCATGCCGGGCAGTCCGATAATAATACAGGATGGGGCAGTCAATTTCATGTTATAGGTCTAATATGAATCTCACAGAATATATTGCAATAAATCGTAAGAGCACAAATTGAATTTTTGTTTTTGTACATAAAAATTGTTACTTTTGGAATATTACTCCAGTAAGGTGGCGACCATAATTTTGCACACATTTTTCACATCTCACAATTAAATTCACGATGTAAAACCTCTGGTGTTATTGCACGAATCTCCTCTGTTATATGATTTTCAAGTAGGCTACTGTATTGTTATTGGACGAGTCTCAAAATTCTCAAAGAATTCGTATAGAAAGAAATCAGCTTAGATCGGGTGATCGGGGAGGCCACTTAATATCCCCATTGCTACTGATGGACGGTTCAGAAGAAGATTTCTCATAATGTGAATTGCTACTCTGGCCGTATGGCTAGCTGCTCAACTGGTTGACATTACGTGTTCTCAACCACATGAAATCGTCAAAGTATAAAATTAAGTGGATTATTTATTATAATGAGAAATTAGTAGTAAAAGCATTAGCATAATATTATTATACCTGAACATCTCCCGCAGGCTCTTTGACGTTGTGGAGTGGTGAAAATTTGTACAAATTTTCAAACTGCTTGGGTTGATCCGAACAGCCATAGTCCGACACCCACATGCAGCCAATTGTGAACAAGTGGTATCTCAGCATGTCCAATACACTGCAAAACACACAATCATTTATTTCATCATAACAATTTCAAAATAAAAAAATCAACCAATCAACAAATTCGAGAAATTAATTCTATAGGCAATTACGCTTGAATCAATGCAAATAGGTGCATACGGATCTAAAGGATTTGTAGCTCGTTCTTTCGAGGTAACTTAGTAATTATTATTATTGATAGAGTAGAATATTTTAATGCTATAGAACTATTACCGTCTAATTTTAGCTTTACTTTAAACAACATCAAATCCAGATAAGTATATTATTTTGTTCTAGTATCTTTTTTTATTTATGGGCTTTCAAAGTTGTCTAGTAACTTTTGAGACACTTTGTATCAATATCAGAAAAATTTAAATGATATTTAATTTGAGTATTTCGAAAAGTTTGCACTTTTCAGCATGTTTCAATGTAGCTTTTGAAACACTCTGTATTTATGAATACGACACTATATTTAGAATAATGCACTACCGCACTACATAAGGCATTACAAATAATATAGGTCACAATCTCACCCGCACTGGACGATGGCCACTCTGAACAGATCAGGCCGCTGGTTGCTGCATGCGGCGGTGAGCAGTCCGCCGTTGCTGCTGCCATGGATAGCGAGGTGCGAAGGCGACGTGTACTTTTCGGCGATCAGGTGTTCAGCCGCTGACTGGAAGTCGTCGAACACGTTCTGTCGGTTGAACAGGCGTCCGGCGTCGTGCCACCGCTGACCGTACTCTCTACAATTCAAATTCAAAGAAAATAGATAAGACCAACAGCATTAGAAATACATACAAACTGCAGTATTAAAAAGTTCAATAATAATCTAATATACCCTACTGAAGATCACTTGATACATATCAGTGTAGCACCAGATTGAAGGCCCTTATCGACAGTGCGAGGCATGTGCCACGCATGCCTCAGGACACATGCCTCGGACTGTCGATACCGGGTTAGCTCGCAGCGAGGCAAACGCGGCGCACAATTCGAGGCGAGCAGTGTTCTTGTCGGTAAGAGGGCCGTGCTCAAAGGTGCCTCGCTCCGAGGCGTGTGTCAAGTGGATACCTGTCCTGTTTGCCTCGCAACGCACAATTCTACGAACCAACCTCCAAATTGTACCTTATTCCTATGCATTTTTGTGATTCAGAATTCTATTTGGGTGCAGAAATTGTTAATAGGCAATAATAAACATTTATTTACTAATTGAGCACAAACTATCCTCCTAAGTTCAAATGATCAATGTGTCTCCCCCGCTAGATGGCGCTTGCCAATTGGTTCGCGTGCTTGCAGCAAGCATAAGTGGTTACAAACATTGAAAGAACACGCATGCCTCAACCCGAGGCATGCGCGGCACATGCCTCAACCCGAGGCATGCGCGGCACATGCTTCGCACTGTCGATACGCGGCTTAACAGTGAATATTCTAAAAATTGGTAATATCTAGTCTTCAATCAAGTCTTGATAGAAATTCATGAATTTTTCAATTTTATACTGTTTTACAGTCAATCACACAGGAGAAAATCACAAGATTTGGTTATAAATTGGATACTGTGCTTTGCGAATTGAACCTATTTGAGAGCTATAAAGGGGCGTTGTGTACTTGGTGATACGTTCACTTCAAGATGATACATTCAAGAATCTACCAAGACATGTTTCAAATTAAACAATAATTGAAATGAAAGATTTTGTTCGCATTATTGATATGTTATTATTGTTCAATTCGATACGATTATTCTTGTGCATCTTCTTGAATGTACAATTATTTCAAAGCGTGTACACAACAACGCTTTCTTACACGAGAACAAGCATGAGATAACACCGTGTCTGGTGAGATTTAAATTAATAATATCTATTCTCAATTAAAACACTAAGATGTCTAGGTATGCATGTTTGTAAACGCATCATGGAAACTCAAAGATGACATACAATCACAAAAAAAGTTCAACTTACTTTCAAAACTTGTTATAGCAGACAACATCTTTGTTTTTCATTATATATGTTAACAACGATGTAGACCAACACAACAATCACAAAAAATATATTTTCAAAATTATTGATAGATGACAACATCTTTGTGTTTTCATTACGAGATAACCGTTTTGCATGAGATGAAGTTTCACTGGAATAATCAAGTGAGAAGACAGAACTCACCCACCACCTCTGATGTTAGCTACGGCTAGGACTCCATTCAAATGCTGAATGAACACGACACGAGTGATGCTGAAAGAAGGCTGAACGCTGATGTTGAAACCTCCATATCCGTAAAGCAGGGTGGGATTTTTTCCGTCAAGATTAATGCCCTGCAAAATTATGTTATTTAAAAAAAGTTTAAACTTAATACCCTACCAAATAATCATACACTAAGGATTATACAGTTCAAAGAAAAATATTAATACGATTAAGGTTATGTGTAAGAGAGGACCTATGAGTCCTAACTTCGCCTTTGTGAAACGACAATAAATAAATAGATTAACAAATCATTAACATAACTAGCTCAAAATACTGTACTATACAATGTAAAACATACGTTTTACAAAATGATCCAATAAGTAATTAAACAATAATAAAAAATATTTTAAATTAATTCGATACTAATTTAACTGGAATGAAAATTATTCCATTGAACTGAAAAACAAACGAATATGATAAAAAGAGGTCTGGACAGATTTTACAGTCTAAATAAAAACATTATTAATGTAAAATGTAAAAATAAATTATCCTTATAACGGCGTAGAACAAAAATATCATTCGGCTACTATACCTAATTTACAATAACTTTGCCAATGCTTTATCAAGTCGTGTATTGGTTTATCGTGGTTGAGGTTGCCACCCCATATTTACATGCACAAAGTTTCTTTATTTCGACTCAAGTTATTGTGAATAGGATATAAGTATGAATTATAAAACGAAATTCGGGTTTTCAGAGAGTGATGACCACGTGAGCTCTTAGGCTTGTGCATGTGTAATGAGAGGTGAGAGGGATGATGATGAGAGATGAGGACTTCTTTCCGGGACCGACGGCTTATCGTCTCCACCGGAAGACGAGGTGGCCGTATCAATGTGATTGTGCTGTGGTCAAAGGATTTTTCCCCAGTCAGGAATTGAACTCAAATTCTCTTGACTACCAGACCTGCGAGTTATCACTTACTCCAACGAGCCACCCAAGTTATGGAAGAGAAATAACTATAATATTCCTGGATATTGTTATAGAGTTAAAAAATATAAGCTCAATTCTTCAATTCAAGAAAACCAAAGTCACATGGATGATAAGTTTAGCCCATTCAGTTCAAGAAAGAACAATAGAACATGGATGCATCCATTTCACTTTTAGAAGTAAAAACCAACAGAAATTTAGACTGGATAGGTATAATGGAAAGAAATATGATTTATGAGTACTGTAAAAATCAATATGGAAAGTGAGCTAACCTTTTTATGGACGATGAACATGGGAATTCTGGTTCCATCTTTGCTCGTATAGAATACTTGTTTCGCTTCACAATTCGATGAATCGAAGCCAGGCACTTTGATTTCTCTGAATACCTGTAAAGAAAATATTTACTCGATTTTCGCAAATACAAGACAAAACAAATCAAATACGATTAAAGAGCGGTTAACTTATTGCGAAAATAATAAATTAAAATAATCAATCATAATACAGAAAAGTTTCAAAGTGAGAGCACGAAAGCAAATTCATAGATCAGTTTTGGAGGAGAACAACCATCATTTCTAAAATAAGGTTTAAAGAAAGTTCAAACATGGAAATTATTATTTAGCTGATGTCAAAAATTTAGGCGGTTTCGTCTGCTTCTTGTGCACTTAAGTGTTTAATTGACACTAGCAGCTGATTTTGTCAATTATTAGAGTGGTCATTTAGCTTTGCCTGGATGACGTTTTTGAAATCAAAAGAGACAATAGATGCGTTACATCAGCTGTTAGTTGGTTACACAACGCACAAGAGACAGACGAAACCGCCCAATTTTTTGGCTTCAGCTATAATTTATACATCCGTCAATAACATGCCCTATCAGTGAAGTTTAGACTAAGTATATAAGATTTATCAAGATGTTACCATAATTCAACAAAAATAATTCTGAATTGGAACTTTCGGTGAGCGAATATTGACGAAATATCTGATTAGAATACAATGAATACAACTAACCAACAATTCTAGAACAACTATAAGTTACCAAAGTAAATTTGTTGAAATATTTAGGTTCCGTTGAATTATTGTGCAACTTCTCAATTTTCCAGTAACTAATCACTGAATGACTGAGAAACCAGACATTAATAATTAATAATAGACATAATATTAATAATTAGAGAATAGAATAAGCAAAATATTAATAATTACTAAATTGATTTATATTGATACACATACTTTGCATAAATTAAAGTTGAATTATACACACATGAATGAAACACATAAGGTAGGTTTCCATCAAGACGAAACACATGTCAGGCACAAGATGTAATAGAAACACGAAGTTGTATAGAGCAACGCAAATAAAAATAAGTATGCATTGTTCTAACTTTTACAACTCCGTGTTTCTATTCCGGCATGTGCCTGTGTTTTGTAGTAATGGAAACCTACCTTAACGGTAACGTAGAATATAGAAATAATACAAGTTATAATGTAAGCATTAAACTAACTTTTGGCTCCAGTTCAGACTTGGTAAGATCACAATGGTAGATAATGCCAGGCGTGAGAAACGAGGTGAATTGGTAGAATATATCAGAGTACTTTCTTTTGCCAGAGTAGCCTGAAATGCAGCCCATCTCTAGAGGAAACGCCTTCAACAATTTACCCGAACTCAGATCATGCAATTGAAGGATATTCTGCAAAATGCAAAAAAGAAACATTAATTAAATTATGAACAATGAGATGGTTGAGAAACAACTAGATTTTACTGTATTCGAAAAAGGATAGCTTGGAAATTCATCAGAACTAATAGAAAATGAACTTTATACTAATAAACTTCTGATAATATTGTAAGAGACTGACTGGCCATTCAAAAATTTCAATTAAATAAACTAACTTCAACTAAAATAAACAACTCAAAAATAATATTTCGAGCTCACTATTTAATGAGAGACAAGTTTTTGGCTCTTAATTTGAAAAGATTAGTCATAAATTGTGGGAGTTCCGTATTGATGTTTGTTAATTATTTCAAGGCCTCTTTACACGGCGGTTTTCGCAATCGTATAAGAGATATTTGACAAAGCCGAAAATAGGGGATTTTGGCTTGAAACCAAGTGTTTTATTACTTTTATTTCTATTACTTTTATTTCCTACACCTACGTTAGAAAGTTGCTGTTCCTGCATTGATTACAATACCCAAAATCTACTTTTCCGCTCTAGTGCAGGAATAGTATATTACATGATGAGTGTGGAAAAGGCGTTTTTACAAACGAATAATTATGTTCTCCAAACGAGCGGTACGCAAGTTTGGAAAATAATTATGAGTTTGTAAACTTTTCCACACGAATTATGTACATTTTTTTGTCATACTAGACTGAGAAGGATTAATTAAAACCTTAAACAACTGAAAACATCAACTGAAGCCAACATAACACCAACACAACACTAGAACAAACGCACACACTGAACTGTCATGGCAGCTCGTTCGACTTGTCAGAGTTCGGAAAAAACAGCTGGGCTAGATTTTCAGTGCTGTAATAATCATCAAAGTGATTATTCCCGCATCCAGAACAGCTGATCTTTGATTCTCTTGTAAACAACAATTTTCCAAAAGCAAATCTAGCTTGGAAAGTTGTGTATTACATACAAGTAAAAAAAATTTTTTTCTACAACTGCGCGTAAAACAAGATTTTACGAGCTGAATTCTCCTTGTAAAGAAGCCCATTTCTGAGGCGAATCTTCATTACGCTCGCTAACCATCTGCGCATGTGCAGTAGAATTACTTTACGCTCGCTAAGCAACTGCGCATGAGCAGTAGAGTTACTTTACGCTCGTTACTTTAAAGTAAGTTACTTTACTTGAGTACTGCTCGTTTGGAGAACATAATTATTCGTTTGTAAAAACGCCTTTTCCACACTCATTATGTAATATACTATTTCTGCACTCCAGACTTGCAACTTAACATCAGTTTTGTGAAACATTTCAGGCTAGTAAAGTCTATTATGCTCTTGAAATCATGTTGATATCACTGGCAAAAGTTAACCTAACATAACCTCTAACGAACCCCAACGGGGCAGTGGATAGCGACGTGGACTAATATTTCACTGCTTACCAATCAGGGGGGGTTTGAATGGTGAGTAGAACATTTTTTTTTTGCCGATTATTTTCAACTTAGAACAACTTCCAATATTATTTTACTTGGAAATAAAAGTAATAAACGACCTTTTGAGATTTTTTGGTATAAAAAAATTGAATTAAAAATTAAAAATGAAAAAAAAAATTAAAACTTAAAAATAAAAAATAAAAATTTAAAAATCAAAAATTAGAATTTAAAAATTTAATATTAAAATTTTAAATTTAATAATTGAAAACTAAAAATTAAAATTTTCAAAATAGCGGCCGACTGAAATATCAATTTCGAATTTACTGTTAGAAGTAAGGTTTTATAAAATTCTGTATCATTACAAAAATTTAGAGCTTTAAATTCTGAATAAAATGATGCCTAATTTGTCATGATTCAATGATAAATAACTAAGATATGACAATTTTAATTTCAATTTCAACCTTTCACATTCAATATGGTAGCTGTAGGAAAAATTTAATGTGTAATACGGGCACAAAGTTTCTTTGCTGCACTCGAAAAACTATTCCGCACTCGCCTGCGGCTCGTGCGTAAGTGTTTCTCTCAATGCAGCAATATCATACTTTGCGCACTGATACACAAATAACTATTTCTGCTAATTCGAGTTCAATACCTGGGCCCTGGCTTATAAACATTTTACAATCCACATTATTCATAATTCGTGGATTTTATGGGCGTTTCTGTCTCATAAACGTTTCCAATAAAAAGTAAATTCTACAGTTTCAGCTAATTGAAAAAATGACATGAAACGAATTTACCTCAAGTAAATAGAATATCGGAATAGTCCAATGCTATTCCTTTAAATCCAAAACTTTGCTCCTAATTTAATGATTTTGATATATAAATTGATTTATTATCATGAATGTATTTAATAATAAATATCAATCATTATTTTTATAGTGAGATTTGAGTAGGAATCATTTTTGTCGCTAAAATATTATCATAACCTACAAAGAAAATCTTAAACAAACCAAGTCAGAAGACCCTAGCCTTGTAATCTAAAATGGCCGCGATGATTCGAGTTTGAACAGCTGATATCGTGAATTTTTCGTCTGACCCAATTTACATAGACATATAACCTACATCTTAAACCTTCATCATTCATCCTTTGCTTAACCCGGGTAAATACTTAAAATTCATAAATACCCGGGTATATTGGGTATTTATTGAATCATTGATGTTTGTACCCCTGAATATGTTATTATTGGCATTGATGATATATTGGCATAGTAATAGTATTATTTAATAGTACATAGTTATAATATTATAAAAAATTATTTGCTATTTTCAATGACTTTATATAGTTTTTTTTCTAAGTATTACTTGAAGTTTCGAATGAATAGGATTCTTCATGAAAAAACTGGGTAAATAAGATTAGACAAACTCTGCACGAGTTTTATGTATATATTTCTACTCTAAACTATAGGCTACTAAATAAAAATAATAAATTAGAAAAAAATTAAAACCAATAGTTACAAACTTGAAAATCTCGCGAAGCATGTTGAGGCTATTTAAAGACAAAAATAAGAAACTAACTCTTAGAAAATGTTTTTGAGAATTTTTGTGTCAAGAAAAACCTATGGAAGTTCTATGCATATTTTTATGTATCTACTTGAAATTGTAATAAATCTGTAATTTTAATTGAATCATAAATTAAAATTCTGTAGATGGAAACAAATAATATTGAAATATTTTTCAAGGCTGATGAAGGGCATAAAAATGGATCGAACTCAAACATTCAACTTTAAATAAAATTAATTCATTGGGGAATTTATTATATCAACATTCTAAAAATGAGAGGCCTATTGGCATGGATTGGGATAGAGCACGTGTAGTTTAGGATTGCGAGAAATGTTTTTCAGGTGTCTTGGATGTAGGCTTTTCATGAAAAAGATTCCTGAATAATATCCTCACTTTAAAATTTTGCAAAATATTTTCCTGATGAAGTAGGTCTTTTCTGTTCTCTTGGAAATATTGTGCCTAAATAATACTTAGTATAGTCTGTCCAAGCAAAGAAAAAATTCTGGCAAGATGAGAAAATGACTCCAGAAATATTAGTTTGAAAATTATAAATTTGAGACCAAATTTATAATCTAAACTGATATTTCTGGAGCTAAATCATTTTCTCATCTTGTCAGAATGTCTTCTTTGTTTATTCAGACTATACGGTACCATAAAAGAAATCTCAATAAAAAACTGAGTAAATAATCTGTTTTATGTTTTTCCAATCACATAAAGAACGTGTTATTTTTTCCATAAATAACGGCGCTATCTGCTCCAAAAGATTAATAAAAATTACATTTTTCTTATGGGGCATGATTTGGCCGTCCACTACCATCCACCCTCAATCAGATTCGCTCGTATCAATGGCATAATGTAATGCTTTCTCAACGAAATCGTCAATGAAGTCAATCTTTATCAATGAAATCATGACAGCACCACATTAGAAAAATAGTGAACATGCTTCTATTGTTATTTCGTTTTATTATGTTTTTTCCCTAGAAAATGGATTGCAAGTGAATAGTGATACATACTAGGTCAAATTCCCCTCTCTTTCAACGCTAAATAATAATAGTTATTAATAAAAAAAAAACTTGTCATTTTCAATAAGATTTAACAACACAGATACAAATGAAATAATAAATACCCAGTACCCGGGTATTTATGTCAATGATGCTCGGAAGTTAAATGCTATTTGTCACTGTATAAAACATTTTTGTTTGCATTTTGTCATCATTTCACTATCATTGAAGGCGTTTGAATGCAAAAAGACAACTAAATCTTTTCTAAATTCAATAAAAATGATAAATACCCAGTTTTTGGGTATTTACCCGGGCCTCGGGTAAATACCCAGGTAAATACCCAATTTATATTTACCTACCCGCTGGGTATTTACCCGACCCACATCACTATGTACCTTACATAGTTATGTATCGTAGTGATATTATAGATCTGTACCATTATCTAATCATCAATTTTAGAAAAATATACAATTTACAGAGCAAAGCTACACGTTTGATCCCAATTTTATATTCAAATGAATGGGTCTGAATGTTGATTGTTGGTATTCACCTTCACATCATGAATGTAGCAGAGCACCAATTGATTCTGGTTCACAGCAGCAGCCCAGTCAAGTACATCGTTCGAATGTTCTGGAATGGCAGTGGTCCAGTTTTCTTCGGCGGGATTTTCAAAATTGATTTTCACTAATCTGTAGTTAGGTGCGCCCTTGTTGGTTCTAAACAGGAATTCTGGTCCATCGTTTGTGATGTACTGAAATTGATGAATGATAACAGAATAAAATATACATAAAAATAAAAGGTATCAAGAAAATGCCGCGTTCATCCATAACTATTAAAGTCAAAGATTGAGCTTTATTCTATTGAAAAACTCCTTTAAGTTGATCTTATTATATTTAAGGAAGGATGAAGACGAATTTCAAAAACCACAGAGGGTAATGAATGGCATTACTATCAATAAGTAAACTCGTCGGGTATGATTAATAAGTTGTCGGTACTATGTCGTATTGTTGCTATGATTTTTCATCGAAAAATTAGCCATCCTGAATGGGTTTGTTTACTTTGCCCCAAGTTATTGTGAATGAGGTAACTTATAGTAATATTATAAAATTACTACAGTGAAGACCTCTTAGTGAAAGAGGTATAGTAATTTGGGGTAGGGCTAAGAGGGCTAACTTACATCAAAGTTGGCTTCCAGCTCGTGTACAACCTGGACAAGTTTGAGTTTGCCATTGATGTTGCCATCGGGTATCGCGTGCAGGTCTGAGAAGTACAACAGCTGATCCTTGCAGTCCTTACAAGGAAACAGAATCAGCCACCGGCCGCAGTCACTCACTTCAGCGCCTCTGTAGACAACCAAAAAACAAACATTCTTGAATCAAATCAAAATCTCGTTTATTCCACAACTATTGATATATAGTAAAAGAAAAAGAAATATTTCATTTACCAAAATGAAGCTATCTTAAAAATACGTTACTAGACTAAATTTTTATTTATAATTATGTAATAGGAATGAGCACTATAGCCTGTGCGTTGTCTCGAAAATTTGACAAGCGTGAATGTACCTGGAGCAAAATTGAAGTAATTGATTGCTAGAGCGGTTTTAGTAACTAAGTTCATGATGTTCCATACCTTAAATGGAACAACAGAAAAGACAAACTATTCTTTATTCTCTCTAGCTTATGGGTTAAAAGGAAGAGGGGGCTTACATACCTCAACTTGACCCACTTAACTTTTACAAAGTACAATCATTTATCCATCTATCTATCTTAATTGAATAATAAGGCCTTCCATTGGACAGTAATTTACGATAATGTATTAGAACAATAATTGATGAGAACAATGATGAGTACGATTTGTTTAAAAATAAAGTAAAATATTCTATTTTATCGATGAAATTAATACAAACAATAATTTACAGATACTTGTTACGAAAGTAACAGCACAGAGAAGGTAAGGTAGATTCACCTTCTCTGCGGTTAATTAATGTACTTCCTACTTGTTAAATTATATTATCATTTTTCTTCAAGATTTCTATTGGCCATTTCACTCCCAACTACATTAATAGAAGAACTCAATAAATATGAGGAATCTAGTCTACATTTGAAGCGCCATAGAAAATTTTCAAGGCATGCATTTTCTACATGCTTCGAAGATAATGAGCATCAAGTTTACAGAAATTAGGCTGTGGTGATATTCCGGGTTGCTAGGTTCCGTAGCAACCGCAAAAACGGAACCTAGCAACCCGGAATATCACCACTTTCTTCCCCGCTAGATGAAGTCTCTGTTTGAGGGAGAGGCGCCAAATGTTGGATGCTCACTGTCGATAAGCAGAACGCTACGTGGGAACAGTGTGGAAGACAGTAACTCTAGCACTACGATCACTTAATCTACGGCCGGAGCGATGGGAATCAGCACTCCCCAATGCTCTTCATTCGATACGTTCACTTTCATGTACTTCCACCAATGCGACGCCACACGAAAGAATGTTCATACATCCTCGACGATCGAACGCTGGCGTCTCTCTGCCATCCTGGCTCACCCCGGGGCCAGTGTGGCTCAAGAAAGCGGTGAGGAAATCTAAACGAGACCCGTTGGTTGAGGAGGTAGAGTTGTTGCAAGTAAATCCTACTTAAGCATTCATAAGACACAAAGACGGCCGAGAGTTGACAGTGAGCATTCAACATTTGGCGCCTCTCCCTCAAACAAGAGACTTCATCTATCAGAGTAGAATGTGGTGATATTCCGGGTTGATAGGTTCCGTAGCAACCGCAAACAAACATTTTATTCTGAATGTATTTATCATTTCATAATGTCTCGTTCTTGAGTCAATAAAAACCTTAGTTCCAAAGGTGTTTTATTTATCGATTACTACATAGGCTACTCATATTTGAATGCAATCTATCAAATTTATTTAGCCTACTTCAAATCTATGCAATTAGCCTAATCAAGTTCATTTACTGCCCTCTTCATTTTTCATTGCATAATAATCCCGCAATGTGATTTGAAGTGATGAATACTTTGATTTTTTCTGCATCTCTGAGTATATACGTGATTCAATCAATTACTTTCATAAAAGTATATTTCTGTAGATGAATACTTACATGATGAAATTCGGCTCTTCAGGAAACTCTACAACTAGGACATCCTCCGACTGAGGCGTTCCAATTCTATGATAATACAGTTTCTGATTCTTGTTGCAATCAGTTTCTGATCCATCAGCTTTTCCCACCTGATCGGGGTATCTCTGTGGGAAAAATCAATAATTAAAAACCAGAAATTCCTCATATATTACGAAAATCACATCTATTATCAATAATACATATAAATAGGAAAGGCACAGAGTGAGCCAACAGACGAACAGAGAAAGTTTTGAGTTTTAATAAGTGCTACCGATCAAAAAGCAGATTATCCCTTAATTGACTTACACAAAATTTTGTCAACTTTTACTTACACATGCATTGGTTTGGTTTTAATATTCAAGAACACACTAGTTATCATAAAACCAGCTCCTATGATCTCAATTGAACTTTATAAAACTAGTTGAGATGAAACAACCTAACAGGTGTAACCATAAAATGATATAGTTTCATGAAAGTGACGTACCCCATAGAAAATACCTTTATTATCATGAGTCCAAGTCATACTTGAGCACTTGACTTTCTCCAAGACTTCATCGTAGTCTTTACCTGTAAAAATAAAAACGTATTGTATAATTTATTGACAAATTGAATTAAAATTAATCACGCTTAGCAATGTAGTCATCTTGCACATAGTAGCTACAAACCATTGAACTATCAGAATAAATTCAATAGAGAGTATGAATGTTATGAATATTCAGTATCTATTAATGGAAGACTTATTCAACTATTCATTCTTCAATAACTCAACTCATCTCATAAAACTACTTGAATAAATTTATTACCGTTTTCAGAATAACTATAGACCTATGATGACTTGAAAAGAATCCAGATGTGATGTTAGATATATTGTAAAATGTTCACTATTAATTAAGACGGATGCATGAAGTAATCAAAGATTCTAATAACAGGAAGTCAAATAAAGTTTTATACACAATAATATTATAAACCACAAACAAAAAAATTGTAATAGTGAATATTCTCCACAAAGACTGAAGTCTATGTGTGGGAAATAAGTTCATTCAACAGTTTAGACCTAGATATTAGTTTAGTTTCAATTAAAATAAGGAATTCTATGGAAAATCAATTCAGTTGATTGACTGGTTGTGAAGCAATCTGATCTGATAATAATTATTATAGAGTCACCAACCCGTATCAACATCTTTGAAATGAATAGTCTTCCAATCAGACCCGCTCTGACTCAGAGTGTAAGCAACTATCTTCTCATTTTCCGAGAACTGAATGCCAGTCAGGGCTACTGTTCCATCATCGGAGAGAGTGTTCGGATCCAGGAAAACCTTGGCTTCCGACGTCAAACTGTCTTGTACGTACAATACACTGCAACAGGACAAACACAATATTGAGTAACGTTCATGAATGGAATAGAATAGATTTTTTTATCCATTCGAGAATAGCCTACAAATAGTGAAAACGTCACAATCAACAATAAAATAGTAATATATGTGATGTCATACAGAGTTTTTAATATCAATAAGACACGTAAAATATTCATCTCAGGAAAGTTTCATATCATGGTTCCAACTTAAACCCAACCTATGGGGAACTTATACACAAAAACAATGGTTCAATGAGAAAATTCAGAAAAAACGTAGAAGAATTAATTGAAAGCAGATAGAGGATGAAATGATATTTATTAACGGATGGATTTGACTATTATATATGTTGCAGGATAGGAATACAACAGCTATCAACATAAGACTACTTCTGTTTTGATCTTGAAAATACAGTTCGAAGGTTATAACCATGATTAAAATTCGTTGGAGAATATTTTGATTGAAAAAGGAATAATAGGGCTTCCATCAGATAATGTATTTTCTATGGGTTGAAATAACTTCCAAGAGAATGTACATTTAAAGTGATTGGCCAATCTGATTTCTTTCTTTCATGAGAAATTAATTTCAAGACAATGAGTTGAAATAATCAATCAATTAATCTCTATATTTTAAAAGGTATCGGAAATTTTCAAAACTTTGAAAAAGTAGGTTATTAAGAAATTTGGAAGAACATTCAAATCGAAACACAAATTTTTAGCAGTCTACTCAATAAGCAAAACTAAGTTACATCGAAAATTCATGAAAAATGTGTAGGCTATTGTTTGGAATGTGATTGTTTTGAGAATAATATAAAAAAATCTTTATAAAGCTAAAGCTATAGCAAAAAAACTATTTAATGAAATAATCAATGGTAGTAGATTCTTGAATGAAATTCATTGAAAATTAGATAACTCCTTACCAAATGCACTAAACAGAAATAAATACAATTTGGGTTTAAACCAGTTTGTATTTCTGAAATAAATAATTAAGTTTACTTCTGTAAAATAAAAAGAATTAATTCTGCATGAAAAAAGTTATATGACTTCGTGTAAAATACATTTTCGTTTTGTTTCAGTTCGTTTGATTTCATTTAATATTTTACAATGTGTTTTGTATGCGCGCAGTATATTTACTTTTGGAAATGAACTTTCAATTTTTTGGCTTTCAATTGCTTTTATGAATGTTCTCATTAGTTTTTGATATCGTGGTAAGCCAACATGAGTCATGCTTTAATATTGGTCTAACTGAACATACTTCACTTCATCATATTTATTAACATCTAATTATACAAACAACAGCCCACATTCTTTCCGTAAATTTTTGATAAAGTTTTCGGATTGATTAATGTTATATTGATAGATTAATACACAGTAACATCTCATCACCTTTGATTCTGTAAACCAGTGTTCATGTAGTAGAAATATTTATCTCCATGACGGTACGGGCAAGAATATTTCGGATAGTTCCAGAGTTCAGTTAGTCTTTGGTTGATTTTCGTGCGGTCTTCGCACTTTTCCAAGAACGGCTTGGTGATGGCATTTTGAGCATCCACATAATTCTTTGTTTCTTCACTGTCTGGATCTTCCAGCCAACGATAAGGATCAGTTACCTGAAAATTTGGAGTGGGATCAAGTTGACATTCAACTAGATAAATTTGAAATTGAAAACAAATTTGTACAATGTGCAATATTGGCAATTTTTCTTGGACGAAATTTAAATTTCGCCGAAAATAAAAATAATGATGTGAAACTAATTAAACTATTTAGGCTCTTAAATATGCATTTTTTAAAAATTAAATTTTCAGTTTCATTCGTATGAATAATGTAGTAACTTAAATTTTATTTGTATTTCTTCAATAACTTATTTTATTACTTTACCTGAACTCCATTATAAGAGTCTACAGCAGAATCTACTCGTCTAGCTGATGGATAGGTGATCTTCATATTCACAATATTGGCTTTTTTGAGATTGTGAACAATGTACCTGTATTCAAAAAACGAAAATAATTTCGATGGATTTATGAGTTATCAAAGTAACTTAAAATAAAAATTGATCGAATATATTTCGCTATCTTCTTGTTTTCCTATCTAATTGAGAAACTCCGGTATAGTGACTTCACAAACTTTTAGTTATAAAATTATTAATGAAAAATATTTGGTTCTCTATAATTTGAAAAGGATGTTATGCCCATTTAGGCTATGTGGGTTCACTGCAAAAAAGCTGTGGGCAAAGTTGAGCCGAGCCATGACAGCCCCCTCTTCAAAGTGACCCATGAGAAAAGTCTAAAAAAATATTCAAAATATTACCATTGCAAAATTATTTGAGCCTACCTAATATTGTTTGGTAAACATGCTTCAAAACTGCTCAAAAAATCCACATACTTCAATTCATTCAAGCTCAAGTGGTACAATTTGAAAGTATAACGTCAATAAAGAGCTAACATTTCTTTAGGATATTCGATTAATTATTGTGATGATGAAATGAGTTAGTTGGGTTCTAATTAATTCTAATGACTGTTAGAATATAACAAGCAGACTACGATAGGAGATTGAAAAAATATCACACCTCTTGTTTGGAATATTGAGAGTTCTGATGGACTGAAATATCTTTGAAATATGACGCATATCATCAATTGCATACAATCTAACAAATCCCGGAATATAGATGTCCTCAGAAGATATTATAAATATTTATCTTCATCCTAAAAGAAGAAGAGTAATTTAACTCAGTATAAAATTTTAATAAAGGATTCCGCCTAATGAATGATATTTTCATTTCATTTTTTTTATGTTCTTAATAATGTTTTAAGGACATTCATCAATTTCAGCTTAAAGGATTAGCTGAAAGCTCACGGGTATTTTTTATCAAATAGTTTTATTCTAACTTTCGTTTCAATATTGTATTCAAAGTGTTATTCAAGTTATGTGAAATTATTTTAAAATTGTGTGCTTATTGCAGTTTTATATGAATAATATTGGAACAAAAGTTTTTCAACTCTAATTATGTAACTTATATTTTACTATAGGAAATCGTATTTTGGTAACTGTGGTCAAGGAATGCTTTTATTAATTAATGGCTTCAAGAAGACCATTCTAAAGAATAAAAGGAGATTTGACTTTTTAGAAATTAACTTACTTTAGAATTACAAAATCACTCACTGAAAATAATTTCAACTTTCACAAAACCATCTTGCAATATCAGTCAAAACTTTACTAAAACAGTCAAATGTTATGAAATGGAAAAAATGTTCTTTCCGACATTGTCTATTGTCTATAAATCAAGTTTATGGAATAAATCTCTAGTCAAGTTTACATATAGGGCCTATATTTCATTTGAGTTGAATGTAGTGATGTGGATCGGGAATATTCCCAGTGGGAAGGAACTTATGATTTGGGAATATTTCCCTGGCCAAGAAATTTTGGGACTTGATAAAATTGCTTTAAAATGATTGAAATTGATCAATCAATGAATGACAAAGATAACAATACTGCCACTTCTGATGACATTTGAAAGCGCAATTTCTTTGAGAAGTCACAATTAGGAGCAGTTTTTAGTGCTTAAGTAGAAAAATAAAGCCAGCATAATTTTCTGGAACTGGTTTTCCTGAATCCAAGTTGACTTTTTGAAATTTTCAATCGTTAAATTTAATAAACGCTTGCTCTGATTTTCTCAAGAAAATATCCAAGATTCAAGTTCTGACATTACTTTAAAGTTTAACACTGAAAGAAAGCTTGAGCCTATAATTTATAATATCACTGTGAATGACAGATGTTAACTGTGAATAACTTAGGTTAGAAAATATTATCACATCATCATCCAGAATATCATGATAAATCATCAAGTAGATTGTTTGAATCTTTATAAATGAGTTTTCAACGAATAATATGAGTAAAATTGAGTTATAAATCTTGATTTTTCAAGAGCTTGAGGCCAAAAATACGGTATGCTATGAAATTGTGTTACCTACTTATGCCGATTCTATATAAGTATAAAAATAAGGACATTAGAAATGCACAACTTCCATCCTCGAATTTAAATTCTTACCACAGAAAGCTGAAGAGATTGTTTTGTTTTTTTAGTTTACACAGGAAAATAGAACAGAATTGGAAAAACAGAAGGAAATTTGACTGATGAATGTTCAGCAGATTTGTGAAAAGCTGAAAATTCATCAAAGCGTCACTCCAGTGGTGCCATCTGCTAACCTACAAACAGTTAAATTTAGAAGGATAAAAATATTATGTGCAATGTTTCATCGAGAGTAATTCGATAATAAAATTAGATTTTGATACTATAAATGAATTGTCATAATAAAATACAATGATTTGAAACTTGACGACAAAATTTGTCAATTCTGACTCCTCTATTGTCTCTCTTATTCGATGTGATGTCACTTCGTCTCGTCTGCTGGGAGCTGTCTGCTCTACAGATTTTATTTTCAATTCACTTCAGGTTCAGATTCACATTGCGGTTTCGCGGTTACATTATTTTCTCTTAGGTCAAGTCAGAGAGCTTAGATTAGATTATTTTAATTTAGAAATTGTCATTACTAAAGACTTGATGTTCATGCATTTCTTTTCTTGAAATCTATTTACCGTATATTGTTATTGAAGCATATTTTATTCTTCATTGAAGTCTACCTTAGACAGAGTCCAGAGATCATAATAGAAACAGTCGGCTTTCTTCCTAGAACGTTCTTCAATTAAATATTATCAAGCAATTGGTAAGTTAAACTATCCAATTCCCAATTTCTGGGAATATTTTTGTAGATTTTTTGCATGACATTCATTACCGAGGTATAAGCTACAACGGTAAATTATTCTCATCACAAACAACTATTTGATTCATACATCATTTGAGAACTTGTTGATGTCATTGCAGATCTTTTTTCTGCATCTGTCACTCATCAAGTTCCTGAAGTCTGGAATTTTTCTGATATGTTTTGATATGCTGATGAAGTTTGGAATTTGTGGTAGAAAATCTAAATTGGCTACAGTGGAGCATGAGACAGATGCAGTTTTATGTCTCTCGATCTAGAGCACTAGACTAAGCATAGCTATGCTATGTGAGTAGAGAAATTTTATAGTTTCAAGGATTCTTCCCTTCCTATCTTGGGTTTATCTTTGACTCTTCCAGTGGACTTTGTTGTCCCCCTGGTCATCCTAGGGATTGGGACTGGGCCTGCACTGTTCCAAGTAATGAAAAACTACCTTGATTTACATTCTAATTTCTGCAGATGATGCATTTTCTTTGGGTCCTGGGTTTTTAGCAAGTCTTGGAGGCATTTGCAGATCATTCTCTATCTTCTACTTTGTCCTGATTCCTTGCTACTTCGCCCTCCCAGGATGTTAAATAAAGGCAGCGATTCTATTCTATTCTAATCGATGTCAGGCGAATGAAGACAATATGCCTACCCAGAGTTTCATTTGCAGCATGTCTTGAGGAATATGTAGCCTAACCCTCTTTATTCATTGAAGCTGTTGGATTTCACATGGAAATGTAAACTGTAAAATTTGTTTTGTATAGCTCAAGTTGAGGGGCCGGGTGAATGAGAGGTACCTAGTGATGTATCATAATACGGTACTTATTCACATGCTTTTCCACTGCCACCCTTGGATTCCTCCTGTGGGGTCATTCAGCATTCAGCTGCTGATGTACTAAGTCTTTAAAATAGGACTGAAAGAATAATAAAATATGTGGTGTAATATGTGCCCACTGCAAACCCATGTATGCTATCCTGACTGTCATCAGTCACTACTAAAGTCATACTCGGCCTGATGTATGTCAAGAGTAACCAGTAAATTCTGACTAGTGATGTTCACCACCACAACGCCAGGTATTATGAGCTGATTGCTGTTCCTAGAAGGTGCCTTCACAAATCGCAGGCTAGCTACATGATCTTATCACTGAAATTTTTCGTACTAGTCGACTTTGGAAGCAATGGCCATTGATAAATAAGTTACCAATTACTAACCATACCTAAATTATCTTAAATAACTCGATATCTCTGATCCAACATAATATTAATAACATCAGCAATATCCCATCCACAACTACCCAACAAGTGAAAGTTGTAATTCCCTACCAAATAATCATAAACTAAGAATGATACAGTATCCTTTGGGAGATTGGCTTGTCGTTAGGAAACATAGTCAATCGTTTACCATTTATGGAGTAATATTAATTTTTGCATTAAACTCTTACTGATTACTGGATATTGTTTACGGAAGCTAGTTTATGGTTGAGAGGATAAACGTGCTAACTACACGTTACCTCTATGGAGGTTGATGATTATTCAGCTATGCTGTATAGGTGGAGTGAATATGAAACTGGCAACCAGCTGGTAGGCCTAAGCCCTTCATGAGCTTAGTACAATAATAAATTAATATATCAGGTTAGTATAACGGACCTTTTTAATAAACTTTTCCATGAATGTAATAGTTACAGTATGTCATAGCGAATTGAGCGATAGCCTACTCTTCACTTGGAACATGCATAAGCTCAAATTTAAGTAGCCTGTAGCGAACGGCAAAAAGTCAGGCGGTTTCGTCTGTCTCTTAAACGTGATCACCTAAGCGTAGCTCTACATGACAACCCCAACTGACAACATCAGCTGTTGGAGCAGACGAAACCGCCATACATTTTAGCGTCTGATAAACTGATATTTCAGTAATTCAGTTTTCTTTATCAATGACCAGCACTTGCTGGATAGATTGCGTCTAGTCTATATTCTAGTTTATAGATCTTGTATATATACTTAATACTACAAAAATTCAATTACATAGGCCTAAACTTTGAAAAAATCAGTGTGGGGATTGAAAAAATTCAAATTCTACTTTGAAAACTATAAGTATTATGCCTACTAAAACCTTGCTTTTTGTTTTTGGTTGAAAAGTTGAGTTTTAGTTCCTCATGAATATTAGAACTTACAAATGGAAAATAATGACATAATTATATCAGAATGTATAGTGGGAGAAGTACAGTAACAACCAATACTTGATGTGAAGTCAAAGTTCAAACAATGAAAAATTGAAACCAATTCGTGATAAATGATGATATCACGCCATAGATTTCTGTGTGTAATGGATTATGTACATTAATTCTTTATGGCAAAAACATGCCATGCCCTATTTCGATTCTTCTCTTGATAACACAATAGTTTATTGAAGCTGACATGTGAGTATGATCAAGAATAAATGACTCTATGAGGAGAAAATCTCATTTCCAGACATGAAAAGTAGACAAATTGCTTTTCATCCATCATTTATCAGATCTGTTCGCCAGAGGTAGTTAAATTCCTCGAAAATTGGATGGATAATCGATATTCTATAACAACAGCTCCATCAATCTATCTATCCTAACTATGAAACTGTCGTTACAAATCGTGCCCCAGAATTTATCTATTGGTAATTGTATTTTCAGCCTCATTCAATGTTTAAAATTGAAGAAAATAACTTTCATAGATTCATTTCAAGTTGGTGTTTTCTTAGAGCATACGGTGTCAAGGTTTTATGGTGAAGTGTGTTACCTGTGGACTGGTTCAGTTTAAAAGTAAATACTAGATTCTTTTAAAAGTTTTAGAGACCCCAGGTATTCAAAATAATTCCCACAGTTTATTGTTTGGTCTTAGAAAACCAATCATTACAACCAACTTTGACTTCTTTCAATTTTTCTCAAAATATTGGTGAGATCAAATTACATTATAACTCATATACAGTAGAACGTCGATAATCCGGACGTCGAAAATCCGGACCGTCGATAATCCGGATTCGTCTCCAGCAAGAAATAAAAATATTTACACCGTCTGCCCTTGCACTAAGTTCTTTACCAGAGAGTGGGCGGAATTTTCTTTATTTTTTATACCTATTTACATACATCATCATCATCACATGCCATTCAACTCTTCATTATTGTCTGTGTACTACCAAAATGTTAGGGGACTTCGCACAAAGTGCTTAGATCTATATAAATCTCTTTTGAATGCAGATTACGACTTGATAGTATTGACTGAGACCTGGCTGCACAGTGGCATACTCAGTGGAGAGATTTTCGACGATCGCTATTCTGTCTATCGAAGTGATAGAGGAGGGGGTGATGGTCTTCAGAGGGGAGGTGGAGTTCTTATCGCAGTAAGAAGCTCACTGCAATCCGAGCTCTGTATTGAGCTTTGCGAAAACTTCAACTATTGTTATGATACCATAGGGATTAAATTGAAATTAAACTCTACAGATTATCATGTAGGTGCTGTTTATTTGCCACCATCAACTCCATCATATATTTTTCTTGGTTATTGTGAATATATTGAATCTCTTAGTAACTTACTTAGTGGAAATTTTATGATAATTGGAGATTTTAATTTACCAGAGATTAACTCCAGCACTTATAACTTTTTATCTGGATCACCAAAAGCAAAATTTCTCTATCGCTTTATGTCATTCTATGATCTTATATCATATAACTCTGTTCAAAATGAGCTTGGTAGAACTTTAGATTTAGTATTAAGTAACTTCCCAGTTGAAGTGATGAAGAGCAATGATCCACTTCTCCCTGAAGATGGCTATCACCCTGCGTTATGTGTGGAGGCCTCATACTCAGTGGTAACGTTCTGGTTCGATGCAAACCGGTCAATTGGATTTCGTTATGACTATCAAAAGGGGGATTTTCTTGGCCTCTATTGTGGCCTCCGCGATTGCAGTTGGAACTCCGTTTTCTGTTGTGATAACGTTGACGCTGCCGTGGATAATTTTTATAGAATACTTCACCAGCTTTTTGATGAATTTATTCCCATAAGAAAATTAAATTATTCTAATAGTAAATATCCCCCGTGGTTCACACATGATATCATATCCGATTTGAAAATTAAGAATAAGTGTTCAAGAAAAAGGAGAAATTCACCTTATCATGACAACATATTTAGAACATTACGAGCATCTCTAAAAACTAGAATTTCAATGGCTCACGAGACCTATCTTAGTAGAATTCAGAATAGCTTGCGACATAATGTTAAAAATTTTTGGAAATATGTGAATTCGAAAAGAAAAACTTCGTTTGTGGAGTCGACCATGACTCTTGACGGAGAATCCTTTAGTGGGTCTGATATTGTGAATGGATTTTCTAAATATTTTAAATCTGTCTATGAGGCCAATACACCTGATGCGCGAGTGGGAATTCCAGATGTCTGAGTGTTCGTCGATGTTGGATGGGGGTGTTGGGTCGGTGTCTTTTGATGATATCCTGTCTGCTATTAATGAGCTTAAGTCTGGCTGCTCCGGAGGCCCTGATGCGATTCCGACTTTTATTATTAAGGGCTGTGCTGCAGTCTTGTTAAAGCCGTTGAAATTTATTTTCAATCTATCTATAAGATCAGGTGAATTTCCCTTAAAGTGGAAGATTGCAAGGGTTACTCCAGTTTTTAAATCTGGAAACAGAAGTGACATAAAAAATTACAGACCGATTTCCATTTTGAATTGTTTTTCGAAAATGTTTGAAAAAGTAATATATTCTATTATTCATAATCAGGGTCAGAGAATTATTGCCTCTGAGCAGCATGGTTTTTTGCCTCGTCGCTCAACTGTTTCTAACCTTATGGTCTTTAGTAATGAAGTATCACAAATTCTGGATAATGGGGGACGTAATGATGTTATCTACACAGATTTATCAAAGGCTTTTGATACAATCAGCCATAAACTCCTGATAAGGAAACTCAAAGTGTTGGGTTTCTGTGAAACTTTGATTGATCTTGTTCAAAGCTATCTTGTTGGAAGAAAACAATTTGTAAAAGTTAATCAATTTCAATCAGAACATTTTGAGTGTACATCAGGGGTACCTCAAGGCTCTAACCTCGGTCCTCTCCTATTCATTTTGTTTATCAACGATCTCCCATCTGTTATCAATAAATCTTCATGCCTTTTGTATGCGGATGATGTAAAATTGTTCAAAGAAATCAATGATCCAAATGATTGCAATGATTTACAGATGGATATTGATAATTTGTCCAGATGGTGTAATACTAATGGACTGAAAATTAATGTGAGTAAATGTAAATTCTTGAGTTTCACTCGAAAATTTTTCCCTTATGGTCATGTATACCTCATAAATGGCATTCCATTGGAAAGGGTGGAGTCGTTCAGGGACTTGGGAGTAGTTTTCAGCTTGGACCTTTCTTTTAATCTACATGTAGATTACATAGCTAATAGAGCAAATCAGCAGATGGGATTCATCCTCAGGACGTGCTCGCCTTTCAGGGATGTTGTGTCTTTGCTAGTCTTATATAAGTCAATTGTAAGGAGCCTGTTGGAATATGCTTGTGAGATTTGGAATCCATATCATAATGAACAGATTCACATACTCGAGCGTTTGCAAAATACATTTTTAAGATGTATTTATTATAAAAAACATGGTGTTTTCTGTCCCTTTGATTTCCCCACTAATTCTCTAAGAAGTATGTTTGGAATCAGATCACTGAAAGTCAGACGAGATGTCAAATCACTTATCTTCCTTTACAATTTATTGAATAACAGAATTGATTCTTCGTTACTACTTTCAAAAATTAATATTTACATTAATACCATTGCTCGCCGTTCAGCTTTTTCTTTTAGTATTCCTCGATCCAGGACAGTGAGCCATAATAACTCTCCTTTGATTAGAGGTCAGAGAATCTTCAATAATTATTCTCAGCACTTAGATGTCTTCTGGTTCTCCCCATTCAAATTCCCCAGAGTTGCAAACGGTTTGGTAGAGTAGCGGTCGATCTATCATTTCGGGGTTTTTGCCTGCATTCCAGTATGATTAAGTGGTAGTAAATTACACAGACACTTTCATTCTTTCCTCTCTTTTTTGTCTTTTACTTCTTTTCATTTATTATTTTCCATTGTTCTATCATAATACATCGTAGTTGTTACAATTTTTGATTATCCAACTTAATCTTATTTCTTTGTATTTATTACCTAATAATTATTGATCAGACTCTATTTTATTTTCTTACGTTTATAATTATTCAAAATGTTTTTTTTTCACTAGCAATTAGTCAAAAGTTTGCTTGTATATTGCTTGACTTATGTTTGATTTTACTTTTTTTCATCTCTAATTTATGATATTTGAATATTATTGTATTGTGTATAGGAGGCAAAATGGGATTATAAGCCTGTTGCTTCCATTAATAAACTATTTATTTATTTATTTACATACTGTAGTGGTTTAGCGAAGCAAAGGAAATAATTTTCTATTATTTATTTATTTTACAGGAACTATTAAACTTACTGGTTAAAAACACAGACTAACGTCCAAAACGTCTTTATACAAAATTTTGATGAATAATAAAGTTCGAAACTGGATTATGTATTTCAACAGCACTTCAATTAAAAATTTATCGTCCAGAAGAAATACCGTATCATGAAAATTTTGAATTTAGAGCAGTAGGACATTCCAAATGAATCATTTCACTAAATTTTCTCAATAGAAAGTATACTATTTTGAAACATTTTTTTCTCAAATAGAGCCTGCTGGCCCTTTTTGTAAGGTAATTTCGATAATCCGAATGGGCTCCGGTCCCAATTAATCCGGATTATCGACGTTCTACTGTAATATTTTTATTCATTCCATAACGTCAGATAAGCTCTGATAAATGATAATAATAATTAAGTATTTCTGATGATTCAATAGTAGGCCTACTCTGTATATCCTAATTCTCGTCATGGTTGATAAATAACCATTTAGTACAATTTATTAGTCACTTTTGTTCAATTATGTCAACTCATAAAATGATTTGAGATTATTGCTTTAGTTGTATAGGTTTCATCGTGATTACCTCAAATATTTTCACCCATATTACCAATATATATTGATATAATTATAATTTATTCAATAATAATAGTCAATAAATAATTTTGTGTAATGAGATTTTCATAGCTAACTGTTGAATGCATCTTTTATGTACATTGAAAAGTTTCAAGTGCATTATTTTCAGAATATTAATTTTTGATGAATAGTCTGTGAAGTTTGTTGTGTGTGTTACGTGTTAGATCAAAACTACATTAATTCAGATATTGGTATTCTAACTCATATTGTAACACTCAGGAGCATATCAATTTAATTCATATAAGTGAAAATTCTCTCATTTTTATTCTTACTAAAGCTTATATTTATGAAGAAATTGAAACAAAATTCAAATATAAAATTATTGTAAACCCACGCTGAAAAGTCCCATCGTTAATAATTCAAATCAATATATTAATCATTTTATATCAAGCACTATTTGTTGAATCATGAATCATTATCAAGCCTGTGTCAAAAGATATTATTATGTATGTTTTGAACTGAAGTGAAGGGATATCAAAATTTATCTCAATATCTGAATTGTTATTTTTCAATTTGTCTTCATTGAAACAGATAGACCAATAGGTCTGGTATGATATATTCCTGCTTTCAACAGTAATTATTTTATTATATTATACAAAGTATTATTTCATACTTCTATGCAAGAACTGTATCATATCTGTATCGCTCAACAAAATTGAAATAAGATGCTTGAAGACTTGTAAACAAGTAATTTATTGCATGTTCTCCATAATGTCGTCACTGCAGGACCTCTAATAATGTCCCAACAATAGTGTAAAAATAACTTGTTAATGGAATATTTCCGACAACAGAGGTGGTTGGGGGATATATGTTTGACCTCCCACGCGGCTGTGATCCTGATATTGCCCCACATCGAGCTACAGAATCTTCCAGAAACGTCTATATACTTCCTTCCCAGACAGGGCGTGTCAAATCGACTTTCAGTTCACACTTGGTCGATTTGGGCGTCACAGCATGCCATCATATGCAGCATACTGTTCAGCACACAAAATCGACAAAGAGTTGTCTGTCAGTGGATAATTGTCTACACTTGGTCAATTTCTAGTGCGGCACATCATGCCATTATATGCAGCGTGCTGTTCAGCACATAAAAATCGACCTGTCAGTGGATGATAGTGGGCGGTCTGTCTACAATTTGCACTAGTGTCATTTGGCTATCCCAGTACACCCCCTTTCACCCACAGTCCCGCTATTCTTAATGATTTTCCCATCAGCTTCCCATAGTATGGATTATCTCTTGTTGAAATAATGTGACTGCAAGATGAACCAAATTCAAATTTAATGGAGTGGGCTATTTAGTTGTGTGAAATATATTCAATTGTCGATTTTATGTCATATAGTCAGTTGTATGGGATACCCCATTCTCACGAATATAATATTGCCTAAAGTAGTATAGTAATGCGAAAAGTTTCTCCCATACTTGATTGATCAACCATCAATATTATTACCATCAAACAATATTATTTTTTATGTTTATGTAGGCGTATTTATTAATTATCTTATTTTTTATTTATTATGTATTTATTTAATATATTATGTATTTATTTTTTAATCTGTGGTTTTGACAATTTATAGTATTTTCATTCAATATATAGATAATTACCACAATATTACCTTCACAACTAGGCTTCTTAAAAAGAAAAGCTATATGCTAATCTATTGCTACTGGTGAAGCTCAGGTTTTTTAAAGTTAATTTTCGAATAGTATATGTTTTACTAAAATGAATAATAAATGTTCTACAATCAGAATTAAATCATTGATAAGTCCGTCGCCTAATTGCAGACTCAGATAAACAGTTGTCAACTCTTCTAAAATCTTTTGAACAAGAAAGCTTGTTACTCATGGAATTTTCCCATGTAATTACAGTTTCTCATTAGATTATCAAACAAGCTTGTCGTATGTGTCCTTGAGTTCTCCATTATACTAATAATGTGGGTGTTCTGCGGTTGATTTTTGTTTATTTTTGAACCTCTTTCTATTCTTCAAGTAGGCCTACCTACCTACTTATCGTGTAATTAGCTTCTTGTAATCTGTTCACTAATTACTTGAACAACTAGCTTTCATTATTGTAAAGTTTTGTAGTTTGCACTGGGAAAAAAATTCTTATTTAACTTACTGATGTGACATAATTTTATTCAAACTCCGCGTTTTCTTCTGTGCTTTAACACGAACTTATTATCCTATATTCAAATTCTCTTCCACTCCTGTGTTAACATAGCTTTGTGAATTACATTATAGTTGATTACGTAAGATCCAATCCAATAAGCTTCGAATCCAGCAGGTATCAGCACCACCTATCATATCTCCGAAGAGGTCTGTTATATTTATAATATTGAATTTCATCCCATTCATCTCATTACACTTCTAGGGGTTCCCACGTAATCTTATCCACAGGTTGTAGGCTACACATCAGCTCTTCATATTATATTGTAGTTTGTTCTATCTAAAGAATAGGTTCTTGAATCAGAATATTATTATATTAAAATTTTCTAGTTTTTTAAAAGCACAATTCTATTGGTGATTTCATAATCACGAATTTGTGTGTTAGTACTTTATAAGATAGTTGAAGAAATCAATTAAATATTGACCTATTGATAGTAGGCCTTTGTTGTAGCCTAGCTTCAACTATCCTCTCTCTATGGTAGGCTTATCGATTCGATTATGTAACTTAGTTATTCTAGTAATTGATTTTCGAATAAATTACAAAAAATACATTTGTCAACAAATTATGGTTTTTTATTTCTATTTCCATGAATTTTTGTAGACTTATCTATCAGGATTTCATTGAAGAAGTGTGATTTCATCAATAATTTTATAAATAATCCTTTGTTAATAATCCTAATTTTGTAGAAAATTCTATCTTTTCCTATTTTTTCGATGCGGATTTTCCGGTAAGGCTCTATTTATTAATTGATTGTCAAACTTCCTCCTAACTGAACGTGTCTCTCTTATTCTCTGAATTCAAGTGCACCACAAATTAAGGTTTGGTCTTGCTTATCTTACGGTATCATTAACTGTTTCCTACTCTGAATGAGTTTTATTATTGCACTTTTAAACCTCATCCGGTACATTTTTATCGCTGTAATTTTTTCTCCATAATTTCAGTCTCAGATAGAATTCAGCTGAGAGTTGTAGTTTTTTATAGCTGTATTATTTTCTTCGTAATTTTAGTCTCAAACAATATTTTTCTGAGATACATAGCCTATGTGTAGTTTATTCAAGTCGAGAAGAATCTAGTATATTAGAAGTAAATCATGTCACCCAGGTGAATTGTTCCTTCTTCAATAATTAATCTACAAGTTATCTCTTTTTCTTTCTAGTTCCTCACGATCAACGAGAGAAGCATTCAAGATTGCTCTCAGATTTGAAAATCGAACTACAAGATTCAAAGATCGTTTTTAACATAAGTTGCATATGTATTTATCTATGCCACTATTATGTTTTAGGAAAAATCAGATTAAATTAATGTATAAACTAAAATTCTTGATTTAATTAATGACATGAAATATTAGCGTGTGGCTTCTATTGATGGGGAGACACGATGGTAGTTCCACCTCCTAAAGCATTCGTATGGATGATCTTTTTGTAATTGTTCATTTACTACTTCCATAGTGATTATTTTGTTTAATAAAAGCAATGTAGATAAATTACTATATACCATGGATTATCGGTACTATTTTGATAGTGATTGAGAAGATCAATAAAGATCTTTTGATAAGAATTAATGAACATTTTTGTGTTATCTTCTCTTATAGACTATTTATTAAAAAGATCAAGTCTCCCATATGCGGACAAGCTCCTTGAGCTTTGCATATATGTATTATTTCTCAGTCTAAAATTTCTTCTGTTTCTATGAAAGGGTTGTATGTTTTTTATTGAGAATAACATATTCATTTATCAAAATAATTTGTTTCTTTGCAGCCTGGTGCGTTACAAGGATATGCTCGATAAGTCGCCAAAGTGCACCAACAACAATCATCAGTTCTCACAAGTCGATGACAAGATTGACAAAAAGTATGTGCCGCAAATCAGGTGGCCCGACCTGCTAGCTCAGCTATTTGTGCATGGTGGCGGCATTTTCGGCATTTATCTGATTTTCTCCTCTGCAAAGCTTCTCACCGCAATATGGGGTGAGTACAAACTGTCGTGTCAAAAATCAGTTTGTTAATTTTTTCAATATTATCTATTATTGAGTATCTTGATACTTCTTGTACGTTGAAGATGTGGCTCAGTGCCGCGAAACGCGTCCGACATTCAACTAAATCGTTAGTATTGTTGTTAAAATGAAATTTTATTTATTAATTCATTTAACTGTCACTGTATGTGTGGGCACTAGAGAGACCCTATTATTGTCTTCATAACAAAAAAATTATATTTATTTATTTATTATTACAAAATCATACTTATGAGGGCACAAGGATTTAGAATCCCATATATTGCCCTCTTAACACAAAATAGATTAAACATAAACATGAGCATCAGACAAACACAAAAAGCACAAGAAAAACAAAAAACAAATAAACTAACACAAAGATCACTATTTAATGAAATAACAAGTTAATCAGGAATTCCACCCAAAATACTACTCCTCACCTCCCTCTCAGATCCCACTAGCTGAATCTCTGAGATCAGCCTATTCATCAATCTCTGAACTCTTATGATGGGGGAGAAGTAATGATGAACTGTCCTACACCTAGGAACCGAAAACATACTGGCAACTCGCACATTGAATGATGGGACACAGAAGTTGATCATTGAGAGCAGAGACGAGAGTAAGTGAGCCCATCCAGCAATGCCCAGATAAATAAAACTGAGGCCCTATCTCGACGATGCCGCAATGAATTTAGAGCAAACAGATCTCTCAAACCCTGAGAAGGAAACCCCAGGGGACACGACCTTCCAAACCTTCTAAAATATATGAACCTCAAAAGCCTGTTCTGCACTCTTTCAATAATCCGAACATCCTGGTTTGTGTGAGGATTCCATATCATGGAACCATACTCCAAAACACTCCTTATATTTCCCTCATAACTGAGAAATTATAGCCTACATACAAATCAAATAGATTTCAACTTGAGAAAATTAAATTGATAATTTAGATAGTTCTAATATTCAAATTCAAATTTAATTTAAGAAGATAGTATATTGATCCATGACGAACTGCTGTGTGTTATATGCACCAGTATTTATCACCGAAATGTGGTTTTTGTGAAGATAAAAAACTATATCATGAATCAGTCGTAGTTATAAAACACAATTAAATAAATGGAAGTGATTTTCATCTTTCAACCCACTATAAATACACCCCTAATCTAATATGGGTACCTTCTTAACGTTTAAAAAAATATTTTCAAGGTAAAATATTACAATGTCTTTTATTCTATTTTCCAGCTTTCGTGCTTATTTATACGTCGGGCTTTGGCATTACAGCGGGTGCTCATCGTCTGTGGTCTCATAGGGCCTACAAAGCGAAATGGCCTCTCAGACTACTTCTGGCGTTTCTTTTCACCATCTCAGGACAGGTCAGTTTGTTAGCTTAATGTAATTCATTATCCATAGCAATCACTTTTACTTTTTCAAAAAAATTTGTTGGATCATTTTAAATTGAAAGTTGTTTTTCCGCATGTTTTCCGGTGATTTTCTTGGTTCTTGTATCACACTAAATAATTTTTTATTATTATTATCAATTATTAAATCACTATTTTAATTGAATTATTCACCTATAATTAGATAGCCCAACACTCCTACTTGATGTTAATTAGAAGAGAACTGTAGCTTCCTTTCATATTTGGTAGTTTTATCTCTTTTATTGTTATTGTGTTATCCATTTTGATGTATTGTTATGGAGTTGAGAGGAGATTATTAGTCCTTTTCTAGTCATTTTGAATATTTGAATAGTATAACTTCCTTTTGAAATTGACAAAATTTGGATGTACTTCTGTTGTTTCAATTGATGAACACTATTTTTTCTACAAGTTCGTTCCTATCATGAAAATTATTCCAAACCAGTAGAGAACAAGCCTTTATATGTTCAGCATTCTGAATTTTCCAAAAATTTACAGTAGACTACCTTGTTTTAGATTATAGACTTTTATTGTCGTTTTAGATTGAAGTGGGAATGTAATAGTTGAGTGTGTAATAGATTGTTTGAAAAACTTTTAGTTACAAGTAAAACTCAAATAGTGAGTTTTATTAAAGGCCGTAATAATGGAGTACATAATTTAAAATAAGTCATCTTCAAAATTTGTTTTATGACAGATTGCTAATAGACTTCAACGTAAATGTAGCATCAAAAATTTTCAGATATTCTTACTACTTTTAAGCAGAGTCGCGTACACACCTCAATTCACTTTCAAGATCATGCGTTCAAGAAGATAGACAAGATAATACAATCGTGTATTAAACTGAACACTAAAAATTCAAAAGGTATGCATTATTGATACACTTATCTTCTTGAATGTATCATCTTGAAAGTAAATAATTGAATCATGTACACACTACACACCGAATACTTATTACCTATAAACTTTGTATTGATGTAATGATCTTTTGTAAAGAATTTGTTTTTGGGAAATAGAGAATTTAATTGAATTAAATTAAATTGAACTACACAGCGATAGAGATTCCATTTGAGACATTCAGTAATCCATGGGTCTTGTTTGATGTTAGTAGACCTAGACATGGTATATCTTGCACCTTGAATTTTCATATTTTTTACTGCTTTTGTGTATCTTTTCGGAGTGTATATTCTGGAATGTATTCTAGGGGAGTTTGCAACAATAATTGAGGCTGTTTCGTCTGTACCCTGTACGTTCCAACAGCTAATGTTGCCTGCAAATAGTCTATGAAACCCTAATGGACCTGCTGACTAGAGTTTATTTGATAAAATTTTTTGAGTTGTCAAATCCACTTTTATTTTTAATAAAATTAAAAATTTACAGTAGCATACTTTCGTGTGCACTATTAGGCTGAGGCCGCACTGCCGGTGGGTAGAGCCTGGAGGGTGGAGGGTAGATGGTAAATCTATAGAACATACACACCATCCACAGTAATCAACACCTACTAATACATCGTATTAGTAGGTGTTGCAGTAATACATCGTATGAAAGGTATGACGTCATACTGTTTTTTGAGGTAATGTTGTCCATATTTAAGAATTTCAAGATGGCGGCTGAACACATACCATTCATACGATGTATTACTGTGGATGGTGTGTATGTTCTATAGCAGAGTGTCTAGCTGTCGGGAAATCCGGGAAAGTCGGGAATTAGTCTGGAAATGAAATAAGGTCGGGAAAAGTCGGGAATTATCCTGGAATTTGAAGTTGAGTCGGGAAATCCATAGATTATAAAGTTGTTAATTTTTTTCTTATTACTTGAGTTATTTTCATATTGGGCGGGCCTGAACAAGTATTAAGTAGGTTATCGAAAATCGATATTTTGCAAATATTGATATTTTTGAACCAATATCTGATATTTTTGACATTGCATATGATGGCTGGACACTGGAGCGAGCTTAGTGGTGAGACGGTTCAGTGTTTCCACTTTGCTTCTTCAATATTTTCCTAGCCAGTGCTAAAGCATATTAATTAGTATGGTGGAATTAGTTGAAAAAAAAGAGATGTTGAGGTTCGGTCTTTTTTTGAATAATATGCCTATTCGCTATGAGCATCTATCGTGCTGCGGCTCTGGTGGATTATCGTGTGTACTTTTATACGCGTTTTAGCATACAAAGCATAGCGCTAAATGGGAAAAACGCATTTATAATTAGAATGGAATTATTTGCTGCTTCATGCATTTCTCAGTAATTAGAACATGATATTTAGGATAGGAATGTTAGTTATTGATAGTATTATAGCTCATTATATTAGAAAAATTCTAGTTTTCAAGTATTTGAGAGCAGACAACCGCAAACAGATGTATTTGAGAGTCGACAAAAACTTTGAGATAACAGCTGATAAGTTATCTTACATGAAAATGAAAAATTGGCGCAAGCTCACATTTATTTGAAAAATTGAATGATATGAATATTCCTTACTAAAACATAATTAATAGGGTTTTTGCGTTGCTAATAACAGCTTATTAGATTAACTAACATAAAAACTATTCATGTACATTACCTGATGTACGGGTTAGAATGGAGCACTCCATGGTCCTACTTGATCGACAAATTCTTTTGCACGTAAACAAAACAATTAGGTTAGCTTCACCTATCAATATTTATTCAATGCAGTGAACCATTCTTTTCATTGATGAAACTTATGTATGGCAACTGGAAAAGTGTAGAACTTGAAATTTCCATTGCGTGTTTTATTTTTACAATCCGGAACACAACAAATTCTCCAGTACATTATTTTAGGTTTAGCCCTATCTCCTCCAATGTTAATTCTCTCAATTTTTCGCCGAAATGATCCGCCAATAGCGCCTCGGTCACCAAAAATATCCTTTCCACCCACTTGCACACAGCGAATAGTCCATTCAAGATCACTTGATACGGAATAAACAAATTTTTTGAGTGTGTGCGTGCAATGGAAGGTCTTCTTCTAAGCGAAACTATCGGCCAACAGCTGTAGCCAATCACAGCTCAAGACAACAGTCTTGAGAAAAGACAAGTCGGACTGTAGCAAATCACAGCTCCAGACAAGAGTCAGCTGTTCAACTGAATCAGACTTTTTCGCTTGGAAGAATACCTTCCATTACACGCACACACACGCAAAAAGTTTGTTTATTTCGTCTCAAGTGATCGTGAATGGACTATAGTTGTAAAAATTGAATTACATAGAGGTTCGAGTCTAATTGCACCGTACTATATGTAAACATAAAATAATGTTAATAGAATATTTTAAAATATACCCTATCTTAATACATAGGGTGGTATTTTTTAGACATAAAGTCATATCATATCACGTTTAAAAACGTTAAAAAACGCATAGAACGCATAGAGAAACTCCAACTTTGTATTGAAAAAAGTCGGGAAAAAGTCTTGAATTTCATTAATACAAATTGCTAGACACCCTGTATAGATTTACCATCTACCCTTCACCCTCCAGGCTCTACCCACCGACAGTGCGGCCTCAGCCTTACAGCTATAAGTTACTGCTTGAAAGCAGAAGGCTTCTGCTACAAACAAGATAAATTGTGTTGGCAGCCCACATTTCCATCACCAATTTTTGACTTCTGGAAATATTTTCAACAGTTTCTAAATTTTTAGATAATGTTGAAATAGAACATAAAATAATAATAATATTAGCCATGTTAGAATTGAGTAATTCAGGTTATAATCTATAATTTGATATGCTATCTTAAGAAGCTCTTGTATACCTATTTTCATTTTGTTTCGAAGCTTCCTGCTTTCCTACAGCTGATGTGTGGGTGCACACAAAAGAATACTCCTGTAATTCTTTCATTAGAAAAAATAAAAGTGGAATATGTGACAACAACCAAGTTTCTTTCATTAGAGTTTAGGCTATTTCTAACTCATTAGAGTTTAGGCTATTTCTAACTCTATTATCTAGTCAGCTGGTCTGTTACAGTGTCTCAAGCCCACTTTCTCTAATGCGGCTTAAGCAAAGCAAAACTCAAATAACATCTGATTCTGTAAAATTAGTATTGGATCAGATTTTACTTGAATCTGGGCTTTCCTTCAGCCGCATTGGGGAAAGCGGGCCTCAGACTATTTGTAAACGATTTACAAATATACTATGGTCAGCTGGTCCAGTACAGTTTCTCAGACAATTTGCAGACAACATCAGCTGTTGGAACATACAAGCAACAGACGAAGCAGCCTTGATTTTTATTGCGAAATCTATCCGTGGTGACTAGTAGCCTATTGTATTTAAGTAGTATTATTATATTCCAGAAGTAGTATTATTATTATTATTTTAGTAGTAATAGTATTGTTATATTGTAGTAGTAGTAGTAGTAAATTGATGGCGGTGTTTCAGAGGCATGTGTATGCATGGGCATTAGATCATAGAGTGCACCACAAGTACAGTGAGACTGATGCGGACCCGCATGACGCGCGTCGCGGTTTCTGGTTCGCTCACGTGGGCTGGCTGTTCCTGACGCCGCATCCGGCCGTCACCGCCGGACGCAAAGCCGTCGACATGTCCGACCTCGACAACGATCTCATTGTCGTATGGCAGAGGAGGTTTGTGACATGTTTCATTCGAACGCTTTCAATTGATTATTCAGTATTTTAGATAATTGGGTGGGTTAAGTCTGTTTTCCACTACCAAATCATTTAATTATTAAGGCTCGTATCCAGTGTTGGGGAGTGGCGCGCTACTTTTTTCTTAGTTTGTAGTGTATCGACGCTACTTTTTAGAAATAGTATAAATATTGTAGCGCGCTACATTTCAAGATTAGTATGTAGCGTAAATCACGCTACTTTTGGTATACATCAACTCATATAATCGATAGTACAATTATCGATAAATTGATGCCACCAGCCCACCACGGCCACCACAGCTGGTGGCCCATAATTATTTATGTAATAATGATCTAGAATATCGTTATTTGCAAAATATTCCACCAATTGTACCTCTAAAATGACAAACTTTCCAATAATTCAAGGAACAGAAGCTAAGAGGGAAATAGGTCTGTAATTTTTAAGTAAGTTTTTTTGTTTGTTCCTGATTTGTGAATTGGTATTATTACCTTGTAATTGGTATGATATGAAAACGTTGAAATAGTATGATTTTGTAGTTCCATATTTCTCTATTACATTGAGGCTTATAATCATATATTCAATAGTATGGCCTATTATTCACATCGATATAATATACATGAATGTCAATCAATGTATGTAAGTGTGTAGCCTAAGCATCACGTTGTTGTGTTTTGATGGGCATTATTTGCCTAAACCAAATGACAAAAACATTTTATCAAGATTCTATATGATAAAACATTCTATATGACTTTTTGTAAAGTAGTGAAAAAGTAGCTAGCTACTTTTAAAAAAAAGTAGCTGTAGTTGTAGTTGTAGCTAGCTACTTTTTAAAAAAAGTAGTTGTAGTGTAGTTTAGCTACTTTTTTAATAAAGTAGTTGTAGTTGTAGCTAACTACTTTTGAAAAGTAGTTTACCCAACACTGCCCGGATCGACAGTGCGAGGCATGTGCCGCGAATGCCTCAAGATATAGTCTGTTCAAGCAAAGAAGCGTCTTACTCCAGTCTCCAGCTCGGTCAATATTGGTTCAAAGATTATTGATCTGGTCTCAATTATAGGAAACATTTCGATCTTCAATTTGAGACCAAATAAATAATGTTTGAATCAATATTGACGGAGCTGGAGACTGGAGTAAGGCTCTTCTTTGCTTGAACAGACTATACCTTGAGGCATACGCGGCATATGCCTCGCACTACACCAATACGGGCCTCTATGTGTTGTATCATTTCTCAATAGATGAATAAATTATTAAAAGTTCGACTGAGCCGTAACCCAGATTCTTTCAATTTCATTAAATAAAATGCTTTGATAATGTCAATTCTAGTTTTTATTTTGGTACAGGATCATGGTTTCTTGGCCTCATAGGTCACATTTTCAAGCTGTTGGCTTGACAATGCATTTTCAATTAGTCACCTTGAAAATGTGACCTGTGTGGCCACGAAACCATGGACGTGTACCAGAATAAATTCTAGAATCGACATTATAAGTGTTTCTATTTAATTAATAGATATTAAATTTTTGTCAATTTTCAAGAGTTCAGATAATTATCCATACTCTATCAATTATTATTATTATTGATAATTGCCATGGGCGGAACTTCTTGGAAAGTGGGCCTGAGGAGGCCTGGCCAGCAAAAAATTATCACTAGATCTCACGCATAATATCCGCTTTAGAGTAAAGAGTATTGAGTACCTCAAGGCTCCCCGAAACTTACCCCGTATAGTGTAGGCTATATGCATTCGATAAGATGTGAAGTTTGATACATATGAAATAAATACGATAGAAGACGTTTCAATAATGATACTAGATTAGTCAATTCGATTTTTTCAATAGTATCATTGGCGATTTATTATAAAATCGGCTTGTGTGAGTATCTCTTTGAATGTATCAATTTGGAACGATATTAAATACACAGCCCGATGTACATGTTCTAAAAGAGTTGTAACTTAATTATTAATTTTTTATATTTTTTCACAGACTTTACGTCCCACTGTTCGCAATTCTGTGCCTCGGCCTTCCGGTATTCATTCCTTGGTACTTCTGGAAAGAAACCTTGTTCAACTCCTTCTTCATAAGTTTCAACACTCGGTTCTCGGTTACTCTGAACATGGCATTTGCTGTCAACAGCTTCGCTCATATGTATGGACAAAAGCCTTATGACAAGTTAGTATTTCAGTTATTATTTATAAAAGTTTTCTAATATGTGACCTCACATATGAGGTGTGGTTGAAAGCCGTATTTTATCAAGGTTATTAGATTATACAAATCACACATACGTACATTCAACCTTCAATCTAATAACGTTGCTATTTCATGACTTTCAGTTATTATTTTTTATGTCATTGGTAATGTGTTCAGGGCTTCCTTAAGGTAGGTTTCCATTACTTGAAAAGTCGCATGTTGTTTCTATTGCTTATTGTGCCCGACATGTGCCTGCGACTTGTAGTAATGGAAACGTACCTTCAAAAGGGCTAGGGACTTGTCAATATACTAAATTGCTATAAACATACAGTAAGCGATTTCATTCTTCAAGAATGGCTTAAATTGTTTCAAAATATATAAATGAAACTAAATCGACGAAAATACAAATCGATTCATATTGCTTCATCTTCTAGTCTAGAGTTCGTGAGGCTGTTGGTTTTTTGTCCCTCAAAAACTAAAAATAGAAACTCACATACTGTATAAATTGGTTGTGTGTGGGGGGTCTGAGAGATTGAGTAAAAATATTCAATGTATTTATAAATGTATATCTTGGAATGTATTCACCTACTACACTTCAGACTCTTACTGATTCTTGAGACAGTAGGTCTCAGTATATTAAATTTAGAATGCGTTTAAGAGCAGTTGATGCTGCAGAGACTTTAGAATCTGTTAGAGTCAAGGGTTCATTCATGTAGGCCTATAGAATATAAGGGTGAATAAACCGTGTTCTATTGACTGGATTATCGTTGTGAAGAGTCATCGTCTCAATTCATCCAATCATTAAAAAAGTAGATTACAATAGACTCAATGTCCAAAACTGTTCCTCTTCCAACAATAATTCAAACTGTCCAAAACCAGGCCATGTTCAAATAAAGCAAGGCGCAGACTGCAACAGACGTACGGAGAAAAACTCTGAGGTCAACGCATTAAATGTTGCGCAGATGCCCATCTGTCAACGCATAGGTGGACAGACGGACGTCAGTGTGCATCGCAATATTTAATCATTTTTCCTCCGTTCGTCTACATACGTCCGTCTCTTGTGGTGTGCGCCTTGCTTAACACGGTTTTGTCTGTGTTATAAAAAATGAAACGTAATGCATTGATTGCGTTTGACAGAAACATAATGCCGGTGGAGAATGTGCTGGTGAGCGTGGGTGCCCTGGGAGAGGGTTGGCACAACTTCCACCACGTGTTTCCCTGGGACTACAAAACGTCCGAGCTGGGCGACTACTCGTTCAATCTGACCACTGCATTCATCGACTACTTCCAGCGGCTCGGCTGGGCCTATGACTGTAAACAGGCTTCGGCCGACATGATACGCAACCGATCGCAGCGCTGCGGTGACGGGACGAGGCCAAAGTGTGGCTACGACAACCAACAAAAACTATTCGACTGATTACACAACGTGTCTTCTACCTCATGCTCTCTGCTGCTTTCCTGCTGGTGAAGTTCATCA
Source organism: Sogatella furcifera (assembly GCA_017141385.1). Lineage (NCBI taxonomy): Eukaryota > Metazoa > Arthropoda > Insecta > Hemiptera > Delphacidae > Sogatella > Sogatella furcifera. The sequence goes on along the minus strand of CM029548.1, from coordinate 9,328,442 downwards.
TCAGCTGTTATTTTTAAGCTGTGCACTTGTGAAAGCAGTTATAGTCCGTCCAAGCAAAGAAGACATTCTGGCAAGATCGAAAAATTACTCCAGCTCGATCAATATTAGTTCAAAAATTATAAATTTAGTCTCAAAATATACGAAACATTTTGCTCTGCACTTCATAAATTAGGTATCAAAATGTAGATCATAATGTTCCCTATATATCAAAATGTAGTTCATAATGTTTCCTATATTTTGAGTTTCCTAAATTTATAATTTTTGAACCAGTATTGATCGAGCTGGAGTCATTTTCCCATCTTGCCTTCTTTGCTTGGCCATACGTAACTTACAGCATTAGCAAACAAGCGGCCGGTTGCACGAAAAAAACACGGTTAATTATAACATTTAGTATGCTTTTAGACGAGATGATTTCTTAGCCTATGTCAATAGTCTAGTTTTTATTTTTGGCGGCTTCTAATTATATCATGTTAAGATGCTTTCAGACGAGATAGAATGCAATACAACTTGGGTTCTCGTTTGACTAGAACAGTCACAATTCTCAGCGCATATACAAAATGTTCCTTCCCGTTTTGTTTTACCTGATGTGTGTTGTGCTAATTTACGCCATTTTATCTAGAGCGGTCATACTGGTTTGACAAAAGCGAAGATAAAAATTGAACTTTTTTTGTGTTAAAATCATTTTTTTTTCAACAGAAGAAATAGTGCTTCTTTCCGTTGTGTCTCATCTGGTTTGCGTTGATCTCACCAACTCTAATGATAATTATTGTAAAGCTATGCAACTGGACCAGGTGAACGTTTTGATGCATATGATGTGGAAGCACCCTGAGGACCAATAGAAGTAGCGCTCTGTAAGAACCTTTAAAGTGCCTTAAATGCAACGATAACAAGGAATGAATCTGTCTTACATGCAATTATGTAGTTTTCGTGCATATAGGTGGATTTTCGTGCAACTGGCCGCATATCTTATTATTATAGGAAGCTTCCAACTCTTACTATTGGTATTTATGCTAAACACGAGTAATTCTTGTGGTATCGGATCATTTTACTATCATTCTCGATCAGAAATGTTCGACTAGAGTTAGAAGATTAAGATCGGGTTTGGTTTGGAAATAATATTATGCCAATAGGTTTTCACTGCTTCCAAATGTGTGATAATGTTGCCGTTACTATATTAAAAGAATATGATAAGTGTCAGTTTTCCAATTATAGACAATGCTTCCGTAAAGCTTATTGAGTGACTTTCAGTTACTAAAAATTAGAATTTTTCTTTCTATGACTAATCAATACAGGGTGTTGGATTTTGAACTGAACTTTAAAAAGATTTCTATTTTTATTATAACATTGACTTCCCTTTTAGGTTATAATTCAATTAATTCTATAAGTTTTTAAGGGATATTAATAATTTTGTAGACTTCTATTTAGGTCCGTTATATTGTGAGATTACCGTAAATAATCATACCAAAATTATACTTATCCAAGTACTAATCCCTCTATTATTGTTGAATTTATATGATTATTTAAGTTAATATAGTGCACATTATTGGTGTAGTATTTTGATAAATACTGTGGATACATACTGTGATAGCTCTTGCACCATAATAATGATAAACTCCACAATTAATTAGTTTATTGTTCCATAAAGACTGCATAGTTTAGAAGAATTTGTTCGAATAATCAGTATTTTTGAACAGTTTTATATAATTAGGTCCATTCTTATATACAACGCACTAGTTTTTCTTAATGAACACTATTACATCTATAGAAATGAGTTCCTTTTTATAGGCAAACCTGAAGTAGTATCGTTTAATTTCAGTAGTGAATTAAAATCTTTTTCAGTTTCATTCAAGAGTTTGTTGTTTTTTTTCAAAGATTGAACAATCAGTGAAGAATGTAGGCTAGTTTTTATTCAACTCAGAGGCGAGGCGTCCGGTCATCTTTGGATTCACCGATGACTAGACAGAAATTGATATATAATGCGTAGGAATTATCAAGTTGAAAAATTAAAAAAATACAAAGAAGTAAAGAAATCAATGAACTACTCCATCATCAGTTCCATTCCCCGCAAATGATAGTATACGGACGAAAACATCGCTATTTTATGCGATTCCACCGTCTCTGACAACAAATTCTCTGCACTCTGCGCTCCGTACAGTTTTTCAAACTTAAATCATATGATGTTTATTGTATTGTACTATTATTTGGCCTCTTGTACAATGAATGATATGATAAATAACTATGGTTAACTAAGATAAGGAATAATTTGTCATTAAATAAATAAATCAATATCATTCGGCTAGGTAATCATCAAATTATATTTGGTTTCTCGGAGTTCTATTTCAATTAGCATATTGATTTGAATAACACCGTATTTAATTTATCAATTTCCAACAGTATTCTTGTTCTTAATCGTGTATTATATTTAGTAATTGGACTAGTTATAATGAAGCTTGATAAATAATTGTCTAAAATGGAACATTATTATTGATCGTGCAAAACTAAATTTTTCCCTGATCCAACTATTTAGTATCGGTAGTATTATCTTTCAAATCAATGTAATCTGGATGGCAACAAGGATAATGTACAAAGATGGGTTGAAACCTGGATTTAGCTCTGTTCGTTTTCACTAGTTTTGAATATTTCTAATTTTTATCCATATTTGAAGCCACCATTAATTAAAACTATTCAATTTGTAGACTTTCTGTAACAATCACAAAATATTCCATCAGTTATCAATATTTACCCATTGTAATATTATTGTCATTTTTGTCTTGCCCCGCTGTTATTTTTCGTGTATCATCTTTGTAAGATATTTGAATCAAAAGTGTTATTATATTATTTATATTTTATTCTAGGTAGATATGGATTTCCCATTTTCTTCTTGTTACCAAAAATCTGTTATCACTCTCGTCTTCTACCATAATTTGTTAGTACACATCACCTTTTATTACCTCATTTACTTGACTTGAATTTTCATTAAAACTCCAGTTATGTACCCATCAGTTCCCAATTCAACACCCTGTACTCAATTGAATCTTTTACATCGTTTAATGCAATTTGCGTATAATTTTGTTTTAAATCAATTTGTATTTTTTTATTATTGAGTAGTATTGAATCTTAAAGACTGATTTAAGTTTTCAATTTAGTTATAATTGAACTTGATTTTAATTGAATAATTATGTTATTTGAATGGTTGATTGCATTTACATTTTTTTTAATTATATTTGAAGATTGTTTCTAATTTATAAAATTTATCTATAAAACCTTAAGGTTGAATTTTTACACTTGAAATGTTTTGTAAATAAGAGCTTTGTTGCTTGGTTACTTAATTATCTTGTATTGTGTGTGTTGAATGTTGCTTAATTCTCTTCATTATTATCTAAATATTACTATCGCCGTACTTGATATTTTTCAACAACTGGAATATTATTCTACTTCTAGTATCTATTTCTTTAGTCCCCTTTGTAAAACTGAATTTATAATTGTACCATGAATCTATGGACAAATATTAACACTTGCGTCAATCTCTGACTGAGTTTCATACACATATTAACTCTTGACACTCTTGCAATGGTATTTCAATACATTTTAGAGACCCTTTGAAGAATGTTCGTATATTATGTCTTCACAAGCTTATATTCTATAAATTTGAAATTCTGTCAAAATGAACCAATTTTTTCACCAAAATCTTCCTTCCAGACCCATCATCCATGTGAAGTATTTTTGATACTTTTTTTACTGTTAATTCTTTGCCTGAATTCAATTTATTTCTAAAACTATCATACGTTGTTATAATTTTAATAATTATATCTATTTTTCTACTTCAATCAGTTATAATGGATCTCGAATGAGTAGGTTACGCTGAAAATTGAATAATTTAACATTATTTTTATATTTTTGCATAATTTCAATCTAGGGTAAACGTTTTGCATGGTTCTCAAAAACTCAATGAATGTGTTTTTCGAATAATTAGATTTCCACAATGTTAGATCATGTTATATTTAATTAATTCTTAATTGTTCTATATTTTTTTACGATGAAAACCAATAAAATATCACAATGAAGACCAAACTTGTCCTAATGAGGGTTAATCATATTATTCATAACTCTATTCTTTCATAATTAAGATTTAATCAATGTAGGGACTCTCAATGCTTTTGTAAAAACTATGTTACTTGAACAGTATAGCTGTATTTGAACCAAAACGATGGTCGATTCAAGTCGATTGATTGGAGCTTGAATTCTTTATTCAAAACCATTTTAAGAAGACTGATGGACACTTAACTCTCTGTACGAGTATTTATCAACAATTGCGAATTGTTTTAAGAACAGTCACCTATAAAATAGCACATCAATACATCACTAACTAGTCATTTAGTATTCCTATTAGCATTCATTTCACGCTAGTATTTAGTTAATCAAAGATATCAATTTTCAATATGAATAATTATCAATTTTGTTTTTTTAATATGTCGTTAATATAGAGAGTTTATTTCATTCTTATCTAATTTTTAACATAGGTTATATATTTTTTGTATTCTTGTTGTGCAATGATGTAGTTAGTATTATTTTGTTTCCACTCTTTACTTATAATCTAGAAAAGGGAACAATTTTTCTTCATATTGATACTGGGATGGTACAATCCAACTTTCGGTACAATAAACTTATTTTTCGAAGTTTGATTGATTAGAATTATTTAAAAATTGTTGTGGAACTCTATGTTGAAAATATCACAATATTTTCATATTTGGTGGTAATCTAGTATCGCACCATCGAGAACAGTTGAAATGTGAGGAGGCTTCATGTCTAAGGTTTTTACTTCAGTTGAAGTTTTCACTTCTACTGAGGTTTCCACTTACTTCTTGAAACACAAATTTCACTGGTGAATCTTGAGTAAGATTCCAACTTATAAGAATAATTATTATTGCAAATGTCTGAAACTTAATATTCTTTTTATTCTAAAAAGAATAACCAGTTTGTTACTCAATAACCATTTTGTTTCTGCTGTTACTATACTAATCTAGTTTTAGTTGTAGTTATAGAAATTGTTTAGCTACCTTATAGTAACTAGTCGATTTCATACTTGAGATACTTTATTTAACAACGTAAGTTATTTGTTCTACTTACAAGACTGTATAATGATACTACTGTCTATTACTGGTAACATAAATAAAGCCCACTGTCCTTATTTTACCTAACTATAAAAAAGTTAATCAATACTTCTCACTATTTATTACCTGCTATACGACCATTTACTTATTATGTTTTATAAATACCATTTAACAATTTATACCACACACTTGGCATTAGTAGGTGTCCTACGTCTTTAAATAATATGATTATGATTGTTTCTCACATTAGAACAAATAGTAGATCATGATTTTGTATTCTTATTTGAAAATAATTTATTGAAATTTACCGACTATGATTATTAACTCATTGCGAGGTATTCAGTTGTTATTATTATTCCTAGAAAATAAAGCCAATATTACCTTATTATTAATTCAATTTTCTATTGATCGAAAAATCAACTCAACTTCAATTTCAATTATTTTTCTATTTTAGTTTTTTGACAATCGAAGTTTTATGTCATTTGATTGCTCTTAATGAGCTGTATGATATTAAGAAACCCTTCTTGAATAATAGTAGGTCCCGGTACTTTCCAAAGAAATAGGCATTTAAGAATACGTGATAAATTAATCGGTTCAAACTTTGAGACTGAATTATAGAATCTTAATCAGAATATTTTCCAACGACTGTAGTTATATTTCTGCTACCTGAACTTTGTAGTGTAGCCCAATTGACGACAATGAATCAATCAAGCTATTCGTTTATTTATTTAATTTTATTTGTTCACATGTAGATAAGACGCATTACGAACCATGATTGAAGTATTGAGTTGGTTCTTAACTTAACAACATACTTTTGGTTTTATTAGTTGATTAAAAAATGTCATACTATGTTTTGTAATGAAATTGTCATTCATTCTATATTAGCTTCAATTTCTGGTATAGTCGTTTCTAATTTCAAGTTATAAATTAATAGTTGATCATCAGTTTCTTCAACTTCTACTGAACTGAATAAAAAAACTGTACGGTATGTCGTTGCAAATTTTTTTAACGTTTCTCAATATTTTTTTACTGGTTTCAAGCAATGTCGCTGATTTCATGGCTTGAAAGTTGGCTTTACAACTTGAAATTTTCAATTATACAAATTAAAGTGAGAATAAGAATAAATTATTCTATATCATTGTATTTTGATCAACAGTGGAGAAACTTTATTTTGGATTGTCTGGTAACAAATGCCACGTTTACACCGGAATGTTAATAACTTTTTTGAATAACGTATTATTATATAGACTTATATATTATATAACTTATAATAAAAGTTATTAACAAATGTGATTAACATTTCGGTGTAAACGACGCTGGCGGCTCGTACCAACGAAATAGGTGAAGTGCCTGTATCTTTTACTGTGCAGCACTTCACCTGTTTCGTGGGCACGAGCCGCCAGTGGTAAACGTGGCTTTACTTTATTTTGTATTGTCTGGTAACTTACTTTCTTGTGGAAATTACTGTAGGTGAATTTTTCTAGTACTGCACATCCTTAAATGCCTGAATAAGTTTTGCTACACTATTTTCATACTCATTTAAAAAATATATATTAGAAAACGTGAATAGAGAAAATTGATAAAGATTCTATGTAATTGATGACCAAATTTTTCATGGGAAATAGAAGTTCATAAAATGAAAAGGAATTACTGTTGGAAACTATATTTTGTTGATATGTTGACGAAATTTTTATGGAACTACTTTGGGACAAATTGAGAATGCTTATTGTTATTAGAATTAGAAATTTAGTGTTGTTGACAAATATAATGCATTTATTACTTGTAAAAGGAACTAAATTTGATGTGTACTAATTTATTACGAAAACTATAATATTGGAAACTCATTGATAATCGACCAAATGTATATTATTATCGTACATTTTTCATTATAACGTGAATGATTGTATAATGCTCTGTCGGATTACAGTGTAATAAATTTGCTGCCTAATCAATGCGAATTATTCATTGGGTTTCAACCTAAATATTCATTTTTTTATTAATTTTTTCATTAGAAATTATAAAAAATGTATCTTTTTACAAATAATATGATAGTGTAGCCTATAACACAGTCACTCCACGTGTTACCCACTAATTACAAGAACATTTTGTGTTACAAAATTTTTTCAATGTGCTGAGCATTTTCTAATTGTTCTACAAATTCAACCACTATATTTCAAATAATAATCACAGTTCCCTTTTTAAATAAGTTTTTTAGTGCAAAATACAAAACCAACCATAATATGTATTAATATTTAGTACCTTAACATAGAAAGGTGATAGTTGACAGACTGATTAGTCAACTTTATGTGAGTCAAAAGTTTACAGTACTAAAATGACATTTTCATTAAATAAAATTTTTATAAAATGTTCGAATGATAGTAAACATGATTCATGCTAATATATAAACATTGGTTCACCGATAAAACAATGTTAATAACAAACAGTCAGTCTATAATCTTCAATTATTACTTTTTTATTTAAAAAATAATAATTTAAAAACTCAGGTTAATGTCCATCATGGCAGCTTCCAGTGAAGTAAGTTGACATTTGATGGACAATTTACATTTCAATAGCGTTTACACTGAGCGTTTAATACGCAAGTCGAGTAGTTGATCAACTTAATTATTAGGGATGACGATGTAGTCTCTTTTTAGTATAAATCATAATTCCTCGTTGTTCTTTGTTTTTCTAGGAAAGGCCCAAGGTTATTCAATAATTCAACCTTTTATTATGTGGTAGTAAGCCTCACTACTTGTTATTTGTGCAAACAGAGAAGACACGCCGTTACAATATACTTTACATTGTAACAACGTGTCTTCTCAGCTTGAACGAACTGTACCACCAAGAAGTGGATTTTATTTCACAAAACATTCTGTTTTAATCAATTTATTTCACAATACGGTAATAACCTGAAGATGAGCGCACCAAGTAGCGTTGTTTCGAATTAAGAAAACAGTTGAACTGAACTTTGGCTTTACGTGAAACTGATTAAATTAAGGGAAGAACAATAGCGGGAATGACATTCTGATTCGGAATGTTAATGGTGTGAGCGCATACATTATTCAGTAAAAGGGCGCATTAAGCTGATCACTGTCATTTCGTCCGAGGCCCACTAGGTGACCACTTGGCCCGTCTTCCCAGCCATCCACTACGCATTTAAATAGTAAGTTGATTGTTAACCAAGTCGTATATTGTCATAGTCTGTCCAAGCAAAGAAGACATTCTGGCAAGATGGGGAAATGACTCCAGCTTGGTCAATATTGTTTCAACAATCATAAATTTGGTATCAAATTTAGAGCAGAATGTTTCCTACAATTTGTGAGGCCAACTTTGTTATATTAAAACCAATATTGACCAAGTTGGAGTTATTTTCTCATCTTGCCAGAATGCCTTCTTTGCTTGGACAGCTGCTATTTGATTTATTTTGATAAAAAGAGAAGTTGTAACCTCTGTGTAATTCTCATATATTTGCTCTATTTAAACAAAAAAAAGTTGTAAGCTCTGTGTAATTTTCAAAAATTAATTTGCTATATTTGACGAAAAGGGAAGATATAAACTCTATGTAATTTTCTATGTGTGTTTTTCAAGTAAAAACGACTAGGACAGTATTAGCCAGTTGACAATAATTCCGCTTCTATATTATTCAATGCCAGTAGGCTATAATGGGATCATTGATTAATATTTTGAGGTGAATTAAAAACTAAGATACATGTAAACACAATAAAGTGAAAATTTAATAAACATTTTCATAACTTCTAGTATATGAACTATATTATGTTGAGTTATATTTATTATTTCATAATGTCTTGCTAATTTCAAGCTATAATTCTATTCGGTTAGAGGATATTTATTAGGAGTTATAAAATACAATAGCTTGAATTTTGTGGAGAGCATAGAAAGCTCAAGAATTATTAGTTGATTAGTTTATGAATTATGATTATTTTTATCGTTAATTCAAATGTTGAATATTAGTTTTTTTGTTCAGTTTCAAATAAAGTTTTATGAATTCCCAATTCTAGCCTTATTACCTCAGAAATTTACATTTAAAAAAATGGTTTGCACTTTATTCAATAAACCATTGAAGAAGAATTTTTATTCTGAGAAAATTTACACTCAATTGTAATCCTATAAAAGCGCAAGTGATTTTTCTTATTGGTATATTCTAAATCTTACTCCAACATGTTCATGAAGTTTCATGTGATGTACCGTATTAATGAATTTCACTTTTTGTTTCTTAGATGAATGAGGAGGAACAGAAAAATCACCATTCGAAAATGAAGCTGGAAACAAATTGGACATCCGTCCTATTTCTACTATATTTTCACATGTGTGCGATGTTCGGATTGTTCCTAGTAATCACAGCAGCCTCATTCAAAACGACAATATTTTGTAAGTAACTGATGAATTATTTTAATTCGAATTTATCCATCTCATAGAATCCATTCCATAAAATATATTTTATCATCACATTATGCATCATACTCTAACTTACGAGCACTTTCCTATAAAAATCAAATAAACTCATGTATCACGCAATGAATTAAACTGAAACTATAAATTAACTGGCTGAAAATATCATTTTGACAAAACGTGAAAATTGTGGACTACATTTCTATTCAACTAAATTCAGGAATTAAAGTAATTTTGGGCGATTGCCTGTTTCTTATTTCCATAAACAGTGTATCATTTGTACTAAAATAGATTAATAATGTTGTGCTCAAGATCGCCGAATGTGAATATATTATAATTATTATTGAGATTGAATGCTTTTTTTTTGTTTGTAGGTTTTGTCCTAATTATGTTTGGAGTTCTGGGAGTGACAACTGGATGTCACAGGCTTTGGGCACATAGAACGTACAGCGCTGTTTGGCCTTTGCGATTGTTCCTCATCTGCTGTCACACTCTTGTTTGTCAGGTAATCTAAGTTTTATTTGGTTTTCTATGTCTTCGTCAAAATAGTAGACTTCAAACTCTATGCTAACCACCAATCCTTGTAAAACCGCAGACTCCATGGAGAACTCAATAGAATAGAATATCTGCCTTTATTTTTACCTGGGTGGGCAAAGTCAGGGCGCAGCCGACCCTCTTTTATATTCAACCCTCGGTCAATTTCAATAGTTGAAAAAACATGAAAAACATGAATTTCGTGGAGTTTTGTCAAAAACATGGGGTTTAATCTTTGTTTTACTGCTGTTCGGTTTTTTCAAATGTTATTAAACATCTATACTTACATTCAAATTCATAAAATAATTGATTAGATTTTTTAGTACTATATTTATAATCTTGAATCTCATCTAGATAGAACGTAACAGGGTATTTTGTATTGTCCACTGCACCAGTGAGTTATTTATTGATTTAGTACCTCTACGAGTATATTAGAACGTCAACAGAACGCTAACCTCCTGTTAGAACGTAACAGGGTATTTTATATTGTCCACTGCACCAGTGAGTTATTTATTGATTTACTACCTCTATGAGTATATTAAATCTATTGCATTTTGTGTGTTTGAATAAATTGAACATTAATTCTTGAATTGAGGGTGGGGTTAGAGAGAGTAAGGAAGAGAGAAAATGTTTGTTTGTTGTTTTCTGAGGGTGATGTCCTCATGAGCTCTTAGGCTTGTGCGTGTGTAATGAGAGGGATAGTGATGAGAGATGACGACTACTTACGAGTATATCGCCTTCTCCGAAAGACGGGCTGAAAGATAATGAAATTGTTCTGTGGTAAATCAAATAATTTTCCCCGGTTAAGACTCGAAGTCGGGTCCTCGTGATTATCAGACCGGGTAATCACTTACTCCACCCAAAAGAATGAATGGAAAAGAGATTGTGGAATTTCTTATCATCACCTCTCAATATTACCTCTCCTATTATCCACGCATAATCCTGAGCTTATATAAGCATTATCCACACGAAATATATCGTTGATTTCATTGAATGATGGTTTCTCTCATTGAGAACGTTTCTAGGCTACCTGTAAAATCAGCCATTTATTCAAATTTTAAAAAGTTACAATTTTTTGAGAATGGAAGTGAAATATTGTTGTTTATAAACTTATAATACAGTAACTAATAAATTTATATTTATATTCAATTTTTTCATTCTATGGATCTCGCTTGTTATTTATATAAATATAAATTTATTGGTTACTGTATTATAAGTTTATAAACAACAATATTTCACTTCCATTCTCAAAACATTGTAACTTTTTAAAATTTGATTAAATGGCTGATTTTACAGGTAGCCTAGAAACGTTCTTAATGAGAGAAACTATCATTCAATAAAATCAACGATATATTTCGTGTGGATAATGTTTATATAAGTTCAATATTTGGTCAATATTTGCAGTTGCAGAAGTCCTTTGTCTATTCATATAGCAGAAGGCCTATACGGAGATTCTAATTAATTATTATTATTATATTTTTATTCATTTAATCACTATGAATGAAATCAAGAACTATTAGTACGGTGCAATTAGACTCGAACTTCAACATCCAAAGAGAAAGGACGATTCCTACGCCAACTTGTTCTATACAACCCCTTTATTGTTTGGTAAAAAGTTACACCCCTATGAGCGTCGGGTTTTTGGGGGAGGGGGTGAAAGGTGCAAAATTTCAGTTTTTTGTGAATTGTAGCCGAACCAAGCGTCGGACAAAAAAATTTCATGCATGTTTTTTCTAGAGAACAAAATTTGGAAGAGATTAAGACCAATCACAACTCTGTATCATCAACCGTTTCCAAGTTACAATTTTTTGAAAACTCCATATTTTTTTCACAGGAATTATTCCGTTACTTTAAAAGTTTGTAACTTTGAATTGGAAACTCTTGCATCCGTATTTCAAAATCCCTCTCGGCGAAATTCATTTCTTTTCAATTTGAGACCAAATTCACACTTCTATGTTCAGTGGTTCATGTGCTACAGCGATTTTAAAAACCCTTACATCCCCAAAATCCCTAAAATTACATTTTATCGTACAAAAAAAATATTAAAAATTTTCGGATTGGCTCATACTTCTAGATTTCGTTTCTTGTGTAAACGATTTTTACGAGAGTCTAGGGTATGACTCTCGTAAAAATCGTTTACACGACCAAGACTATCATAGGATTCATGGGGGTTGGTCAAAAGCATCCCTTTATTTTTAATCATTTATATTCCCCATAACTTTTGATTGGTTTCGTCGGATTCTATCGTTCAATAGCTCATCATTTTCTACTAATCACGGCGGTATAAATCCATATATTATAATCCAAATTCGGTGAAAAACTCCAGAATTCAGATTTAAATGATACTCTTGAATAATAATACCTGCTCATTGAAAATTCCAATTTTTCACATTTTAATGCTCCTAATCGGAAAGTTGTGAATGGAAAAATCTGAAACTACCAAGAAATGTAGAGAAAATCTTCCTCTATCAAATGGTTACTATGAGAATTGCGAGACCTTTGACATAAGAAGGTACACAACCGGTTTTTATCACACTTTTTCTGATAAATTCGCTCATTTTTTGAATGGTTACGAGGTTCTTTTTTGAACTAATTGCACCGTACTATAATATAGTTCTTTGTGATACCACAATTCCCCATGTTGGAATGATGGAGTTATGTCAACTGTGGAACTTCGTCTTCGGAGCTCCCCTCTTATAAGCCAATAATAATTTCAATTTTATTTTATTGTACATTGTAGCAATTATGTATTTTTTGCAAAAGGAAATAAAATTTGAATTTGAATTTGTTGACAGGGTCCCGTGTACGACTGGGTGCTAGATCACAGAATACATCATAAATTCCATGGAACCGACAAAGATTTCTACAATTTCAAGAGAGGTTTCTCGTTCACTCAGATTGGATGTCGATGTGTGAATGGCAATGTCGACTACAAGGAGTTGGCCAAAGAGGTCGATATGTCCGATATTGAGGAAGATAAACTTGTCATGTACCAGAAGAGGTGAGAAGGCATTACTGGCTCATAAATGAAATAATATTGCATTTAATAAAATAATATTGAAAGAATTTATTGCTATAGTTTGCGCAAGCTGAGAGATAATTTACAATGTAAAGCTCCAATTGCGCTTGCTAAAGGCCATGAAAGTGGTTCAATATTGAACAAAGCTGAAGTTCGAATTGTTGATTTCTCCTTGATTTTATATATTGATAGTACAATATTATAGGTATTCTTTAATTATCAATAAATTTAACTGGATTTTAATGCTATAATAAATAATTATGAAAAATCAACATATTCTTTTCATTTAATGACTTACTGGTACTATCACCATTAGAGTTGTAGTACGATACTGGATTACTAGCTAGTAATAACTTATTCACCTCCAACTTACTGACTAGTAAGTTCATGATACTAGTACAGTGATACTGGACTTCAAGTATCAACAACTCCTATTAGCAATATTATATTTTGTTAAAAGCTTCAATAATAGTATATTTGGCCTCAATAGTACTCGTATCCAGCATTATATTTGTAACGCTGCCTGCTATGTTACAATCGCCTACCCCACTGCCACTACTGCATATTACTTAGAACTGTGCACCCAAATGTAGCATATAAAAGTTTTATTATTTTCTACTTCCACATTAACAAATCACAGGCTAACACCCTTGTGCTTTTTATAGAAATGGTCAGATATGAACTAAAATTTACTTAGAAATAATTTCAATTATGGTAATGAACCAGTTAAATTTACTTAGAAATAATTTCAATTATGGTAATGAACCAGTTAAAAGTTCGTAACTGCATCAAAGGTTATTGAGAAATATCCAGAAAAATATGCAGAAGTCTAGAATATGAAAAGGAATCAGGATTCTTGAATTATCATATTTACTGCTATCAAGTAGGGCCCTCAAAAATATTATGTCAATTGATTGTTGAATGTTTGCTTGAATTATTATATAATTTTTTAAATTCTTTTTTCAGTTTCTACTGGGTGATTATGCCAATAGTGAGCATATTACTGCCAATCAACTTTCCCGTTGCTTACTGGGACGAATCAATCCTGGCCTCTGTGTTTATAGTGGGCTTCTTGCGAGTGACCATACTTCTCCAATGTGCCTGGCTCATTAACTCGGCAACCATTGTTTGGGGACTTGATCCATTGGACAAGTGAGTAAATTCCATTTACAATTGTTGAGTTTAATTCACAATATATTTGGAAGAATATCAATGAGTATTAATTTTTGGGGGGGAACTAATTGATCATTCATAATTTTGTCAAATTAGAGCCAATATAAAATACCATAGGATTGAAACACAGACAAAGTCCAAACGTATTTTTCTTCCCAATTTTGATCAGTTTTTATTTAAAATAAAGGTTGAAACTCAATTAATACACCAATTTTGACTTATGAAGGTGAAAACCATGAAATATTAATTCAGAAGTTGAAAGGTTCTAATAAAAAATGAATTTGATGTTATCAAAACGTGATTAGATTTTTTATGAGATAGTTTTTTTGTTGTTTCAACTCCAATTTTCATTGACAACCTGTTGTACGTTTGAGAGTGGTTGCTGTGATCATGAGGTCAAGTAATGATCACTTGAGACTGCTCTTGTATTGGTGACAAGTAATATAACCAAATAATACAATTCTTCTCTTGTCTTCATCCTACTTGAACTGCTAATGACAATTATAATAAATTAAGTTAATAATTTCCCTCGAACAACAAAATATATATTTTTGAGTTGGAACTTATAAATTCTACGAGATTGAACAGTAGGCCTACTTGGCAAATACATGATGTGTGTTAAGTGCATCTGTACGGTATCTTAAAAAACTCGGACGTACAAAAACGTTTTGTGTGCAACGGGAGTAAGGGTCTCCCCACCAATGAAGTGTATAAAATTGGTTTATAACTTTTGAAAAATTGATAAATTTGATTTTTATAGAAAAGCAACAGCCTATAATTATCATCAAGACACAAAATTGCCAGTCTATTTGTTTTTAATGTTTCGATATATTTCGAAATTATTTCTTTATCTTCAATAGTTATTTTTCCACCGTAACAGCTGTGACTCCAATAATCAAAATTTGATGCACTTTTCAATAAAATGATGTGATTTCCAAGAAAACAATAGCTTGAATTCTAAACCTTGAAACTAGAATTGAATAAGTTGGGTGTATGATGAAATAATTGAAAATAATGACATTGAACTCATTTTGAGGTATGACTTTCCCATTAAACGGTTATAAAATAATAAACAAGCATCGGTGATGCGGTTCAACCTTCTGATGTAAATTGTTATAGTTATAGTTTCTTCTATGTTAAACAATTCCATTAAATTTCTCGTCAAGAGCTGAAACGAAGTGAAACTTATTATTGTTGAACCAATTTTTCGCATTAAAAATAGTTTTTCTCTCTGATCGAAATTCTATCAATACTGTAATAGTATGCTATTCTTATTATTAGAATCTATAATGTAAACATTCATCATCCATCATCATCCACTTATCACCTTTGCTTACAATACTTGCTATCAAGTTGCAATTGTTACAATAAATAATAATATAAATAAAATAGTATCTGTATTTTTATATTTTAATTTTTCCTCCTCAGCACACAGTCTATCAAGGATTGGAGTTTATTCTATTTCATTGGATTTTTCAAAGGCCCGAACTCAAGCGATTATAAAGCTTTTTTTCCTGAAAAATCAATTTAGAGACTGATGTTGAAAATCCACTACCGTATTTTAAAAATTGGTCTATATCTTTCTTTCAATAGTTTATCTTCCTGTAGACCTGTTTTATTTTATTAACAATAATTGCTACGGTACTTTCTCGTTGATATATTTAGCTTCTATGTAAGAAATGTTTGATAATAATTTTTGATTGAAAATGTTGAAAGAAAAAATAATAATAAACATTAGTATGACTTCTATTGGTGGGGAGACCCTTTCTGTTACAGAGTAGAGGGAATATCGCCTCTACGGGTAACGGCCCCTTTCAAGATGGACTTGTACTTTTTTCTGACGTTGAAGCCAGCATGTACTCTAAGCATGTGCGTGGGTAATGAGAGGGGTGATGATGAGAGATGACGACTGATTTTTAAGCAATCGTAGCCAACGGCTTTACGGGTTTAATATATAAAATTAAGAGGTACTTTTAAGCTAATAATTGAAAATAAATACATAAAAATGTTCATCTCATTTTGTGATTTCATGTAATAATTATGTAATGCATGTGTCTTCCTCTAATATGCTGGCACGCATCAACTCTTTCCTTCATGAAATTCACTATTACTGCACGACAATTTTTTACTTCCATTTCTCCAATAACCCAATGACTTGCCAATACCAATTAACATATCCCAATGACTCCAGATCTTCCAGATGAGGTTATCTGAATGCATTGGTGTATGTTAATAAGCCCGGAAACATCAATGACTTGAAGGAGGAAATTCAACGGATTATCGGTGAAATGGAAGTGGAAACTTGTCATATAGCAAGACAGAATTACATAGACAGAGTTAATACGTGCCAGCGCAGTAGAGGAGGACACTTGCATGTCATCATCTTTCATACATGAAATCAGAAAGTGAGGTGAACATTTTGATGTAGGTAGGCTATTTATTTTGAATTTTTCGTTTGAATAGACTTCTCTATTTGATATATTGAACCCGACGCTTTTTTTTAATCACTCTATTTTTTGGCATAATTATAGAGTTGATGCGGGCCAGAGCAGTAGAGGAGGACACATGGATGACATCATTTTTCATGAAATCGGGAAGTGAGATCAATTAACCTCTTAATTTCATATAAATTAATACTGGACTTCTTTTTGAATCACTCTATTTTTGCTTAATATAGGTCTCAACACTATTCATGTTGTAACATGAAATTGAGAAATATTATTTTAATAAATTTGAATTTATTCTACAGGAAATCGGCAGACACCAACCTAGTGTTCTTGGTGACCAAGAGTCTGTGGCCGCAATACCACTACCTGTTGCCGTGGGACTACAAGTCGGGCGAGTTCGGCACGTACGGCACGGGATGCTCGACGATCTTCATCCGCATCTGGGCCGCAATGGGACTGGCCGCCGACCTCAGAACCATCGACACGGACGGCGTCAAAGCGGCACTGGCTAACGCCATCGCTACGGGAAAAACAGTTGTCGACTGCCTGAACGAGGCCAGAACAGTAAGCTCGATGGAGGACGTTCTTGATCGCACCAAACACAGATGATCACCTGTTGAATGTAGTGTTCAACAATCCGGCGATCACCTGTTGAATGTGTTCTGGAACACAAAAACTCCTGCAACTTATGAAAACAACTGAAATTGACAACGGACATCTATCTTATTTTCACTGAAAATCCTGAAAAATGCAGAACACCGAAGTGCTCGCCAAAAAAACTTGGAAATCAACTCAAATTGACGACTGACAAAATTTCTAAATTAAAAAATCTTTAAATTGTGATTTGTTGGAATATAATTGAACTGTTCAATTCACTTTTGATGTGATACATCCAATAATATATGCAAGACGATTGAATATGATGCATGAATCAAACATGAATACTTCAATCGATTTGTAAGGTCTTGTGTCATTGATGATTTCATAACTCTTGAACTGAAGTTCATAAATTGATGTTAATTCGTATATAAATATCACAGATTAAATAATCCATAAAATTGATCACCTACCTCTCCCACTGTTCTCAACTGTGATATGGTTTGCATGGCATGTTCAAATAATATTTGTGTGAAAATACTACAGATTATGTAATTATGTCACAGTTGTTATCATTCATAGATTAAATGTAATTATATTAATAAAATTCATTTTTACCTTTTATCGCCGATTAATTCATCAATTATTATGTTAATTGTTATCAACTGTGATAAAATTCACTCGAACTCAGAATAAAAACAGAGGAACCTCAATATAAAAACTCAAAATAGAAGAGAAGATGTTGTAATAAATATTGATGGTGGAGTAAATACATGGATGGCTAATGTGACTAAATTACGTGACATGGGTATTATTATTATTATTAGGAATCTACAAACCTTTTTATTAAGACTCAATTCTTATGGTTGATGAGGGTAAGGAGACCCTTATTAGTAGTACCACCATCTAGATTTGGTTTGTAATATTATAAAAAATAGTAATGATTCACTTATTCTAGGATAATATAGTTTAATTGGTTTGAAATTTTTTTGAATATTCGATAAGTGTTTGAAATGTGGAATATAATGTCAGCTAGTTATAATATTTGGCTAATTTTATGTAATATTTGAAAATTTTATGTTAGCTGTATGATTCAATGTGTTCTTGGTCATTTATTTATCACCTTTTATTAAGTTATTTATTACAATAATTATTGTCTGCATCTATTCTTCTTATTATTTATCACTTTATTTTTCATAATCATGAACTATTTTCTCGTTTTGGATATGCACTTAGAACAGTATTTCAACTTTCAACGTAATTTCTAGATTTAGTTTTGTAAGAAGTATGAGTGAATGGATATGAATATAATTATTTATCATTATGTGAGTTAGTCATTATATGAACTATTACAGCCCTCTCATTTCCTAATCAACCTAGTCCTTTCAATAATCCTTCAAACCCATGTACCGACAGATCCATATATATTGATACGGTACGTTGCTATGTATTATTGATAAGGTACATATAGAAAACGCAACAATTCAATCAATGATTATAAATTATTTGAATTTCCTTTGGATCTTTGTATTATAAGTATGAGCTGTAATCGCTGTTTGTTCAAACAAAGCACCGAATTTGACTTATGATATATTAATTTAGACCGCCTTGATGAGCTGAAAAGAATGAGATATGGTTTGTTGAGATCCGATGACTTTTAAAATAGTTAGAGGTATCCTTAGATTGAGATCCTTGAAGGGTCCTTAATATTGAAAAATAACCTAAATTCAGGACGGTGAGTAGTTTATCTGCTAGAAATTAATCTAAAAGACATTATTACCAAAAACAATATCAATATAAGCACGGTATTAATTTTTTTGGCGACCATTTCCCCCAAAATAGGGGTTTTTCAAATACAAGGATATCTTTTAATTGCTCTAGTTCAAAAACTATACAAGGAAGAAAGGTCTACTTGGTCTGAAATTGTAGAGCACAAAATTATCCCCAGAGGGATTTTGAATTGAACAACTCAAAGGAGTATGTCAAAAGATCTGTGCGAACAAAAACTAAAAATACTCAATTACAGTTTTTCTTGAAAATTAACCTATTTTTTGAAAAATCGTAACTCGGTTTCTAGTAAAGATAAAGAGATGATTCTACCACCATTCTTTTGCAAATTTAATTTGCTAAAAAAAAGGTTCAGTAAGTTTTTTTGTTGGACGCTTCGTTTTAACGTTATTCCAAGAAAACCAAAAATTGAGCAAAATTTTCCAATATGGCGGTCAAAAAAACAACTTTCCGACACGAGTTGAGAGTGGGTTTTTTTACATGTTAAATAGGAGGGTGTCAGCTACCATTTCCACCATAAAACATCTCTGTTGCAATTAGTTCCACCTCCAACCCTGGAATGACTCGACTATAGGTCTGTAATACTTTGGAAATTTCAACCAAGTATACTGTATTAGAAATTAATCAATATTTGGCTATAATATAAGTTAGATGAGATTAATTTTAAAAAATCCAATATTAGGAAAGAAAAACAGTATTTAAATATAGAAGTAATGAAATATTAGGCAACAGTTCTTATTTTCTGTTGGTAATGGACGAGGAATCTCCACGTTAGTTTTAGTTTCATTCTAAATGCTCCACTATGTCAACACACACTTCAAGAAAAAAATGCCGCAGGACCTGCTCAAATATTTGACAATCAATGTGTACTCTTACTCAAAGAGTGGGCTCATCCGCATTTCCTTCATATTTAAAAGTGAAAGAGAGTCTTGTAATACTACGACCTTTCTTCATAGTTTAGTCTCATGGATCACCAAATTAATAGTTGAGCCTGAATTCTTGGAAAACTCACCAAAATAGTATACGGTATTTGAAAGTGTATTATTAGTTTACCTTTTACTGTCTTTGAAAACTGAAATCAACTTAGTTTTAAGTTTCCTCTTGTAGTGCAACTTGTCAACTCTTCTCAGCATGTACGGTAACTGATGCAAATGGCCCATGTTATGTTAGCAATTCATTCTTGTGAAGTGAATATATCAAATGAACGGACTTCTTGACTGAATACTTATTTACATCCTATAAATAGGTAACTTACTTGCAAAGAGTTGAATCTATGACTGTTTCTTTCTTGAGTTGCAAATTCAATACGGTACACTAGTTAAGAGAAAGATATATGAAGGAACCTATTTTGATTAATTCGATACTTTATTTAACAGAAATGAACTTCAGAACTTTACTATAGCTTTAGAATTAACAGAACATTATATAGAACAGAAAATTGATACATTTCCCGCTTTGGCGAGCAATATTAAATGTATGCAAAAGAATAATCCTATAGCCTACATAAGTTTTAAAAATTGATCTCTTTTGGTGCACCTTCTCTTCATAGTCTTTACTTACTTGAACATAACACACGCTTCTCTCAATTACTTTTTTCTCTTGTTTTATAATTTAAAAACATTTCCTTAATTTTCATACTTTCTTATAACAAGATTAAACTTTAAACTTAGGACTATTTAAAATAATTGATGAATAAAATGAAATAAATCAAATAAACTTTTAAAGTTTTAAAAAATACCCTTTTAAAGTTTTAAAAAAAGGGGATTTGATTTATTTCATTTTATCTATCAATTTCTTATTACAACTCAGAACTCAATTTCCCAATAACGTAAACTTGTTCTCAAAAAAAAAACTGGCGAATGAGACAGGTGATTAGAGTAACAATCGATTTGTTGACTACTGCATAAAACATCTCTCAATATCAGTGCATTGAGATCGAGATAATCTACTCCTAGATCCCCTATTCACATAATAGAAGCCTATTCCCATAATTCACATTGTAAATAAGATTTTCATGGACTTTCTTCATATCTATCTCCCACTCCAATTCTTTTCAGTACTTATCTCAATTTCTTTCATTTCACTTTTTCAATTAGATACTAATTCGTAATAAACCCTCAATATATACGATGAGGCTATCAAAGCGACTGATGCACTCACATTCATTGCAAGCTCTGTGCTTGCATGTACTGCCTTTATTATATTGCTTATTTTATGTACAGTATTCAAACAGCTCACTAGGAGATTCTATAATACAAAGTCGATGACAGGGCGTGCAAGCAGGGCATGCAATGCACCCATATAATATTATTCTTCACGCTGAAAAGAGACCCTGTCGGCTGTCACCTTGTATAATATAATATGTATTGTTATAGGGCGTTTCTTCTCAGCTTGTATGAACAGCATCAATGAATCCATCTCATTCATGAATCACATTGCAAACAAAATTAGATCTCTCACATCACTTTGTTTAGAGACCGTTTCACGAATCAGTTTATTTCATTTTCTCATTTCACGAATCACAATGTGAACAAGATCAAAACTCTCTCATATTTGTACAACATCATTTACCTTGCCAGTCATCACTTTCGTCTTCTGATGACGAGCTGTCAATCATCTCTGTGGGTGCGCGGGGGTGGTTAGGGGGGTGACCGACTTCCAAACTCAGACTCCAACTGCAATTCTTTATAAATGTTTTGAGCGGTCCAATCCCCATCCCAATCCCAGGACAGTCAGAGGCCGTTAGCGGCGCGCTTTCTATCTGCAGAACATCTTCACACCTCGCGCCGAACACAAGGTAAGAACACATCTTAGCTCAGCTCTGCTCTGCTCTGTCATCCTTCTCTAACTGTTTATCACTCTCCTACCGGTAACGGAACAATTGCTCATAACTTTCTCAACAGTTTTCGGGATCCTAGTTCTAGTTCAAAGGATTAACGAGTGGAGGTTTGTGTAGTACATTGATTCAATTTATAATTAGATTAGTGGTATACTCATAAATATATATTATATTCGTAGTTGTTTATTAATTGATCAGTGGTAAGATCCAAATTTATTTATCATTTTAATTGAATTTATTCTAGATAATTTAATTCCAATTTTCTGATAATAAATTCTAATAATGGCGGTTTAAAGATCTGTTCTGATAATGCCAAAATACATTGGGATATCCCTATCTTATCTCTCTTGTGTGCATTTATTTCTTCCATAATTTATTATATTTATTTTTTCGAACCAAGATTTCTATTATATTCCATTAGTAGGCTACTCGTCCCGTAATCTTATTATTAGATTAAATCTGAGTTTTTCAAACGAAATTTATATTAATGTGGATTAAACTCTGATGCTTGAGTTTTTGAGATCTATGTGAGTGATGCAGTTCGATTTGATATTTGAGAAAAGATTATAGAACCCTGGTGACAGAATCGGATTATAGGTTTCATTCATAATGAACCAAACTTACAGTTTTTGTTTTGTCTTCTCTTACAAAAGGGTGAATTGACATAGTAGGTTTTTTCGTGAGCGTGGTCAAGTTGGCTTCAAATCATGACTCGAGCTGTCGTGCTCTTGCTTTATAAGGATGACAATGTCATTTAGCGATGTATAGATTTAGTATTTAGCGATAATAGATTCTTGATTAGCAGTGCTTCATTGAATTTTGAAAGCATCATTAATGCTTTCAAATCACCATCGACCTATTAAGGTTTGACCGTTTGAACCAATTTTAGGATTCATCAAATTAAATTCCTATTCAGGAATTCACTAAACTCCTTTTTTACAGTTTTTCAAGTCTAGTAGTCTTTTCTCTTAGCTCTTACACCTCAATAATTTTCTTAAATTTAAATACTGTAAAACACGACCATCAAGGCCATCGATTAACTTCTTCAGATTCTTGAATCATTCATGAAAAATATTTGGACTTTCCCATTTTGATCGATCGATCAAGATACCGGTACCGTACCAAGAAAGAACCTACTGAGATCAGTATGGTTGAGCCTACTTAAACGCTATTGTTGCCAATGTTATCAATAGAGAAAGAAAGTAACTATGGATCTAGTGTAGACTGAAAAACAATGAAAGTGTACTGGTTGAGTTTATTTTTATTCATGACCTGTCTCATTCTCATATCTCACAATATTATTAGATCGTAAACTTCAATAACAATAAATTATAAACTTTTTAATTCTGTGGCAATCGGAGTAGAGATTTGAAACATTATATTATGTTGGTGATATTGTTTTTCGTGGAAAATGTAATATAATATTGATAATAATTACTTTTTGTGACATCAGTTGACAAAATCTGTGTGAATTCATTATAGATAAATATCACTAAATCTCACCAGACACTGTGTCTAAATTTCAATATAATATGCTTTTTAAATACAGAGAGTTGGCTTGATAGACCATATACAGTGTCATATAATAGTATACAGTAGGTGCTGTATACTATTAGTAATAATTATTATTAATAGGAAGTCAACTTGAGTCTTTAATAATAAACAATAATTATTATTCTCTCAACTAAAAATACTTTTCCGAATGAGTATTTTCACATTTTCATGTGAGCTCCTGTACGGGCTGTACGAATTCTTTGAAACGTGTGTTACGTGTTTACGTGTGTGACAGAGAAGCCGACCTGCGCCTTGAATTATTGTGTGTTGCGGGGTTGCCTACACGGATCAAGTTTGGCACTCGAAATGTCCGTGATTTCACGACTTTCACGGAGAGATTTCTATGATAAATTCCATATTTTTCCATTCAGATTTCTTTTGAAACTCGATGAATCTATGCTGTATGGAACAATAATACAATTACTTCTCTTTATAATAATAATAAATGAATGAATTTCAAACTATAATAATTGTAAGAAATTATTTCTCAACTTATTCGATTTTTTTCAATTTACTCATTGTTTTATCTCAAGTTGATAAAATTATTATTTTACTCTTCGAGACTTCAGTACATCATAATATTTGGATACGTATCGTGGGCTATTTTCAGATTTTTGAACAGTGAGATGATAGATTAAATAAATTATTATCAGAAACATTCCTAATAGAATTCTTAATTCTCAATCTATTCATTTCTCGTATATTGTTGGTCTCTTATATTGGTTTTGATTTCTACTTATATCATCTAGTGGGATGATAGTAGTCCCCAGTTATAATAGAAAGTACTATCACAAAGCAATGTTATTGGCCATAGAATTGAGGGAGTGTTTCGTAGGCGTTACCATACTGTGATTGGACGAGAGTTTACCTGACAAGTCTACCTGATTGGTCGAGCTTGTCAGTTGAATGCACGAAATGGCGGCTGTGATTTAATATGAGATGGCGGTTAGTGTCGGTCATATTTCTCAAACCTTTTACAAATATCAGAAGAACTCTAGATGAAATCACTTGGATTACTTCTAAAAATCGAATTTTTGAGCGGATAATTTATTCTTATTCAATTTTCATTAGAAAATCTGTTGAGAATGAAGAAATGTGAAATTATTTCAATTAGACAGAGAATGAATTCTAACTTGAATTAGGAAAGGAATTGAAATGGAATGGATTTAATAACAATTTTCAAACGAATAATTCTGGCGTCTGGCATCACCAAGTAGTGATTACCACACGAAATTCTCCCCAATTCTTTCCCCTATTGATTGAATACACGGCATAGCATTAAATGACGAAACGCACTCTTCTTGTAAGGAAATAATACCATCAAAATGAATCATATCGCACGAGTATACAGATAAATAGCTGTAGTTGTTGTACATTGTAATAGCTGTATTAATAGTAGCTATACAGATTAATAATTAAGGCATTATTCAAAATTTGACAACCAATCGGAAATTCGACAGTATTGAACTGACACGCTTCACAGACGTGCTCCACAGAACACTTTGACCATTTCCAAACAAACGTTTGTCTTCCAATTTGATATGAATCAATAGAATCTACTAACTGTATTTTGAAATTGATATTTATTTTACAGACATCATGATGAAACATTATTCATGGATAATTCGTACCTTTTGTTGAAACATTAGCTATTCGATGAACATGATCATGTTTGGAAGACTGATTTGGAATAATTATTTGACTTCATGGTCTACTGCTTACTGAAACCGCAGCTACTCAAGTATTTTGTAATCCCTTCCTAGTTCACTTAGAGATCGGCTAATGTATGCATTCAACAAAGTCAATCAGTCTAGTTGAATCATAGAATTGCAAGTTCTTGCGCAAAATCTTGTAAAATATAGCACTTCATTGACTCTTAACTTTGACTTGATGATGAATAGAACAAAATTAGCATAATTGCTAATAAGCACAGTACATAAGTACTCTTCAAAATTCACACAAAAAATAATTTTGATCAATTAACCATTATTATAATTGAAGTGATATCATATACTTAGTTTTATTCCTGGTTTTCCCATTTCTTGAGCTAATCAATACCGGTACGGTAGCATTCTTTGAATTGTCTTTGTTATACTTTTTACTTATTTTTATACTTATAATTTGTACAAATTCTGAATTTTCAACTAAAAAATTCAAATAGGAAGCATTGTTGTCAGAAATAATGAAATTCTGAAATTGATCATGGAATACTAGAACCAATGTTTACCAATGTAAGTTTTAAGATGTGAGAAATTACTTTTGGAAAAACCATAATATTCAGATACGTGCTGGTACTTAGCCTACTGGTTGGATTGTGGTTACATTATGATTGAGCATTTAAGATTTAATCCTCTCCTAACCATACAGTACGGAACACGTTGAAAAAGACAATACTGGATGAGAAAATTAAATATCTCTGTTTAGTCGTACGCTTGTTGGAACAATATTGAACTCCCGAATTCACCTATAAGTTGGTTTTGGTTTGAGTTCGTTAAGCAGTATGTAACTCATTATTACAAACTTAAGTTACAACTTGGTAGAAATTGTGAAAATAAGGGATCAAATCATAATATTGGACTTACATCTTGAGCAAATAATTGAAAAATTGAAATACACAGACACTTTTCAGTCGTAGAGCATTGTATGTTGAAAATAATTGAATTCCCTAATTCACCTGTGAGTTGTATTTACAGAGTGATCTGGAAGAACTTGGCTGGGAAGTTTAATGTAATGAACTATTCCGGTTATGTAAGTGGCTGTGTAAGTAACAACTGGGTATTCATATACAGTATAGCCCAGGCAAATTAGATCAAAAAAGGCTGTGCCTCCAAAAAATAAGGTAAGGCTGGAAATCGTCTTAATCGACTTTGGGCATCCTAAATAAGTTTACTATAAGTTTGCGACGGATTCCGAGGTGTGCATAATACAGGGTGACTAGAAAACCACCGAATTTCGGTTCTGTTTTTAGTTTTTCGCAATTTATGCCAAAACGAAGCGTCTGACAGAAAATGTCATTCCCATACTTTTTTTAGCTAATACAATTTCCAAGAGATTGGTATCAAATCCAACCTTCTATCTCAAACAAGGACCGAGCAATAAGGTTTCAAAAAAGTGGTATTTTTTGAGAAAAATGAAAATTTTACCTTATTTAGTATTTTATTGTTCATATCTCCCGTCTGATGAGTTAGAAAGGTGTATTTCAAAATCTCTTTGGGTATAATTTTCTTCTCTACAATTTTAGATCATGGAAGACTTTCTATCTTGAATATTTTTTGTGTTAGGGCTTTCAACATGTTTCCTTGCACAGCAAAAAATGCCATATTTCCACTATTAATCGCCAAAATTAGTTTATACATTCTTGTATTGGAGTTTTATCACTAGAATATTTTTCTTATATCATGTTTTGATTTTATAATCACTATACCGTCCTGAATTCAGGTTATTACCAGTAGGAAGGACTCTCCAAGGATAATAAACTAAGGACCTCCGTAACTTTCTCATCAAGGCGGTCAAAATTCATATATAATTTATCAAAGTTGATCGAAATTGAAGAATTTTACCACCTTGAGTACTTTGAGTTATTTCTCATATACCGAGAAAAAGGCTACTAATTGTGTTCAAATGCGTCTATCTTGAAAACCATTGTTGGGAAATGGTCGCATTTGGGCTCAAATTGTAGAACATAATCTCCTCTATCACCCAGGGCCGTAGACAGAAATTACGGGCCCGGGCAAAATCGCCTGACCGGGCCCCTCATAGCAGATTTATATAAAATGTTCCCATGTTTTATTGGTCCTATTTTCAAAAGGGATGAAACAAGGAGGTAACATCCTTGGAAAATTTCCTAAAATGACACTTGAATTGAAGCGTTTTTAGCAAATCTGGGCAATGATTTGTAACTGTTTATAAAACAAATAATACAATTTTAAAGAATGAATAAAAATGACAAAGCTTTTTTGGACCAGGCATGGTTTTCACAACACTGTATGGGAGCGTCGCTCCATGCGTTCCCCCTGAAATCAAGCCCTGGTTAGTATGGTCTGTCCGAGGGAGGACCCTTTGGCGGGATGGGAAAATGAATCTGGCTCGGTCAATGTTGGTTCAAGTATTATCAATTTGATCTCAAATTGTAGGAAACAATTTGAACTACTATGAAGACCACGTTTATAATTCTTGAACAGATATTGACCAAGCTGGAGTAATTTTCCCATCTTGCCGGAGGGTCTCCTCTGCTTGGACAGACTATATTAATGTATAACAACTACAAACCGGGAAAAGAGAGCTATTAACTTTCTGAGGCCTGAGCTCATAGGCCCTTGGCGGCTGCCAGGTTACCACTCAGGACGGACTGACTGGGCCCGAATAAATAGGAATATATATTTTTTTTTTAATATCCAATATGTAGTTTTAAAATTCATTCCACTTTTTAGAAATTTATGGTATGTTTGAAACAATTAATGGTTGAGTAGTTCAAGAAATCAAGTCTAATTCAATTCTTGTTGAAAAAAGATAATTCTCATGGGCTAATTATTATAAACTTGTATGATTGATAAAAAAATTTCTAGCCTAATTTTTCCGGGCCCTGCCAACAATTTATGGCCCCGGGAAAATGACCCGAGAAAACCCTTCTGTCTACGGCCCTGCTATCACCTCATGTGTAGAAATCATGAGTCCTTTAAGTCCTCTCATTAATCACTTTTTCATTATTGCTTACTATCACAATCTCTAAAATTTGATTGTATAACCAGATTTATTCAAGTTATGAATGCCTCTTCAGGCTTAAAATGTGGCAAATTGAATTCTCTACTACCACAAATGAATTTTCTCACCCTCCAACCTTCAAGAATACTTGAAAAATGGCGTAAAAGTATAGAGGAGAAACTTTCTTATGAGGTTTTGATTTACAAAAACGAATGTTCTTGACCTGGAAATAGGATATTAGAAACGTTTCTACATATCAAATTATAGAGGGGATTGTGTTCTACAATTTGAGACCAAATGCGATCATTTCCCAAAAATGGTTTTCAAGATAGACGCATTTGAACACAATTAGTAGCCTTTTTCTCGGTATATGAGAAATAACTCAAAGTACTCAAGGTGGTAAAATTCTTCAATTTCGATCAACTTTGATAAATTATATATGAATTTTGACCGCCTTGATGATCTGAAAACAATGAGCTATAGTTCGTCACGATCCGTCAACTTTTACGAAAGTTACAGAGGTCCTTAGTTTATTATCCTTGGAGAGTCCTTCCTATTGCTCGGTCCTTGTTTGAGATAGAAGGTTGGATTTGATACCAATCTCTTGGAAATTGAATTAGCTAAAAAAAAGTATGAGAATGATATTTTCTGTCAGACACTTCGTTTTGGCATAAATTGCGAAAAACTAAAAACAGAACCGAAATTCGGTGGTTTTCTAGTCACCCTGTATTATGCACACCTCGGAATCCGTCGCAAACTTATAGTAAACTTATTTAGGATGCCCAAAGTCGATTAAGACGATTTCCAGCCTTACCTTATTTTTTTGGAGGCAAAAGTCTAATTTGCCTGGGCTAATAAAAGTATACGAGTTTCAAGTTCAACTAATGAAATTACACATTAGACAATGAGTTTCATTTAATGTTGTAGTTTTTAAACAATAAAGTTTCAAGTTCAAGAATCATGAACATTGTTCAAGTTGGAAATATATATCTGGGGTAACCTTGAGATTCTCTCTGACATGAGAGAAAAACGCAATTTCACTTTTACACTTGTACAGGTACACCTCTAGATCCGTTCTAGTGAGCCAAGTGGGTTCAAAAATCAGCCCAAGTGCGTTGTACTATTTTCTGTTTATTACTCTCATAAAAATACTATTCAGTAGTCTACCAATGATTCATGGTTATTGAGAGCCATTTCTCAGTTACAGCCGAGCAAATCTTTATTAGATTGGTAGTCTCAAGAGCCTATTCTATGGGCAACGCATGAAAAGAGACCATCCATAATGACTCGTCATTTTACGTCTGCGTGATGACTTGCTGAATTTGCCACTTGTCACAGTGATATTTCATCTCCGCCACCTGAAGAACCCGCAATAATAATTTATGAATGTCAAGTGATTGCATTCTACACAATATTGGCCTAGTATTTCTCAATCGAGAATCTCGGGCAATATTTCTATTTCAAACAATTTTTGAGAGAACCAATTGATGGGCGTTTGGTGCATGATCATCATTTACAGTATGAGCATACCTATAATATTATTATTATTCTTGAAAATGCTTTCTTCCTGTTGATTGGCTTTACAGTTTACAACCCAGTACGGGCCACAGCCTCGCTCAATCTCTTGATACTTCTCTATCTATCTATATCTATAAAAGCGAAATGGCACTGACTGATTCATCACCAGAACTAAAAATCCAATGAACCGAATGCGTTCAAATTTGGCAGTCATGTTCAGTTGGACGTTTAGACGCGCGCTAAGAACGGATTTTTGAAACCTTCCAAGAATACACTTAATATTAGAGTTTCTCTATAATTTTTCGGCGTTTTCTTGATTATTTCGAGAACCAATCGGTAGAAATTGTTAATATTTGGTGGGCAGGTTCAAATAAGGTCTAGAAACGTTGTGTTGAAATATTTTTGAAATCCGTTCAAGATTACGCCAGTAATAACTTTTTCAAAATTGTAGATGTATTGCGGGTTGCATATCTTCCACCTTGATTCAACCAATCCTTACTGCAAATTCAATGGTACAGCGGGATTTTAGATGAACTAATTTGGAAGATATTGAGTCAAATTTCAAACTATATCCGATATACTTCCGAAGGTTACGTTCAATACTAGCTTTTTACTATTTTCCGGAGTTTTTCGGAGAACTAATTGGCAGAAAGTGTTGAAATATGGTAAACAGGTCCAGATTAGGTCGAGAAATGAAGTGTTAAATTAATTTCGAAACACTTCCGAGGATATGCTTGTAATAAGGTTTTCCAATGTTTGGAATCTGTTCTTTTGTTTATTTCACGGAAACTACTGAACTAAATACGTTCAACTGACACTGAGAACTCACTGACACTGCTGATACTTTCGGGGGTCCAGGGGGCGGAGCCCCCTGGCTAGGCGGAGAAGGCGAGCAAAGCGAGCCTGCCGGCCAGTTTAATATACTTGATAGTATTAAGTAGGCTCTTTTACTTGCTATGCAGTGACAAATATACTTAATAATGTGCCTACTTGAAATACGTGCCTAAAATAGCCTACTTGATATTTTCATTCATCATACTGTGGAGTACCATACATTATGCATACCACAGGCACAGAGACTATATGCTATCTGCAGTTGATACTACTATATTGTTATACTATTGTATACAGTATCAATCCGATAAAATAATGTATGTCCAGTGGAATGACTCTCTAAAAATTATACAAACTGCTTACGTATGATTGTATTCAAATTTCAATGTCACCAGCAAGCCTAAATTTTGTGGTTGGTGTGTGATATTGCAATTCTAATAATATTTCATTCATTGTTGGATTAATCAGTTCCAGGTCACTACTGAATTATTATTATATTACTGAATGATATTATTAGATTGAACTGTAGTATACTACTGCATCATTCATAGGCATAAACATAAACTACAGTTTGTAGATAAGAGTGCATTTCTCCAGAAAGTTGCAAGAAAGATTAGCTTCAGATTAGCTTACTAGTACTGTATAGGAACTAGGATACAAAGAGAGTCATCAAGGACAAAAATTATTTATACAAATATCATTATGTAACTCATAACTTGCTCAACAGAAATAGCCTAGAAATAAAATTTATTCTAAATTCTCTTCAGGGATAAAACTAATAAGAAATAAATAAATGAAAGTTTAACCCAGTTTCTATTGAATATTCTAGACACTCGAAATATTGAGAAATAGTTTTGTTTACAATTTTTTGTAACGTCAACATTTTTCTCTCAATCAGCGAGACATTGCAAAATAAGCTTCTAAACTTTTGCTTTGTTGGTTGAATAATTCTTCGCGCACTGGATTACTCGGTGAACTGCCTAGAGGTGACAGTGAATCTTCATCTAGTGAAGTGAATCAGTGAACTACTAGTTTACGGTACCCTAGTGAAAGTTGGTGAATTTTATAAACAGTTTTCAAAGAAGAATGGCGTGAGGTGAGTATTACCATGTAATTCAATAGATTTATTCTATCTGTAATGCAGCATTATGAAATCCCTTATCAATCGATCAACTGAATAAGTAGTTCAAGATATAATAAAATTGAAACACATTTCGGAATTACCTACATTCTATTCTTAAATTCCTGAATGCGAGTAGTTCAAGATATTTTAGAATTGAAATACTTATTTCAGAATTACCTACATTCTATTCTTAACCCAAAATTGTTACAATAGAAGATTGGAAGTGGAAAGCAATTGAAAATTTACATGAATATTGATTAAATTCTCTATTTATCATATTTTTTCAAATTAAAAGGTAAATTGAACAAAAGGTCTAATAACGACATATAAGGAGAATAATTAAAAAAGTATTGGCTCATAATTCGTAAAACAAGTAAGTATTTATTATAAAGTAAATTGTCGGAAAATATCGATATTCATGAAGCTCATTTATTGTCGCTATGATTTCCAACGAGCTAAGCTAATGATAAATACAGAGTTTTTCAGGAGGAATGTGCAATACTTCTCAGGTTGATTCCTTACACCAAGTAGACAAAAAAGTTCCTCAAAGTAGACAAAAGTTGGATTCCTCAGCTAATTTTACATGGGAATTGATTATTTTAGAACCTCACTGAATCCTCTAAAAAATTAGAAAAATTAATATACGATTAAATATACCATCTCAATTTTCCTCGTATTTTAAAAAATCTCAATATTCCGCCATTGTTATCGCCATTTCTGAGATTTGGGTAAGATTTACACAATCGCCGTCACCTAACTTTTTCTTTAGAATCCGACTCTCTTCAACTTCCATTAATAAAAAATACAAATTTATGATTCCTTACTTAGTTATAACCCTTATTGTTGAAAAATTGCGTTTTTAGCACATTTTTCCAATTATTCCAATAACGTTAAAGTTACAAACTTGAAACTGGTTTCATTGAATTCCTCAGCTAATTTCACATTTTTTTTGTTTGTCAATGGCGCAACAGCCCTATGAAGGGCCTAGGCCTACCAGCTGGTTGCCAGTTTCATATTCACTCCACTATACAGACCGTCCAAGCAGAGAAGACTCCCCGGCAAGCCAGGAAAACGACCCCAGCCCGGCCAATACCGGTCCAAAAGCCATAAATTCACAAACAGAACTCACAGCCCCCGAACCAACACCGACCGAGCCGGAGCCATCCCCACCCCGCCAGAATGCCCTCCCAGCTCGGACAGGCCATACAGCAGGCAAATAATCATCAACCAGGATAGAGGTAACGTGTGGTTAGCACGTCGATCCTCTCAACCATAAACCAGTCTTCACAACCAAGTGAAGATGCAGAACACCTCTGAATAACATGCAGTTAATCAGTTAGATTGTAATGCAACAATTAATATTCCTCCAGAGATGGGAAACGACTGACTGTCTTTACTAACGACAGCCAATCTCCCAAAGGAGGTTAGCTAATTTCACATAGGAATTGATAATTTTAGAACCTTAGTGAAGCCTCTAAACAATTAGAAAAAATGTTTTGATAAATCTCAATTTTCCGCCATTGTTATCTCGGTAACAAAGCGTTTTTGGGGGTTGGTCCCATGAAACTTTTTTGTTTATTTGGTGTAAGGAATCAGCCTGAGAAGTATTGCACATTCCTCCTGAAACACCCAGTATATGAAATTAATTTTAATGTAAATAAATTTTTTGCATACTCGGCTAATCTTTTATCTGTCCTCCCCTCACAACTACCTACTATTTTACCATGCGGTAAATTCATTCATTACGATTCTTATTTCAGTTCAATTCTCAAATTTTATTTATTTTGAAATAAAAAGTATCGAGCTTTCAATATGACAAACACGCTAATTTTTCAATGACTTTCTATTATCCCCTATATTTCCCATAAAATACAGCCCAACTTTGAGTGATATGTTCCATTCTCTGTTTCCCAACTAAATAATGTAAATATAATTCTCCCGTTATTGAAATGTTCATTAGAAAGTAAACAGTTTCTGTCTGCGAACGACCCTGCAGCTTAATTACTGCCATTAGAATACGATTTTTTCACCAGTGTTGATGACTTTCCAGCTCATCATTTCTCTAATAAGGAGCGTAATAACCTACTGTGGTAGGTTGCATCACTGAAAATGGCATTGAATCCTACAAAATTATCATTATTGTAGGCTACTTTCATTCCCCGTGCACATACTCCAAGTTCTCTCTTGTATAGATTGCAACTACAATCTATGCATTTGGCTAAAATTCAATCGATCATTTTAACGTAAAAGTTTATACGATTTTTTGATGAAAAAAATCTACAGAAGTAGAGTAGTCTATGAGGATTTCTCGAAATGATAGATGGTTATGACCGATCAGAGTCTATTCTGACAGTAGCTGAACAGTGAACATAAATTATGGCAATATTTTAGTAGAAGGAAAGCTCTACTAACAGCCTGACGAGTTGTGAGCTTTTGATTGGTCGGAAAGTTGGAATAGTAAAAAATGTCCTCTAAGGAAACAGATTCTTCAAATTCCTCTGAAGATTCTACATCATCAGCTTCTCCACTCCCACTTTTTTATGTGTTGGCTTCTACCTTTCTCTGTAATGTTCATATCATATTTATGAATGAAAATAAATAAAAAATGAATTATGTGAATAATGAACTTTAAAACTTAGGGCTGTTTATAGTTGAAAATCAAACACCCTTTTTGAAAACTTTAAAATTATAAAAAACACATACATGTTTCGGCACATAAGCCCATTCTCAATGTGGATAAAAATAGTAATCAACATGTATAATTAAAGTTTTCAGGGTGTTTGATTTTTATTTATTTTTCAATGAATTATTTTTATGAATTATCTCTATACATGAAAGCGAAATGCCACTGATTCAATCATTCATTCATCACCAGAACTAAAAATCCACTGAACCGATTGCGTTTAAATTTGGCAGGCATGTTCAGTTGGACGTTTAGACG
The DNA here is from genome assembly GCA_017141385.1 of Sogatella furcifera. NCBI lineage: Eukaryota > Metazoa > Arthropoda > Insecta > Hemiptera > Delphacidae > Sogatella > Sogatella furcifera. The sequence goes on along the minus strand of CM029548.1, from coordinate 9,293,853 downwards.
CGCGCTAAAAAAAGGATTTTTGAAAATTCATAAGGATACACCAAATATTTGAGTTTTTCTATAGTTTTTCAGAGCCAAGTTTTTCTATTTTTTTCAAGAACCAATCGGTGAAAATGTTGATATTTGGTGGGCAGCTTCAGATAAGGTCTAGAAATGTAGTGTTAAAATATTTTTGAAATCCCTTCAAGAGTACGCCAGTAATAACTTTTTCAAAATCGTAAATGTATTGCGGGTTGCATATCTTCCGCCTTGATACGACCAATCCTTACTGTAAATTGAGATTATAGATGAATTGATTTGGTAGATAATGAATCAAGTTTCAAACTATGTCCGATATTCCAAGGTTTTACTCGATATTAACATTTTACTATTGTTCGAATTCTTCGGAGTTTTTCTTAGATATTTCGAGAATCAATTGGCAGAAAATGTTGAAATTCGGTAAACAGGTCCAGATTAGGTCTATGAATGCAATGTGTTCAATAAATTTCGAATCCCTTCTGAACGGAATTTGCAAGCGAGCGAAGTGAGCCTGTTTGTCTCAGCTTACACTGACAGAGGTTTTGCAGGCGAGCGAAGCGAGCCTGTTTTACTCACACTGCCGATACTGTCGGGGTCCAGGCAGAGAAGCCGAGCGAAGCGAGCCTGCCGGCTAGTAAATTCATAAATTAATATTCAGTTATTTATGGTTCCATCTCGAAATCTAGGTACGGTAATTTAAATTGGAACGTGAAAAGACTATTTGTATCCTTTGTATCTTGTATGTAGACATTCGAATCAGAGGTCATGAATAAAAATAGGGGCTTTTAGAAAAGCAATGTGATTTTCTAACCTCTGTTGCCGAAGAATTACACAATAAACAATAAAGATAGTCTCCCAAATCATTTTAATTCGACTATGTTTATCTTTCAGTAAATAAATGGAATGGAAAGAATTATGTATAGGCCTACTACAGAGTTGAATCTGAGCCCCATATTAGTAGACTGTATTCTGGAGTGGAGTTCAAAAGATTCATCATGCAATAATTACGAAACATAAAAACTGTTTAGCTACAATATTGTGCGACCTTGAAGGCGGCCACGTTTGGCTTTGATTGTATCTGATTTACCATTTGAATATGTTGTCAATTGAGCAGCAGTAGCAATGACAGCAAAGTGCGCGACGCGACGATTAGACTATTTGGCGATTATTTCGATTATTATTATTGAAGATGGCTGGAGTCAGCGGGTGAAAGTGTAATTACGTCAACTTCATTTGTACACAATCGTGTTTATTTTAAATTTTGATTACGACACTTGCACCGAAATGTAAGCGCGGCGCATGCGCACAACAACACCTTGTGCTTCCACTCTGACAGGCGCCAAATGGTTTGATTAATGTATATTAACAATAATAAGAGGCGATGACGCCTCTTCCATTGATGCGTGAATCAAAGTACAATAGTAGTAAAGGAAGAGGAAGAAAAAGGAGGAGGAGGAGGAGGAGGAGCAGGAGGAGCAGAAGGATGAGAGAAGAGAAGAGGAGAAAGAGGAGAAAGAAGAAGAAGAAAAGAAGAAGAAGAAGAAGAAGAAAAAGAAGAAGAAGAAGAAAAAGAAGAAAGAATAAGAAGAAGAAAGGTGGAAGAAGAAGAGAAGGAGGAGAAGGAGGAGAAGGAGGAGAAGGAGGAGAAGGAGGAGAAGGAGGAGGAAGGAGGAGAAGGAGGAGAAGGAGGAGAAGGAGGAGAAGGAGGAGAAGGAGGAGAAGGAGGAGAAGGAGGAGAAGGAGGAGAAGGAGGAGAAGGAGGAGAAGGAGGAGAAGGAGGAGAAGGAGGAGAAGGAGGAGAAGGAGGAGAAGGAGGAGAAGGAGGAGAAGGAGGAGAAGGAGGAGAAGGAGGAGAAGGAGGAGGAGGAGAAGGAGGAGAAGGAGGAGAGGGAGGAGACGGAGGACGAAAAGAAGAAAAAGAAGAGAAGAATAAGGAAAGGGGTGGAAAAGGAGGAGGAGGAGGAGGAGGAGATTAGATTAAATTAGATTTCTTTATTCATATAGACAATAACAAAACATTCACATTTAGATTCTAGATTGCAATAAGATATTGTGAGTAATAATGTACAAGAGTAAGTAACCTCTATACAGGAATATACGTAGTAACTATCACGTTTTGTATAAATGACACTAGCTTGAAAGATAGTAATTATTCAACAGACACGGCTATAGACATGAGTTATAGAAATTATATATTTAGGAAAAGTATATAAGCTACTATAATCAATTGGCAATCTTATCCATTACGATTTAATTATCTAAATGAAAAGGCGAAGTTTGGACATGAAGATGTCCATTCTTGAGAAAGAATAACAAAAGTATCCTTTCCATTAACACTTGGCCTCGAGAAGGAGAAGAAGAAGGAGGAGGAACGATTAGGAGTGAAAAAATGTATACAATTGGGTTGTATAATATTCTATGAAGAGTTTCTCAATTGAAAATATGATTTTTCTCATTCAAGGCAACCAATTGAAAATGTGAATAAAACTGGAGAAAAATGTAGTGAAGGATTTGTTTTGGCCCGGACTTGGTTTTCTTGACATTTGATTGACATTAATTGCTTGGTTAGATGGTAGAGTGGACATTACTGTCCAATCTTCGCCACATCGTCAAAATAAATAAGTCATTCTATTTTAATTGTTTCATATCACTTTTTAATTCCTCTGATAAAGAAACTAGGAGTATCTGCCTTCGCCTTTCAATATTTGTCAAAAAATGAATATTTTCTTTCTAATGAGAAACTTTTTTACGATTCTCTTTTCTCGATATTCATTAATTTTTCACTCAATTCAGGATGTGCTGAGAACCACAGTTGAATTTAATTAAAATTTCGTCCTCTTTGTTATGATATTCTCTTCTCGATATTCATTAATGTTTTTGCTCAATCCTGAATGTGTTAAAAACAACAACTGGATTTAATTGAAATTGCGTACTCTTTGTTATCATATTTTTTCTCAATAGTTTTTTCTGATAGTTTTGCTCAATCAAGTACCTGCTGAAAACCACATTTGAATATAATTAAAATGGCGTCCTCTAGTTACTATATTTTTCTCAATATTCATTACTAGTGTGTGGAGTTCTCCATTCAGATTCAAGTAGACCTCTTAAACCACTGATTCGGTAAGACCTTGCGAATGAGGGTAGATAGATAGATAAATTTCCTTTATAAAGGGCGGAGTTAGGACTCTTGGTCCTCTCTACCACACAACCCTAGCATAGAAGAATAATAGCAATGAGTGGTTACATCGAAATTAAGATTGCATAAAACGATAAAGTCTACTATTTATAAAAGATCAAAATTTCGTGTGAACCTTCCAGTCTGTGGTTATACGAGCACTAGAACAGATCAGATACATCTATCAGATTAGTTTATCAGTTGAGATATAGTTTGAGATATATTGTGAAATAGGCCTACTTCTAGTTCTGAAGCCTAACTGAACACTTGTTGAAGCCATACACCTTAGGAATAGTAGGCATCAATTCAATAATTGTACCATTCAGAGTCCCTTGACCTCGGTGCCAATATTATAATAACACTAACACTCAAAGTCCAGTCGAGACGCCACCTTTATTGTTCAACTTTTTCGGCGAAAACAAGATAATATAAACTTTATGAGAAAACTAGATACCTCAGAGATAGAAGAGAAATATGAACATTCCATGACTAGTTTAAAGCTTTAGATTTTTAAGATTGTCCAGAAGGAATTCAATCCTACTACGTCAAAAGTTTTCCTAATTTGTTAGTTTTGCTATTGAAATCAATTTTCAAACATACTCTGAAAGTATGTTTTCTCAATAGATTGAAAACAAACATAAGAGAAACATAAAGCTCTCCAGCCTTGAGATGGATTTTCCAGGCTCACATAAGTACCGCCTCAACAAATAGAATATGGAGGCTATTATATTATTAACAAACAATTATGAAGGTCATTATCAAGGTGACTTATACTCATGTGGAAGAAGAGGTTTTAGCACCCCTCATATTCCAAGAAGTGGAAGAAATTTGTGCAAACGTCATTCAAGTAAACAGTTGTATTTTCCAGGTATCTCAATCATTCAACAATCGTGAATTTGTTCGATAATTGAACAATTTACAACAAGATAATTGAGTGTTTGCTCTTCTCATGAAATAAAACACACAGGTCTTCAAGTCTTTAATGTTTCCTTTTTATAGGTTTTTTTCATGTTCTTGTTAATTTATAAGCTCATATTTCATCTAATCGTAAAAGCTATCAAATGGTTATATGCTGAACCCTAACCGTTATGTTTTACTGATTTTACTGTCCCATCATTTAAAGCCATAATATCATATTTTCATTCAGATGAACCAGACTTCAAATAATAAATTATCAGATAGAATAATCTGCACACATTGACATTCGATGATATTGGCTGATTAGTAATATAAGCTATTATTGATTATAAGCTAATTATAAAAGCTATTTATTGATACTAGACAAAATTATTAATTTATTTATTAGGAATATTAATAATTAATAGAAATAACTGCTAATAGTGCTGACTCCCTAATGCCTAGGCGGATGATGAGAATAGTATTACCGTACTTGATTCATATTGGTAACTTTGTGTCTTAAAAAAAAATTATTCGACCTATACATTAGAAACCGATAAAATAGTCTATGCACCAGTATTCTAACTTATATTGTCACATATCAGTGTTGAGCCTCTAGCTCTTTCTAATGACCAAAACAATCTAATAGTTTGAATGAAACGTGATTCAGACCAGGTTCAGCAAGTGGAAATTGCATTGGCAATATAATAGGCTTTATATTATCTTTATTAGTTTTATTTTCCATGAATAACAATACAGATACATGATTTTCACTCCAATTGCAAATTTGAATAAAATCAATAATGGTTCAGCATTGTAATTTTACATAGTGTTAATTAAATAAGTAGAGTAGAGCTTGCAAAGCTGTATTATACTGTATTAATATATTTTCAATTATATACTTTTTTGAGGGTTAAACGCGTAGGCTTATAATATATAAATAGTGAATAGTTTCACATGGAAGTTGTAGGCTTGTGGGGTCTTCAAATAAAAACGAGTTAGTCTGACTTTAAAATATCAAATGCCGGTAGTGTTATTACTGTGAATAGAGGACAAAAAGATGATATTCTCTTCATTGAAGTTGAAATTTTTGAAAAGTATGATGTGTTAGAAAGATGAATGTACAGAGCATCATTTGTCGGATGCCAAAATGGAAATATTCACGGAACTATTGTCACGAAAATTGTAAATATCAAAAAATAAAATTTAGAATACAATTTCTAACTTGAAACTTCAGAATGACAGAAACCCCTTCACTTCTCCTACCTTAAATTGGAGTGCGAAGCTGCCCTGCTTGAAGTGACTAGATTAATAAATTGTTAATTGATACGTTGAATTTAATATGATTTAGGCTATATAGATTCACGTGAGAAAGGGTTATAAAAACGAGTTTAGCATTAAGTGGAACATCAAACTAATGTTTCATTAATACAACACAACACCATTTGATTGGAGGAATTATAAATTTATTTATTCAATCATCCATCCACCTTGAACCATCTTCAACCTATTTCTTATAAATATGGAGAGGACAACAATCGGATGGAATATTTATTGGTTTAAACAATGTAATGAGTTTTGGATTGCAATGGGTGAAATCTAATTAGTAGTACAATACATTACGTTATATTGGTTGAAAATGTAATGTAAATTTATTAACAATAGCTTCATTAGCATTAGTAAAAGAAAGTTCCAGATCTAGTTCAGTGGCGATTGAGTGACATCACTGTCTGTCTACCTCCCTACAGACCAATAATAATTGAGGACGTACAAACTGGATAATAATTATTACTTCCAAGGTCACAACTGAGGAAACTCGAACAATGGTAAAAATTTGTTTTCTGAATAGGTCTTATTAATAATCAATCATCTGCTCATTGAAAGTGAACGTTAATAGAGCCATATTGAAATTCATTTATTTCTTAGTTCTACGTGATTCTAACCGAATAATTTCGCTGGTATTCTTTTCTCGGTCGTTCGTTTGCTATCCTTCTCCACGATCTGTCTCACTCACACCCTCCCTCTATCCGCGATGGCGGGGCAGGCTTGCTATTAATAATCCAACTAGTTTTCACGGGGAAGTTTCGACGTCAGTTTCGCCGGCTATTATCCGGGTAATGAACAGAATCGCTCGTCAACAACTGGATAACGTTTGTCAAGCGCGTTTCACCCAGCTGCACTCATGGGAAGGATGCTCCCAGAAATTAAGATCGGACGATTTCTTCACATACGATTTCTAGATAAGCATAAACCAGGTAGGGGATCGCTGTTCAAAAATTTATTTTTTTCGAATTATTACTTGCGAAACTATCGATATAGGAAATTGATTGTCTTTATTGGCTTATGCTCACTGCTAAAATCAACATGATTGCTATTACCCCACTGTGAAATCTTTTTTTTGTGAAATGAACAAAGAAACAAACATTTTTTGTTATATTGTTCATGAAGAAAGCATAAACCAAATTATTCATTGCTATGGTATGTATTAGATATACAGTTGTACAGAGACTGTAAATTCCAACTGATTAAAGTTCACGTGTGGTTCACGGCATGGAGGAAGTAAGAAGAACCATTTCTCATTAGATAGGTTTTTCATCATTATTAGAATGGAATCAACCAGTTGCTATATGAAGGGTGAAAATTAATACAGTGGCGATGATGGTAGGGATGTTGGCGTGGATTATAGAGACTGTAGTTGGGGAGTTACGGGTAAATTCGTGTATTTTTCTCACTAATTTAGTTAAATTAAATGCATTTTTATTGGCTGTATAATTAGATCACTCGCGGCTCGTGCCCACGAAACAGGTGAAATGCTGTACAGTTAAAGGTACGGGCACTTCACCGATTTCGTGGGCACAAGCCGCTAGTGAAAATTAGATTACACATTCTCTACAGCGTGGATCATTGCTGATGGGGTTTAATAGAATGTATGCAAGTAAACGCACAAAAACACACCAATAACGTTACCAGATAATTATGTTTTGGTATAATTACTCAAATACATTTCATTAAATCCCCTCAGCCTCAGCTGCCTTCGCGCTATACTCAAGCATCAACGATCCATTATCCATATTTTCAACCATTATAACTATCTTATCAACCATATTTTCATGAATTAAAATATTCACAACCAAGGGGTTTGAACAGCAACAGTCATTCCTTTTTCTAGGAACGTTAGTTTTGAATCCGCTTTCAAAAGCTTGGAAACATGTGAATTTCAATATCATTATTTAGAGACAATTGCAAATCTTGTTTTTAGTACCCTTGAAAACCCCCGCTAAGCGTCAGAGTGAACCCAGTGAACGTGCCTGCAAAATTCCATTGTAATTATCACTAAGCCTATTTTTCGAGATCTACCGATCTGCTTCACAAATTAAAAATCAATAGATTTACAAATAAATAGCATCGATTCTACGTGTTCAGAGTGATCATCCGCATCATAACTTGAAAGATCCAGTATCATTTCATTTACAATTTTATGAATTTTAACATTGTGGAAACACTAACTTACATAGCATATTTTGAAAAACAATATTTGTATGTATGCAAATATTTAAACAAAGAAACATTATATTAGTTCAGGGAAATGTGTGGATACAATTTACTTCCTGTTCGAAAGTTAGTGATGACTCAAGAAGAGATTGACGAAAATGGAACATCTCATTTAATTCTGAAGTTGTCAAAATAAAAAGCCAGTTTTGATCTGAGAGTTCATTCAATGTCACATTCTATCACTAGAGTTAATGAGCTAATTAGCATGAGAGACTTTAAAAGAATCTCGCCGCGGGGGTGCATGTGATAACTGCCGATGAAGATAATCTAGCACGTTCCTCCAAACGACAAAAATACAGGTGTCTGAATTCTAAATGTTTGGTGATAAGAAGCGATTACTCTAGAAAAGTTTTTCACTGTATAAAAATTATATTGCCAGTTTTGAAGATTCTTCAAGCGAATGCTTATGACATTGATATGAGAATATTTTGCTTGATTTTTTATATTCGCGACTTTTTTCGGGAAAAAATTATTACAATTTTGCGGGGTGATACCGGATTATTGGGCATTCCGGTTTATTGGCAATTCCAAACTATTGAATGCCGGACTCATGGGCTTCTATTGTGATTTCGTTCGAGCTGAATTGCTATAAGTCAAGTTGAATTTTGATCACTGTCTTGCATATTATAATTTCACATTTCTTGATTCATAACAAATTCCTGAATGAAAACCGTATAAATTATAATTTTCCGCTCGAAATATTTTTTAGAATTAGGTAAGCAATTCTTTCCAACATTTTTCTGATATATGATAAAATATTCGAGGAATATGACCGTCAATATTCACCATTTCATATAATAGCACAGTAGCCGCCATTTCGTGCATTTAACTGACAAGCTCGACCAATCAGGTAGGAGGATCTCTCGTCCAATCACAGTATGGTAACGCCTACGAAACACTCCCTTAATTCTATGGCCAGTATCATGGCTCAGGCTCACACTTACTTTTTCAATTCCTATTTTTTTCGCCCAATACTCCCTAACAATGCACGAGAAATTAATAATAAGAATAATGATTTGATCACAATCTATTCATTTATCTCTTTGTTGTTTGAAAAAACAAGAATACTATATGTTTCCAAAATAACGATGTTCTGTAAGTTAGTCTAACGGTAAGGATAAGTCAAAAAGGTGAGGCTTAGGCTTGGGGTTTATATTATACTATGATATACAAATCATATGATATGATATATGATATATATGTAGCACCCGCAGCCTAACCTTGAGCCTCACCTTATTTGACATGTTCTTAACCTTAAAGAGTAAAATAAGGTCGTCAAATAATTTGGCTTCATAACTAAATGACTTAAGTCGATCAATTTATATAATAATAGTAAATTTCAATTAAAAAAATTGTGAAATTGTAAATGCATCGGAATACATAATAATGTAGGCCTTCTATTGTATGAGAGGTCAGTGAATTTTGAGACAAATCAGAATGAAACAATAGAAGAGTTATCGAGGATATTTCTCGTCATTTTCTCAGTGATCGGTATAGGCAACCCCACAACCCACAACGCACAATTCAAGGCGCAAGTCGGCTACCCTGCCTCGCACATTTCAAGGAATTCTTACTGCTGGCAGCTAACATTAAACTCAATCGGAATATGTACTAATATAACAGTAATTCACTTGAAAAATTTATATTTATGGTCTTACACTATTCTAGAACAAATTCTGCTCATGTATACATGTATGGACATAGGTGAGTTTCTGGGATCTTGAGAACGGCACTAACGATTTTAACGAAATTTTTATTGTGATAGGTCCACAAAATTAAATAGATTTAATTGTGATAGGTGATAGAATTAAATAGATTTAATTGTGATAGGTGACACAAAAGTATCAAAACCCCTTGCACACCCTAAAGCGCAAGAATTCTGACTTTCCATTGTTATTGAAACACATCTGTGTAACATTTTCATCACACAGGTGACAAGTTGTCTATTTAATCGATTACTATAATACATAGATTATTGACAAATCTTGTTGTTGAGGTCACTGGTGACATTTGACAGTACATATATATTGAGCGTCATTATTTCATCATAACAACTGAATTTTGAAGGTGTCGTTTTAGTTCAACTTGTATGTTTACAACAACAATGACTAATTAATCATTTGGCTGAATCAGAAATTGAACAGCTTTGTTAGAAGCTGTGAACCATCTGTCAATATTCCAGTTGTATAATTTCTTCCTCTCGTGGTTTTAGGCTCAAGGTTGAAGGTACAAAATACAATCATGCCCATGCGTAACTTATTTCAGAGATGACCGATTATAGAAAATTATTGAAAAAATTGATTTTCTTGATAGGATGCAAAATACAATCATGCCCATGCGTAACTTATTTCAGAGATGACCGATTATAGAAAATTATTGAAAAAATTGATTTTCTGATAGGATGCAAAATACAATCATGCCCATGCGTAACTTATTTCAGTGATAACCGATTATAGAGAATTATTGAAAGTTAATTTTCTCAATAGAAGGATTGACTGATTTTGGAAAAACAATAAATTGAGGAGAGTAGCTTAATGTCATTATATATCAAACTCAATCTTGATTTTCGGTTGTACAGTAAAGGATTCATGAATTCACAATTGTACTTTAAGTATTAAATTAGAGAATCTTGCTATAGGCAAAAATAGACAAACTCTTCTTCTTCCTCCTTCATTATATTTCAATTTATTCTCCAATAATTATTTCATGCTATTGCCAATCAATCTAAAAATCAGCTACAACTGTGTGTAAATTTATAACAATCTACCTATATTTATTGAATTGCGACTAAATAGCATCTCTCTGATGAGAACGGGTTTGAAATCTTTAATTCATTCAAATCATTTTGATAGGAATGAAACGCATTACACAGATCATCAAATAATCAATAACCTAGCTAGAAGATTCCTTTCACTTTGCCAATTCGATAAAGTAAGCATCTTCAATATCTCTCAATCTCAACTATTTCACAAAGATTTTGATCTCTGAAGGAGAACGGAATTTTCAGCTAACAGACGTCATTTGTTATTAATAACTCATCTCTCATAACTGATGGAAATGGTTTGATGGTTGCATAACTGAGATCCTGAAAATCAGAATTATTAGAAGCATTTCCATAATATAGCCTGAATAAATGAAATTTATTCACCAAATCAGTATCATAATTTTATTTGAATGGTCTTCAATCTTGAATTAATTGAAATTTATTTTTTTTTGCATCTAAAGTAAGTAGTAAAAGTGATATGTGTGGAAACTTAGTTTAACGAATATTGACGATTTAACATCCAAAACCGTGGTATTTTCTCCTCCTAAACTTACTATTGCAATCTAGTCTCAACTAAGAGGCTAATGAGCAATTCATTTCTAATTTATAATTGGAGTTTTAGACTAAGTCAGGAGACCTCACTAGGACTACTACTTCTACAACATACTAATTAAATCATTTCAATATGTCATACATAAAGTAATATTCAACTACGTAGCCTAAATTTCACACTATTATCACTAAAAAATACAGTTTTGAAAATCTCTCATTGGAATTGGACAAACAACTAAACGTTTTCCGGACCAGAAGATAATAAACGTGATAAGAAGATTGGAAAGAGAGAGATTTGTACTAATGTAAAAATCATGCTTATCACTCGAGAAAACACACATTTCTAGCATCTCCGAACCGTCTTTATCGAATTTAATTCACAAACACACAAGGCAGTAATAAAATTTCACAGTAATCAATCTTGAGAAAAACATCAATACGAAAATGAACTTTCTCATTAAAGCGTGAATTGCTTCGTTACCTGAGACCCACTACAAAGATGGTGTTCAGATTTCGAAAGTCGATTGTGATAATAAGTCGACTGGGAAATAGGACAAAGTCGAGGTTAGAATAGCTCAGTCAGCATCTAACCAGCAAAGAGCAATAATTGTGACAAGAATGATATTTGTTATTATAGTGCGGATTCGACTGCTAACGAGTACAACGACCTCCAGCTGTCTTTCTTTGAAGAGTAGACAGTGAACTTGTAGTTCTTATATATACAGAGACTCTCTATACTCTGTATACTCTATATACACATCATATATTACATATGTATACTTTATATGTTACTTATACTTTTTAGACGTTACTAATACTTGAAAAGTATCTGTTGTTTTATATATATATATATATACATGTTCCTGGCTCACGCCATAGAACTTCATTATACAATTTATATATTTATTTATTGAATTGATACAGTATGTGAGTGCATTATTAGATTAATAATGGAAAACATCATAATTACAGTTACATCAGTACATAAATATGTAAATTATGGAATTAAAAAAAAGGTTAACAAGCCTGAATTATAAACTAAAAAAAAAATAATAATAATAATATTAAGTTAATATAAAATACGAGATAGTAAAAATATTTAAAGTAAGTAACAAACGTTGATAATTATAAGTCTATAAATATTCCGAGGTTAATGATATTGTCATAAAGCCATTTTGATTATTAAGTTGCCAAGTAAATAAGTGGATATCATATGAAGTTGAATATTCATCTAAGAATGAGAAAAATACAAGTAGTTCAAATTGGAAGTTAAAAAAGTGGAAAAGAAAGTACATTAAAAATCAGGAAACTGTTAACTCAAGTAGCATCACAAAGTAATAATAATTAGAAAATTAGACCATCAGTAATCAAAAAGTTGTCTAAAATCCCTATGAAACGCTCGGTTTGAGGCAAAGAGATCCACTCTTTTATTCACCCAGTTGTAGAGTCTCAATGATCTAAAAAGATGAGAATTATAACCGCATACTGATCTGCTTCCTGGAATATCGAACGTGGGGCAACTTCTGGAATTAAATGCATATACCACGTGTAATCACGGATAGGCCTACTCAAATACACGGTGGGAATCATGAGCATGATGCACATAATATACAGTAGATTGAATACAATTAGAATTGAAGTCTATTACGTTTCACGATCCCACAAAAAATTGCTTGTGGTTAAAAATCTTAACGTGGTTATCTGAACTTACATATAATATTCATCATCAACTTGGGTGACTTGTTGGAGTAATGATAAAGCGCCGGTCTAATAACCAGGGTCTCTGGTTCGAGTCTCAACCGGGGCAAAATTCTTTGACCACAGCACAATCACATAAATACGGCCACCCCGTTCTTCGGAGGAGACGATAAGCCGTCCTAAAAAGTAGTCGTGATCTATCACCCATATCATTACCCAAGTACAAGCCTATGAGCTCAAGTGGGCTACAACCTCATAAAAGACTGACAATCAGCTTCTAGATTTTTCATTATGATTCTTGTGGGTTGATGAATCGACACACCTGTTTTTTGACTAAAACATACGCGTGATCCTCACCGTGTGTTCCATATAGTAACTGTGGGTGTAATGCAAGGTGTATGGAAATAGTAGTACTACTATTCTATACCGTTTGGGTGTAATGTAGTACTTTCGTATAGTCCTACATTATGTTCCTAATCCTAATAAGGCAAGGAGCATACATTTCCTACCGTACAATTCAACTATCACTCTATGACCGAGCAAAATATTTTCTACTTGGTTTACCTGTATGGTAATGATCGGAAGGAGTAAAAGTGAAAAAAGGTTAAGGACGAGGATGAGGATATTTCAGGTTGAGGATGCTGAAGAAAGACCCTTTGACTTATGCCACAATATTTTCGTTATCAATCTTCAACTTACAAACGCTCTATTAACGCTATTATGGTAGACTCCAACAAAAGTGGCGGTTGACGAGTATCTGTTATCACCGCTCAGATCTGACAGAACAATCGGCGAGCAGATTGCTAGAGCATATCATGTCGAGAGTCAAGATTCTTAGACACAAGTGTCTAAGAATCTTGGTCGAGAGTAGCCTCAGCTTAATAGATTAGCTCTCGTGGACGGCTTTTAGGCTGTCCTGAGAGAGCAATCATGGGTAAAAGCCATCCGCCAGCCGCCAGTTTGTTTGACGTGTGCTGTAGATACCGGTGAAATGTGGAACAATGATTTGCCGTCTAGGCCTACTGCTTGCTCTATGACGGATGATTGACGGTGCTGGTGCTGGTGCTGCATGGCATAATGACACACTTTTCCAGCCATGCCAGTCATCTCACCAACAATGAAGTCTTGACTCCTCCTTTCCAATCGGCAGATTTATTATCATCATCAGCTGTTTCTAATGCATACGTTTAACGAGCATTTGCCTACCGCCACATCCTCCAAGAGGATCTGAGCATCGTTTTTTGCAAGTAAAATAGACTTCTATAGTCTGATCGAGCAAAGAAGACATTCTGGCAAGAAGGGAAAATTACTACTTCTTGGTCAATATTAGTACAAAAATTATAGTCTATATTATTGATCTCCAAATATTAAACCAATATTGACCAAACTAGAGTCACTTTCCATCTTGCCAGAATGTCAATGTTTTCTTTCCTTGGACAGACTATACAATCAAGCTTTACTACTCCTCTTGTATCCTATTTGATGTGTTGATATCCTTTTTGATTTGATAAATCCTTTCTCATATCCTTTCTATGTTGGTTGAGTCACAGATTGTATAAACGATTGAATGAATACAATAATGTAATTTTCAATAATGTAGTTCTATCATCGTTTTCTTTTTGGCTGAAGCCTTTCGTCACTACACCTGGTTATCCTCAATTAGAGGATAGGATTCATATCTGGATATTCTTTCTCCTCTAGGCTAATTCTCGCTAATTTTACAGTTTCTTGGAAGATTCAAGTAAACAACTCATTTATATGAATGATTGGATGAGAAGTTTAGTCCGATGCTTATCTGGTTATTATGCATTGAACGGTATGAATGAGATTCCAAAAAACGCTATTTTCTCATCGGTGGACAATACATCTTCCAATATAAGTTCTTGAAGAAGTTGATTTGTATTTGTGACACTTTGATAATTTTTCTCCCGCTCCTCATTTTCCTCTTCTTGAAGCTCTACATCATCTTACTAATTCCAATAAATGGAACATGCAGTAGACTACGACAAGGAACCTATAATTTACCACTATTATAAAAACCACTGATTCACTATATAATATGACATTTGTTGACGTTTTGAATGCTTCTCAGCTAATTAGTTGTCAACAAGTGGGTATAAGTTGATAAACGGAATTTTGTATTTATCATCGGTTGTAATCGTATCTTGTGTTGAATGACATTGGTGGAGTAAACTATGATTCATCTTATTATGATGTTCATACTAATGGTTGAAAGGTGAATGGGGAAAGAAAACTGTGTTACAACGCTTTGGTTTCAAACATCCTCCCACACATGAGTGATGATTAGGCGAAGTTATATATCAAATAACTACATCATTATTTTTTACCCTGAATAATATCCTATTTTTTTAATGAATTCCAGTAATTTGAGTTGTTTGATTGATCAATAATTACAGGTTCGCGTATTCAATCGCTGATTCACTGTGTCTCAGATCTCAACATTTCCAAATATTCTCACTTCAGCCACTCTCCATCTTTATTCTCAGTTCACTCTCTCTCTCTCTCTCTCTCTCTCTCTTCTCTTTACCCTATTCCTATCACTTCATTACTCTATTACTTCTTACTCAATCATTATTCCTCTTATTTCTCCTTGATCATCTTATTTCCTTCCTTTAACTCCTTTTATTTCTCCTTATTCTTCTACCTCTTATTTCTCTTCCTATTATTTTATTGCTCTTATTTCTCCTTATTCCTCTTATTTCTCCTTACTCCTTTTATTTCCCTTATTCCCTTATTCAGTTCACTCTCTCTCTTTCTTACCCTATTCCTGTCACTTCTTTCTCTATTACTTCTTACTCAATCATTATTCCTCTTATTTCTCCTTAATCATCTTATTTCCCCTAATTCCTTTTATTTCTCCTTATTCCTCTTATTTTTCCTTATTCCTATTATTTCTCCTTATTCCTCTTATTAATCCTTATCCCTCTTATTTCTCCTCACTCCTTCTATTTCACCTTATTCCTCTTATTTTCCTTATTCCTATTATTCCTTTTATTTCTCCTTATTCCTCTTATTTCTTCTTCTACCTCTTATTTCTCCTTATACCTCTTATTTTTCCTCCTCTTATTTTCCTTATTCCTCTTATTTCTCCTTACTCCTCTTATTTCTCTTATTCCTCTTATTTAGTTCATTTTCTTAATATTCCTGTCACTTCTTTCTTTTTATTCTTACTCAACCTTATTCCTCTTATTTCTCCTTGATCATCTTATTTCCTTACTCCTTTTATTTCTCCTTATTCCTCTTATTTTCCTTTTTCCTATTATTTCTCCTTATTTCTCTTATTTATCCTTATTCCTCCTCACTCCTTCTATTTCTCTTAATCTCTTATTTTTCCTTATTCCTTCTATTCCTCTTATTTCTCCTTATTTACCTTATTTCTCCTTATTCCTCTTATTTCTCCTTACTCCTTTTATTTCTCCTTATTCCTCTATTAATTCTTTACCTCTTATATTTTTTAAATAATATTATCCTTTTGGTTCTTATTTCTCATTTAAACCTCTTATTTCTAAATACGGTTTCAGTTTATTTTTTTTTCCTCTTATTCTTTATTCATCCTTATTTTTATCTCTCCTTATTCTTCTGATTTTTCCTTAAGAGACGCTTATTTCTCCTTAATCCTATACTTATTTCAATCCTTAATACCTCTTATTTCTCAATATTCCTATTATTTTCCCTTATTCCTCTTATTTCTTCTTATACCTTTTATTTATCCTTATTCCTCTCATTTCTCCTTACTCCTTTTATTTCACCTTATTTCTCTCATTTCTCCTCATTCACCTTACTCCTCCTTATACCTCTTATTTTCCCTTATTGCTCTTATACATCCTTATTCCTCTTTTTTCTCCTTACTCCTTTTATTTACCTCATTCCTCTTATTTACACTTATCCCTCTTATTTATCCTTATTCCTCTTAATTCTCCTTTTTCCTATTATTTCTCCTTACTCCTCTCATTTTCCCTTATTGATATTATTTCTCCTTATTCCTCTCATTCCTCCTTACTCCTTTTATTTCTCCTTATTCCTCTTATTTCTCCTTACTCCTTTTATTTCTCCTTATTCCTATTATTACTCCTTATTCCTCTTATTTCTTCTTATACCTCTTATTTCTCCTTATAGGCCTACCTCTTATTTCTCCTTACTCCTTTTATTTCTCCTTATTCCTATTATTACTCCTTATTCCTCTTATTTCTTCTTATACCTGTTATTTCTCCTTATAGGCCTACCTCTTATTTCTCCTTACTCTTTTTATTTCTTCTTATTCCTCTTATTTTTCCTTATTCCAATCATTTCTCCTTATTTCTTCTTATACCTCTTATTTCTCCTTATTCCTTCTTATTTTCCCTTATTCCTCTTGTTTCTCCTTATTCCTTTCATTTCTCCTGATTCCTCTTATTTATCCTTATTCCGTTCATTTCTCCTTACTCCTTTTATTTCTCCTGATTCCTCTTATTTCTCCTTATTCTTCTTATTTCTCCTTATTCCTGTTATTTTTCCTTATTCCCATTATTTCTCCTTATTCCTATTATTTCTCCTCATTCCTCTTATTTCTTCTCATTGGAATTGAAACTTCTGAATTTTTCAATTGACTTCTCTGAGAACTTCAGCAGATTTCAGATCCGAGATGAAAGGAACTTGTGGATCTCTGCATTAGAGTATGCAGATAGAGAAGCCAAACAAATTTTCTTGTTTTTTGTTGATCTATTTTGTTAATCTTCTTTGAGGTCTACTTCATTCTCGAATGCATCCACAGATTATTTAAATAGTTAAAATGGACAATTTTCTCAGAATTGAAGATTTACTTTCTACTATTAAACAGGGGCACTAGCCACTCACTCAGCTGATATCCTCGGGCACTCATTTGTAGCTTTATTGGAAGCTGCTCTCTGAGACAATAATTATTTAAAACGATACAATGATACCTTGAGGGCCCTGGCTCATTCACTATCGCGCTGTTCAGAGGCTAGGACGTTGTTTATTTCGTATAATACAAAACTGAAAATAGAAATCAAACCGATTTCTTGGTGTTATTTTGAGGAAAACTACTGAATTGGCTGTAAACAAGCAGAAGATAATATTGGATGGATTATTTTCTTGTCATCCCAGAAGCGCTTCTGAACAAGATCTGCGGCATCCAAAGAATGCTTCCTCAGTTTACGAATTGTAATTGTTCCCGTATTGTAATAGTGATTGCTGATTGGACTGTCATTACCTTCGCTATTATAATCCGAGTACAGCTTCTTCATTTCCATGCATAAAGTTAATCATCGTTCACAATCCTTTACAATTTTAAAATGATTGTTACATAACAAGAATCATCCTACAAATACGGTAATAATCATCATCATCATCATCATCTGGAAACTCCTGACTACTTGTCATCCATCGGAAACAAATGTCTTTTGTGGAGGAAAAGTGAGTAATATGCTCATCCTAGTATCCGTGGTCTTACCAACCCTCAGCCTCTCTGATGTGTGGTGACTTATTGGTCTTATCAACACTCTGATGTTACACTTATATCCTCTCTGATAGATCAACTTATTAATAATTGATGAAGATAAATCTTTTAGCCAATTATATATAAAAATAAAAAGTTATAAGTTGAATTTCCAACTTGGTCTGTGACATACTCGTAATGTAGACAAGACTTGTAAAAATTTACACAGGCAAAATTTGTAAAAAAAGTAGATAGGAGGAGAAAGATTGAAATTTCACTTCAATATCGCAGCCCTGAATATAACAAAAGATAAACGTGAGTCAATATAAATTATTATAGAGAATGAAAAAGGAATCACTCCATCATCATGGACAGAATTAAAAAAAATGACACGAGGAGAAGAATTGAAATTTATCCCAGGACTGAATATGACAAAAAAAGTAAATGAGTTGGTAAAATTTATAGAGGATGAGAAAGGAATCACTCTATCATATGAATAAGACAAACAGGAGAAATATAAGCTGATGTTTATAGACTGTTAAAGTTTTTTCAAATGTTGAAAAGCAATATTTTATTCTTTCCCATTTTCAGATTCAAGCAATGATTCAAAAACTTGTCAGAAGTTCTAGGCGACTATAACAGATAGCTTTCGTTGAAACTTTCTTCTATCGAATTCTATTTGTAGAAAGTCATTACAAGACGGCTATTGACTAATCACGGTTTCAGCACAACTCAATAAGCGATTTCGCAATTCGATGGAATTCCAACAATAAGTTACGATATTCCTATTTCGATGGATATTCTTGTCGAGAAACAGCCTGGTTTATAAGTTTGATGGCAGAGAAATAATGAGATTCAATCAATTTCACTCACTTATCTTGAAGCCAAGATCTAACATGAATGTCATGATGATGTTACCCAAGAAGCATATAACATGCATGTCGAATCGAAATTTCACAGAATATGAAGTGATACCATCTGTATTCTGTATAACTATGAATTACAATATTATTACCGCAGCTCCAATAATTGCTAATAATAAACTAATAAAATATTGCATACAGTAATGAGTAGATATTATTTGCTATACTAAACGTTTCTGTGGGTTGGGATATAATTTATTTTTCTATCGTGTTATCTTTGATAGTGATACTTGTTTTGTGTTCTCTTCATGCTGATAAAAACAATTACTTTTCAACAGGTATATCAATTCAGGTCACTATAAATTTTATGTCCATTGTATTTCGTACATGGACTATTAATTTCTATTCAAATCAGTACTTTGTTCGAACTGATTTTCTATCTGCCACTAGAATGTTGGTGATTTCAGCATCATATAGTATATACTATACAATATAACTTCTAAACATTGTGATGGAAGAGTTTCATGCCACTATAACGAGGTGGAACTTTCTTCCAATATAATTTATGGTTCATAAAAATGAGCATACAAGTCTCAAACCTAGAGCAGGTTATTCCTAAAACCGACATAAAACAAACCAAAAATATATTTTTACACTCTTGAACTCTCTGTGACGTCGAATGAGTTGTAGGCTATCATCAGGTCTCAGCATTATTTCAAGGGGAGTTTACCATAAATCTGAATAATCAAGAAGAAAAGGAGGAATAGAATATGGGATTGAGTTTTCAGCGATTAGAATTTATTCTTCAACAAACAAACTACCTAATTTGGTGATTAGGAAAATATTGCTGATATTGTGACATTATAATAATATTCAATGTGAACGATTATGTTGTGAACGATATTCAATGTGATTCCCTGACGAATTCAATGAGTATTTCCCTTATCGCATTTGAGCAACTCTTTTACAAACCATATTGACCTTAGAATTCAGATTGAGAAATACCTTATACCCATTTAACAGGTTACAGGAAGCCTAAAAAATATCACAATATCAAATATAAAAAATTTAGATATATTTTAGTTATAATTTATTCCATCTTCTGAAAATTATGTGCTGAATATCTGGTTCCGGTAGTCGTTTAAAAGAGACAACGGTACAATAATAACAACGGTCACACCATCTTTATCAGAAACTGCAAAATGTGTTCAATGAAGCAGAAAGTGTGTGAAGAGTGGAAGAGGAAGGGAAGGAGTGAGAGGGGTAGAGGAAGAAAAGAAAGCAAAAGCAAACTAACAATAATAGAGAACATCATCAGCAGTGAAAGTGTCAAAACGATCCCATACTATCCTAGTATAGTTGGATATTCGACAGTTTTCCTTTCCATCTTTCGTTCTACTTTCGTGTATAACCTACATTGTGTTGTCCTTGATCGAATAATTCTATTAAAAATAAGTTAATCTTTCTTCGTCATGTTTTTCGCACACAATCGTGCATGAGGGAGACTACCGATTATCAGCCACACACTTGAACCGATTTCTGTTTCATGTACTGAGAAATTGTAACCAATTTTCTATATTTCTATTGTTTACTGGCACGTAGGCTACTTCACCTTTTTATGAATGCCAACATTTTTACCACCTTTTCCTCCTAATTTTTTCATAAAATAAATTTCTTTTGTGTGGAGTACACTGGCGGCTCGTACCCACAAAACAGGTGAGGTGCCCGTATCTTTTACTGTACAGCACTTCACCTGTTCCGTGGGCAAGAGCCGCCAGTGGGAGTAATAATACAGTATACCCATCCGTATAAACCTCCCACACAATAGAATTGCTCCATTATTTCGTTGTGAAGATATAGGCTACTGTAGAAAGTACTTTTCTTGATAAACTTATTTTTGTGAGTTTGGTGCCCTATATCACGTTGTAACGGTTTCGAACCCAATCGTTTCGTTCAGCTACATTTTCTGAGTTCAAAAATCTTCATGGTTCAGAAAATATTCCTTTTGAACATGAACTTGCTTCAATATTATTCAAGACAAAAGCCCCAGAGACGATAGTCATAGAATAATTGTTAAAAACTATTATATACATAGGTTCACTTACATGATCTATTAATACTTCGTATATTTTCTGTAGATTATAGGGACTGTGTTCTCAGAGAAGGTACCTATACGAGACATCAGTCTCGTGAACTTTTGTATAACCTGTACCGTGTACGCGAACAAAAAGGAAGAGAGTTTGCAAGAGATCCGAAAAACATAAAAGAAAACCTGGTGTAATGTAACAGTTTGAAAATATCTTAGCTTTTCAATGGATTTGATGTTCAACGCAATGTAGTCTACAACTTACGATTAGTAGAATATGATCCTGTTGAATAGAATAAACGTGGTGTGGTGTTAAAGATGCATCTTTGTTTCTAATTATTGAATTTATTGAAAATACAAATTTCCAAATCGCTCATACTCACGGTATGAATGAAAACCGTTCCATCTTGAAAACTACAGCCATAATGTTGAACAAGGTCTGGTGATTCCTTACGTCTAGGAAAAACGATTTCCACTCAAAAATACATTTGAACATATTTCCTATAATAAATGAACGATATTGGATATCCAACCATATCTGGCTTCTCTGGCATTGCCTTGCCCAATCGCCTTAATGAAGGTTAAACATTAATGAATGCTTTTCAATCTAAATACAAGCAATTCATGAAGATAATATGGACCTAATTGATTATGGATTATGATGCTCTAACGCCTTGGGTGGCTTGTTGGAGAAAGTAATAACGCGCCGGTGCAGTTACCAAGAGGACCCGGGATCGAGTCTTCTTTAGAATAGAATGATTTCTTTATTTTAATGACGTGGCGAAGTTTGGACAGCAATGTCCACTCTACCCCGGGAGTCTCGACCGGGGAACAATTCTTTGACCACATCACAATCACATAAATACGGTCTATAAGTAAAGTTCATCAAAGGGTGCATTCATAGTGAGTTAGAAGATTAGGATTGAGATGCAGATAGAAATAAGGATGTTTATTTTCTCTATATTTGAAAGTCTCGTCAATTCTATGGATGGGGAACGCAACAATCACAGTTTAATATCTCAATCCTTATCTCCATCATTATTTTAGTTTTCATCTTCATCTCCTAACTCAATATAAATGTACCGTACCCTTATTCTATATTTTGTAAATGATTTTAATTTTTTTTTCACTCAACCCAAAATTTTAAATATTGATTTTCTGTTTTAGGAAAAGAAGTGATGGCTCCCAACGTATCAGGATCCCCATCGCCGTTGTTTGGCGTAACGCCATTGGCTGGCGCCGAGGTGATTCAGCCAACCATTCAGGCCAAAACCGAGCAACAACTTCTGCAACTCACAAAGCTAAAGCAGCAACAACAACAGCGACCCAAATATCAGCTGCAAATAGTTTGGAGGAATGTAGCCGCCTTCCTGTACCTGCACATAGGCTGTCTCTATGGATTCTACCTATTACTATTCACTGCCAAACTACCTACAGTTCTATGGAGTGAGATGATCAATTATTATTTTTCATTATCAATAACTATGTCTGTAATAAGAACAATACCATGCAAACATTGCAAAGGCCAAACCAATATAATCAAGGGTGAACGTTCTTTTGTCCTATAATGCCGGGTTTATACTCGTACGATGCCAATTGGCGAGAATTGTCAGAAGAATGCTTCTTGTGCGCTCCAACAGCTGAAGATGTCAATTAGAGTTTTCATATGCCAATAGATGATGGTTTTAAAATTAAAAGATACAATAGATACTCTACATCAGCTACAGGTTTCAGAAGAGAATTGTATTCAGTAGGTATCTAACTTAATATTACAGCTGATGTGAAGTATCTATTTTGTTACTTTTGATTTAAAACCCATCATCTAGGCTCTAGGCATAACTAAATGAAAACTCCAATTGACAACATCAGCTGTTGGAGCGCACAAAAAGCAGTCTTCTGACAATTTATCTCGCCAATTGGCATCGTATAAACCCGGCATTAGTCTCATGACACATAGCCTAAATAAGCACTTCACCCCTTATAATCAAGAGAGATAGGAAAGGTGGAAGGGAATATAGGATTATTGCAAATACAGTAATTATTTTAAATATTCAATTATTGAAAAGTTTTCTGATTAATACCACATAATATTCAGAAGAAATTCTCTATACAACGAATATTGACAACTATTGCCTCTCATTTAGTTGTCATCAATATTCTCGGTAGCGAAAGTCTTCTAAATGGCCTCATACGAGAAACGTTAAATAGGAAATTTTTTCCATGATTAGACCTAATGGGAGAAATGTCCCTAGATCAAGGGAAATCGTGAGTTCTCATAATTCTCTTGGAATATCATATAGTCAATAAGAGTATTTAATGGTCTTTTGAGGTCAAAGATAAGACAAAATTATGTGAACGCACGTATCCAGGATTTTTTTCAATGTGAAATTATACACGGTATGCTTGTAGGCTAGCTACTATTTCCACGGAGATTAACTCTGAGTTCTGAGATAAAGATTAAACATTAATTTGACATTCAAGAAGATAGGTACACAATTTTAAATAGAAAATTATATAGGAAGGAAGCTCCAGCTCCAGCTCAATGATTTTATAATTTAAAAATATTGTTTAAATATTTTCTATTAGTGTCCTATTCCCTAACGTCTGGTCAACTATTTTAGCACTGGCGATCAGCAGCGCGGGCGCAATAGGCATCACAGCGGGCGCCCACCGCCTGTGGGCGCACAAGTCGTATAGGGCGCGCTGGCCGCTGCGACTTCTACTGGCCGTGTTTCAGACGCTCGCCTTCCAGAACCACATCTACGAGTGGGTGCGAGATCACAGGGTGCATCACAAGTTCACAGACACTGACGCCGACCCGCACAACAGGTTTATATCATTCATTTTATTTATGTTAGATTATTATCATAAGTTGATTCAACTTTTTAAACCAACCGCCTACTTGAAATAATTTTGCATGGATTTGATTCATAAAAATATTTAATTCATGTTATCACAATAATTTATTTTACATTTTTGCAAACCAGCCCCCTATTTAGAATTTTCATTCAAAACCCTCTCCGAGGGGATAATCCCCGAAGTCAAATATAACTGAACTTACCCAATTATTATCAGCTATCATGGTTATTTCAGTATAGATAACCCTCTAGTTAGCTAGTTAGTTGAAAGGAAATATTTAAATAAGTCACCAATTCTTTAATAAAATTAATATTATTATTTATTGGTTATGAATATGAAGAAAAATATGTAGCCATTTACTGGAGGTAATAAGAGGAAAATAGCTTGAGAACATTTGTGATGATTTCAGTTTTTAATTTTTGCAGTTTGAATGGCTTTGGTGCTCTTATTTTTTAGACGTGTAAACAGCCTAGTAAAAACTGGAGAAACCTCTAAGAAATTGAGGTGCGAGTGCAAAAACCATTCAAATCTCTCAAAACATTGCTCTTGTTCAAAAGACAATGCTCAAAAGTTCATGTGAACTTGCTCTATTCTTTGGAATGGTAAAAATTTCGCAAATGTTACAGTACATGACTACATTTTTCTTCTTATTTATTAACAATAAATGATTAGAGAGAATTGGTGACTCTTTCAAGATTGATACTTTTCAAACTTCTTATTTAATAACTAATAATTAATAAAATTTCATTAATTAAAAAACTTCTTAATAAAATTAATAATTATAATTGTTTTTTCTCTATTATTATTCTTCTTTGTTTTTTCTATAATATAGTTATTATATTAGCCATTATTAAACATGATAATGGTTATTTTTATATATGCTACCTACCACTTTTGGTGGAGAATTTTCAACTTACTTATGCTTTTTTATCTATTTTTGTTTCAAAGCAAGCGTGGCTTCTTCTTTTCGCACATTGGGTGGCTGATGGTGCGCAAACACGCCGACGTCATGACCAAGGGCAAAATGGTCGACATGAGCGACCTAGAACGCGACTGGGTCGTCATGATGCAGAAACGGTATGTTCATCATCGCTTTGTGAATTAATAATGGCTTGGGGAAGGGTTTCTCAGAAAAGTCTGTTGAAAAAGATCAATCGAAAATGAAACTTCCATTCACTAAAATTCTCGAATGATTGCTAGTACTGTAGGTAGGTACTATTTAAAATTGAATTAATAAAAGTTGTGGACGATAAATATTCTGAAGATAAAGTTGAATGCTCGTATGTGATACACAAATATAAAAAATCGCGATCGAAAGGTGACAAAATATACAGATTTTTCTGAGATTTCTGGGTAAATTTTACACAATCAGGGCCTTCCTTCTTCTCAAGAATTGATTCTGTAATACAATATTTATCTTCAGAATTTATTTACATACAACTTCTATCAATTGAAAATTGTAGTGTACTTTTATGATTCAATATCCGCAGTAATATTTTCATATTTTTCAATAGTACATAATTGTTGATTTAGTCCATAACCATTCAAAAATTGAGAATAACATTTATAATCCATTATACAGGGTGACACAAAAACGGGAATTTTTGAAGTAACACGTACGTGAATAAAGACTTACGTGCTAAAAAACATTATACTATACATTACTTTTATTGCTGAAAATGTGAAGTAGAATAGTTGCCATTTATAGTTGTAACAAGAAAAATTCCAATTTTTGTAGATAATGTCCTTGAGATGACGACCATTCAAACGTATGTATAGATTCCTGGAAGCGAACAGTGAGATTTTGCACGGCAATAAGTTGAATCACTGCAATGCGAATTTCAGCGATTTCTTCATGAATCTTTGTTTCAACTCAATAATTATTTTCGAGCGTAAAGCGTAGGCTATGCATTACTATTCAAATGGCACCACAAGAAAAAGTAAAACTCAGTGCTTCGACCTTCGACATTCCATGCTTACATGGAAATCTCACGTTGTTTGCCTCCAGGAATGTATACGTTTGAATGGTCGTCATCTCAAAGTCATTGTCCATGAATATTGGCATTTTTCTTGTTACATCTATAAATGGCAACTATTCTACTTCTACTTCACATTTTCAGCAATAAAACTAATGATTACATTTCCTTTATTCACGTACGTGTTACTTCAAAGGTTCCCGTTAATTTGTGTCACTCTGTAGCGTATTTTGTTGATTTGTCAATTCAAGTTACAAACTTCTAACCAACTGGTTCCATTGGATTTCTTAGCTAATTTAACATTGGAAATGATTATTCCGGTGCCTGTCCAAAGAGTTTTCTAAAAAATTACGGATTCTATGAAAAATGTCATCTTCCGCCTTTGTTGTCTTGGTAACGAAGAATTCCTGGGTAAAGACCTATGAATGGAACTTTTCTTGTACTTGAAGAAATGAATTGAACTAAGAAATTTAGAAACTTCCTCCTGATTGAAAAACCTCGTATATTATTTGTGATGCTTGAATAGGCTACATGTTGATCTTTGTATGATACGGGTTAATTTATTATATTTTTATGCACGGGTTATATTTATTTTTCACTTTTATTCAAAAGTAGGGGGTTTAGCATTATTTTCAAGTTTTTCAAAATAATTTTCACTTGTGATAATAGTTCTTCATTATTTTTTGCTAATCCATTTTGTTTATTTATCGGAATCAAGTGATTGATGTTTATAATTTTACCTTTTCTGTGTCATTCAAATTAGAAAAGTACACTGAATTTTTGTTGTGACAGGTTCTACCTGATAGCCGTTCCGTTTTTCTGCTTTTTCATTCCGACATGGGTGCCAGTGCACTATTGGGGCGAGAAGGCGTGGGTGGCCTGGTACGTGGCGGGCATCTGTCGCTACACCCTCTCGCTAAACTTCACCTGGCTAGTCAACAGTGCCGCTCACATTTGGGGCACCAAGCCTTATGACAAGTAAGTAACTAGTCCGCACTAATTTAATATAATGTCAGTTGAGAGTGGGCAGTATGATGGGATTTCCCACGATGGAAAATTTAAATAGTTCTTGTTTTCATACACAATTTAATCTCATTTAAGTTCATCTCATTTTATAGAGCCAAACCCACAAAAAGAACACTAGAAGTACTAATCCACGATCGGGAATTATTGAGCAATAATGAAATTTTTATCAATACCTTGGAACAGATAGCGCCATTGTTTATGGATATAAATTCTTGCTCTATATGTAATTGGGAAGAGAATTCAATTCTCCAGGCGCTGTACACTTTTTTATTATATTTTTTCTCAAAAATATAAATATTTTCAATAAAGTATAATGTATCAAATTTCAAGTATTAAAATGATACAATAATAAAAACGAAGAGCGCCTGGAGTATTGAATAATCTCTTCAAAGACATATAGAACATTAATTTCTGTTCGTAAATAACGGCGCTATCCGCTCAAGAGAACTCTCTATCTGATTCTGCTTGAAATCGATTAAAAAACTTTTAAACTAAACTCAAAACATGCCCCTTTTCTATTTCTGAATTGTAAAATGACTTCTATTGGAGATTAATGAATAGGATAGGTTTGATGAATAACCTAAATATTGCAACTATTATGCTAAGTTGAATGAAAAGACAAGATATTGTCAAACCACATGTTTAAAGATACCTACTTCAAACAATCATAAATCTGTGGTTCGACAATGTATTGTCTCTTCATTAAATATGGATAACTACCACAATAACACCTTCACAACTACTCAACAAGTTATGTGAAGTCAATTCAAATTCCAAAAAGATTGCTCTTCTATTCAATTTTCGAGTCTTGTTGAATCTTCATCCAACAACCCATACATAGGGTGTGATTCATCATAGAGGGTCAACATGATAATTTTTAGATTAATAATTAACCACTTGATTGAATAATATCTGATAAACAGGCACGATATTTTGTGCTAATAAATGTGACAAAAGCAATAGGCGACTGCACCGAAAAATCCACTTTCTGACCAGTGCATAGAAAGGAACAACATGTTACCATCAATATTTTTTCTCGACCGTGTCGTATCATACTGTGTATAGTCTGTCCAAGCAAAGAAGACCCTCTGGCCAGATGGGAGAATGATTCCAGCTTGGTCAATATTGGTTCCATAATTATAAATGTGGTCTTAATAGTAGATCAAATCGTTTCCTCAAATTATTTGAGGTTAAATTGATAATTTTTGAACCAATATTGACCGAGCTTGAGTCATTCTCCCATCTTGCCAGAGGGTCTTCTTTGCTTGGACGAACTATATCAAGTTATTGAGGATGTGGTATTGTATGGTAGGCCTACATTTCAATGGCAATGCAATTAATTTATTAATACTGTGTTATAATATTGATAACTGTGAATGTGCTCTAATAGGAACATCACACCAACGGAAAACGTGACGGTGGCGATGCTTGCGTTCGGTGAGGGCTGGCACAACTACCACCACGCCTTTCCCTACGACTACAAAGCGGCCGAACTGGGCAACTATCGCATGAACTTCACCACCGGCTTCATCGACTTCTTCGCCAAGATCGGCTGGGCCTACGACCTCAAGGTAAACTAACTAAAAATTTATTACACTTAATGCTATTGGTATACATTCAATCTTCTTGAATGTATCATGTGATCTTGACAATTAACAATTTTTTAAAGTAAAAATTGTAATGTAAACTTTCATCACCTTTCATTAACTATGTAAACATCATCATTCACTCACATCACTTAAAATACTTGCTATCAAGTCGCAATTGTAAAAATAAATGAAATAGTCTGTCCAAGCAAAGAAGACATTCTGGCAAGATGGGGAAAATGACTCCAGCTCGATCAAAA
Source organism: Sogatella furcifera (assembly GCA_017141385.1). Taxonomy (NCBI): domain Eukaryota; kingdom Metazoa; phylum Arthropoda; class Insecta; order Hemiptera; family Delphacidae; genus Sogatella; species Sogatella furcifera. Next base: position 9,265,086 of record CM029548.1, on the reverse strand, counting down.
ATTATAAATTTGGTCTCAAATTGTAGATTACAATGTTTCCTACAATTTGAGACGAAATTTATAATTATTGAACCAATATTGATTGTGCTGTAGTCATTTTCCCATCTTGCCAGAAGAACGTATTCTTTGTTTGGACAGACTATAATAATATATTTATTTATAGTTAGTATGGTATCGTGGCTATAGTTATAGACCGTAATATACTTTTTTCGAACAGTTTCATTCAACAAATCATGCCTGTTATTTAGTACTTTCGTCAATATCTGCAGTAGCAGAAGTCTTTTGTTCTATTATTTATAATTCGAGATTCGAATTAATTAAAATAATATAACAATTAATTAGAATCTCCATATATTGCTACATGAATTATAAGTAGTATACTAATCAATAATTAGTATACGGTACTTCGTCTATGCTAAGTATGTGATATGAATGATTTAAAATTAAAAATCATAGCACTCTCATAGATGTTTATATTTTAAATAATTATCAAGTACCCTTTTTTAAATTATTTTTCAATGCACAACATGTTATAATTCAAAAAGGGTACTTGATAATTATTTAAAATAAAAACAGTGATAAAAGTAGCCCTGAGATTAAGAAAACACTCTTATAGAGTACGGTATTTGATTCAAAAACACAAGTTTCACACTTAACTTATTGGAAATGACTCGAAAAGATCAAGACATGTCGTGTTATTGAAACAGATATCATCAGGGTGCTTTGATTTCTAATTTTCATTTGAAATAGGTAAATTATTAGTAGCCCAAAAAAATGTTGAACATGTACAATGTGCTTATTCTGAATATTGTTTCCACATTCTAGATCGAGAGACTACTTTTCAAAACATTTCTTGACTTTTACGCAAGTCTGGTAGAACACAGTTGACATTCCTTCAAAATGGAAACTGTTCAATGCATCCAGCAGTTGAAATGAGAATAGTTTGACTCCACCATTGCTCTCTTTCTCTCTCTCTCTCTCTCTCTCTCATGGTTGAGTGTTAATGGGAGAGATGTCTTTGAACATCCCTCCCCAAGAATGGACATTTATATGTCTAAACTCCGCCATTTTATGTAGATACAGCACAAATTTATATTACCGTTAGCTTATATTGGATCCTTATCTGTCTCATTTTGCAAGTTTTCATAGTTTATTATAATTAGCTAACTTAAGCGAACCATAATGTAATTAGTGTAATTTTCATTTATTTTTATTCTTATAGCATAGGATTCGAATTATTGTATTATGTAATCTACATGAATAAAGTGATTGAATCTGAATCTGAATCTCTTTTCACATCTCACCAGCTTTATGTTAGCAGAAGTGATTTTCTACTAAAAGTCTCAAACCTACGCATGCGTGGTTTCACTTGCCTTAATTGGCCATTTTGAAGGAATGTCAACTGTGTGCGACCAGACTATAACTCTGTCAAAATAATAATAATTGTTATATAAGTTAACTTGACGAGATTTGTGTGTATTTGATATTTGTTTTTAATGAAACTTTTCTATTCTATTGCAAGATGGCGACACCTGCCATGGTGCAGCGTCGTATACTGAGGACAGGAGACGGATCGCACCAAAGTGTGTCGACGGCGCACTCCGAGCACCAGGACGAGGTGTGGGGCTGGGACGACAAGGACATGACAAAAGAAGACAAAAACTTGATCGAGATTATCAACAGGGTCGAAGATTAGAGATTCCGTCACTATCATAATATGGAGCACAGCAAATAGTTTTGTTTGGTCCAGTAAAATAATTCGATAATTGTTTGAAATCAATAGTCTACAGTTTTTAAATACTAAGAAGAATTCTGGAATATCTTTTTGTATTCTAAATGTTCAGGGTGTCTAAAATACGTAGAATGTATTCTATTATCCGTGATCTATAGAGATATGATCTTTTCATTTCAATATAAAACACGTTGTAACTGTTTGGTCTGGTAATAGTAGTTGAATAATACCAACGATTGTTCATCAAATAGGTCTAAAATATACTTTTAGAGAGATTTTTGGGCCGACTACATGAAAGCTAATTGAATTCAATCGCCATGCATAAGATGACGTGATTTCACGGGACTGAATACAATCTTAGTTTTATTTTGTTAAAGTTATTCAAACCATTTCACTGCTCAAGTGTAACTGGCTCAAAGTAGACCTATTTGAGTTGTATTTTAATAGCTATATCTTATAAAATAATCAGTTTTCTGTTTCATGTAACACATTCGTTGGTATTGAGATAAATGATAAGTATCTTATGAATGATAATAATTCCCACTAGTTATCAATCATAATATTAACGAGTGCTAATACTGAAGAAAAATCAAGTTGTGGACAATATTTTGATGATGTTTCTGCTGTTTCACCAACGATCATGGACAAGTTATGGAAAACAGTATACTGAGAGAATCCATACTTCAAAAAAGAACAGTTCTAGAGAGTCCTTGTATAATGTAATATATTTTTAATGACATGTGTATAATTTGACTGGATGGCATATCAGATCAGTTGTAATAATTTAGAGAATTAGAATGATACCTTAATGAAAATGTGTGAATAGTTAATTATTATCACTATAGAGTAGTTGTATTTTTAGGATTGCTTTTTATTAATTTATTGCTTGATAGACGATCATTATTTTCTCTTCAATAGTAAAATTCCGATCACTTTCAAAACATTTGGAGTGCTGTAAATTTATTCATTCCATTTCTCACTTTGATTTGATAATTGATAGTTTACCTCAGTAGCATAGCATTTCAAAAAGTGAGATTTATTATGTTTATCAACTTGTTCATAACTGAAAAAATCTACAAATCACGATTAATCTCAGAGCTTGCATGAATTACAATTGAAGTACTTATAACTCCTCTTTTGGAACAAAATACAATTTAATTGGAAATAGGTTTAAGATATCAGAACTGTTAAATTAATTATTGCAAAACTTGCAAAATATTGAATGTAGTTTTTAGTTATATCTGAGTTTGTTTTAATAAAATGTTGAGCTTAAAAACGTTCATTATTTACAACTATTTTAACCCTAGTCCTAGTGCTATAGCATTACGAGTTCTCGAAGACCAAAAGTTGTTTTTTAGTTGTTAATTTTTAATTTCTTCTCCCATTTTTTGGTTCACAAATAATAAAATTGATCGAACCGTAATCCAACATGAACAACGATCTAATATGAGACTGACTCACACACGAATTCCAACCTTATAATAATTATGAAGCGGCAATAAATCTCATCATATATTTAAAAATAGATGTTTTCGGCAATGAAGATTACTCTAAGGTGAAAATTAACAGAAAAATTTCATGAGATTTACAGATATAGCAGACTAGAAAGTAGCACCAAAATAAGGTAGGATGACAATATAGCAGAAGATATATAAATCAAGATAAAATGAGGAATGCTGTAATGATTTTCTTAAATAGATTATTGCATGAGAATATATATATAATAGATCGAAAATAGTAATAGAAAAAGACGAAGAAGTAACGTAGTTCAAAGTTTCTACCAATAGAAATTCCATCAACGTGTTAGAAATTACCTTAAACTGTAACTTAAAAGCTGAAACCTATTCTTACTAAAACCCCCTTACTAATTTTCCTGTCTACTGCGTAATACCGGTATAAGCAATTGTGTGAATAAAATACTGATGAATACTGGAGAGTAATACAGCAGTACTTCAAACAACTACAATTTATTATAATTATTAATACAATATGTACAAAATTAATTATTACTAACTGCAGTTACTGAGTTTCCATAGTCTTTTTTGGTTGAGGTAGATGTTGTGCCATGTCTACCATAACCCAACTGGAATTTTTTTGCTCCAGAAATGGATTCCTGTAAATGAAGATTTTTACAGGGTATTAATTATTATTCTTGGGAAAAATTTCATTTATATAAAATGTTCATAAAATACAGAGTGGTCTTCATTGTCTGTGTTCTATCCAAAATTTTATTGTTTTCCCTGGATAAATAAATAATTGTTAGGCCTATATCTGTTTATTATCAACATTCAAATAATTGAACAAAGGCTATCATTCTTGAATATTCAAACATGAATTTTATTAAAAGGAATAGCTTTGTTAAAAATTTAAAATTTCATACGAAATGAAAAGCTTGAACGAAAAATTTCGAGAGTAAAGACTAAAGAGTGAAGTATTCGATAATATACGCGTACAAAAATTTCAAAGAACAGCTTCGAAACAATGTATGAGCTCAGAAGGATTCCTGAACAAAGCTAACTAATTGACCTTGTGATCAATAAAATACCATGGATGAAATTGAACACAACTTAACATTTATCAAAGACCATTACAATGTAATAATCACTCGATGGCGGCTCGTGCCCACGAAACAGGTGAAAAGCAGAGGCGAGGCGTCCGGTCATCTTTGGATTCGCCGATGACTAGACAGAAATTGATATATAATGTGTAGGAATTATCAAGTTGAAATAATTAAAAATAAATACAAATGAGTGTCGAAATCAAAGCTTTTTGCAAGCGCGTGAAGTTCGAATACAGTGAACTACTCCATTATCAGTTCCATTCGTTAAATATGCTCAACAGCAAGCGATTCCAGTAACACTGTCTAGCGTTCGTTACCACCACTCTTCTGCATCCACTCTCCCACTCCCTCCCGCAAATGATGGACGAAGTATACAGACGAAAACATCGCTATTTTCTGCGATTCCACCGTCTCTGACAACAAATTCTCTGCACTCTGCGCTCCGTACAGTGTTGCAAAATTAAATCATATGATGTTTATTGTATTGTACTGTTATTTGGCCTCTTGTTCAATGAATGATATGGTTAAATAACTATGGTTAACTAAGATAAGGAATAATTTGGGAAAAATCAATATCATTCGGCTAGTTATCATCAAATTAAGGATAAATTAAAACCAATTATATTTGGTTTCTTGGAGTTCTATTTCAATTCTTAATTTCTATTTCAATTAGCATACTGATTTGAATAACACTGTATTTAATTTATCCAATTATTTATCAATTATTAACAGGTTTTTGTGTCCTTCATCGTGTATTATCTTTATACACGTATCGTATATTATCTTTGTTATTAATTGGACTAGTTACAATGAAGCTTGAAGAATAATAGCCTAAAATGGAACATTATTATCTTTTAGGTATGGGAGGGGGGTGAGATAGATGGGGGTATGGAACAAAATTTTTCCTAGAGATGACTGAACCAAAAAGTCACGCCTCGCCCCTGGTGAAGTGCTGTACAGTAAAAGAAACGGGCACTTCACCTGTTTCGTGGGCACGAGCCGCCAGAGCATTACATACATATTTAGAGACAAATTCAAGCAAGCTCATAATTTATATGATTGAACAAATTAGTTATTTTCCAAACCAATCTTCTTCCTTCTGAATGTATTGCATTTCATTCAAGTTTGAGATATCACAAGCATGACAATCACACAAATAAAAAATAAATTCAAATACAAAACTTTATCAAATCAAAATTTGATTGAACAAGCTTTGTGAAGACTTACCTCTAAAACTTTGTCTTGTATTTTGGTCTTCATTTTGAGCATTCGTTCTTGCTCTTCTATTGGATAGTGACTCAACTGGAGATTTATCCGATCTAGCAGCAACGAATTGGAAGGAAACTTTTCTACCACCTTGGCTAATGAATGAGCTTGACCATATGCTGCAAAACAAGCATATTAATCAATACTTGAGAAGCAGATATAATTTCTTATCACATTAGTAAAGATATTGTAATATTATTGTTATTGTTATAATTCATTGTTATTATATTAATCTAATATGCTGTATCGTTGTGTGTGAATGAATGAATTAAATTGTCCAATAACATATAACAATATGAAATTCCTTGTCTTAAACACGACGTACTGCATTTAATTTTTTCAATATATATTTTTAAAGATGGAGAATCATTTTTTGATACTCGCAAGCATTTAATTGAAAACTATGATAGGAGAAAGGAATAAAGACTTCAAGGTGAAGAACAGTTAATGTAACAATACACTTCATTGACTTTGTACGGTGTTATTTTTGTTCCATAAATTGAGTTTGATTCATTCAGAACAGACTGGAAAGATGTACTTATATTTATTATTTGTTGTTACAATTGCGACTTATATAAAGTATTTTAAGCAAAGGTGTTAGGTGGATGATGATGTTTAGGCTACATAGTGAATGAATGATGATGGTTGCTGAATGTTTGTTTACATTACAATTTTAACTTTAAAAAAACACTTTTCACTTTACAAAATCCTGAATTTTGATTGAGTTCACTGTTAACAATGAAGATCTGATCAGAAACACATATATAAAAATGTTCAAAAACTTTGGGATTTTTGAATGAACTGGAAAAATTTAGGCCATTATCAATGTGGATAAAAATAATGAAATATAATAAAAATATAGAATATCATCTACTTGAAGACCTAGTCGAGACTTTACAAATCCGAAACTATATTTAAAACTATATTTGCTATATTTATATCATCTTTTCAAATGTTTAATTTTAAGAGAAGACTGATCCAAGTACACTCCGCTTTATCAAGCTGTGAAAGATTTCGAGTTTGATTTTACATGTGAAGAAAATTGTAACAATTCCGTGATAATGATTATTATAATTATTTTAGACCAACCTGTTCCACACGCAACAAGTCGACTGGCAATCCCACAATTCAAAGCCTCTTTACTTCTAACTGCTCGAGCTGTTAGAATCCAATCAATTGCTCTAGCTCTGCCAACCAACCCCTCTAACCGCCTAACAGAAGTATCAGACACAGGAACACCTGAAAATTACAGTTTAATCAACTTTAAAAAACCCAATTTGTCATTTTATTGATAGGCCCATCTCATAATTTACAAATACTTCATGTAAACCCATGCAAATCATATTAAAAACTCAATATTTAAGAACGCAAATAAAACTATCCAATACGTAAACCCGTGCTAATTATCTGAAAAACTCAAGATTTGAAAAGTTTTATTTATATAAAACTATCCAAGTATCAACATTTATTTGACACATGCATACATGAAACAAGAATTCTACGATTCAACATTGCACAGAAAAATAATTTACACACCTAATGATTTATACAGGATTTCAACATCCATATTCATATTGAACTTCAGAGTTTCATTTTAACCATTTATCAATCCGTTTTGTAAGATGAAGCCGTCCATAAAGACAACATATTTATATCATTACTTATGCTGGGTTCCACCAAAATTACTCAAATCAAATCTATGTTGAAAAACAAGTTCACGCTGGAATGAACCGTTCATCAAATATTCGGAAACTACTGCTCATATTCGATACATATTATAATAGATTGTCATTTTAATACATAGACTGCTGTATAGAATCTTAACATGGCAATCAGACAATTCACACCAAAAAAATTTCTGATAGTGTGATCATAACCAAATCAGCTGTTGATGCGTTAAAGAAAGCTATATTGGCGTCTTATCTTAAAAATATATGACCGACGTTGTGGAAGCCAACACATCAATACCCGAATATGTTGAATCGTTGTTTTTTGTGTTGAAGTGAAACATTAATTTCAGAAAACTTTTTTTATTATTATTTATCAAATTTATATTATTCATCAAAATTCTTGACAGTTTTCGGCTAAGCCTGTTGTTTCTCTCCCGGATTGTACTGTAAGATGAAAATGAATTGGATTGGTACGGAATTGGATAACTTATAATTGTTATTTTAGCTTACCCAATCTCCTATTGAAGTAGCCGAAAATGGCCGTGTCCTCCACTACTCTCAGATCACACCACAGAGCCAGGTCAAAGCCCTCACCCACCGCAAACCCATTGATAGCCGCTACCAAAGGCTTCTTTGAAAACGCGTCCATCAGTCTCTGGAAAAAATAAAATTTCAATTATAATTATAAGATAGATAACTAACGAAACCATATTATACTTCATATAAACTTTGAGGCTTTAACTTGGTTCTGTTTAATGTGATACATCAGAACATAGCACAAAAAAGATGCGTATGATTCTTATTGGTGTTGGTGAGACCCTTTCTGGTAAGTTCCACCTCGCCAAAATGTATGTAAAAATACAGATTGTTTCACATCCAAGAACAGTCCACAGTGTTTGGGACTCAACCTTTAAAAGGTATTAACTTGGTTCGGTATTTAATATGTTACATCACAACACAGAATAAAAAATATGCTTATGTGTTTTATTGGTGAAGAGACCCTTACAGGTTAGTCCCACCTCGCCAGTATTCAATTGGTTTCATACTGGTCACCCATCCAAGAACCGTCCACAGAGTTCTTGACTCAACATAAAAATCACTAAGCAACCACCCTCTTCGAGTGACCAATTCATCACCACCACACACATCAATACATAATTATATTGTTTTGGATAAAGTTCCCATTCCCACAAAAAACAACGCAAGTTAAACGACGGCAAAAATTTTCGAAAATTCATGTGTACAACAGTAACACTGTTGATAGAATTACAAAATTAGTCTATTTTTTATGTAGTTGGAAATTATTATCAAAATAAAACACGAATTGGAATTGTCTATTCCACTTTCATTCGTAGTTTTTAACACTGGACCGGTTTCGAGGTCAGTGAGCAGGAGTGGAATAGACAATTTCAAACTGTGTTTTATTCCATCATAGAGTTCTACAACTTCAATCTAGATTCTATTATTATAGAATTTTCATCACAAAATCTGGTATTGTTATTTTTCATAACTGCGAGTTGAATGACTAGGAACTCACCAAGTCTTGAAACTTTCCGAGAAATGAAGAATCAGAAGCCAACTCATTGCAGTCCAGTCCCGAACAAAAGTTGCCTCCTTCACCGCATAAGACGGCAACATTTGAGTTTTCGTCGCTATTAAATGCGTTCAAAGCTTCTTTCAATTTGACAGCTGTCTGGAAATTCAAACAGTTTCTCTTATCAGGTCTGTTGATGTGTATTATTGTAATTGATCCTAATTGTTTTGCATAAACGGTATCTGAAAAATATAAACCAGACAATGAATCAATCCAAATGAGTATTTAAACTGAATGCAGAAACATAAAGAAAACAATACATTTTTGCACATTCAATACCACAAAAGACTGTAAATTCTTCATATTTGAAGGAAGATAGTTGAAAATTCCAATTAATGGTAATTAAAATTAGATCAATAAACTCAGTGGCTTAAAAGGAAGAAGCCATTTGAACTGTTTTAGTACTAATTCAAGTGTTTTTTGCCCGGGGAAAAGCCGAGCAGTGGAAATGAGTGAAGCCCCCTGTGTAGTACAGTCAATGTACTAAGAATATTAGAGTGTGAATAAAAGATCCTGAGGAGGATTCCCTTGTATGAAGTGATTATAGAAGTAGTTTAGGCCAGAAAAAAGTTGCTCATTAGTCACCAGACTAGATAGGAACCTATAGTCTATTAGAAAAAATAAACTCAGTGAATACAAAACATCGACAAGAGTTACGAAATGAACTGAAAAAAAACTGCAACATAATTTAATTAGTCCTTAATGATGAAAAATAGGGCTGAATATGTTTGACGAACAGATTGAAATATTATATTAAAGTATGAAGATTATAAAGTCCAATTCAGTACAAACAATAAATGATTTAGATTCAAAGAGCTAAAAATTATTTAGTGAAAAAGGTTCTCTAGATTTAATTTCTTAGTGAAAACAGGAAGATGAACAATAACACATGATTCAGTTTGGAGTAGGTATTTTTATAATGAAGGTCACTCACATAGATAATTTCAGTCTCAATTCCGTTTCTTGACAAGTTTTCAGTTAATACTTCAATGACTCCAGACCAACAACAGAACTTATATTTTGGACATAAGAACTGATACATGTGCAACTTTACTGAACAACAGTGAGCTATCAGCATCTTGCACTCCTTTAATGTTTCAAGTACTATAGTTCAAACTGCCGTTACTGACCACCTAAAAAATCAATTTATTCAATATAGAAATTCTTATTAGGTGAACCTGAAATAAATGATTCCGACCATGCTGCTGAATCTGTGTTTGAGTGGTTACTCAAGAAGATCTCAAGCAGGTGATCGATAGCATGAGTGGCCATGACTGTATTCCAGCAAGAGTAATTAAAGACAACGTCCATACCCTCATAGATCCCATCCAACATTTAATAAACTTAAGTATCCAGACAGGTAGATTTCCAGACATGCTCAAAATCTCAAAAGTGATCCCAATATATAAATCAGGTACAAAAAATGACTACACCAACTACCGTCCCATTTCCCTTCTGCCTATAACTTCAAAGATTCTAGAAAAATGTGTAAAGACCCAGTTAATGCAGTACTTGAACCATAATAATATTCTATCCACGACACAGTATGGTTTTCAAAAATCAAAAAATTCCTCAGATGCTTTATTTGATTTATCTAAATATATAGCAGATAACATTAAAACAAGAAACAAATTAATGATAACATATCTAGACTTAGCAAAAGCTTTTGACTCGGTTGATAGAGAGAGGCTATTGCTGAAGCTTGAAATGATTGGAATCAAACAGACTGCTCTACTATGGTTCAAGAGTTACCTGAAAGACAGGGTCCAATATGTCCAGATCAATAAGTCTTGGGCCAATCCTTTTTCTAATCTACATCAACAATCTTCCTTTACTTGACATCAGTAGTAGAATCTTTTATTTGCTGATGACACAGCTGTAGTCTCAACTGGGAAACAGTGGGATGATGTATTCAAAAATGCAACTTCTGATTTGGCCAGAATAAAGAGCTGGTTTGACCACAACTGCTTAACAGTTAATATAGGGAAAACCAAATACATGCCTATCAAAACCCGAAATCAACTAGATCCAGGACCAAGGGACTTAATATTTCATTCATGTAGAGATCCAACATCTATTGTCTGTAATTGCTCTAAACTGGAAAGAGTTGATCAATACAAGTACCTAGGTATTACAGTTGACTGTAGTTTGAGTTGGAGTCTGCATATTCAGTTTGTGAAGCAGAGACTTAGAAAGTTACTGTATGCATTCTCCCAGCTAGGTCAGGTTCTATGTAAGGCACAATGTAAAACTGTATACTTTGCATACGTCCAGTCCATCATTCAGTATGGTATTCATCTCTCTTGGAGCCACTTGCAGTGTCGCAGAGACAGATTATCAAAACGGTTTTGAAAAAGGAACAGCGTTATCCAACAACTCAATTATTTACAGATTTTCCGGTTTTAAATGTAAGACAACTCTACATAAAATCCTTACTTATATACCTTAAAAACAATAGACATAACATCCTACCAGAAATTGTACCCGATATAGAGTCAACTATGGCATTGCAACACCACAAGTGGCCCATGGATTGGAACTGAGAACCCCTTACTATCTGGCTCAAATGTTGTACAGAAATCGCTGAGATAAAATATTGGCTGGGAATTGTCTGAAAGCCTGCTTCGGTCCATCTACTGGCATTAAAGTAACCTAACCCTACTATAATGCTCCTTGGTTTATCATTTTATTCTTCATTCTTAGATCATCTAGTCCCTGCTCTGCTTCTATCATACACAATATGGAAAATATTGATTTATTTTTATTTTTCCAATAATTAATTATTTCTTTCTTTCTTTTAATTAGAATAATTTCTATATATTTATTAACTGTATACAACAAAATTGTTATACGAATTTTAATTTTATTTTAGTTTTTATTTATATTCAATAACTATGTAAAGTGAATTGTTATTTTCCTGTATGTAATTTTTTTCGGAATAATAAAGATTATTAGATTTGATTTGAACTACGTTAACTGGAAACTATTTTTTCAAACTTATTTCCTGCAAAATAACAAGTATGACTTACCTTTTAGTCTGCTACTTCCTTCATCCTCAATTTTAGTACAAAAGTTTCTCATTGCACGCTCACACTGCTTGAATGTCCTAAGTACTCCTTGTAAGTGAGCTGAACTACTTCCATTCCAAATTCTCAGTAAGATCATTTTCAACTACAAAAGTAGGTACTGAACACCTGAAATCATACAAAATATTCAAATAAAGGTTCACTTTTTCATACACACAAATCGATAGCATAAATATGAGGAAGCTCTTACTACCCAAGTTAGAGTCAATTACACTCAATTTTCTAGTAGGTAAGATAAAAAACACAATGTTTTTTTATTTCAACAACATTCAAAATCTTTCGCTTCCAAAATAGTCCTTAACTTATATTTTTTCGTCAAAGCTAGATTTCTACCATATACAACACAATAATAATTGGCTTTATAACTGTTTCATAAATCAGTATTTTCAACTTGATTTGGTAAGTTATGTCTGGTTCAATAGCCGGCTTATTGAAAAAACCTGATCAACAAATTACTATTAGGGTTTCTTAAACTGTAAGGCCACAGATCAATTTCATTTTATACAAGATGATAAATCCAAGAAAGAACTATATTTTTTGGCCAAGTGATTTTTCATTTAGTGATAAGTTAGCTTTTGATTGAATGCATAAAAGTATCATCAAGTACCTAATTGATGAAGCGGATGGGTCCATTAACACTCTACTTGCTGGAAAATATTAATCTTTGCATTCAATACAACAACCTATCGGAATAAGAGGAAATATTAATTTTATAAAAGAAGTCTGGTTCATTCTATTCAATGAGAATGAATATAGAGAGTTAGAGAGCAATGAATGTAATCCATTAACGGTTGTATAACATCAATAGTGATCTATTTACAATAGTGCCATTTGATTTTTCTGCAGTAATAATGCCCTACATGAGGTATTTGGCTTTTGAGGGAGTAATAAGAAGGATGATAATGAGAGATGAATAACAAGAGAACAGCTTTATGTGGGCTCCGAATCACCGGGAAGCGATTTTGACTCACAATAAGAGTAGGTAGCTTGTTAATTAATAACATACTGAATAAAGTATAGTTGCAGGAACACTCATAATATAAATCTAACATATTTATATTTTATTATACATTAGTAGAACAGCAACCGGTAGGCAGTAGCTAACGGAAGCCTAAAAACTGATTTAAGTTACCGTTTCAATGTAAATTATATTGTCCACTCACCTTGTCATTCAATTCAGGTGAAAAAATCAATCTTTTATGAACAGTTTTTCTTCTAAAAACAGGATTGACAGTAACAAAACATTTCATTCCCCAGTCACAATATTTTAATGAAGTACATAACCTCAAAATCAAAACTCATGAAATAAATAAATGGATTCTGGATTGTAAGGCCCAGGCCACCCACCACTACGACAAACCATAACCCCGACACGACCTAGCATCGACAAGTACCATTTTATTCTTTGGCAATATTTTTCCTATTACGGTAGTCGGTAATACATACTACAATATCATAATTATTAATATTTCTATTATCATATAAAAGATGATGTGAAAAGAGATGAAAATATAATTTCACATTTCTATTAAGATGATAAATCATGATTACGGAAATATGATTTCATATTTCTATAACTTTTCAGTAGGTAATAGAAATATTATAGTCTTGTTCAGCAAAGAAGACATTCCTTTAAAATGGCTCGTTAAAGCGAAAATGCAACTACACATGAGCAAATCTGAGAATTTTAGTGTAAAATCACTCATGCCAACCTACGGCCTGTGTGATGTGATGACTGACAGGTGGTGAGAATGGGGCTATTTTTATTTCGACCGCTGGCAGCATTGAACAGCTGCCATTTTGAAGGAATGTCTTTTTTGATCGACAAGACTATACCGTTTACCTTTGTAACGGCACGACATTGCATCGACACATCCCGCGTGCTATCTCATAATCTGATATATACGATAGTATGTTTTTTAAATAAAATGAAATAAGAAACAACCTAAAAGTCTATTACAGTGATGTATGATAACATAACTTAGTTTCCAATCTAATTCAGTTTTTTTATTAAAAGATGACGTTCCCGTTCAAACAGATTTGTTCATGTAAATGTTGAAATAGCTCATAATAAGACGACAATGCCAATTGAGAAGGCAAATTGTAACAATTTGTCGATGCACGAAAAAATACTGGATTTAGGTAAGTTAATTTTAATTTTCCATGTAATATTTTACTTGATCGCTTAGTCACCTATAATCAGGGATTTATTTGTGAGCTGATATTATTCTCCACTGGAAATTGGTCTGTTTTTTAACAATGGAGCCGCCACTTCGTTAATAATAATAATAATAAGTTGGGCCAAGCCCAATTACAATTGAAAATATAGGTAGGTACTGTAGTTCAAGAGATAAGATACATACTGATTTCAAAAATGAACAATATAATATTATCTGAACAATAATTACAAATTCATATTTTCAAAACACAATCAAATTGGAATTTATCAGTAACTTCACTTTACATAATTGCAATATTTACAAAAGTAATGAAAAATATAACACAGTAGAAAAGAGGAATATCAATGACTCTGATACTTAATAACATTAGAATCATATTACAACCATCTTTTAAAACCGGGAATAGTTTACATCAATTTTTTCTTATTTTAAAATGAAATATTTTTCAGAAAGACTGGCATATTAATTGTGTGACACCTATTCAATTTCTGAACAAAAAATTAAGTGACCTAAATTATAGGTAGGCTAAGTTATGTTAATTATTGAAAACCCGTAAGAGAGAGTTTTGAATTAACAATTTCAATATGATTTTATACAGTACAGTAGATAGACTAAAAATATGTTTTGAAGGGCTAATCTACTAGAAATAGAAAAAAGTTCATTTGTAAATGGATTATACTAAATGCAATATTGTGACAAAAGATTCAATACAATGGTTTATTGAGAAAAATTAAAATTAAACATGTATAATATAGGCTAATCGGTATTTTATAGATTGTAAAAAAATAAACTATTCTAACAACTCTGATTTATAAATTTGTAAAATTATTTATTGGAAGTCTTTTATCGATAGATTACATTATTATTTTATCTCATAATCTAATTGATCGTCAAAATGAAACTGATATCATTATCAGATATAATCAGCTATAACGAGTACAGACAAATTATTTGTAAGATCAACCACGTAATTATAACTATACAATTTTATCAAATTTCATTCTTAAATATCGTAAATTTTGAAGAATTTTTTGTCTGAAGGATGAAAAAAGGAAATGGCAAGATAATTGAGAAATACCGTATTTTAAACTTCAATTCTATTTAGACTTCATCATAAAAATTCAATTTCCTGTAGTTAATACCATACATCGCACTAAATTCAAAATAATTGTAATAATGGTAATTACCGATTACAATGCAATAATTGAAATTGAACTTACTTTAATACACTCGAACAATATTGTTTGAGTATTAAATTTACATTTTCTAATTTTCTAATGATAATCATGGTCATGTACATAAAACACGTATAATGATTATCACTGAAATTGACATCATTCAATCCCTATTTTAGGTACTCGTATGAGAGCAATTAATTCAGTAATAGCATTGAGTTTGGATATAAGTATATTCATACTCAATGGTAATAGTGACTCTTCTGTTTTTCTTGCACCTTGAGAAAAAAGAAAGAGTTCAATCTTCAATCATTTCAGTAATCAATCACAGAAATTGAATTACTTGATTTAGTCTGTCCAAGCAAAGAAACCCCTCTGGCAAGATGAGAAAATGACTCCAGCTCAGTCAATATTGGCTCAAGAATTATCAATTTTATCTCAAATTTTAGATCAGAATGTTTCCTAAGATTGAGATCAAATCGAATAATTTTTGAACCAACATTGACCGAGCTAGAATGATTTTCTCATCTTTCCAGGGGGGTCTTCTTTGCTTGGACAGACTATAACAACTATGAATCACTTAAAGTAAGTAACAGAAGATAACAATTGTTAAATTACTGTGGACTGCACATCTTGCACTATTATTGAAATGACAAAAACTATATATTATTAAAAATTAAACTTTTTGAAAGTTGATATTCCCAATTTTTAAGTTGAAATGTAATTACTAAAATGTAATATAAAGTTTGTTAGGGAGTATGAATGAATAATAACATGAATATCATCATCAGATAGCACATTTAAAAAAATGGTAAATGTTTCAATTAATTTGAACGTTTGATTTGTGAGAAACTAAAAACTTAAATTTAACTGTAGGATAGTATTTTCAAGAACCAGCCAGGCAGATAGAGCTCTTTTCAAAACTAATTTGTTCCTATTTTCTGAGCAGTACCGAAAGAATTGGGTTTCGCTTCGGCTGAATTGATAGACGAAGGAACTGCATTCAGGTTAGGAATGGCGTTAGGATTGATCTCTTTCGAATTAGGATGCTGCGGTTTCTGTTGATGTAGGCTGTTTACATCGTTTGCATGCTGTGGAATGTAGTTTTGCTGGAATTGTTGTTGCTGGCCCTGAGGCAAAGCGTTTGGGTGCTGGTTATTGGATGCTGGGTTGTTTGAAGGTGGTACTCCCTGATTGAGCTGAGATGGATTTTGAGCTTGGGCATATTGCTGAGGAGGTTGCTGAGCATAGCCTTGCTGAGGAGGTTGCTGAGCAAAACCTTGCTGAGGAGGTTGCTGAGGATAGCCTGGTTGAGGTGGATTTCCATGCTGTGAGAAACTGCCCTGACTAGGAGGCTGGTTGAGGGAGCCTTGCTGAGGTGATCCTGCTTGAGGAGGCTGATTGAGGGAGCCTTGCTGAGGCGATCTAGCTTGAGGCTGGTTGGGAGAGCCTTGCTGAGGTGGATAGTTAGGCTGTTGATTTACTTGCTGAGGGTAGTTGCCCTGATGAGGTTGACCACCACCTTGTTGGGGATGTATGTTTTGCTGAGGTGGCATTCCTGGCTGATGATATCCCCCCTGCTGAGGATGGCCCTGCTGAGGGTAGCCTTGTTGAGGAACTCCATGCTGTTGTTGATTGAACTGGTCAGGATGTCCTTGATAGTACTGCAAGATAAAAATTACAAGTCAATTATAATTCAATGAAATAGATCCACTATCACTAGTTTCTTAGTCTTCTGAACTCTGGTTACTTGAAATTTTATTTTTTCGGCTAAAGTGAATGTTGAAAAATAAATATCAAGTATGAGTATAATGTATGTTAACCTGAATACATGAAGATTGCACATATAATATGCATATATGTATCACACATATAAAAATCATATATTAATCAGATTACACATACAAAATACATACCTCAGATTACACATATAGGATACATATATTATGTAAATATAAATAACCTTTTATTATGTATGGAAATCCAAACTCCAATGAGATAAATAGTACTTGTAAGTAATCTAGTACAGAAGTTGATTTCCACAACTGAATGTTGGGTGGCTTATACTTAATGGAGGTATAAACAGGCCATTTAATAATATGAAATTTCATTACAGTAATATTTTGTATTTGAAAAAGAATTATTGAAAATGATTTACCTGTCCTGGTTGAGGTGGCATCATACCCTGGTGATGTGTCGGTAACTGAAAATAATAATATACTCATGAATAGGAAAGAATACGTGATAGAACCCCATAATAGGAAAAATATAAAAATGATAAAAAATCAAATACTGCCCAAATAATTGTAACCGAAACCTTAAATATCTAATAAAAGCTTAAACGAGAAATTAGTTTCCTCCACCAGTTACGTGAAGCATATTCATCTCACTTTCATTAATAAACAAAAAATGTTAATCAACTTATTAGCATAGCTAATTGGGGCATAAGTAGACTTTTGGGTTGGGATCATACAATGATGCATAGAATCTGAAATAAAAGATTATCCAGCTACTCAAATCAGGTTTCAACTGATTTAAAAATGAGAAAATAATGTTTAATATTGAGCATATTTTATTAGCGATTTGTAAATTTTAGACTATGAGTAGGCTACTCACTATTGTGGAGCATGTCTTTCGTTTCCAATTGATTTCAACGCGTAACATAAATTCTTATTCTTCCGTCATTTTCAGCACAGATAGGTGGCATAGGTAGCTTGATAGGTGGCATAATCACTTTTTGATTCAACAAAAACATTGCTATAAGCTTCCGACTAGAGAAATTTCATTGAAAGGAATCTTATAAAAAACAATAATCATGGATATTGGCGCCAAAAATTGAGGCGTTTGACGAATGACTGTTATGAATTCCTAACTCTGTTAGGACAGTCGGCGAGCTGTCTGCAAGAGTACATTAGAATAAGAGCGACCTAAACTATACTAATTCTTTCTCAAAGACAGCTTCAGACTGTCCTGACAGAGCTGAGCATCAATAACAATCACTCGTCAACCGCCTTAATTTTTGGCGCCAATATACATGATCGATTTTATTACCCTAGTCTAGTTGTCAAGTGTTACCCTTGTCAGGCAGCTCCATCCAATATTATAGTCTGATTTTTTCTGATCTATTCTATCGCTTCATAAGAAGCGTTCATTAAAATTCTCCTCCTATTATAATAATATTTTGGTTTTTAGTTACTTATTGTAGTTGGTTGGAGCCATAACTTTATTTGCAAGAGATATTTCATATACAATTTATTATGAAAAAATTAATTTCTCTATTGAATGTCAGTGTTGTTAATACCAATTACAGTTGGGGAGAATACATTAAATGGATTTAAAGCCTGCCTTTCACCTTTTAAAATTCCCAAAAGCATTCCATTGGAATGATTTTTTTACCTGTCCTGGATGAGGCATCATGCCTGGGTGTGGAGGTAACTGAAAATTTAAGTAACCAATACTCGTCAAATTTAACTGAAAGATAGATTCGAAAACTTAATTTTAAGAAGACAATTCATGAATAAAATTTTGATAAAATATTTCCAAGATTTTAATAGTAATTTTCAAATTTTTCACATGTAAAAATGATAAATCCAAAATGTCTAAGTAGAAGAATGTATTTAATCAAGCATATAATAATTATCACAAACATTAATGACTAGATAAGTAAGATAAAAAAGCTTGAAATTTCTGATTCATCACAGTTTCTTCATTATTTAAGATACCAATCATAGAGTAACACTCATGAGTTTCCTTCATATATCCATTCTTCAATACATTGCTCAATTCAAGTTTCCTAAAACATGAAGATTGAATGAGAACAAACATTCCATAATGTATAATTTGAATGAATTCCCAAACATCTCTATCTCTAAGCTGTAACCAAAATGTATGCTTCAAACTTATATTCTTTAAAATCTGTAACTTGAAAAATTCATGTTAAAAAGATAATATTGCATTTAAAAATAATATCAGTTCAATACACAAGAGTATGTTTTACCAAGATTTAATGTTTAAATGATAATCGAAAAATTAATATGTTCAGTATTGTTACTTATTGGAAACAAAATTTGAAAGGTTATTTAATTTTGCTATTTAATCATTCGTCACCTCAACTTTCTAGAAAAAGCAAATCAAATGTTGAATTTCTACTAAAAACGTTTGAAACTCGTCAGTTGAAATTATCACAAATTGTAAGTTGTATCAAAACATCTTATGTGTTTTTCAATATAAATCAACACACCGCTATCAAATTATTATTATTGATAGCTTGGAAGGTATATTTGCTTTGATTTGGATTACCATGCATGGATCAGATATGTATGTCAATGGCTCAACAGCCCATGAAGGGCTTAGACCTACCAGTTGGTTGCTAGTTTCATATTCACTCTAGTAGGTATACAGCACAGGTTATAAAGGTGATAAAGGTGACTAATCATCAACAAGGATAGAGGTAACGTTTGGTTACCATGGACCATAGCAAAAATAATCTATACCTCATTCACAATGTCTTGAGACAAAGTAAACACACACACAGGGCGGCTACTGTTGCGAAGACAAACATTAGCAACGATACGACACAGACCCGAAAATATAACCAACACACACGCACACATATGCATTGCCAATGCTATGACGTATCTATACTTTGTCGTTTATTGGTTATGGTTAGTCGTAACTAAGGGAGTCACCCCATACTTATACGCACACACACGCAAAAAGTTGGTCTATTTTGTCTCAAGTGATCGCGAATCGGGTATAGCAACAAAACTTGTGGGACCTTGAGTAGATTGAGGAGTGAGATCTACATTAAATTATTCAATTAATAGAAAATTACTGAGAATAAGGCAAGAAACAATTTGAAAATAGAAAAATAGCACTCACTTTTCCTTCTCTGATTAGCTTTTCGATCTCCTGTTGTCGCCTCCTTTCGAATTCAGCATACTCTTCCGGTGTGTACATCTGCTGCTGATCTAGGGGCTCCCAGCCATCATCTCTCTCAAATTCTGGCTTTTTCGTTTGCTCCATAAACTCTTGGAAGCTTGAAAACAAAACATAAATAATTTAATATCATAATAATTATAAAAATAATTATTGACTAATAGTTATGATTATAATAATTTAATATCGTCTAGATATCATTCTTCATCATTATTGACAACGTTCACAAGCAATTGAAAAACTATAGAACGTTATTCAAATTTAAACTTGGTATGAAATTTTAATGAATGCTGTTTTCGTCAGTACAACTTGACTCAAAATATAAAATTCATTCACTGTAGTCTGCGATATTTTACTTACGACATGGGCGTATAGGAAGCTATTTCGCTACCACAGAGCGTAGCATTAACAGACTAATTTCTTGGTACAGTAGTCGAGTCTGACGGGTTATGGTCTCATCCGAAAGTATAATAGTGTGATAGTGATGTGGTAAAAAATTTATTCCTCGGTCATGAATCGAACGCATGTCCTCTTGGTTATCAGACCAGTGCACTATCACTTGCTCCAACAAGACACTCATGTTATGTTGATATGGTTCATGTTTGTATTCATAGTTGTAATGTAGTTACAAATATAACATATTCATGGATCCTAAAAGCCAAGGAATCAAAATGCAAAAAAAAAACTTTTTTCTGAGATAATCGACTTGCAATTTCAGCTTTTATCAACTACTTCAATTAGTTGGTACAGGGGCAACCTGATAGAGAGCAGCACCTTTTGAGATAATCACTTGGATTCCTCTTCTACTCAAAAGATTCAATATTTTACTACCTATTTCTGCACTTTACAGAATTTGACCAAAAATGTCACTTTGACACCTTGGCTTCTAGTGCCCACATTTATAATAACAATTATGGTCAAATCTACACGAAATGAATCAATTTGTAATGTACTGTACCTGATAAGGCCATCTCTATTAGTGTCACTTTCACGGAAGACATGCTCTCTCATGCGCTCCATCTCTTCAGCTCTCTCCCTCATGTCATCCTCGGGCATGCCATTCTGGTACATCTTGTCCAGCTCCTTCAAGAACAGCATTTTCACCTCCTCCTGGTCCCAGTAACCGTTACCGTCCAAATCTGCCAAATTAATAATTTATTACTGGGATTCACTTGAATTGAGTACTTTTTCGAAATTGAATGAAAAACTAAACTACGGTAATTTTGAAAAACAACAAACTCCATTTAAAATTATTGTGAAGGTGATGTATTTTGATACGCGTAGTTGTCCAAATTGAATGTAAAGAAAAAATATTGTCAAACCACAGATTTATTAGAAAGTGAGAGACCAGTTTCGGTTGCAACACCATTATGAATCTCTGGTAAACTAAAACTTGAAGTTCAGAGCAGCAGTAGATGTTTGAACAAATCAAATTAGAGTAATCTTTAGTAAGAATACTGCTGCTCTTCACTTTCAAAATACAAAATAATTTATTGTTAACAACATATCAAAATGTTACAACAACGTAATTCCATACAAATCAAAATCAATGAGTTTTAGCACAGAGTACCTAAATCCTCTTTAGATTTAGCTCCTCTGTGGTTTTAGCTCACCAGAGATTGATAAAAGTGCAGTAACCGAAACCGGTAATTCAATACCGGTACTAGATTTTAATGAATCTGTGGTTCGACAATGTCTTGTCCTTTCACTTAATAGAAAATCACTAGATGAAATAGTTACTAGCAATTGAT
Organism: Sogatella furcifera; assembly: GCA_017141385.1. Lineage (NCBI taxonomy): Eukaryota > Metazoa > Arthropoda > Insecta > Hemiptera > Delphacidae > Sogatella > Sogatella furcifera. The sequence goes on along the minus strand of CM029548.1, from coordinate 9,243,134 downwards.
AAAAAGACATGTTGTTTGTAAGTGTTGCATAAAAGGGTAACGTAATGCCGCCAATGACTTTGTACTGTTGAATTTTTTAGTTGTGTGACAAGAAATGAAGAAGTTTTGAAGCATTTGCCTGGTTTATCATCCTAAATTTATTATTTGTATTTGTTCCAACTCAAATAGATATGATAAGGGTTTAAGTGATTTAAGGTTGAGTGGTAGAAAGGACTTCCTAGTCCTAACTTTGCTTAATAAAGAATATTTTCATCTCATAAGATTTTTTCAAGGCCAAATAATATCGTTCATATTTAGACAACATCATCAACAAGATCACAGAACCAATGTGCCAGGAGAGCAATGCAAACCAAGGAAACTCATTGAATAGAAAAAGAATCATGAAATGTGTTATGTCTTACGTGGTGTTCTAGTTTTACTGATCACTCAAGATTGAGACAGAGCAGTGCACACCGAGTTTTTTTGAAAAATACTCCGAGTTTATCATATTCTTATCTATCGGTTTCACTTGAACTAGATTTTCACATTTCATAGTACTGGTTTAAAGCGGTTTCCCAGTGTGCATCATGCCTATAGCAAGGCGCACACTGTAACAGACGGACGGGAAAAATCAGTCTCAACTAAATGTTGCAACACACAGACGAACAGATGAACGTCTGTGTGCGTTGCAACATTCAATCACCTGGGAGGGATATTTCCTCCGTCCGGCTGTATGAGTCCCTCTATTACAGTGTTCGCCTTGCTCAAGGGTATGTTGAGCTGAATCTTCAATTGCCAATATCAATTCTTATGAAAAAATCAGGGTTAATAGAATTTAATCCACCTTTGTGCAACTGTCAGCTGGTCTCTCAGACGACCTATAATTACAGTAAGTCTCCTCGCTTTTAATATTTTAATTCTTTTAATATTATTACCTCTAATGTAAAAGAATGTCTTGGGATTGAATTCCTGATTCTCCATATGATCTTGCTTCTCCCAAACTTCTTCCAATTGCTGTTTACTTCCAGGATGATGCAGCTGCAACATGAATGAAATTGCTCATATTTGAAAATAATTCTATCTAAAAGCATGCGAAAAATCAAAAAAGAATTCAGAATTCGCATTAAAATGAGAAATTATTTTTTCCTTGAGTTGCAAAAAGAAGATAAATTTCCATTGAGGATCAGTAGAATAGAAAAATGCTTTTATTCTCCTTCAAATTATTGAAAAAAATTATTATAAACACACATTTACGGCTTGATGACATGATCGCCAGCCGGAACATTGAGGATCAGTACAATATTCAGGTAATATCGGCCGAAACAGTTTAGTTGCCCGGTAACACGATTTGTGTATCACGGTAAACCAATCCCAGTATCTTTATAATTTATACTTCTAATAAAAACTTTCACTGTAAGGTTTGTTTGTTTTTCAATGGCGCAACAGCCTTATGAAGAGCCTAGGCCTACCAGCTGGTTGCCTGTTTCATATTCACTCCACTATACAGTCCGTTCAAGCAAAGAAGACACCCCGGCAAGACAAGAAAGCGACTCCAGCCCGGCCACAACCGGCCCAAAAGCCATAAGTTCTCAAACAGAACCCACAGCCCCCGAACCAACACCGACCGAGCCGAAGCCACCCCCACCCCGCCAGAATGCCCTCCGAGCTCGGACAGACCATACAGCAGGCGAATAATCATCAACCAGGATAGAGGTAACGTGTGATTAGCACGTCGATCCTCTCAACCATAAGCCAGTCTTCACAACCAAGTGAAGATGCAGAACACCTCTGAATAACATGCTGTTAATCATTTAGAGTGTAATGCAACAATTACTATTCCTCCAGAAACGGGAAACGACTGACTGTCTTTACTAAATACAGCCAATCTCCCAAAGGAGGGTGAGGTTTTCATCAAATAGCACAGCAGGATCAATATCTGAATAGTGATAGTGAATGCAAGCATAACCTATTTGAAATATTAATCAAAATTGGGAATAGAAGACGATGAACTCAACTTGATGTCAGTGATTTCACCCATAAAAGTATTGAACGTTCTTAAATTAATGAAAAGATAAATATCATAAGGAGAGATTTAGTACAGAGAATGGATTCAATACTAATCTAAGAGTGTACTTACACTCACAAAATCAGATTGGAGATTTAGAAAAATATAAAAAAACACTAACCGGATCGTGTTTTTGGTGTTTCTTCTTCATTTTCTCCAACTCTTCTTTATATTCCTTTTTATGTTCTTCATCCAGTGTTTTCATTTTTTCCTCTTCTTCGAAATGCTTCTGCATTTCGTATTGTTTGAACTCTTCCCGCCTCTGCTTATCAGCTTCCGCCAAATCTGAAGTGACCTACAAAACATCATACAGAAATTATTTAAACCATGCCATAAGTTATATTAGAACAGTTTTATGAATAAAATAGATGTTTTCAAAGGTATGTAAAAAGAAACATAAATATGAAATTAAGTATTGAGCAAGCAACCAACCAAGGAATTATGATTATTTCAAGTATTCATGACAAAAATCAAATTAACTTAAGATGTATTCATAATTAATTGATACAACTAAGTATCCAAAACTCGATAGTTTCCAAAAAAATGAGCGCCAGCAGGAATTGAACCACGTTCCTCCAAACTAAAAGTCTGGCTCTTTAATAAATGATTCATCGAGCCACGACAAAATCGTAGGAAGAAAGTTTACTTTCAATATTGACTAGCTGTGAATTGGATAGCAATGAGAAGCTATTTTGTCGCTTGTAACTTTTGTTAAATTCAACTCTCAAAGCTCAAAACCGATAGACTTCCTACTCAATCCATAAAGATACTATATTCAAAATTCAGAAAGTGTACGATCTTCCGTTTGTTAGATATCTAGCGAACACACATACACATAGTTGAAATTAACTTATTAAGTCAATCTTAACTTATTTATAGAGTTCTCAATTTGGTTTTCAAGAAATTTGCATGATATAGTTTATTAACATCATAAATACTTTGCATTGAAGCCTTCCAAGCTAAATTGACAATAAAAATTGCCTGTTCATTAAAATAAATTTATTGATTTAAGACGAGAACTTCAGGATGATAGCTAAATGATTTGGGAAATTATGAGAATAAGTTGATTGTGACTCAAGTATGTGGGGGAAGGTATGTAAAGTCTATCCAAGCAAAGAAAATATTCTGGCAAGATGGGAAAATGATTCCAGCTCGGTCAATATTGGATCAAAAATTATAAATTTGGTCTCAAATTGTGGAGAAAAATGATTTCTACAATATGAGAACAAATTTTTAAACCAATATTGGCCGAGCTTGAGTCATTTTCCAATCTTGTCTAAATGTCTTCTTTGCTTGAACAGACTATAACATTATGTTATTCCACATTCAGTATGTAACATCAATAGTACAAGTTAAGTAACTAATACAGATATGTAATAGTACAAATTTTTGTAGCCTACTATTAACAGGTAAGTAGTAGGTGGAACCAACCTTCTTAATCAATTTTTGTAGATCAGCCACTTCGAAACTGTTGGGATTGCCATGGTCGAGATGTTCGGGAGCCTTGAGATGGGGCGAGTTGTGATTATTACTGTCCATCGCCTGCTTCACCAGACCACGCAATCGCTGCAGCTCATCGCGTTTCAGCTCGTCCAACTTTGTTCGCACATTATGATTGACAAAGTCCAGCTCCTGAGCGATTTTTCCCGACTAGATAGGAACAGTCATTGTTGAATAACTATCGATATACACCAACAATGGAATAAAATACATACAAATTGTTCATCTGTTCTAATTACATTGTATAGGACAGATCACTTCAATTACTTTTAACCACTTTACGGCAGTTGAATTCAATTGGATTTCTAAGCAGCCGAAAGAGAATTTCCTCTATCTTTCATTACAAAAATTAAATGGTCGAATAGACTGTTGAAATCCTCTTAGATGCGTATTCTCAATATATTCATTAAACATGAGAATTTTATTGTTCATCTGCAATAATTTATGCAGCTCATCAATGTTATGATTAGATCAAAATCAGTTACTCCTTCAAATTTTCAATTATATTTTGAGTTCATCTGAATGGATCAATTTGATATAAATCAAAATTTGTACTCACTCTGATATCAGCTTCCTCCGCTTTGTCAAGCTTCTCTCTGAATTCTGGATCTTTTTCTAAAGCATCAACGACTTCTCTCAAATACCTATTATACTCAATACCCATTTCTTCCTGTAAAGATGAAAATTGACAAATTTGAAAAATGTTTAATAAATAATTGATTGTTTGTTTGTTTTATGTGGGTTGCGCCCACATGAGCTCATGGACTACCTAATGTTTTAAAAATCAAATTATTAAAAACAATAATTTAGCCTATAAACTAGATGCAGCAAATTTGAATACAAGTTCAAAGTTATTATTATTATTATTATTTTAATTTTCAATTACAAGGTTCACCTTGTTATTGATGTTTACTTAAACTTTACATAACGTGAAAATGTTATTAAGGATTAACTTTAAAGACATATTCAATTTTGACAGGGTCATTGACCCTCAGCCTACGGCATCAATGAATAATTAAGTACCTAATCAATAATATCATAACTGGATGCCTAGAAGAGTGTCAAAAGTTAATCTACAAAAGCAAGAGTTCATAAATATTCATGATAAAGTATTATGATGGAGTATATATTCTCCCATATCCTTCGATTAAAATAATGTATTCGCAATCTACACATTCTAGTTGTTTCAATAGAAACGAGAAAGAGATGCTCATTCACAGAAAATCAAATAGCGGTGTTTTATATGCTTAATTAGAAATGTCTCAAACAGTACATAGTCTTCTTTGTCACATGTCATGTCAATTAATGATTTACAGTGCTCTCAATCTCACAATGAACAAATAAAAACGTGTCACACATGTTGGTAACAATATGAGAGGAGCTTTTATGGCGTAATCAGCTGCTAAATGGTTGACAACAGTAGACTAACAGAGCAGAAGATAATTCATTGTAATTTTTTATGAACCGTGAAACTGGCTTTGTCAATAACGTTTACTTGCAGCTGGTATGAACGAAACTGGCGGTTCCCGAATGACTGTAATTAATTCTCAGCTCAATCAGTACAGTTGGCGAGCGGTCTACAAGAACATAACGAATAGTGAGCAACCTCAGCAAACTGTTTCGCTCTCGCAGACTATTTCCAGACTGTCCTGAGAGAGTTGAGTATTTAATAACAGTCGTTCGCCAACCGCCAGTTTAATTGGATCCTGCTTCAAGACTACAGCTACATGATGTAGGAAGGGATTGTTACCAATTTTAATTTCTTATGAGTATTATTCATAATTTTTCAACTCCTTCGAAATTAATCATTCAATTAAAATAGAATATTCACTGTAAATATTCAAGTACAATAAATAGGTGGAAAGATACATGTTTAACGTAGTCTAACTAGATTCTTCAATTAATAATAACGTAATATTAATCAAATCTGCTCGATTATCCAGCCAACTTACATAAATTTGATGTACTCGTATGCTACCTAATTTATTGAACTATCAGGCTATTCAATTCTTGAGTAATGAAATATTTCTCAGTTTATTGCAACCTCTTTTCTAAAATATTGTGTGTGACAATACTGATAATGGAATCACACCTTTTCCAGAAATTAAGATTATTTTTGAAAAGTGTTATTTCTTCATTCTATAACAAAAAATAAAACTCGCCTGGTGGGAATATTGTAGACAAAGGTCTTCGAATACAGAAATTCTAAAGCATTGATCAAGTCCTCTGTTAAATTGGGAGGAGATTTAGGCCTATTCTATTGTATTATTTGAAAGTATTAGAAAGATTGAAATGCTCTAAAAGATTGAATTATTAAAAAAAAAAATAAAATAAGAAGGTTGAATGAGATTGATATAAGCGAACTTACCAAATTATCTTCTCCAATTTCATTCTCTTGTGTGTCAACTTTTTTCTCATCCTTTGATTTATTGGGAGTTACTGGAAGACTTGAACAGAGCTGCAAAGCTCCGATTAGCAGACAAAATATTCTAAGAGTTTTCCTCATTATTCAGGATATATAATTTACTGAAAAAATACAATGATAGCAATTAAAAACAAGTAAGGGTTTTTCAATTGAGTAAAACAAAATTGTATAAAGCTATGGTTTCTTAAAACGTTCTATACAAGTATGAAGAATAGGTATTTGATTTTGAAATTACAGTAGCCTAATAAGAATTTGATGAAAATTCCATAAAATAGCATTGTGGATTTCTCTTGTAGAACAAATTATACATGCTATACAAGCGATAAGTATGCGAAGACTATATAATATGCACTATTATGACATTCGGTAGCATTATAGACAGATAAAAGGCCACGTCTCACATAAAATTATAGAAATTGATCAAAATAAAAAGGGACCTTGGTAAGACTTGGATGTGTGCAGACATGAATACTGAGTCATCCACATAGTTAGTAGAAAGTAGAGTATAGATGTTTTCTATCCATAGAAATCTTGACATTCAATTACAGTGTAAATGGTTTATCTATTTGTAAAATTTGTTTTGTTTTGTAAGGTTGAAGCCCACATGAGCTCATAGGCTTGTGCGTGGGTAATGAGATGAACGATAACTATGATAGATGACTACTGCTTTATAAGTAGTCGGTACCGACGCTGATCGTGTCCTCCGAATGACGGGGTGGCCGTATTCATGTAATTGTGCTGTGGTCAAATCATGCATGTAACTTACGCTATTATTTGTCATGTTATTGCTCATGCTACAGCATAATATGTTTCCTTTCTATTTGTTACAGTATAATATTCGCCTGTTAGAAATTTCTATTACAACAACAATTTTATTAATTCTAATGATTGCTACAATGAATTATTTGTTGATTCCAACACGTTTGATGACTGAAGCCTAAAGGTTCTCGAGTGCCTGAGATTTGAGAACAATTCCTACTTTTAGATTTGCGTGTACAAGTTTAGCTTCTAGTAGCCTAAGTGATGGAGGTGAAAGCTGAACCCATCACTGACTGCTTTAATGAGGACAAGAGGCCACTATATAAAGAAATTTATTTGTTGAATCATTATGATATTATGACGGTATTGAAATACATTGTATTTCTAAGCCTTATACAATACATTGTATTATATTGCTATGCCTATGTATTGTATGCCTATTGTTATGCCATTGTATTGTATTCAAGTCAAATAGTTACATGAATTACATCAAGTAGAGTAGGCTAGAAATCAAGTAAAATGAATAATTTAGATCAGTGATAAAGTACAAAATAATTATAGTTCCATACATTTATAGACCTAATAGATCTCAAGTAGTTGTAGTTGTTGAAAGGAACCAGGCTTGGGCTATCATGATCAATTTAGTCAAAAAGTGCTTAATAAAATATATTGGATCGACTTACTTTTTATTAACAAGTTTTTATGAAAACTCTCTTAACAAGAGCAACAAGCTCTCGACCACATTGCATCAGTTGAATTCTAAGTAATAATATTATGTAGGTACCGAAAATATCCATCATATCAGAACTTATTTACAGATATATGAATATCAGAACTCAAGTTTAAAAAGGCCCATATTGAGATCTTACCAATTAGACCATTGCACACAATAATTATGGCCTAGGCCTATAGACCAAGTACCCAATCAACAATTTGAACTTATTCTCATCATGATTAGTAGAAGATCAACGGTTTTTTTTTTTAAACTAAATCCCAAGTTATTGTAGGCTATCTTACAATATTCATGCAAGATTTACAAATCTATGATGATATTATTATGTGAATAAAGGTTAAAAATTATCAGCCGAATCAGAAAACAGAAGCAATGGATATGGATTCAGAAAAGAAAACTAACACAACAAATTCTAAGAGAAATCTAAAGAAGTTACACTTCCACAAGTCAAGTGATAGAATGAGCAAATTGGCGTTAGAATTGTTAAATGAAGAGAATCCTTCTCACCTTATTATCTGGAGAATAAGAAAACAAGCTAACTTAGTAATAGTAAAATTTAGCTTCTGTCAATGATGAAATTCAAGACTGATTGATGGCATCAGTCTTTTTCAAGTTTATCCTAATTATTAAATAAAAGAAGTAAGTACTAATTTTATGAAATCTTACCTAATCACGTGAAAATGATGGAAAAGGTTAATTTTTCAAGTTCCTGATTATTGTTTACTGTTTCCTGCTTTCCTCATGATTCTGATCGTGCCCTATTATTTGAAGGCTAGAACCTTGAGTCTTGACATGAGTTTACATCAGCTGTTTTCCAACATGTTCCAGGACCACGTAGTGCATTGAATCAGCTGATAAGAGAAAACTTCTCAACTCAGGCCGGGAAATTTAAAATCTTCTCTCAAATTATTCCATATGAATAATTCTTCCGCAAAAGGTTTGACTTCACTGTATATCTTGATTATAGAAATTATAACAGAAAATACACAATATTAGTAAAGCTCTTATCACCAAAAGACCTGAAGAGATAAGAGCTAATTTTTTGAATTGTTGATGAAAAAGTGAAAAAGAGTTGTAGGCGCAATAGCCCACATTCAGACGCGTTCAAAATAATAATAGCAGACCTGAGCGGGATGATGTGCGCTTCTGAGAGGGCTGTTGCGGCCTGGTTTCGGGCAAACCTTTTCCTCCTCAACGCTGAGAAGACCCAGAGGATTGTGTTTGGCCTCAGAAATGGTGAGCTCTATGATTTTTCCCCAGTGAAGCTTTTAGGGTTCACTCTTGACCGAAAGCTGTCCTGGGGTGAGCATTATATTCAATTGGTCTGCGGCAGGCTGAACAGGGTGCTGTTCCTGCTCAGGAGTCTGAAAAGATGCATCCCAGAGGCCCATCTCCGAATGTGTTATTTTGCTTTTTTCAGAGTGTGATGGCATATGGCATCACCTAGTGGGGTGGGGCCTCTGATGTGAGCGAAATCCTGCTGGTGCAGAAGAAAGCAATTCGAATTCTTTGTGGGGCAGATTTTCTGGCGCACTGTAGGCCTCTTTTTGTGAGTGAAAGGATTCTTACAGTCCATAATCTCTTTATTTACAGGTCAGCTGTAAGAGCCTTCCACAGGGTTCAGGCAATGCCCACCAGAGGTGATGTTCACAATTACAACACTCGGAACAGGCTGAGGTTGGACCTCCCATACTTTAGATTGGGAAGGACCTAGAACAGCTTCATTAGCCAGCCTGCAAGAATTGTGAACAAGCTTCCGGTTGTGGCCAGGAGTCTGCCTGAGCCAGTCTACAAAAGAAGACTGAGGACTTTCCTTTGTGAGAAATCCTTTCTACTCACTGCGAGAGTTTTTTGAATGTGATCAGCGGACTGTAAGTACATATTTCATGCCTTAACTTTGACTGCTGCTTGCCGCTATGGTATGATTGCATGTTTTGTGTTTTTCTGTTTGTTTTTATTTTGTGTTGACTTTCCTTATGGAGATCTCTTTTTTGACGTGTTCACTTGTGGACATGCTCCAGTGGCATGTCCATGTCATGAACAGAAGCATTATTATTATTATTAAATTATTGTTAATACATATAAAAATAACTTAAGCAGGGCTTGCTTTTAAGGGGAAGGCGGTGGAACGGCATTCCCATACCTCTAAAAAACACACGATCAAATTTAGAAACAACAATAACTTAATTATCCCAGGCGTATTAGACTTCTAGCACCTAAAAAATAATGGATGGCTGGAAACATAGCTTCCTTTAATAGAAGGAAGCTATTAAAGGAAGCTATGCTGGAAATGATCTTAAACCACTGTGGACATCCCAAATAAGTTTAATATGAGTTTGCGACGCTTTCTGAGTGGCGCGTAATACAGAGTGCCCAAAAAAACCACGGAAAATTTGTTCATTTTCTAGTTTTTTGCAACTCACGTCAAAACCGAGCGTCGGACAGAAAAATTTGTAATTACAATGTTTTAGTAAATAAAATTCTTGAGCGATTGATATCAAATCCAACCCTCTGTGATAAGCGACAACCGAGTTATGAATTTTTTTAAATGATGTATTTTTTTAGAGAAATTGAAATTTGACAATTTTCAATTTTTGATTGTTTATAAATCTTCTGTGCGTTTTATTAGGAATGTAAAATTCAAAATCCCTAATCTGGGGATAATTTTATCCTGTACAGTTCAAGACCAAGTAGAACTTTCTATCTAGTATATTTATCTTGTATAGATACTGTTATCTTGTATATTTTTTATGCTAGAGCTCTCAACATATTTCCTTGTACAACAAAAAATACAATATTTTCAACAATAATGACCAAAATAAATCTCTATATGTATTGGAGTTTTCTACCAGAATATTTTTTTAGATTATATTTTAATATAATACCCACCATTCCGTCCTCAATTTAGGCTATTTCCAGTTAGAAGGACTCTTTAAGGATAATAAATTAAGGACACCCGTAACATTCGTAAAATGCAATGGATCTTAACAAACTATAGCTCATTGTTTTCAGCTCATCAAGGCGGTTCAAACGCATATATCATTTGTTAAATTCGATCAAAATTGAAGAATTTTACGACCTTGAGTACTTTGAGTTCATTCACATATACCGGGAAAAAGGCTACTATTTGTGTTAAAATGTGTCTATCTTGGAAGTCATTTATAGTAAAAATTTGTATTTGGGCTTAAATTGTAGAGCATAAGCTCTTCTATCATTTGATATGAATTAGAAATTATGAATTCAAGCTGATAAGGTTAAATTTATTCACAATTGAAAAACATAAAAAAATCACTTTTTCAATTTTCCCCACTATCACTATATATTCAAAATTGAATTCCTCAGATAATTTTACATAGGAATTGACCATTTTAGAACCTCACTAAAGCCTCTAAAAATTAGAAAAATTAATATATTTTGTAAAATCTCAATTTTCCGCCATTGTTATCTCGGTAACAAAGCGTTTTTGGGGTTGGTCCCATGGAACTTTTTGTCTACTTGGTGTAAGCAATCAGCCTGAGAAGTATTGCACATTCCTCCTGAAACACCCTGTATAGTCGGCGCAATCTAAGTTGACGAAAACCCCTCCACCCGAGAAATAGCTACGTTGTCATTTTGCGTGAAATTTAAACTTCTCCTAACGCAAACACATTCAACTGAATGTTAAAAGTGACAGCGTAGCTTCGGAAAAATCACGCGGTGTTGTAAAACTCACTATTTTTATGATAAACCAGCTGTTCGCAGCTCAAATATCCAAGTCGATTAGCTTCAATAACTCCTATCTTTAACATACAATGATTCATGCATTGATACCGCTCTCCTTACTTTGAAAGTCTTGAGAGGCCAAATTACGATCTTCCGATTATTTTCGACATTTGGAAAAATAATTTCAATTGTTTTTGAACAACTTTCTCGCTTTCACCACCCACTTATCTTCTCAAACAAAAAAGTTTCTAGATCATCGAAAATTTCATGTTTTCTGATGGAGTTGACTCGACATTGACAAACATATTCATTGAGACTTAATTATTGGTCGGATATGGAAAATTCAGAAACCATTAGAATGCTGGAATTCTCCTTGTCATTTTGATATAAAAAACTTTATTTTTACTACAACCCATGATTGTGAGAGAATTGATATATAAAAGAAAGTAATATTTTCGCGATTTTTCAATTTTTTCAAAAAAATCAAATTTCCTTTGAATCCTTCTACCCAGGAACTTTTTTAATACTACTGACATATCAAGGATAAAATTCTACGTCTAGATATGGGGTTTAATCGCGAATTTGAAGATGTTCCAGTTTTACACAATCTGGCAACGTAGCTATTTCTCGGGTGGAGGGGGTTTTCGTCAACTTAGATTGCGCCGACTATAGCCTTCATCTTTACCATAGCCAAATGCTTCACCCATTGAGCTATATATATACAAAATAGTATTCTTTAGCTCAGTGGCTTCACCCAACACGGCGACAGCGCCGATGCACTGATTATCTCAGAAATACAGTCAATGTTTTTAGAATGACACATTATTGCGATTTTACAGTGCGTTGTTAAATTTGTAAAAAATATGCCTGCTCCAAAAAGGCTTTGTGATTTCTATTCAGTCTTTACAATTTTTATTTGAGTTTCATAAAAAACAGCAACAAACCACTGCCCACATTTTCTAAAATCGCTGTAATTTAAGTGTGATTTTGAAAAATTCTCCCCGGACACCACTCCATCTGTTGGATGTTCCATAACCCACAGATCCCCCTGGTGAGCTAGTTCCACTACAGTTCCCTCAGTTCTTTTTTCGGAAATTCTTTTTTAGTTCACATGTAATAATTATGCTACTCGATTGCATTGTTTAAAATTGATAAAGGAAACAAAAATTGGACCTCCAAAAATCGTGGTGTGTGGGACGGAGACGTAGCTTAGATTTGGAAGTGACATAGATACCGTCGAAAGAGAAATCAAAAAATGTAGGCTATCAGTTATCAAAAACCGTCATCTTTGCCTCTTTAAACAACAATATTATTGTGCTATGAACTATAATTATTTCATGTCACCTACCTTCATCGATGTGTCATTTTTTAAATATTGTGAAATATGTGTCATTCATATAATTGTCATTTTTTAAACATAAATAAATAACCTACCCAATAGTAAATAGTAAAACATCTGAAATACACTTGTGAAAAATACTTGAGGCTAAGCAGGCTTATAGTTTTTGAAGACGATTCATTATATTACTGTATTACAGTTTTCATTAATTAAAAGGATACGGAAGGCCTACTCAAAAAAAAAAATTAGAGGCTTTTATTAGCCTAAGCCTAAGTAGTATTTTTTCAGTAGGCCTACATAGCTAGAGAGCTTATTCTCGACATCGAGCACATTTAAGAGAAAAGAGTACCAATTAAAAAATTGCGAAAAAACTAACAAGCTAGAAATGAACTGAATCTCAGGGCAATCATAAGGCTACTGTAGGACCTATCATTATGATAGGCATATACCGGTACGCCGAAATATTTGAGCAGATTAAATCTTCAAGTGTTGTCTTATACCATAAATATTATCTGTACACTACTTGGATTGCGTTCTTCATTTTTCAAGAAAATCTGTGACAAAGTATTTAAAAATATATATATTATTTTTAAAATTAGTTAACTTATAGATTATTTCCTCTGTGAATTAGCCACACAGGAAAATGTTGTGAGAAAAACATTCAAACGATTGATTTATAACTTGCAATGTTGCAATACTAGCTGTATATACCTCTATATTGATGAAAATATTAAATGATAGTTGGAAATTCAAAGCGCAAATAAAAAATGACATGCAATGTTGCTCTAATTCGTCAATTTAATTGTAATCAATTCAATTGTTATAAAAATAAGTAGGTACAATGAGTAACTACGGTACCGGTACGTTTATGAATAGAAATTAATTGGTAGCTGATCACGCATTCATCACAGAGTGAGCTCTAAATCTTTATTTCGCTTTAGTTAATGTATTTTATCTGTGATAGTGTCTACTGTTGAGCCTATGTATCTTTGATTGCGGACTGCGGTAGAATGCGAATTTCTCAAAAGTCAGCCATCTAAACATTATATCTTTTGAATGAATCATTCTCCAATAAATTATTTTTTAGAAACGGTAATTACAGTACCAAGTTAATTATTGCTTAGTGTGGTTATCCGTAGTGTTTTTTCTATAAAGAATCTTATTGTTCGTTTGGTGTTCTCCTTTTATTGATTGTCTACTAAGGTGAAACAAATAAAGTAGTATAAATAATGCCAACTCACATTATATTGAGAAAGCATACTAATAACACATAATAACACTATGATGTTTTAATGCAAACATTGTGTAGAGAATAATATTCACATTTTTTATAAAGTTTCACAGCTTTTTAGCCAACATTAGGTACAAGTATAAGGTAAATTTTATTTATTGAATTGATTTATGCAAAATGTAAGTGATTATGTGATTGATAAGTATGTTCTAAACTTCTAATACAAAACTACGATTTTATGTTTTGCAAACCACACCTAAGATTTAGAATATTCTTTTTGTCAAATGTAGTGTAAGCTTTTCCTGTTGAAATATTGATTCTTTATTCTGAATTTATTGTATTTTTGACAATATTCATTGTTTAAAGGATATAGGCTACAATGTAATATTGATGATCTTCGAATAATTAGAAAATAACTTAGATAATGGAGAACTCATTCATTGCATTAATAATCTGTTCAAGCAGAAAAGGCATTCTGGCAACATACAAAAATGACATCAGCTCGATCAATATTTGTTCGAAAATTATAAATTTGAACTCAAATTGTAGAGCAGAATGTTTTCTACAATTTGAAACCAAATTTATAATTTTTGACCCATTATCGACCGAGTTGGAGTCATCCTGCCAGAATATCTTCTTTGCATAGACTATACCTACATATCATTAAGCACAACATTATTGTAGTATACGGTATTTACATAGTCTATTCTGTTTTATAGGTGCCATATCTAACTATATAGATGGAATCGAGAGTCGGTAATTTTTTTACAAAAAAGAGGCAATCAGAAATTTACTCTAAACTGAGCAAATTGTGCTCGAAGAAGGTAATCCTTTCCGCTTTCATGGGCATCATGTTGATCACTACGATAGTCCATATCAATCACATGAACGAGAGGAGAAAAAATATGATAAATTTATTAAGTATGTTGACCTGTGCAATTTTCATTGTTATAATTTCAATATTGCAATGATAATTAAAATAATTTCTCAGTGTGTTAAGATAAGTGACTTAAATAGCTTGAAAACTTGAGCTTGTAATAATTGTAATTTGAGTATTATTTATAACATCATTACATATTGTTTTGAATGGCCAGATGTTTAAACAAATTTGTTATTGACAACTGCGATAGGCTCAACATTAGAATTCTGGAAACACCCTTTTAAATAGCCTTACTACACATCAGGGGCAGTCTGTCCAGGTCGGTTGGTCGGGGATCCCGGAGGGCCCCGACGCCAAGGGGCCCCCGAAGGGGGCCCCCAAAAAGTAAGGCCTGCATTTTTGGCCAACTCACTTGGACTTTATATGTTTTTTCGTAGTAACAAGGTAACAAAGGGATATTAAATTCTGAGAAAACAAAGCAATATATAAAAAAAAAATTATATTTCTAATAACTTGGCAAACTGAATTCTAGCAAACTAATATCAATAAATGTCCACAAAACAAACTGTGTTATAATCTGTATTTGTTGAATGCAATTTATAATTTGAATAATAGGCCTATTATTACAAGTTGAACCTATTTAAAACCCTCTTGAGCAAAGATTACTTTGGTGATAGGACTGCGATTAGCTGTTCACCTACCTGGTTATTGAAGAATTGAAGTCAGATAAATGTTATTTGTTCAAAATGAGGATTTGAGTTACAATTATTTAAAATCGCATATTATACAGCATTCTTAATGCATAGATAATTAATACACTATTAAGTACAGTCACAAAATAATGAAATTGATAATAAGGCTTAAAACTCCTTAAAAATTTAGTATTAGAGTACTTCTTCTTAAAAAATTTTCCCAACGGGAGAAATCCTTTTTCAGTTCACCATCATTGATAGCTATTTTTGTTTATGGCCGTGGCAGGAAGTATGAAATTGTAGATATTGCTAAGCCGTTCTGATATTGAATAATAAATTATTGTAATGAGTTATATGCTTTGGCAGTTCGCACTACCAAACTACCAAAATTGGACGTTCGGCACTTATTGATTTAATAAGAGTTGAATTCGACTTTAAATGAATAAAATGAAAACTTCAGCTTGAAAATCGAAACAGTGGTTCCATCGGGATCATTTTGCAAAGTGAAGATTTGCTAGTAAAGACTGCAACATTGAAAGAATGAGTTCTAAATACAGGGTGCAGCAACATAACTTCCTTTTTTTAAAACTTAATAAAACACAATGTATGAATTAGAAAATTTTTATTTGTGTTTTATGATACAGGCACATATATAAAGTTTTGTTTCACCCAGTTTTGAAGATCAAATCAGGTGGATGACGTCCCCCATTCTCCATACATCAAATGAACCGATTTCTGGCGTTTGTCATGACTTCAGCCAGCATAGCAGGCGTTATGTTGGCAATTTCTTCCTGAATGTTGGTCTTTAAAACTTGTAGGGTTCTTGGTCGGTTCACAAGAACATGGGATTTTAAAAAGAAACATAGAAAAAATCACCAGAGGTTAAATCGGGAGAGCGGGCCGGCCACTCCAAATCGCCCCTAATTGAGTGAGATAAGGTGCTCTGGGAAGTGTTCCCTCAGAACAGTCATCGATGCTCTTGAAGTGTGTGCCGTTGCACTGTCTCGTTGGAACCAAATGTCCACTATGTCCAACTCATCTAGTCGCAGGAAAAAATTCCTGTAACATATTTACATACCGTATCAAATTCACTGTCACTGTGACTTCATTTTCCTCAAAGAGCCAGGGACCAATAATTCCACTTGAAGACACTGCACACCACACTGTGACTTTAGGTGATTGCAAAGGACTTTGATGCAATTGTCAAGGATTGGTGTCAGCCCAGTAGCGCCAATGACGCTACTGGGGCGTCAAGGACCCTACAAGATTTGAAGACCAACGACCAGGAAGAAATTGCCAACATAAAGCCTGCTATGCTGGTTGGAGTCATAACAAACGCCAGAAATCGGTTCACTTAGTGTATGGTGAGTGTGGGGAGTCATCCACCTGATTTGATCTTCAAAACTGGGTAAAACAAAACTTAAAATATGTGCCTATATTATAAAAAACTAAAAATTTTCCGATTCATACAATGTGTTTTATTAACTTTTCAAAAAAGGAAGTTATGTTGCCGCACTCTGTATTCTCCCAATTTCAAAGTGAACGAGTTTTCAATAACTCATCATGGAAATTCTTGAATTTATATTAGTTTTTATCTTAAACTTAGTATCGAATAATTGGTCTTATATAGGCTATCATTATCAATATTTCATGTTAAAAAACAGGAATTTCCTCATTTAATAGACCATAAAGTGGCCTTCTCAAACGCAATTTTGAAGTAAATTTTTACAAAATTTCCCGGACCCCTGCTTAGTTGAGAGGGTACACAGCCCAGATCCCCCCATAGGGGCCCGCACCACAAGCTGAGCAACTAGCCCACAGCTAGTACCCTAGCACTATCAAACCATACCTTATCTTCATTATCATGGTTTCAGTTTTGTGTATTAGGCTTCTACTACTGAACACTGACCCTCTGTGAATGCACAGACCCTCTTGAGGACGACGAACAGATTATAGGGCCTACAGTTCTGCCTGCCGAACAAAACGGGCAATAAATAATCCGATACCTGTCATCGCCCTAATTGAACTGATATTCTTAGTCCATATTTAGGGCCTATTTAAGAAACGTTTATTTATTTTACTTCCTCTAAAATTTTGACCGCATATAATAGTAATATGTTATTTTATTTTCAGGCTGTTTACTTAAAAAAGTATTTTCTCATAAAATTACAAATTTTTTTAATAATAAGCTACCAAATACCACTAATTTTTAGACATATTATATTCTCCAAAACGGTGTAAAAATCAGTTATTAGGCAGCAATTTATACAAAATTTTCCGGGGAGGGCCCCGGATCCCCTTACCTGGTATGGGGCCCCGCATTCAGCCATAGCCGAGGGCCCCCAGCTGAGCCAGACCGCCCCTGCTACACATTAATGAGAAAGTAGTTTCAAGGTAAAATTGAATATTGATGAATAATGTACTTTACTTGCTTTGCAGCTCTCTTACGATTTTTCGAGTCACGGACGCGTTTCAAGCTAAGGCTTAGCAAGGAGCGCGGAGGATGAGCATCATTACTCGAAACGCGTCCGCGACTCAAAATATCGTAAGTGAGCTGCAAAGCAAGTGAAGTTTTTTCCAAGAAAGTACATTATTCATCAATATTTAGCAGTTTCAAGAAGCATGGATAACCTCAACCACGAAATGTATGGATAATCTTTTTTCACAAATTTCATGGAGATTATTGTAACTAGTAAGCATGCATTAAAACGAGTATTATATCTGTTTTTTATTAGTTTCAGATAAGGTTCATCCGGTAGTTTCGAATGGAGACCAAAGCAAGCCCGCAAAAGTTGAAAAAGAATATCCTATAACAATAGAAGGTAAAAACTATTTCCTGTTTTCAGTAAATTATCATTTATAGGTAATCATACATTTGTCATTATTTTTTACTCTCTAAAATGGAAAAATATTATCTGTTGAAATGAATTGCAAGGACAAACGATACCATAGGAAAGTTAATGGGTTTCTTCCAAGAAATCTCTTATTTCTGGGTTCCTCCCTTTGTAACAGCAAAAAACAGTTTCACTTGAAGTAAAAATTGATTAAAAGTGAGAGTTTGGTTAATTCACAATCAAAATATTACTCTTATGAATGCGATTTTAATGGAATATCTATCACTGATTCACCTGCATTTTATACACTTTCTATCAATAGTCATCAAACCTCACGTCATTCAATAATTTTCCATTTTTTCTAATTAAATCTGAAGAACAAGTATTTAATAGTATTTCCGTGAACAGAGTGGACCTTACGCAGTAACATAGTAACTAGAATAAGTCTGCTCATTCATCCTGAACAGAATAGCTCTATCAACCGGGCTGAAGTAAAATGGAATGCAAGCACATTAATGCTGTAATGTCACACCAATCCTCTAGGCTATCTTTAGCTCAGCTAAAGTCCCAAGTATCACACAATGACAATGGACATCGGATGAAAGTTAGCTGAAGAAAACTTCCATGTTAAATGGATTACAATGAGATAAATTTAGATTATATAAATATGTAAAATAATGTATCAAAATGTTAATTCCAGTGCATGATAAGCAAGAGCTTGATCTGATTGTTCTCTTATCGTTATCACATCGATATCAAATAGAACATGCTTCTAATTGATGAATTAAATAATTAACAAAATAATAATTATCAAACGATTAATTATTTATGCTGTTATTCGAAAATGCTAAGCATCAGTGAGAATAATATTTGCAGTAATATTAATAAATTTTGAATCGTCACATATTCTAAAAAATTCCATCTGATTTGTATCTTATTGTATTTTTATTTCGAAGATCCAGTGATAAATGATCTATTTAGAGTGGCAATCGATGATGCTGAACCACAAAAACGAAGTACAAAGATGAAAAAGGGAATTAGGATGCAGCAAACCTTAGAAAGGTAACTATACAATTTTGTACGTGATTGAATTTTCTTTTTGAAGCATCAATTTTGATATTCTACGAATCTAACAATGATAGGCTCCATTTTTATAAGCAGAATTTATAATTTGTCTATGATAGTAGATGATAATTCTATTTTGGATTTTATTACAGTATTACAAAATGTTTGTAACAAAATAGGTCTGTGCATGTTCGAATTTTGATTAAAAATGTTCAGGAGTGTGTTTTCATTATCAATTTTGAAAATCAAATAAGGAGAAATTGAATAGGCTATTCATTATTTTCATTTGTGAATACTGATTTTAAATAAACTGTTCATTTAAGGGGTTTAACACACGCGTCAAGTCTACTTGATCAAGTTGGAGTTGTAGGTGGATTTGATTCTATGTTCAAATCGGTGTAAACGTTCATAAGTCGGACATTTAGTATTGAATAAAATGGGATTTCTAGCAGGCTTCTACTTGATCAAGTCGACTTGTCTCGTGTAGTCGATATCTTGCAAAGTAGGAGCAAATTATTCATTAAATGCTCGACTTGAAATTTCTGACAATTGATTTGAATAACAGCTAATACAAAGCTATACTGAATTTTTGTTAAAATCTCTTCAAAAATACGTTGGAAAAAAGTCTCATTAACTTAATGCGGTTTTTGAGACAACCATCTGAAGTTGAACAAGCATTTATAATTGAATACAATGAACAACTCCAATATAAAAAATGTAATTTGATATTGATATAATCAATTGGAATACTCTGAAGAATTAAAAATATGATATTTTATTGCAGAAAATAGACTTGAAATGGCATAGGCCTACCTGAATCATTGTACACAATCTTGGTGCTGAAAATTGAAAACTAGCTTCTCAAGGAATTTGATTTGGAAGTCGACAATTTCCATTGATGAAAAAGAATTATACGCACTGTATGTGAGATTTCTGCCTATTCTAAGAGAAGTGTTTTATATTTGTTGATAAGGATATTGTCAAAACTGTTGAGAAAGGCTAAGAAAATATTAATTTTAAATAAAAGGATTTCGAGTTTAACTTGTGTTTATACGAGCTCAGTGATCTTTGAGCTTTATGTTTGATTTTATTGTTAATTAGTTTGACTGACTTAATTATGTGTCCATTACTTAAAACGCTCTTCATATGAGCTTTTCAAGATTACCGTGAATCATTAATAATAGATTAACAATTTTTAGAAGATGTTTCCATTTCTGCCAACTGACTTGAAGGCCACCCCTTTACTGAGCTGATCTATTTTCAAACTTAGAATTTATCATTTAGTTTTAGATTAGAATTTAGAAACAATTCTTAATAAGAAATATTTTTTTCAATATTGATACCTTGATACAGTAGCCAACCTACTTAGCAACTCAATAATAACTAGTTCATTCAATCAATTTTATTATTCTCCTACAAGTTTTCATTTCTAATAATCATAAATTAGGATCTCAATAATATATTGCTACATAAATAGACAAAGGACTTCTGCAACTGCAAATATTGACCAATGTACTAAATAGCAAGCGAGATCCTTTGCCTATTTATGTAGCAATATATTAAGATTCTAATTAATGATTATTAATAATTATCCAGCAGTTGGTGAATTGCAATGTCTAATAATTCTTCCAGTTTTCATTTTATTCGGAATAACTTAAGTTCATGTAAAAGATTATTGAATTGGGCTTCTAATCACTGAAGAAAAAGTCAATTTCTAAAAGTATTATTAGCTTATTTTAGTGCATATCTTACAGATAAATATCACATAGATTATCATATTGATCACAAACTGCTTTTAGACGCAAATAACTTTTGAATCAAAAGCTGGAAGTAATTGATGAAGAAAGTTTTTTTAAGGGAGTTAATGAATAAATTATGATAATAATTTACATGTCCAGTGTCTTTGGCGGAAAATTAGGTCAGTTGACTCTTGACTCTAAGTAATCAGTTAATTGGTGAATTGTAACAATCACAATACTTACAAACTAGTCACTGAAAAAATGAAGAATTTCTATCACTCATCGAATTCATCACAGTCTGCATTGAAATTCACCATATCATATGGTACTTGAAACTGGTCGAGCACTTGTGCCATTGACATGCTGTATCCTTTTCCATTAATAAGAGATTGAATCTCGCGGAGAGCATCTTGACATCCTAGTTTCCATTTGATAATCAGTCCTCTAAGTTCTTCAGGATCGTGCTGTGGAAAAAATAAAAATGGATAAGTAGATAGTTCTAAATACAATGAATCTCAAGTATCTTAAGACTTGAATAGTCTCAAGTTCAAATACGTAGCAGAATCCCTCTGGGATATAGTCTGTTCAAGCAAAGAAGACATTCTGGCAAGATGGGAAAATGACTCCAGCTCGGTTATTGATTCAAAAATTATTAATTTATCCAGGTAAGTGAAAACAAATGTTGTCAGATCCACAAAGTTTATCTAAGATACCATACTTAAGTTTCGATGCTCAGGGCATCTGTTTCACTTGAGTTTCATTTGTGGATCTGACAACTTTTGTTATCAGTTACCTAAATTATGGATAAGTTCCACAACATCTCTGATAAAAGTGTAAATTTTATTTATTTATTCTCAGATTATAGACAACATTCTGGTATACAATTTAATACTTTATCAAGGAATAAATAAATAAATAAATACCAAATTTATAATTTTTGAACTAATATTGACCGAGCTGGTGTCATTCCGTGCCAGAATGTCTTCTTTGCTTAGCTATGATGATTATTAGGTATGAGGTACCTTATTATTAAATATTATTTGATATTTTTTGAATTTTAAGCTGTGCTTGGAAATTTTTGGTATACTTTATCAATTCAAATCTTTTATTCAATCCATGACCAATTTTTTACTGGATAGATTCACATCGTCATCTACAATCAAAAAATCACGAAAGTTAATATAATTTCGTGTGAATTACCTGTACTTGAGAAAGTTTTTAGTTTCTTCAGCTTAAAAAGATTATTAAAATTGAATAAAACAGCTCATTGGAACATTGTAGTGTTTTGGGTGTCATCACCAACATTTTTGTCAAAAGTAAAAAGTTGTGTTCTCATTTGATGGAAGAATCCTACTTTTTCTCATAATCAAATTCTGTACTATCATTCTCATTTAAATTGAGAAGTCATTTATCGTACAGACGTGAGAATCACATCATCGCATTTTGGATAACATATTGACTTTTTAAAAAAATCTTGGGAAATGGTTGTGAATGGTCCAGGCCTTGCCTGGTTATTTCTCCCGATTTCAGTATTTTGTATGAACGTATAAATAACTTGAATAAATAGATCAAATCTAGGAATCTATCTCACCTTTTTAGCATATCTATGTGTTTCTTCTAGAGAACTGAGTTTCAATTCTTTCTTCCGAATGTTATCAATCAGTTCCATGATCATGTCACTTGTAATAGTAGAGGGCACACTACAATTGCTGGAAGAGCTATTTTTAATAATTTCAGAAGAACTTTTGTCCTGCTTAGTCTTGGATGAAGGTTTGTTGGGACGAATATTATCAGAGTCTATTTCTTTTTCAACATTTTTTTCAATGGGGGTTGTCTCCAGATTTTCAGTTGAATTATTCTCAGTAACCATATCATTTTCCTTTAAAGATAAATCAAGTTTTCGTTTCTTCAACTTATCACGAATACTGGATCCAAGATGTTTTTTGACTGAGGTAGAATTAGGAGTACACTTTGGTATAGTAGGTGTACACTTTAATAAAGTAGGAGTATACTCAGATACCGTAGGAGTGATACTCCGAATTGGAGTATCTATCAAAGCTGGAGTACTTTTTATTGAGGAGCTGGATTTCCTCTTCAGTCCAACCGACCTACATGGTGTCAATAAAGTCCTATTTATACACTTTGTAAGATTTTTACAAGAAGATGGAGTAACAATCACTTCATCGCAGGGCTCCATTTTCTTCAAAGATTGGAAATTCGAAAATCATTCCATTCGGCCTTTCCTGTGACAAAAGACTGAAATCAAAAGAAAGCTTGTTTTAGAAACACGGTATAAGGGAGAATTAAATATATATTTTCAGATGAAATCAAGATATTCTCCAAGAGAATGCCGCATGTGGTTAATTGAGAAAGTTTTAGCTAATTTGGATGACAAGTACATTCTAATTGAAAATAATGTCTAACTGACATTACAATGGATTTCTATAAGAATACAAACTTTACATTTAGACTTTTAAACTGATTCTACTCAATTAGAGTAATCAACTGAGAAGTTCTTTGGTAAAATACCTAGTCTAACGTGAAATTGGTGGCAAAATGTCAAGAGAATGCAGTGGGCTCCAATCAAAGAATACAGATATAGCTGACGCCAAAAAGTTGGGTGGTTTAGTCTGCTCCTTGTGCGCTCCAACAGCTGATATTGACAAATGGAGTTGTCATTCAGCTAGGCCTGGGTGATGCTTATAAAATCAAAAGAGACAATAGATGCTTTACGTTATCTGTTACCTAGTAGGTTAGATCGCGTACAAGCGGCAGATGAAACTTCCTAACTGTTTCGCATCATCTATAGTCTGTAGGCCTAAGCCCATACGGTAGATTCCAAATTAAAGATTATTTTATCCATATTTCTCAATATAGATAAGTTGATTCAAGTTCAGGTAGGTAAGGCACAACTGTCATAGTTCCAATAGATAAAAAAGTAAACAATGATAACAATGTAAATTCTGCATTTCAAAAGGCCTAATCCATATGTAGTGATCTAAAACTGACAATAAACAGAACAAAACAGTAAAAATTGTCTTCACACCCAAAAATGAAAGGTTGGAACTAAGAAATGAGGCTGGTGACAGTGACTCAATTGATCACACTAAATTTCTTGGGGTGATAATCGACCGAAATCTTAACTGGCAAGAACACACAAGAAATCTATGTAAAAGGCTGTCATCTGCACTGTATGTCATCCGAAGAAAAAACACCACAAATGAGAGGTCTGCATTTGTTGCTTACCATGCTCTGTTTGCCTCGTTGCTGCGTTATGGAATCGTTGCCTGGGGATCCTCATCAATGAGCTGTATGAAAAAAGTTCTTCGCTGTCAGAAGAAGGCATTGAGAATAATACTAAAACGAGACTACATGGAACATTGCAAGCCGCTGTTCATCAAATACAGAATTCTCACAGACATCTCAATGTACATTTTGGAGACAATCATTCTGGCTACAAGACTGAGCCCATCATCAAGAAGTGACCAGCACAATAAAAATACTAGAAACCAGCAAAACTTTGATCTCCCTCAACACAGGCTTGGAATTCAGACAAGCAGTTTTTGAAGGAGCTAAAGCTCTATCTTAGTGGCAGACCATACTACACCTTGGCAGAGTTCATAGAGGAGCACACATACAAGCACCGGAGGACTTTCTGACTACAATCAGACAAAAATTTGACGATTCACCGATCCTAGGACCGTGTTGAAGACACCAGAAGTAAGAAGTAAGTAAGCAAGTACAATCATACAATGGGTTTCTCCACAGCATTTGTATGCAATACATAAATAAATGATAAACTTTCAAGAAAAGTAAAGATAAATTCATACACAATAATTATTTCTTACCGAGAAAATTTGTTGTCGTCAATAAAAGGAAGTAGGCAAAAATCTTGATAGGCAGTGTGCTGGAATAAGTTTAATAACAAAATAGCCCTACAGCCGAAATTATTAATGCACGATGTACAAGCTGTATCAATTCATTTTTCTTCTTCAGGAAAGTTATATAATTTACTTCACTTGAATTCCGATTAAACTGATCAGCGGTATTAATAGAGAAAATATAATTAAATAAAACTTTAAGGTAACTTGCTTTTCAAATCCGATAGCAGAAAACTTTTCAAGAGTGTTTTTGAAATCACATCACATGCTTGCGCCAGCTGAGCGCAGTGCTACCGACAATATCATCTTGTTATAATAATGTTTTTTGGATTATTGATTATTTTGTTTTAATAAAGCTATTGTTTAAAATATGATAAAACTGATAATTGATATGCAATTAGTTTACTAGAGAAAAATTATACCATTTATGCGAAATAATAATAATATGGAGTGCGCCTAGAGCTAGGATTTGGGAGTGCGGGAATATTACAAGAGAAATTCATCAGCTGTTATTTCATACGCCCCACTCCCACCACATCGTCAGTGCAGACTGCAGTCCACACTTCTTATGTTTCTTATCGAAATCGAAGTCGGCGTTGTCGGCAATCGAGTGAGGTTTTTCTGGTAGATTTACTTCAAACAGGTTGCTTGGTTTACTCCTTTTGTCCGCCCTGGTTATGTAATAGACTTGTCCAGTCCCTTTTCCATTACAATCAGTAATTTTCCCCTTTGTTATAGAACCCTCAACTCGATTTTTACAAAATGTTGAGAGTAGGTTTTGGATTGGTAAGAAGAAACCTTATCACTCTTCGTCAGAGTACGTCTTCATATTCATCAGCGGTACCTCAACCAATCATTTCACCAGAGATAAAACTGACAGGGGTATGTGATTTGAAATATTTATCAATTCCCAATCCAGAATATCTTACTAGCCACTTCTTTCATTATATATCAAAAGTTACTTATCGCTTACCGCTAATCTTAATTGAAAATATCATTTAACCAGTAACGTTTTTAATGTTCAGCTAACAGCCGGTCTTTCCTATGCATTTTTATCTAGAGCTACTTTATTTAATCCCTATATTAACGTTTTTCTGCGGTCATATGGCAGTAAATAATATTCGTGTAACCGGGCTGGCTCAGGTCTGGTGTCAGAGTTTTCAGGTCGCTCCTGATCAATTTCAGGGCCTCTGACATGACTTAATGACTCTTTTTAGACAGCCGGGACCGACGGCTTAACGTGTCCATCCGAAACACGGGAAGTGGCCTGAGAAAAATTTCTGGTCTGACCTGGGATTGAACCCGGGACTTTTGGGTTGCAAGGCCCACTCAGCTACGCCACCTCACATGACAGTAATTATTGCATCCATGAATAGCTATTGCATGGATTTGTAAAATGAGCAACTTGACTAATAGTCTACGGTATGAATATTTTTCACTTATCAACTGCGGTAAATTATAGCATCGACCTGGACTCTTATCTTGTTTAAAACATAAGATAACACAGGATATACCGTAATTCAGCTATAACTTATGTCTTCAAAATTATTCGGTAAGAATGTATGGTATTTTACCTGCCAACCTACCTGGAGACAAATTTCCCGTACAATCAATTAATTAAGCTTGTTACTCTGACGACAAAATGAAAAAAACTATAGCCTAATAAACTTATTCTATGATGTTACATTAAAACATACATTGAAAATAATTGTTAACCTCATGCTTTAATATTAGCTGTGAATCTCATCACTTTCAAGTAGGACCATTTAGAAATAAATGTTTTTATTGCGAATGATACCCACATAAGTACTTGTGCTTATGTGCTTGTCCATGAGTAATGGCTATTAAGTGTGAGGGTGATTGATGAGATGAAACACACCTATGCCTCC
Source organism: Sogatella furcifera (assembly GCA_017141385.1). NCBI lineage: Eukaryota > Metazoa > Arthropoda > Insecta > Hemiptera > Delphacidae > Sogatella > Sogatella furcifera. Next base: position 9,216,421 of record CM029548.1, on the reverse strand, counting down.
TGGGATTCGAAACCCAGACAAGGTAATGCTTGCGGACTGAAGGTTGTGACGTGCCAGACTTATGCCCCAACCTGGCCGGCATTGAAAGTACCTTTAACTTCAGTAATTTAGTAATACAGTTTTCTTTATCCATGACCAGCACTTGCTGGATAGATTGCGTCATTAGAACAATTTCACTTATAAAAAACTTGATCGAATATTTGTTCATTCCACCATACAATCTCCATCTTATTACTTTTCAGATTTTCATCAACAATGAATGGAAAAATTCAGCATCAGGAAAAACATTTCCCACTATAAATCCTGCTACAGGAGAAATAATTGCAAATATTCAGCAGGGTCAAAAGGTAATGCTTTCACCGTCTCACATATTATTTACCTTCAATTAAGTATAAGTACCATTCAATTTTTTATTTATTTCTCATTATTATTTTAAAACAGTAGAATAAGAGCATGCCCTTTTGATATTTGTATAAACTCTATGATGCGGTACAATAAAATTAAAATTATAATTTATTGTTTTGGCTGTAGGGTTAAATATTGTCAACTAAGAATTTCTTTCAGATTCAATAATAATGAAAAGTTTATGGAAATGACTTATCATAGTATCATCTTCAATTAATGTCAAGTCATTCAGTTTGATATTATATTTGTAACATGTTATCGGTTTATGGCATGTTATACGATTGAACGTGAGAATCGTTTGGAATATTCACATTAATTATGTAATATTATTGTTTAATGTAGGAGAAGGATGTAGCAAATTTTACACTGTAATATGTGTACTTCCCGTATTCGTATGTAGTATTTTATGTAGTATCCTACTGCAATACATTCAACTCACTCAAATCGTTTTTCCGTTATTCAGAGAATGGATAAGAATTGATTCTTATACTCATATTGAAAATAGAAACTCTCTTAGATGTGTACACAAGCAGTGTTACATAACTCAACTGAAGGTCTCGGCCAAGACTGAGATAAATACTATGTTCAAATTTTGAGCTTCATTAACTTGTTCCTATACAAGTTTCTCCTTGCATCCATTAATTTATTTTCATTTTTTATATGATACCCACATGAGCTCAGATTACAGACATGCTATTCAGCCAAAAACTCAATCTTTTTCAAATTTCTTATTAATGCTGATCTCAACATTGAACACCTTCGAGTTTGTGTTTAACGCTTCAATTTTCTTCTAAGAAGATAATTACCTATATTGAAGAAGATAGTACCGCACGTCAAATATGAAATTTTCATTGACGATAACTATATCGATATAGATAACGATTACAGATACTATGACTGAGCATAATAGGCCTAATGTGATTCAAGTGTTTTCATAGACTCATATTAGGTTTTGTAGAGGGTGTGAGAGTGGATCGTCCACGCTCTAACTTCGCCCTCCCAAGCTATCAAATATAGAGACTGTTATTCGATTCTACAATACAAGATGTTTCAATGTAAAATAAAACTATTCAATTATATATAGCCTACACAATACTATTTAATGTAACAAATGATTGGAACGTCCCGTATCATTATTTAAAAGTTGAAGTCAATTCAGTTTATTTTCATGTTCCTGAATTCTGTTAATTCTGTATCCTAAAAATAATGATTGAATTTAAAAGAAATTGTGTTCAAACATATGTTGATACTCATCTACCATCTAATCATTATTTTACCACCCAACAGTGCGGCCATAGCTTCAGAGCGGAGCTCGGTTTCCGATATTAAATAATTAACCTCTTTTTATATTTATATATATATTTATATATTTAATAATTAACTTATTTCATTACATGACATTATACATAATAAAAAGTCCACGTGTTTCATGGCATTAAATGAATTGAATGTTTACAGGCTGATATTGATTTAGCAGTTGCTGCAGCGAACAATGCGTTCAGACTGAACTCGCCATGGCGCACAATGGACGCATCGGAGCGCGGCAGACTCATCTACCGGCTGGCTGATCTCATTGAAAGGGACGCCACCTATCTTGCGGTAAGCACCGTTTCACTACTCAAATTATCAATCTGCTGTTAAGTGTTAACTAAAACTTAATCAATTACTGGTGATTGCCACTTAATTGTGGAATCCTGCTCTCTTCATACATGAAACTACTTCTTGTTAATAATTGAATTATTGTTCTTAGTTGCCCTGAAATCTCTCTCCATGAAATTGCAACTTGATTCATTGCAAAAAACATGCATACGTATATGGCTTCCTCGGAGGTGAGCTAACCGTAAAGCTGAGGGTGGTGGGTGAATGGTGTCCAGCCGCCATCTTGACATTCTCAAATATGGACGTTCTATCATTCATTATGCTGTATGATGTGTGTTTTATGTTCATTTAATAGATTACAATCTAATCTATTCTATTGAATGAATATAAAACATACATTAGAATCTAATCTATTCAACTATGATCTGATCAACCATCCATCCTCCACCCACCGGCAGTGTGGCCTCAGCTTTAGGGTAGGCTCCACACGCTTTGGTTAATATTTGATCGCATATCCAAAAGTAGTCCATTTAGTGTTTGTGACTGAATACCTTGTACTTGTACACCTAGTAACCTCACCGAGTGACCAAGGGCCTCCAAAAACCATCAACCAAAGGGTTGCTGCAACAACAGTGACCAACACGTTGCCAATCATACCCTCCTAATTCTATGAGTTTTGCATGGTAATGCGGTTCCTTGAAGTTAATACTTATATAAGCGAGGTTTATCGACTGGGAGAAGATGAGAAATTCTTGCTTCCTATTCTACATACATTGAGAATATCAAATTATAATACGATTCAGTACAAGCTATTGTTGGTAAGCATATTTGTAATGCAAACAGTTTCCTTTGTAACGGTTGTGGCCAGACAAGCAGCAAACAGTTGCATAACTTTGTTTATTTGTTCGCAATAATACAATAAGAACGAGGAAACAGGTGTTCGCCCAAAACTTCTATTTCAATTTAGATTTAAATGTGAAAATTAGCTGCAGATTATAGTGCCTAGCGAATGTTACTCATATTAATTCCATACTAGCAGATACTGACAGAAAGTGCATCTATTTGCATGTGTGTCGCTACTTCCCATTAATGTTTTTTACCCATCTTAGAGCTACATTTCGCTGCAAAAATCTGCCCGTCTGGTCTGAGCCTAATGCACTTTTGTGTAACTTACAGTACAGTCTGTTCGCATACAGTTAACACTTCTTCAGAAATGACTTGATGCAAAAGTGTAACTGTACGTGCGCAGATCTGAAAATTTTAGTGTAAAATCACTTCTATCAAACTACCACTGGTAAAATGTGATGAGAGTATGACCACTGTATTTCCATTTCAACTGTCGGCAGCAATAGTTTCCATTTTGATAGAATGTCAACTGTGGAGTATACAAGACTATACTTTATTTGAGACAAACCGGGAGCTAGAACAAAAATCCGCCTGAAAGTAGCTGCTGAAAAATGATATAATTGTCATCTATGATAATCATGTAATATGATCAGATGAACGAACTAATGTGATCTCATTACAATGAAAATGCATTATTGATATAATTTATTTATTCAGAGATACAAACACACAATCATAATAATTATTATATGATAGGGAAAGTGAAAACAGGCACAGGCCTTTTACTATCTCGATTCCAATTTTGAGGAAAAATTCAGTTCAGTATTGCTTCAATACATTTTATTCAGTAATGAAAAATATTTTGATTTGATTCGATAATTGTGCGGTTTTCGATTCAATTATATTTTTATGCCAACGAAATCGATGACTCATAACGAAAATTTTCCATTTGTTTCCTATTCTAGAGTTTGGAAACGTTGGACAACGGCAAGCCCTACTCGCAGTCGTTTAGCGTTGACATCAATCTGAGTGTGAAAGTACTGCGCTACTACGCTGGCTGGGCGGACAAGAATCATGGCAAAGTCGTGCCGATGGATGGCGCCTTCTTCTCCTACACCAGACACGAGCCCGTCGGAGTTTGCGGCCAGATCATCCCATGGAACTTTCCCATCCTCATGATGGCGTGGAAGCTGGCTCCGTGTCTTGCCACAGGTAAAGTACACGCAAAACACCGGGCACGTCTTGGGAAACTGGGATAATATACCGCTTTTCGGTAAATTGTAACTTGTAAAGTACGGTAAATTAACAGGTAAAGTAGACGCACAACACTGGGCAAGTCTAGCGAACATACCGCTCTACGGTAAAGTGTACCTTGTCACAATCTACCGAAGTCAGACTGGTGCAATGTACAAGAGCGAAACGAATCAGCTGAGGTCGCCCTCGAATTGTAAAGCTCTCGTAAAGTCTGTCCTGACTCGAATCTGACTGCCCTGAGTCCCTGACAGAGCTAAGAGTTTATAACCATTCTTCACCATTTTTTTGACTTCTGCTCTCAAGCAATAAAAAAAACGATTGACTACAAGGTCTCATTTATTAAATTTTCAACAAAATATATGAAGTAGGTACAAGAATTAGAGAAAGATTAACTGTATAAGAATCATAACCACTAAAAAATTTAATTTTAGATTTCTCTATTTTCTTGAGAAGTGTGTTGGGCTCAATTTAATGGAATTCAAATAAATTAACTAAGAACTAGATTTCTGGTTTTATTGGAAAGGAAATCAGTGATAATGGTTGTCTCTAATTTTTCTCGAGATTCTGTATCCCGTTGAATGAATTTTATTCATTTAGCTTTATTAGTATCTTTTTCAATTGAAATGCTTTATAATCCAAATCATTGACATGCCTTAGTCCGAATCATAAAAAATGTGAAAATTGTTATTACCAATACTTGACATGAACCTATTCAAATACCAGAGCAATAAGATAGATACAGATAAAAATCTTCATTTTTCCACTTAGTACATGGCACGAGTGATGTGGGCAAAGTTGAGGCACAAGAGCACCCTCTTCCTTTTAACCCGCAGTAAACAAAATGAAGATATAAGTAGTTGAATTTATTGGGAAACTAGACAGTTTCAGTAAACTTCCAAAGCTTAGTAGAGTTTAAGTCTTTGCTCGATTGCAAATAGAATGATTTTTCATTTGCTAATTTCTCCAGGCAATACTTTGGTGCTGAAACCAGCCGAACAGACTCCTCTGACTGCTCTCTACATTGCGCAACTTTCGAAAGAGGCAGGATTCCCAGATGGCGTCATCAATGTTGTGCCAGGTTTTGGAGATGCGGGTGAAGCTCTCGTTCAGCACCATCATGTCGACAAAGTCGCCTTCACTGGATCTACTGAGGTAATTATAAACAAATAAGACATTCTGGCAAGATGAGAAAATGACTCTAGCTCGGTCGATATTGGGTCAAAAACTATTAATTTGGTCTCAAATAGTAAATCATAATGTTTTCTACAATTTGAGACCAAATTAATAATTTTTGAACCAGTATTGACCGGTTCGACCGGTGGTCGAACAAAGAAGACATCCTGACAAGATTGGAAAATGACTCCAGCTCGATCAATATTGGTTGAAAAATTATTAATTTGGTCTCATATTGTAGATCAGAATGTTTCCTATTGAATTGAAGGATTTGTTGTGTCTATTGTACCGTAATTGTTGTGTGTCAGAATTGTAGGAAACATGATCTACAATTTGAGACCAAATTTATCATTTTTAAACCAATATTGACCGAGCTGAAGTAATTTTCTCGTCTTGCCAGAATGTCTCCTTTGCTTGGAAAGACTATACCAGTTACTCGAGAGAGGAATAAAATTGTAGGTAACTCACTTTGAGATCAAATTTCTAATTTTTGAATCAATATTGACCGACCTGGAGTGATTTTATCATCTTGCCAGAATGTCTTCGTTGCTTGCTAAGCAGTGAAGTTCACCATTTTCAAGTCATTTTCAAATGAATTTCACTATTTATTGATTTATTACACTTTAGTAGCACTGAAAACAGAGTTAACATCTATAATATTGTTATGTGAATAGAGTTGTGATGGCTAGAGCAGCGCAGCTTGAGCCGCGCGGAAATCGTACCTTTATTGATACACCGCTTAAAAGACATAAACTTCCACTGTTTTGAGGGCTGAGAATGAATTTTCACTTCATAAGTCATTCCAATAGAAGCCTACGTTGAAAAAATAATAATTAGTTTTTGTTACGTATGAGTTACTTGAAATGGTCTTCTTATAGTCTGGTCGAGCAAAGAAGACATTCTGGCAAGAAGATAAAATGACTCCAGCTCGGTCAATATTCGTTGAAAAATTGAAAATGTGGTCTCAAATTATAGTAAACAATATGTTATTAAGCTTTATTATGTAATGATGAATGTCGATTTTGCGTATACTTTTGATTCATGAAATGTTTTGTACATTGTTCAGTTGGATGCAGTCTGGTCAAGCAAAGAAGACATTCTATTAAAACCTTCATTTCTTGTGTTTTTACAGGTTGGGAAAAAAATCAAACAGGGTGCTGGAGCCACAAACCTCAAAAGGGTTACTCTTGAACTAGGAGGAAAATCACCCAACATTATTCTGGAGGATTCCGACCTGGAATTCGCTGTTGAAGGAGCTCATTCTGCTTTATTCTTCAATATGGTATAATGCCAATTATAATACAGATATTTATAGCTGACGCCACGAATTTAGGTGGATGGCGAATGTCTGTTGAACATTCTCAGGACAGTCGGCGAGCTGTCTGCGAGAGTACAATGAAACGAGAGTCTTCCCATCCATATGAATTCGCTCTCGAAGGCAGATTCAGACTGTCTTGACAGAGCTGAGGTTTGAGTCATTCGCCAACCGCCTAACTTGGTGGCGTCAGCTATATTCATTACAATGATCAATCCATCAAAAAATGTGTTCATTTCAAAAAAAAATACAAATTCAACTTTAGCGGCACAGAAATACAAATTCGAATTGCACTTTACAAAGAAAGAAAAAATATCAACCACTAAAAAAAGCAATACAGATACATGCAGTAACGTGATCCCGGAGTTCATATTAATGTAATATCATTGGAGTTATTTGATATAATATGAAATAAAAATTCTCGCAGAGGAATTCACTGCCTGCATGATTGCATTATGATTTTCAATGTGGTACACTGACAGAAATATTTCAATTTAATACTGTTTGTTTTTAGAATGGGATAATGATCAAGTTCAAGATCGTGGTATATTTTGTTCTTGAAATAAATTTTCAAACAACCATCTAAAATAGAAAGTAAAAAGTATTATTCTGGGCTCTATTTAATTATTACTCCGAGCTTGATTTGGAACAATAATATGGGATTGATTGTATAATTATGTCATTCTATCCCTTTCACAATGGTTTATTTCATTATATAGAGTTGAATTTCTTGTTAGTTGAAAATATTATTTTTTGGTATTTCTTAGTTATAGTTGGAACTTAGATAGATAGATAAAATGACTTTATTTTACACTTTGTAAAAATTTACAAGAGTTTGTGGGCGAAGTTGAGGCATGCAAGCCCCCTCTTCCACTTAACCCACAAGTTAGTGGTGACAACAACTTAGTGGTGAACTTTTATCGAAATTTAGAATTTTTGATGGTGAAAATGTTTTTCGAAGTGAAGAATTTCAATAAATAAGTTCAATGATCTATTATAACCTTGTTTTGGACTTGTATTGGTAGAGGGGCAGTTTTGGGCATTAGTTTGCTGCATTCACTCATTTTTTTCTGATAGAACTGGCGGCTCGTACCCACGAAACAGATGAAGTGTCCGCGTATCTTTTACTGTACAGCACTTCTCTTGTTTTGTGGGCACGAGCCGCCAGTGTCTGAGGTGATGCCCAGATGGGCTCCTAGACCTGGATAATGAGAGGGATGATGAGAAATGACGACTACTCAAGTATATAATTATTTAATTGATTGAAAAATATCAATTAAAAATGCAATTGTTGTGTTTTTGTGTACAGGGTCAGTGCTGTTGTGCTGGTTCGAGAACATTCGTCCAAGAATCGATTTATGATGAGTTTGTGGCCCGCAGTGCTGCCAGAGCCAAAAAGAGGGTTGTAGGCAATCCTTTTGACTTGAATGTTGAACAAGGTCCACAGGTAAACTATTCATAGACTTATAATATTCCAATCCAATAATATCGCCGTTATCATTTTGGTTATCTTTCCTTCTCTACTGTATTCAACGTGTGATTTTGATTTACCTGACATGACTGAAGGCAACTAATAGTACAGGCTAAGCCTAGTTTTTCTCTTGCAAATTATTTTCTATTATTATATATCATTGTAATAATATTATTAATGAATAAATGATTTATTGATTGATGTATGGTTGCGAAAATGTGAGCTAAAGTTAATCTTTGATTAGTCTACTCATAAAGAGTACCTACTGACAATATTTGAGATCCAAGCTAAAAGTCTGGAAACTAATAAAGGCTTATTCTCTACTATTTTTTCCAAACCATGGAAATTATTTTCATTAGTTACTTTCATTGTCTCATGGAACTTTCATTAACTTAGTTACATCTTTGAGTTGTCTGTTTTTGAAGAAAGTGCTCCTAAATTTGCTTCTTTCATTCATTTTAAACAAACTTGCGTTTATTTTTCAAAGTGTAATTCAATTTATCATCTTATATATGACTACTTCAGGATTTTTGTAAATAATGTAAATCCTAATCAAGGCCGTTTGAAATGTGTGATCGAAATGGACCCTAAATTGGTTTTCATTCAATGTTGAATACTATATAGAATTGAGTACTTGCTCTCTTTTCCGTTGGAGAATTGGAAATTATTTTCAACTTGTATGGTCGTATGAATGAAATTCTTTTAATATTAAAGTAGACCAATATTGTATTTATTTATTTGATTACAATAATACAGTCAGGAACGAAAAAACAGGCGTCAGCCCAAAACTTTTCCTATTCCAATTTAAATCATTAAAATGTCCGAATTTAGTTTATGTCCCTTATCAATATACTCACTCACCCAATTAAAAATCTGAAAATAACACTTTAATAAAATTATGAATTTAAAAACCAGAAAGGTTGTTATAAAAGCCAAATCAACATTTTTAATTTAAAAATATTTCCAAATATTTATCAAAAATTGAAATTTAGTATTGTTTAATATTTCTGTATTCCTCTGTTATAGTCGTCCACAGATCATTGCAATAACCAAGGACGACCAATTCTTCCGACACCACTCCCTGTTTCTCCCTCCGGTGATGTCGCTTCGTACTTAGGGGTAGCTAGTAAGAGAGTGTGTGTGAGAGAGAAGGAGTGATGTTTTGTTTGGGTGAGGGTGGACAACAGTGGCAACAGGGCTCAGCAATCCCATGATCTTGGCTATTCAAATGATCTGTGGGCGACTATAGTAACCGAACTGCAATTTCAGGCACAGTAAAACTACAGTAGGCTATTCCAAATCAATCCTAAAACTTCATTGCAGGAAGTTCATCGATGAAGTAACATTTTTTCAACTTCGTGTGATTTCAGGTTGATGAAGACCAAATGAATAAGATTCTTGATTTGATTGAAAGTGGCAAAAAGGACGGAGCCAAGGTTGTGAGTGGCGGCAAGAAAGTAGGCTCTAAAGGATACTTTATTGAACCCACGGTATTCGCAGACGTCACCGACAATATGAGGATTGCTCAGGAAGAGGTTTGTTTGCAGAAAAATATGTTTTGTTATTATGTAGACCATATTGGAGGTGGTTTGAAAAGTTGTGAGTAACAGGTTGTTTGTTTGTGAATTGGAAATAATTCCTTGACATTTTGTGTAATGTTCTATTATGTTATATAGTCTGTCCAAGCAAAGAAGACATTCTGGCAAGATAGGAAAATGACTTCAGCTCGGTCAATATATGTTCAAAAATGATAAATTTTGTCTCAAATTGTAGTAAACATTCTGAAATTTTTGAACCAATATTGACCGAGCCGGAGTCATTTTCCCATCTTGACAGAATGTCTTCTTTGCTTGAACAGACTATATCGGGCTACTTTTCAGGATATAGTTTGGTTGCACACAGTTGACATTCCTTCAAAATGTAATTTGTTCAATGCTGCCAGCAGTTGAAATAAGATTATTAGTTCTTTTCTCACCATCTGTCTCTCATCACATCTTTCAAGGCCAAGTGTTAATGGAAAGGATATACTTATCCTTCCCCAAGAATGGACATTTTTGTGTCCAAACTTCGCCTTTTCATTTAGATATTTTAATGCACAACAAGTAAGTAGCATATTATTTGCATAATTGTACTATAATTTTTGCATTCATAAGTAGCCTCTCTCGTTGAATGGATTATAGAATTATAGAATGGCCTGTAAAAATCATAGTGTGAAAATGATAGAATAATTCCTTTTATTAATAACTTTGGTGATCTAGAAACTAAGCATATCTTAGTTTCAAATATTTTGTTGTTATCTAAGTGAATAAAGAAATCTAATCTAATCACATCTCTCTAGCGGTAGGTTTTCAGATATGATTTAACACTATCGCTAGATACAGTGACTAGATAAAAGAGAAAGATCTTTTATCTAAAAGAGAAAGATCTTTAATCTAGTCACTGTAACACTATCGCTCCAATGGGCTATTTGGAAGGAATGTCAACTGTTTCAGACCAGACTATATCGCAACATGTGTTTTAAAAATCTGGATTCGCTTCTTCTGTTGGAAAATTGGGGTACTAAATTTGATTGTTTGTAATCCACTGCAATTTTATATCTTTGGATGTAGGCCTATATTCTATAATAATACTATATACCTATACAATATTGTTATTCGTGTTTGGTAGTTATAGTACCAATCCACCAATTTAAAAAAAAAACAAAAACAATAATTATTTTTATGTACTAATCTAGCGACAGTTTGGAAATTCTTGTTTAAAATATTTCTGATTTTATTTTTCTTATTCATCTATCAATACTAACATTGACAAAATCAGAAGACAACTCATATATTAAATTTAAGCACTAAAATTGAAATAAAATTCTTGAACAATATATTATCTGTGCTAAGATAACAAAAGATGAATAAATCAAGATATTAGTGATTTGATAAAAATAAACTACTTTTTACCTGTAAGAACTCATAGTGATAGAACTGATAGAGGATTCTTCTGATTTGTGTGTTTACTTACTGTTATAGTGTTTTAAGGTCAGTTTTTTCTGAACAATGGGCTTCTAACCCCCCCCCCCTCTCTAAAACACCTTTCTCCCCATCCTTCCAAAAAACCTTTCTATGACATGACCACAACTTTCTCTACAACTTGTTTGTACAACCTTTTTCTTAAGTGTTACCAGATATACAGAAAATACTGGATGTTTCAGGAGGAATGTGCAATACTTCTCAGGCTGATTCCTTGCACCAAGTAGACGAAAAAGTTTATTGGACCAACCCCCAAAAACGCTTTACCGAGATAACAATGGCGGAAAATTGAGATTTTTCAAAACATATTAATTTTTCTAATTTTTAGAGGCTTTACTCAGGTTCTAAAATAATCTATTCCAATGTAAAATTAGCTGAGGAATTTAATGGAACCAGTTTAAAGTTTGTAACTTCAACGGTTATTGAAATAGCGATCGAAAATCGAAAAATTGACAAAACATAGCACAAGTGATAAATGTGTTTATAGTAGCGATTTTCGATCGCTATTTCTGAGATTTGGGTAAGATTTACACAATCGCCGCCATTTAACTTTTTCTTCAGAATCCGACTCTCTTCAACTTCCATTAATAAAACATACAAATTTATGATTCCTTATTTAGTTATAACCCTTATTGTTGGTAAATGGCGTTTTTAGCATATTTTTGCAATTATTTCAATAACCGTTAAAGTTACAAACTTCAAACTGGTTCCATTGAATTCCTCAGCTAATTAGATAGGAATTGATTATTTTAGAACCTGAGTAAAGCCTCTAAAAAATTAGTTTATTTTGAAAAATCTCAATTTTCCGCCATTGTTATCTCGGTAAAGCGTTTTTGGGGGTTGGTCCAATGAAACTTTTTCGTCTACTTGGTGTAAGGAATCAGCCTGAGAAGTATTGAACATTCCTCCTGAAACACTCTGTATATTGTATTTATTAAATATTGTAATGTCATTGTTGTAATTTATTGTTATTGTAATATATGTTATGTGTGTAAGTAAATAAATAGTAAACCTATTTACTTTTACTTTATAGATATTTGGTCCGGTGCAACAAATTTTAAAGTTCAAAACACTGGATGAAGTTATCGAACGCGCCAACGACTCAATCTATGGATTGGCGGCTGCAGTGTACACCAATAACATTGACAATGCCAACACTATTGTACAGGGTGTTAGAGCGGGCACTGTCTGGTGAGTTGGAATTTTAAAATATTTTTTCTTGACATTGCAATTCCTAAGGTACTTTGTTCAGGTAGAATCTGATAACTAGATTAAATAGATGATAACTACAATAGATGAGGTAAATAGATGATAACTACATTATATAAGCTACACACTTTGATATGATTGTTACATAGTTTTGAGTATGAGAGTAAATTGAAATAGATCAGAACTATAGTATATTGAAGAGTTAATAATATTGATATGATTGTTTTATAGTTTTGAGCATGACAGGAAATTGAACTTGAGTAGGAAAAAATCGCTTAATTTTAATTGTTTGCTGGAATCATGCCATGGTCGTTTGTAATGTGTAACTGATCTAAAACTGTAGGTCAAAACATCTTTATTAATATTAGTATTGAGTTATCAATGAGGAGATTTTGAAAACCATTAAAATTTGTTGAAACCAAACAAATGTTGTTTTGAAAACAACAGTTCATTTATTCATTCAGAAAAGTAGAAAGACTCGTATTGTATTAAATTTATTATTGGTTAAAAATTACAATAAAAGTAATTTCTAAAACCATAAATAATTTCCGTTCATGATTAATACAATAGAATATATTCTAAGTATCATGAAATAAATTGTTATTGATGGTAGGCTATATATTTTCCACAAACGGAATACTCCATTCGTTGTCCAATGCAGGTTTTCTCAAGTTTAGATCTCCTTCATCTTTGATAGCGTTTTTTCACTTCCACGACATTTAATAGAATAAGGCAGGAACATAGAATACCTTCTTGAATATAATATTACAATTTATGTTTCAGGGTTAATTGTTACAATGTTATCGAAGCGCAAGGACCGTTCGGTGGCTTCAAAATGTCTGGAAACGGGAGAGAACTGGCTGAATATGGACTGCAAGCTTATACTGAAGTTAAAACTGTGATAACCAAAGTGCCTACAAAAAATAGCTAGACTTGAAGGTAGAGACATGTCACTATATGTCTTACATGACATAGACTTGAAATAAAGAAACGCTACAGAGATGAATATTCTTGTGAAAAATATTTTTTTCTAGTATGAGTACGGAACCGTAAGTTACCTATTTGGTACACTTTCCAAGACTTTGATGTAAAATATTTGTGTTTTATCGATTAAAAAAGTAAGTCTGAACCAAAACCACTTTAGTTCAACTGTACCTCATATAGCTGTATGCACATACATTGGAAATAATGTTTTTATTGCATTTATTGTTTTTGTTCAAACAAAACATCTATAGATTTAATTAATCTATTCTATTTTTTCATTTATAGGCCTACCATTTTTAATAATTGATTTTGGAAACGATCGTTGAATGTGAGTCATTAAATACTATATGAATGTTTGTGAACTAAGCTAGTAATAAATCTGGCCTTTTTACAAAATCTTGAAAATTTTTATTTCAACACTCATTTTTCCAAACCATGAGGTGCTTGAAAATCAAATACCATACGTATTCTGACACAATAAGGAAACTTATGCCCTGTTTTTCCAAGCACATTAAAAGTTGAGGGACCCTCAAATTTTGATAAACAGCTGACAATTTCTATGATAAGTATAGGAAATGTAGTAAAGTGTAGTAAACTTGAGGGTCTCTAAAATTTGAGTGTGCTTGGAAAAACCGGGCATTAGATTTTGTCAAATTTTACTAATTTATTATAAAAGCTTACAGAACCAGGTTTCACATTTCACCAATGCATCTCCAGCTGTAGCCTACTGAGGATAGAAATAGAGAAATAAATTTTTAACCAATTTATTGATCTTAGTAGCCTAGAGCTCCTAAATAGTTACAGCGTAGGCTTAATAAGGTTAAGATTAGAGATTAAAATTAATAAAACAACTTAATATATAAATTATTGACAGCGTAAGTAAGTTAACTTTTACACTAAAAAATATAGAAAAGTGGATATGGATTAAGATAAGAATTGAAATTACCTATGTACTTCAAACTAAATTAGTAATTATCCCACTACTCAACTAATAATCTGTCATCCTGTCTATGACTTGGCTTGATCTAACCTATCTATGAAAGAAATTTGTTGAGACAATTCTTGATTGAAAAGAGATAATGAATAAACTTCACTTTTTTGAATTTTATCAAATTTTAATCAATGGTCTCCAAATTAAGTTTGGTTCGTGTTGAAAAGGTTCATAAGAGAATTGAGCATGTAGAACAAATCATTGCCTACAATTTGAGCCTAAAAATGTGTATTCATCTAGTTCCAAACAACAGTCAATTAATTGCCTGACAAGCCATTAAAAAAAATGAATGTGTAGAGTATTTGAATATTTTTTTTGCAAGTCGGTGTAAATATCTTAAATGCGTGATGCCATAAACGTTATTTATTGGAGATTAAAGAGGAAGAATTGATCTACGTTTTCATGATAATTTCTGAAAGGACTTAGAAGATATACTCATTTGTAAGCAAAAAATGACATTTATTTGGTACCTATATGATGGAAAAGTCGATATTCTCTCAGAAATTATTTTCTTCAATTTTGACAGAATTCAAAGTATGATGTATGAATTCAGAACGCCCTGATGAGCTGAAAAGAATGAGCTATGAATTGTTGAGATCCGATGACTTTAACAATAGTTAAAGGTATACTTAGATTGAGATCCTTGAAGGGTCCTTACTATTGAACATAACCAAAATTCAGGTCGGTAAGTGGCTAATCTGCTAGAAATTGATCGAGAAGACATTATTAACAAATAAAATCTCAATAAAAGCACGAATAAATTTTTTATGGAAAGGAAGGTCTGCTATTGGTCTCAAATTGTAGAGGAAAAAATTATCCCCAGAGGGATTTTGATTCACACGATCCAATAATGAATACCCTACGTCAGAAGATTGAGCAAGTAAAGACAAAAAATACTCAAACTCATTTTACTTCAAAATCAGCCTCTTTTTTGAAAAGTCATACCGGTAACTCGGTTCCTAATAAGGAAAGAGACATGAATCTGATACCATTCTCTTGGAAATTTAATTTACTAAAAAAAATATACGAATGATTTTTTCGTACGACGTTTCGTTTTGTCGGAAATCGTGGTAGACTAGAAATGGAACCGTAATTTTGGCCGTCAACTTGAATTACAAAACAGTGCTCAACTTTTACAGCTTGGCATCACTCGGATTCGGAATCTACACATCAAAATCTATTATAATCGATTGAAAAACCACCGACATACCAAAAAAGGTTACGCCCATTGGCACGCAGACTAATTAGGCAGATGTATATAAATATCACTAGATGGAGGAACCGAATTCTACCAGAGAAATGGAGCAAATAAAAACTCGCTATTTTTGAATCATTCATTTTATTTGATAATTAAAAATCAATTTATACCATTATTCAAACTTACACAAAAAAAAATTGTTACAGTTCATAATTTCAATTAGTTTTGTAAATTTTATCTTGATAATCCCAGTTTAAACGTTGAATCAAAGAAACTAAAATCATAGTATTCTTCAATATTGTGAGGAAACGTTACTGTAAGTTAAAAATCATAAAGTTTTTATAGTTATGGGTCTTATTTATTATTTAATATCCTAATCTCAAATCCAGCACTGCATCTATAGGGTGATTAAAAAAGCCAGTTATAAATATTAAATAAGTATTAAATATAAGTAGTAATAAATATTAAATATATTATATCAAATAAGAAGGTTTATTTTAATGGAGAATGTTCCTTTAAATGTGAACTGATAGGATGATTCTTCAAATTACATGATTGATTGGTCTTATAATCACAAAACTCACGGAAGTAAGGTTTGTCCCCTGTGTGTATCATGGCATGTGTCTTCAAATTACTTGATGTAGTGGTTTTATAATCACAAAACTTACAGACGTGAGGTTTGTCCCCTGTGTGTGTCAGGGCATGTGTCTTCAAACTACTTGATGTAGTGGTTTTATAATCACAAACTTTACAGATGTAAGGTTTGTCCCCTGTGTGTATCATGACATGTTTCTTCAAACTAGTTGAACAATTGGTCTTATAATCACAAAACTCACAGAAGTAAGGTTTGTCCCCTGTGTGTGTCATGACATGTCTCTTCAAACTACTAGATGTAGTGGTTTTAAAATCACAAAACTTACAGATGTAAGGTTTTTCCCCTGTGTGTGTCATAACATGGTTCTTCAAAGTACTTGATGTAGTGGTTTTATAATCGCAAAACTGGCATATGTAAGGTTTATCCCCTGTGTGTGTCATAACATGTGTCTTCAAACTGCTTGATGTAGTTGTTTTATAATCACAAAAATTACAGATGTAAGGTTTGTCCCCTGTGTGTGTCATGACATGTCTCTTCAAAGTACTTGAAAGATTGGTCTTGAAATCACAATACTGGCAGATGTAATGTTTGTCCCCTGTGTGTATCATGACATGTGTCTTCAAACCACTTGTTGTAGTTGTTTTATAATCACAAAACTTACAGATGTAAGGTTTGTCTCCTGTGTGTGTCATGACATGAGTCTTCAAATTACTTAATGTAGTGGTTTTATAATCACAAAATTGGCAGATGTAAGGTTTTTCCCCTGTGTGTGTCATAACATGTATCTTCAAATGACTTGATGTAGTTGTTTTATAATCACAAAACTTACAGATGTAAGGTTTGTCCCCTGTGTGTGTCATGACATGTCTCTTCAAATTACTTGTTAGATTGGTCTCATAATCACAAAACTTACAGATGTAAGGTTTGTCCCCTGTGTGTGTCATGACATGTCTCTTCAAATTACTTGATAGATTGGTCTTAAAATCACAAAACTGGCAGATGTAAGGTTTATCCCCTGTGTGTGTCATAACATGTCTCTTCAAATGACTTGATGTAGTTGTTTTATAATCACAAAACTTACAGATGTAAGGTTTGTCCCCTGTGTGTGTCATGACATGTGTCTTCAAATTACTTGAACGATTGGTCTTATAATCACAAATCTCACAGAAGTAAGGTACGTCGCCTGTGTGTGTCATGACATGTGTCTTCAAACTTCTTGTTGAAGATGTTTTATAATCACAAAACTCACAGATGTAAGGTTTGTCCCCTGTGTGTTTCCCCGTATAATGAGTTCTTTCGATGTGTTTCAGTAAACTTCTCATTGTGGGAAATTGATAACTACAATGAGAACATCTCTGAGACTGCGGTGGATTTTGATAAGTTGGCTGTTTTTTTCCAGGAACTGTTGCCTGTTTGGCATTTTCAACACACACTGACTGTCCATTTGTTAACTTTTCAGACTGAATGCTGTCTCCTTCTGTAGAAATCAGACTACAGACTAAACTGTCCTTGCTGTCTTCAAATATTGTAACAACAGCACATCCTTCAATCGAATGAGAATCTGAAAGTAACAAGTGTTAATTTGGTTATTAGAAAGAAAGCATTCAGGCACACAAAAGAGCTTAATATTGGGTGTCACTGATCTCTTTCAATATTATTAACAATCAGATAATACTTCTAATTTATTGACAACTGACATCAAATATATTTTTTCATTGAATGAATTTGTAGTAATGGTTCAGAAATAATTGAAAGATATTAACTTTGTATTGTTGAAAATAATTATTGATTCAAATTGTTGAGACAATTATTTTTGACAATGAAAATGGAATTATTATCAAACCATGTATATTTTATAAATTCAGAAAATGATAGAGGATTGCTGCTTGTTCCTTGTAGAACAAAACTGATGAGTTTTCAGTTTTCAAATACATTCTACACGAGCAGTTGTAGATCAATGAATCGCCTTCAATAGAATAAGGGGGGAGGCGTAGCTGAGTGGGTTAAGTGCTGGCGTTGCCACCACAAGTTCCCGGGTTCAAACCCAGGTCAGACCAGAAATTTTCTCAGGCCACCTTCCCGTGTTTCGGATGCAAACGTTAAGCCGTCGGTCCCAGCTGCCTAAAAGCAGTCGTTGAGTCATGTCAGAGGCCCTGAAATTGATCAGGAGCGACCTGAAAACTCTGACACCAGACCTGAGCAAGCCAGGTTACACAAATATTATTATTATTATTAATAATAGAACAAGTAGGCCAGTAAACAGTGAAGAGTTGGTCACTTTAGGCACAGAGTAAGTAAATAAAGGTTGATTTACTTATTCTGTGCTTTAGGCCTTTGTGATTTTTTGCATTAAAATATTCTTTTTTTGGATGAGAGGTTGTTATAAATATTATGAATTGTGACAGAAGGAAATTAGATTGCATCTTATCAATAGGCTATGCAGTACATAAAATGAGAATTGAATAGTTATAGAATAATGAAATAGAATTTCTTACCACACACTTCTTCCTGTTTGATCATTGTGGTGAAATCTATTTCTGCCTTTCCTCTGCATTGAGACAATGCATTGTACTCTGATGCTTTATCTCTCTCCTGACTAGCCAAGGTTGTCTGTAACCAATTACCATCGAATTTCAAATTTTTAAGAGTTGATTACATGCTATCAAATTCGAAATTAACAAGAAAATGAATTCTAATTGATAATATGAATATGGTAGGATTTGGGCAAATGAGTGAGTTAAGTTTACTACCGATTGCCAAGAGGAATGATTTGAACCGTCATTTGAGAACAATCCACTTCAGGAATTGTTATTTATTTCACTGCTTAAGGTAGGATGAACTAATAAATTAAAAAAAATTTCACTGGAAAATCAATGAATTGTTGAAAAACATTTCATGATGCATCGAATATAATGTCCCTTAATGTCCCTTGGCCTTATAGGAATACCTGAAGGATGTTGTCCTCATCAGAATATAGAATAAAAAATTGAACTGTACTATTCAGTCACTCTATTTGAAAAAAACATAAACTTCAGAAATTCAGTGTGTTGCTGTTGTAATTCCGATTTTAGAGAATTTCGGGCTATTTAGGTTTTATAAAATTTTTGGATAAACTCTGGAATAGCAGTTTATCAAACAAATTTAGACTTACTTTAAAAACGATTTATAGTAAACAGTAAACCAAATCTCTATAACCTCTGCTGCAGGTGAGCTAGTTATCAACTCGATTCCCCAGCAGTTTTTCCCTCAAGTCACCATTCACATGATAAAATAAAACACGTTCTATAAACACAGTTTACAATTTAGGAACTTCTGAATTCCAAGTAAATATGTACGGCTTTTATATTGGAAATAAGGAATATGTCAAATAAGGTGAGACTTCGAGCTATGCTGCGGGTGTTTCATAGTACGAGTATATATAGTTTTAGATCTATATCATATGATTCTTATATCATAGTATAGCATTAACCTCTAGCCTAAGCCTAACCCGCAGCCTCACCTTTTTGATATGTTCTTACCCTAATGCGCTAATGGGCTTTTTAATTGATATGACTAGAATAACACCTAGACCCATATAATCAATTATAGTAATATAGTTAGTTGAACCATAATTTCAGTTTAGATAATCATAAGACTAAAAAATGACACTATTAAAAATGCGAACATATCTTGATTTAGTCATGAGTTCATTTATATTTTTTCAACTGATATGATGCATAAGAACCTAAGTTCTTATGAAAATAGTGCTTTCCATCAAATTGCATGCTAGGCTCACACAGACTGAAGGCTGGAAACACAGGATACTAGGATATGAATTTACAGTAGAACTTCGATAATTCGTTATAATTTGCAGTAAAATCTCAGTTCCTTGGAATAATAATCCATAACTCATAGCTTCAATAATTCGTAATACTCCATAATTCTTAACAAAGCTTTGATCCCATGAACTACAAATGATCGAGATTCTGCTGTTGTAAATTTAAACAATAATATCAAATGAATTGATGTTATCTGAATTGGACTGATATCATCTTGGATTTGATCTATTAACTGAATAATTCACCTTGGAATCCCCAATAGTCTTTCCAACCAACATAGACTTGACTGCCTCTTTGTATTGACTGTCATCTATGTCCATTGGAGCATTCAAGAAGTCTTCAATCTCCTTCTTGATGTCATCATCAGTTGCCTCCTGTAGCAAAAAGAATCAAATCAGACGTATGGCCTGGAGATAATTATTTTAACTAATTGTTTCTAATCTTTACAGGCTTATTATATTGTTCGCATTTGGGGAATGAAAATTGGTCGAAGCAAAGTAGCAGAATACTATATCAACTGAATAATTAGGAATGGATCATCAGAATAGGTGTGAAAAACTGAACAAAGTACCTAACTCACACTTTGCTGCTACTTTCGGATCAACAAATTTTTTCATTTTTGTATCCTGCCAATATGGAAGGAAAAATACAATTTCAAAAGTTTTAAACAAATGCAACTTCAAACAAGGAATATCACATCCATAAATATTGGAAGGCTGGAATTTCATGGATCATTACAATGACTGCTCCTGGAGCAATCCAGGTATATGATAATTGATTGACCAGGCTTTTGATAATTGATTGTAGTATGTGATAAGCTGTTTATAATGAAAAATGTAAGAAAGAGATGTCGTCAATTTCTCTCATAGTTGGAAATTTCTACATTTTCAGTAACTTATAGCTGACGCCAAAATGTTAGGCGGTTTCATCTGCTCCTTTCACGCTCCAACAATTTATTTTGTCAATTAGAGTTGTCATTCAGATATGCCTAGATGATAGTTTTGAAATAAAACAGCCAATATATGCTTTTAGTACGGTTTTGTGCCGTTAGTAGGTTGAATCAAGTACCAGAGACAGACCAAACTACCAAACTTTTGGACGACAGCATTAAAGAGAACTCTGTTTCTATTACCATTTCGTATCCACTTCTATCCAATTGCATTGGGACATTCGCATTATCTTCAATTTCTTTTTTGGCATTATTAACCTCCTGAAAATAAACAATCAATTGTTGTGAATAATATAGATGAGTATAGCCATTGAGAAACATATAGAGCAGAAACTGGTTGAGTAATCGAATTTGCTACGGTACTCATTTTTTTATTGTTACAATTGCGACTTGATAGCAAGTATTTGAAGCAAAGGAGGTGATGAGTGAGTGGATGATGATGTTTACATGGTGAATGAAGGATGATGAAAGTTTACATGACAATTTTCACTTCGAAAAACACTCTTCACTCTAAAAATGTTGAATTTTGATAAAAGCTGACTGTTACAAATAACACTGTTCACAAATAACAGTGCCATTTAAAGGTCTCTATTGACCAACTAAGCTTAAAATAGTGATTTTCAAGTTAATGTAAAAATGAAATTACTGACTATTTGCTATTGGTCAACATATGTTTTATGGTTAATTTCGTTGATTGGTCTTCATGAAAGGTGGCCCTAATCCAAGGTGTATAGATGAGTAGAGGTGGGGCAGAGTGAAGCAGCTGGCTGTGAAAGTTATAATTTTGACGTCACGGAGTTCCTCTAGTCAAAAATTTAGCATTGATTTCCCTATCCTAGCCAAAAAATTGTGCACTTTTTCTCAATTTACGAATTATAGAATTGTTTAATAGGTAAATTTCTTATATGAGCTTGTGGAGAATTTCAAGACCTACATTTTGAGTGATTTAAATCTATAATTTACTCAAATTTAACATGAGGAAAAGTCTGTTAATGTGTCTCGGGAATACTCTCCAGCTGGGCTAAAGCAAGTTATGAATAGCAATGCTATCGAATGCAATGATATTATAAATGTATCTTATAATAGCATTGCTACTCTTAATTGCATCAGCCCAGCTGCAGAGCATTCCCAAGACACATTAACGGACATTTTCTCGTGTTAAATTTGAGTAAATTATAGATTTAAATCACTCAAAATGTAGGCCTTGAAATTCTCTACAAGCTCATATAAGAAATTTACCTATTAAACAATTCTGTAATTTGTAAATGGAGAAAAAGTGCGCAATTTTTTGTCTAGGATAGGGAAATCAATGCTGAATTTTCGACTAGAGGAACTCTGTGACGACAAAATTCACAGCCAGCTGCTTCACTCCGCCTCACCTCTACTATTCTATACACCTTGACCCTAATCTAGTTAAAGCTTCCAACAAAAATATTGACGGTTGAGTTAGGTAATCAGAGCTAATCAGAGTAACATTTTTTTGTTCGCTATCACTCTCTTTCTCAACATTATCAATCTCTTTTTTCTAATCTACTATTTATTGAAGAAATAGCATTCACCAGCCGCCAAATTTGTTTCGTTGAGAACTCCTAACTATATTGTCATACATATTGTTTCTTTTTACAGCCTTACTTTACACCATTAGCCAATTGCATTTAAAAAATACCGTACTAAGTTTCAAAAATGGCCATTAAAAAGTAAATAATACTTACGGATCTTATACGTAGGTGATCCTCTAATCTTATAAGTCTTACAATTGGTAAGCTTACTTTTGGCATGTTACCTGGAATAAAAAAATTATCAGGAGTTTTAATTGTCATCAATATAAACAAAGAAGCGCATTGTGAAGACATTTATTCAGAGTTCTTTCCGTCAAAGACTTTGTGGGATAATATCCACAGTTTATACTGCTAAATATAAAAAAATGTTCTCTCACTTTGAATGTTTCATGCCCTGTTCGGGGGCTTAATCCTTCTGACATTTTAAAATTATTTTGCGCAAACATTCCATTCTTATTTGGGGAATATGATTTAAGCTAGCTCAAACTTGAACTTTGTTCATTAACCCAAATACTCACACCGAAAATTTACTTCAATAACTGACCTTCACCAACCGCCAGTTGAGTAGGAGAGGCTACAATATTTGAGAAGCATTTTCCAACAATAATAAGATTGCCCTGTCCTTAAACTAACGTATAATGGTGAAGAACATATTCATAGTGTTTTGGTCACCTCCACTTCCCTAGCTGCTCATAGGAACCACATGAATTACCTAAATTCAAACCAACCAGAAAACCAAACCACAGAGCAATACCAGAAGTTGCCTTGTCCTCAAACCTATCAGAGCAGGTTCCTCAACCTGAAATGGGCGCTTCAGAGAGGCAGGATGTTCTGTTGCATTCTAATGTTAAGGCTATCAACATCACAGGCTTCGATGAATCACAGCATGGACGACAAGAGCTCAATCACACCAGCCCAACTGGTGGAATCTGCAAGAATGCTTGAGGATGTCAAGGAACAACTGAGCAGTTTGTAGTTGAAGAAACCAAACCTCCCCACTGCTCGAAGAAGGATAGTCAAAACTTCTTGAGAGAGAAGTAGCTTACATAGTTTTGGAGGGGTAAAAAGAAAAACCCTGAGAGACCAGAGATGGGTGAAACTCCAGGCACAAACAAGGGTCCAGAGGCTGAGTCAAGGGGGCCAAGCGCTCTAGAGGCATTATGGCCACCCTACAAAAGAGGCCACGAGAGAAACTCACATAGGTAATGAAGACCAAACCCTGAATCCAGGGACTTCTAGTAAAAAGCCTCTTACAGGGAAATGGCCGTTGTCTTGGAAGACTATCCTGAAGCTAAGCTTTAAGTAGAGAAAGGAAAAGGCATTGAAGACGCCGGTTCAAACCCCTAGAGGACATTTGCAATCCATAATTTGCAGGCACCTACAAGGGAAAAGATGCCTTGGCTGCTGCATTAATGATGGATTGCTGCATTAGTTGGAGGTACTCATCCCCAGACTCAAACCACTTGGGAAGAAGAAACTAGTTATGTAAAATTCCCGGGAATTTAAGATCTGGGAAATATTCCCAGGGAATTTAATGAAATATTCCCAAAACTCATAAATTCCCGGGAATTTATGATTTTTTCCATTTAAAATGACTAAAAAATATGTTTTTTGCTACACAAAGTCTCAAACACATGTTATACAATATATTTAAGTAAAATGTATGAGAATAAATAACTTAAAAACTGTAATAAGTTGAAATAAAACAGTAATTTAATTTCATATACTGTTTATTTTGATGGAACGTGTAAGCACTCAATTAAAGTGTTCCAATAATTCAATTGTTAACCACTATTATCTTACTATCAATCCAATACTTTACTGTCATCTAGTCTTACAAGTTGAATCTGTTTTTTCTTCACTAATAAATGCCTGTAACTGTAAGTCAGGTAAACTATAAACATAAGTCAAAAAATTGTTAGGTGTACTTCAACTTCCGTTGCATGAGAAGTGAGAACTAAGAAGTAATTTTATTCTATTTCTTTGCACAAAAAAAATTAATTAACGCCCTAAACAAAGAATAGATTGGAAAACCAGAAATTAGAAATTTTCAAGTATCATTAAGGCTTGCTTGACTTGTGTTAAAAAATTTTTGTAATATCGGCAACAATACAATATACGTAATACAATATTTATGGCCACAGAACTTTTTCATATTGCATCAAATAATACAGAAAAAAATAGCCATTCAAGAAGCTAAATTTCTTATGTTTGTTGAAGCCTAATCCCAAGATTTATTGAATATTGAATTTCTCTCAATATCATTTCCAAAATCCTAATTCTACGAGTATTATTATGTATCTAAATTATATTTATGTGTGAGCCGTTTCTACTTGCAAACAACATGTAACACCAATTTAGCTAACATTATTAATTTTGAAAATTAAAATTAAGTTGTTATTTCACGCTAATCTCATTTCGTTCTGTTAATTCTTTCTTCTGAGGTTGGATAAGAGAGAAAGTGAGTGTCTGAGAGAGAGAGAGAGAGTACCTGGACGTAGAGTATTGTTGTCATTAGACAATAGTGTTGAAGACAGAAATATAAAGAATACTATAGCCTACTTATACAGTTTAAAATAGTATAAAGAGTGTTTCAGGAGGAATGTGCAATACTTCTCAGGCTGATTCCTTACACAAAGTAGACAAAAAGCTTCATTGGACAAACCCCCAAAAACGCTTTGTTAGATACTGAGATAACAATGGCACAAAATTAAGATTTTCAAAAAATATCAATTTTTCCAATTTTTTAGGTTTCACTCTAATTTTCTGGGAAAAAATTCTAATTTTTTAGGTTCTAATCAGCTGATTTTGAATCCCTATTTAAATTCAGCTGAGCAATTCAATGAAACCAGTTTGAAGTTTGTAACTTCAACGGTTATTGAGGTAATGGTAAAAAACGCAATTTTTCAACAATCAAGGGTTATAACTCGATGAGGAAACGCTACAAAACACATATTTTTCACTTGTGTTATGCTTTGTCAATTTTTTGATTTTTGATCACCATTTATGAGTTTTAGGTAAGATTTACACAATCGCCGCCATTCAACTTTTTTTAGAATTTGACTCTCTTCAACTTTCATCAATAAAAATACAAATGTATGATTCCTTATCCAGTTATAACCCTTGATTGTTGAAAAATGGCGTTTTTTACCATTACCTCAATAACCGTTGAAGTTACAAACTTTAAACTAGTTTCATTGAACTTCTCAGCCAATTTTACATAAGAATTGTTAATTTTAGAATCTGAGTGAAGCCTTAGAAAAATTGATATTTCTAAAAAAATTTCAATTTTACGCCATTGTTATCTCAGTAACAGAGTTTTTGATGGTTTGTCTCGTGGAACGTTTTTGTCTACTTGGTGTAAGGAATCAGCCTGAGAAGTATTGCACATTCCTCCTGAAACACTTTGTATAGCTGGATTGGAAAAGGAAAAATATAAGAGCACAACTACACGAACACATTCATTGAAAAATGACAAGAAAGTGATTAGATGTCAGTACAGCAAAATTGACATTACAATGATGATTTATAGCTTATAATGTAAAAAGTGACTGAGATTGATAAATTCCAATAATTTTGAAGCACTTGATAACGTAAAAAGTGACTCAGATTGATCAATTTCAATCATTTTATAAATTCCCTTAAATTCACAAAATTTCTTGGCCAGGGAAATATTCCCAAATTATAAGTTCCTTCCCACTGGGAATATTCCCAAACCACATCACTAGAAGAAACTAATCAGGGGCGAGGCGTGACTTTTTGGCTCGGTCATCTCTAGGAAAATTTTAGTTTTTCTTCATCTATCTCACTCCCCTCCCATACCCAAAAGATGATAATGTTCCATTTTAGACAATATTATTTATCAAGCTTTATTATAACTAGTCCAATTACTAATGATAATACACGATGAAGAAAACAAAAAACTGCTAGAAATTAATAAATAATTGAATAAATTAAATACGGTGTTATTCAAATCAGTATGCTAATTGAAATAGAAATTAAGTAATGAAATAGAACTCCAAGAAATCAAATATAATTGGTTTTAATTTATCCTTAATTTGATGATTACCTAGCCGAATGATATTAATTTATTTCCAAATTATTTCTTATCTTAGTTAGCCATAGTTATTTATCATATCATTCATTGTACAAGAAGAGGAAAAATAATAGTAAAATACAATAAACATCATATGATTTAAGTTTGCAACACTACGGAGCGCAGAGTGCAGAGAATTTGTTTTCAGAGACGGTGGAATAGCAGAAAATAGCGATGTTTTCGTCCGTATACTCCGTCCATCATTTGCGGGAGGGAGTGGGAGAGTGGATGCAGAAGAGTGGTGGTAACGAACGCTAAACAGCATTACTGGAATCGCTTACTGTTGAGCATATTGAACGAATGGAACTGATGATGGAGTAGTTCACTCTATTTGAACTTAGCGCGCTTGCAAAAAGCTTTGATTTCTTCACTTCTTTGTATTTATTTTTAATATTTTCAACTTGATAATTCCTACACATTATATATGGCGAATCCAAAGATGACCGGACGCCTCGCCTCTGAAACTAATTGTTGGTCTGAGGAAAGACATCTTGAGGTCAACAAGGATATTCTTCAGTGCTCATCTAAAGCTTCTGAAGAAGACTCCAGAAAAGGGTGGAATGTCCTGCCAGCCAAGCCAGACCTGGTACTGATCCAAGAGCCGTGGCTTCACCAAGGAAGGGTTGCAGGCCTGGGCAATACAAAGAGTAGCTTGATCTACTGTACCTCTTTCAAAAATTTCAGTATGTCATACTTGTGAAGAGAGTGTTAAACACTTACTGAATTCTGAACCCCGCTCAAGGGACAATGACGATTCCCCGGACAGCAGACTGCGGCGAAGACGACAGAAGTAACAAGTAAGTAAGTCTGTTAGAGATCTCACAGCAGTGTCTATAATTTGGAGTATGAAGGCAAGGATTGGAGCACAAATTCAAGCTTGGATTACTCGCCCTATGACTGGGGACCTTCCTCAATAGAACCTTCCTATTGATAGAATAATATTTGAAGCATATGAAGCTCATACAAAGCGAGGTTGGGAAAAGTTGTATTGTAAAAAAATTTATTATGAGCTAGGGTCGGCTAGATTCTTTCATTTTGTCAACATAATAACATACCGTACTTAATCGATTGCAACAGGAAATTCCACTCCTAATATATTTATTGACATAGTGTGAAAATGTACAAATCAGGTAGCCTACATTCCGAGGTAACTCATCAACACTGTTAATTTGAATATTTTACAGATAGAAAAACTTGATTAATTGAACATTATTGTTTGGTAGGCTACTGCACAGCCATCCAAAATTACTTACGTACTTTTGGTAACTTACTTGAGTCAAGATCAGCCTCAAGTTTGACAACTCCTCAGCTATCCAACTGTCAGGAGGACATCTTCAAGTAACAAGTAATATATTATAAGTAACAAGCCAATTTTTCACTTGCAAAGTCACAAAACGAATCAAGCCGCACGTCTTAGGAAGTTCACATTTAGAAACTTGATTAACTTATACGCAATAAACCCTGGTTATGGAAATGGAATATGTAAAAAATAACAAGGTAATTAGATTACAGAACTCTAACTACCTTAAAATTTAAAATACCAACAACAGTAATCATAATCAACTAGAAAGTGCTAGTGTACGGATAACCTCAATTCTCAAACATCAATCCATCAGACCACTTTCCGACTATCCTGACAGAGCTAGAATTAATAATAGTTATTGCAGTTTTGGGGTGGGGCCTCCCGTTTGTCCATTGTAGTCGGATTGTTTTTTTGAATAGTGGTGGGAGTTTGTTGTGTGTGTATGTCTACTGTCTAGTTGTCAGTAGCTGAAACCTGAGAGCCGGCTAATCAGTATTCAGTTTTGTTCCATGAATGAATTTCGTTTATTATTCAACAAACTGAACGGAACAATATAACTTATTTTGCAAGTGATAAGAGATTTATATTTCAAAAACTACTTCATGCCAGGTTGCATGTGTGAATCGATGTCCATATGTGAAATTATTTTATAGGTTAGGTGTGAATGTAATCACATCTTCGTGCTCAGTTTTATAAACGTCTTGACAGTCTATAAAACAATTTTTAATATTTGTTGCAATTCTTTACGGGACCTGATGGATAAAACAGCAAAAGAAAACTTCTTCATTGGTGGTGTTGAGGGGTAATTATATCAACTTCTGTTACCCACTAATAAGTTCAATGTGAGCTTACATTCTGCCTGTAAGTTATGCTTACCTATAAAATAAGGCCCTATAAAATAAGTCACAGTTGACTACCAAAATGAATTAGTTCCTATTGAGTTCAGTCAATAGCTTGTAGCAAATAGCTTGTAGTCAATAGCTTGGAGTAAGCTTGTAGACGTTGGCTTAAAAATCTTATACTTTTTTGTAGACTTCAAAGTAGGCCTATAAATTACAAGAATGTTATGGTATGGTACTTCAAGTCAGAAGCTTCAGCTAATTTTTATAAATAAATTCAATAGGTACCGGTAGTACTTGAAGTAAGGTATACGGTAGAAATAGAACCTACCTTAATTTATACCGTATAATTATTTTTATTAGTTGTTTTATTTAAGATTCAACGTTATATTTAGAGACTAGCCTACCGGTACCGTAAATCCTCTAAAATTATATAGCTTAGGCATAAAGCTAAAACTATTCAACTTGGAAGTTTTTCAAACATATTCAACTTAATGGAAAATGGTTAGAACAGAGTCAAGAAAAAATATGCGTATGAATTTTATTCATAGTGAGAGACTCTAATGGCCGGGTAGGTCCAACCTTGCCATGCATGTATTTGGCTGAATACTGACATAGATAAAGTAAGCTTTAGATTTGAAATAACTATCTAAGTGTACTTCAACTATCCTTCTCTATGATACTAGTCATGTTCACCCATCCAATAGGGCAATAGCAATCAACTATGGTGATGATTTCGGCCTACCCCTCACTCATCAACATTAACATACATAACGGCATCCTTATATAATAAGCTGAGGACATATTTCTACAGAAGTAAGTTTAGTATACAATCTAGTGAAGTACATTCTCAACCGCGCAGTTCCATCTATCAGCCCTTGGATCTGCGTTTAGTGTATGTAACTTAGTATATGCGTGCAATACATCTTGGCTCTCCTCTGATAAGCCACCAAAAGTCGTACACTAGAATAGTATATAGAAACTAACAAAAAACAAGCCAACCTTCCTGTGTTGATCAATTTGCGGAGTGAATTTTTTGGTATCTTAAAGGGTACTTTGTCTCGGTGGTTGGTTGAAGTTATTATGGAGTGGACAAGTTCTTTGAGAAGGATCTATCGGAAGTATTGTCAGTTGCCTCGCAGTGATCAGTTTTAAATGTTTTCTGTCAAAGTCCATCTCGGCTGCCTTCTTTATGTTCAAGTTATCCACTAATATATTAGTGTCATCGACGATCGACGCGATTTTTCCGGAATTTCTGGACATCTATCAAGGATTGGAAATTTATATTTCAAATCGACAAGGGCTCAAGCTATTCCAGATTTTAATATTTATACTCTCGGTGTCGTATTATCAAGAAAGTACAGGAAAATTCAATTAGCAAACTTTGACTGGCTTTTTTAATCCTAATACTTCAATTTAAGGCGATCAGAAATAATCAGGGGGTCCCCCAAACTTGTGTAGCTTGTAAATACGTAGGCCTAATAAAACAATCATTATTACAGAGAAACTTCTTGTATATGAGAATGAGAATCATAATATTTTTCGTTCCAAAACATAGCCAAGTACCCACCTACTCCATAAGTATCAAGGGTAATCCCTTATTGCCTCTACACATTAGGCTAATGATTATCATTACCTTTTTTTTTAATAAAGAACCTCCCTCTATGCATGATGCATGATCATTGTGATTTTGTGCAGTGGATGAATTTTCTAGAAAGTTTTAATAATGCAGTTATTTTTGTCAATGATAGAGAAATAACTAGAGTGCATATTGAAATTTACGTGGAGTGATTGAGTTATTCTAGAGAAACTCATTTTTAATAATTTATTGATTTTTCGTGTATGCTCTGCTCAGCACTGTGTCGATAGCAATTTGACATTCACTACTGTATTAAAGTTTTGCAGGCTGCGAATTTTCCGCGTGCCAAGTTACCTTATTGCTGATAAAAAATTAATTTGCATTCTCAAGGTAGAGAACAACGCCTTCTTTTACACTTGTATTAATTTTTTAATAATTCAGCCGCTTCGCTTGTGTTGTTCTAGCGTTTAGAGCTCATCCAAAGACGTACATTAAATTGTATTATAAATAAATTATAAGTAAGTTATATTGTGTGTATTGCTTATAACGTGTACGTATTATAACGTCTATGGTTTAGACTACACTGCAAAAACTACTGTACAACATGAACTCTATTAATTTGAAGTGGCCTCCACTGAACTTGATAACAAGGTTTTTTATCGCGTATTTTTATTGCGCTAGTCCACGAGCGATTAAAATTATCAACCTTTGTTCAACAGTCAATGAAAATATCAGTAGGATAGGATGGCTTCTCAGTTATTTCTTGTTGGAAAATAGATTGTTTTGAAAATACAGTATATCACCCACTAATAGATGAAGGCAAATCAGATAAGAACAAAATCTGGGTCATTTCATGACCATTCATTATAATAAGCACCAACTGATGAACTGAAATGCGATATTATGTAACTCGGTAAGATTCCGCTATATTGCTAAGAAGTGGAGTGGACTAGGGTCTTTTCCATCATCAATAATCATGTACCGGTAGCTTACCTGATGTGAAACTTAGTGTACCATGAAGTGTAGTTAAAATATGATTGGATTAAATATTATTATATTTGTCATTTGATTTTAATACCAAATTAATTATTTATTTATAAATATACAGTTACTAAAACAATTATTACAATCTGAAAGAGGAAAACTATGCTCAGCCCAAACTATTTCTCTCTTATAAATTCTTATGAGTGTTAATAATATCAAAAATGTTATGTACACACACCTTAATTATGCTATGAGGAACATAAATAAAGGTCTATAGATTTACGGTAACAAATCCTTAATTGAGTAAGCTATTGATATTTTTGAAATGTGAACAATACAATACAGATCATCAAATTCAGAATACATTGATTCATTTATTTGTACCAGTAAGTTACATCAAATTTAGAATAAATTCAAGAAAAATACATCTTATTTGCCTTCTTTGTTTTTGCCTAGGAGCGACCAATATTTCTCGTAAAATTGTGATTGGTCACAGTAGGTTGAAAGAAGTACTATAGTAGGACGTAATTTCTGATTTGCCAATACTGGTGGGCCATTACTTTCTCGGACAATAACTATCCAGGCATTATTTTTCGTAGTTTTTCACTGGATATGTAACCGTTAGCCATAGGAATGGTCCAATGCAGCAGGCCTCTTTGGATATGCTTTATTAGTTCCACTATCAAAATTTTGTGTCTATTTTTTGTGTGTAAACAGCTTTTTATGAGATTCGATTCATTGCCTATTAGGCCTTTAGGCATTATGGAAATTCTATCCAATATAACTATAAAACAGACCAAATAAATCACTTTGTAAATATATTTGTTGTGTTTAAGAAATGATTATAATGATTGATTTGCATTTATATATTTGCTGTCTCTCTAGAATTGTTCAATGTAGTCAAATCTGTTTGTGATTTAATTTTTTGTCAAGTGACTTTTATTCAAGTAGGCCTACTGGTAAAATGTGGTATTTGTTTTGAATAATGTCAGATCGATTTTGAAATTTAATTTCTAAATATTGTAATCAGCAATTGTTTTCTCCATTCACTTTATTCTTGATCAGGAGTTTTTAAACTTATAATAAGTGTTGAAGAATAATCTAGGAATTCTTGTATAGTCTTGTCAAGTATTAAGTAAGATTTAAAAATATTCAATCTAGTCTTATTGATTAAACATTTGATCTAGTCTTGATAAATCAAACTAGGCTACAAAGATCCTATTTCTCACGCACAAATTTCTAGATCATAATTCTACAAGAATTATTTGTTTCAATTTATTATTCTGTAATTCACAGATAATTACTCGTATTAATAGTTCGCTGTTTAAATGATTTCTAAAGACATCAAATTCCGTACCACATTTTTTAATTAATCTCATTTCGATTATATAATATGTTTTATTTCAATTTTAGGGGCGCCAGTTCATCTACAGCAGTAATTTATGATGGCAATGGAAAGCTGTTATCCGAATGTATTGGACCGAGCTTAAACCATTGGGTAAGATAGTAAACTTTCTATTATGGCTGCGGAATTCAATAATTTTCAATGTATTGATTCTGACTCATTGATAAAATCTTCTATTGCCATTTTTAGTAAATAAATAGTTGAGAGAGGATTGTGAAGAATCAAGTGTGGTGTATTTAGAATTTTCATCTATATCAAAGTCAGATGAATGTAGAATATTTATCAATATCAAACAAGTCTGAGCAATGAAGAATATTAATGAAGAATATTATTCATCAATATCATAAGTATAGGATACCAAAAAATGGAAAAGCTAGTTGTTAGCTAGCGAATACTGGTGATACTGTTATTAAACACGAAGTAGCTTATCTTAATCATTGAAAAAAGCTATCTTCTTATCAAAACCTTCCACGGCTGCTTTGGTCTAATTTGAGCTCAAGTCATGGTATTGCATATATTGTTATGCTCATCAATTTATCATCCTCAAACTTTTCGAATGAGAGTTATTTCTGGATTCATTACCTGCAGCTGTGGATCTTTGGCTGATCCATTGAATAATAAATTATAAAATTTTAAAATGAACAAGTTAAAAATGAAGTTTGTTGATTGATGGTAATTTTGCCAAGATAGTTACAGGTCGCAGCCTATCAAGACCGCTCTAATTCTATCAAGAAGTACGATAATTTAAGAAATGAAAACATCCAATTTTGCAATGGAAAAATTAAAATTAATATGTTATTGTCAATTATTGTTCGCAGATAATCGGAATGGAAGAGTGCCAGAAAAGAATTAACGATCTTATTCAAGATGCCAAACAAAAAGCCAATATTCCACCTGAGCGCTCGTTGAACTCTTTAGTAAGTGCGAATCAAGTGATCACTCATGGTATAGTCTGTCTAAGCAAAGAAGACATTCTGACAAGATGGGAAAATGAACCCAGCTCGGTCAATATTAGTTCAAAAATAATAAATTGTGTCTCAAATTGTAGAAAACATACAGTTTTACAATTTGGGGCCAAATATAAAATTTTTGAACCAATATTGACCGAGCTGGAGTCATTTCCCCATCTTGCTAGAATGTCTTCTTTGCTTGGACAGTTTATACTATTCAAATTCTCTCGTTCAAAAACCGTGTGGCCTTCGTATTATCGATTATTCAACTTGAGTTCGGCTCGACTTTGAAGTCATTGAGGTAGCTTCTGTGTCGTCTAATGAATCTATTTTTCTGTTGGGAAATGAACGTGAATGGTTCTGTCAATAATGTAGGTACAATGATGTATAGGTTTGCAATGATGCCAATTGCGAGGACGTAATTTGAATAGGAGTCGAAATATTCACTAAAAAATACTAAAATAAATTTTTTAATTCAGTTCATTGAAGTGATTCATTTTGGAATTCGAATGCTGATATTATTAATGCTGTCCGAAATAAAAATTGAAGAAACATTATATCCTTTAATACAGGGTGGCGCAGAGAAACGGGAAATTTTTAAATAACCATAATAAACCAAAGAGTATTTTAAAAAACATCTTTAATACTCAAAATTTGTTAGTCAAGAGTGGAATTTTATTAAAATCACTATTTAAAAATGACACCTGTGTGTGATCCATTGCTTAACACATTCATTCAATAAGTTTTGAAGACTGAAAGTATCACGGCTCTATCTAGCCATCACAACACTATTAACATTACTATATTATAAATGTTCACTGTGTTATATAAGTGCTACAAATGTGTAAATAATCAATAAATAGTGAAAATCATTTGAAAATGGCTCAAAAAGTGTGAATTTCACGATTTTATTGAATTATTACAGATTTGCAACCCTAATAACATAGTGAACATTTATAGTTATGTGAATAGAGTTGTAATGGCTAGAGCAACGCCGGGCAGCTCGAGCAGCAAATTTAGAGCCGGGTAGCTCGAGCCGCTTGAGAACATTACTTTTTAGTCTTCAAAATCGATTGAATGATTGTGTTAGGCGCAATGGACAACACTTGATAGATGTGTTTTTTAAAGTGATTTTCTAAAAATTCCATTCTTGACGAACACATTTTCAGCATTAAAAATGTTATGTAAAATTTTCGTTGGTTTATTATGGTTATTTCAAAATTTCCCATTTCTCTGCACCACCCTGTACTTTAATGACAATATAGGTGCCTTATTGTGAAAATGATACTCATGAAGAAAATTATCCAAGCTGCACTTTTTCATGAAATGATTTATTTCAAATATATTTCATAACTATTCCACTTTTTTACTATATCAAATTCTTATCGATGAAAATTAAATTCTAATTTCCACACATTTCTTTTAAAAATGAAAATCTTTTGAAACTTTTGTTGCAAAATTATAAATTTCAACCATCTATTCAGATGTAGGTGGACGAAAAGTTTAAATTAGCCATAATATCCTTCAATCAAACCTGTTCAATATCTCAATGTATATTATAGAATTAATTCTCAATTCTAATCCTTCACATACATACAAGAATAAGAAACATAATATAATCGAGAATGAAAAATGAAGCCTGTGATTCAATTAAGTCCACATATTCAATGAAATGACCAATGATATCAATGAATCAATGTATTGATTCTTGTTACCGTATTTGTAATATTCTTCAAATTCAAGAGATGGTTGTCTGTGATATTTCAACGATCAAATAATCCAATATTCACAGCTTATTGTAAATTTGAATATTACACTTACTATTAACCTTGAATCCTTCGATATTTAGACGTACTTCAAATTTTCAAGTATCACCGTATAAATTTTTCGTTTTTCCGTATCACCTTCTATGACCGCATAAAAACTCAAATAAAATGTGATTAACCTCCTACAAAATTTGGGACTCTTGAGCTTTTTTAATCAAGGTCAATGTCTCAGTATCTCACACTCGAAACACAAAACTTTCACTGTGAAGTGAATTCAAGTTCAAATTGTTCAGCTCTCATCTTGAATATGCATACCTTGATTTTTCGCTAAAACATCTTTGAAAATTCATGCATACGTGTACAGTATTCACCCTACTTCTTGATAAAATAAAGGAAGCTCATCTCTCTAAATTTCCATGATGTTCCATGATCTCCTTAAATATTTAAGGGGATTAAAAAAGAAAGCCAGTTCAAATAAAGAGGTAAATTTAAACGAAAAATTGGAAATGAATACATAATCGTGCTCATATCACTTTCCGAATTCATGTATGAGAAATAATGTCATTCATGTGTTTTCCTCTGCTGCGCTGGCACGCATGGACTTTTTCATCCATTTTGCCGACAATTGGGCGGATTTCCTTCTTCAAGTAATTGATGTTTCGGGATTTATTAACTTACACCAATGACTTCAGATGACGTAAATATGAAAGTGAAAAGACATCGTGTCACACGACCTTGGTGGTAAATTCGACGAGTTAAATCGAAACTTGTCGTGTAGTATAGTGAATTTCATGGACAGAGTTGAAGTGTGTCAACGCAGTAGAGAAGGACAAATATGTTCGGCATCGTTTTTCACACATTAAATTGGAAAGTGAGATGTTGATGTATTT
Source organism: Sogatella furcifera (assembly GCA_017141385.1). Classification (NCBI taxonomy): domain Eukaryota; kingdom Metazoa; phylum Arthropoda; class Insecta; order Hemiptera; family Delphacidae; genus Sogatella; species Sogatella furcifera. The sequence continues at coordinate 9,180,223 of CM029548.1, read as the reverse complement.
ATTTTAAATTTTCCGTTTAAACTGACCTCTCAATTTGATATATTAAAACCGGCGCTCTTTTTTAATCTATATCTATAAAAGCGAAATGGCACTGACTGACTGACTGACTGATTCATCACCAGAACTAAAAATCAACTGAACCGAATGCGTTCAAATTTGGCAGGCATGTTCAGTTGGACGTTTAGACGTGCGCTAAGAACGGATTTTAGGAACTTTTCAAGGATACGCCAAATATTTAAGTTTTTCTATAGTTTTTCGGCGTTTTATCAATTTTTTCGAGAACCAATCGGTAGAAAATGTTGATATTTGGTAGGTAGGTTCAGATAAGGTCTAGAAATGTTGTGTTAAGATATTTTTGAATTCCGTTCAAGATTACGCCAGTAATCAGGTTTTTCAAAATTGTAGATGTATTGCGGGTTGCATATCTTCCGCCTTGATACGACCAATCCTTACTGTGAATTCAATGGTTCAGCGAGATTATAGATAAACTAATTTGGAAGATATTGAATCAAGCTTCAAACTATGTCCGATATAGTTCCCAAGGTTACGCTCAATATCAGCGTTTTACTATTTTTCGGAGTTTTCTTGGATTTTTCGAGAATAAATTGGTAGAAAATGTCGAAATTTGGTGAACAGGTCCAGATTAGGTCTAGAAATGCTGTGTTCAATAAGTTTTGAATCCCTTCTGAACGGAATTTGTCTCAGCTTACACTGACAGATGTCATGCAGGCGAGCGAAGCGAGCCTGTTTGACTCACTGACACTGCTGATACTGTCGGGGGTCCAGGGCGGCTAGGCGGAGAAGGCGAGCGAAGCGAGCCTGCCGGCTTGTCACCTTATATATCTAGGGATCTCCAAGGCATTGTTTCTCACACATGAAATCGGAAAGTGAGATGATGAACATGTTGATGTATTTATTTTCTTTTTTTCGTTTAAATCTTAGTTTGATATAATATATGAAAATTATTAAAACTGAAGCTCTTTTTTATTCATTCTATATTTATTATGAATCGGTCAAGCTCCTGAATTCACTTCAGGAGATTTTCCAAACATTTATCGTCCATATATGAAGAGAAGCAAATATAAGCTCTTCAAGATGATAATTATCATCATCCAATATTTTATTAGCGAATTTTTATTAAAGCTATCGCATGTATGTGATGTGGTATTCCTCCATAATAAAAAGACACAGATGTTGTCAAAACCACTAGTTGCATTTGGATACTTTTCAATGTGTGCTTTCCAAAATTACGCCCCACACAGGCACGCAGCGTACAAAGAATTGAGCTAATAGTTACTATACTATCATATCTGTAAACTGGCTGGTGCTGGAGCCGTGCCAATAGGTATCAGCACTATCATGCAGTAACTCCACGGTTCATAAGAACACTTAGGTTTCATTGAACGCAGTACCCCTTTACCAATAGTATGAAGGTTTCAAGGCAAAGCTTTGGTCTAGCTTATGCTGCAGAATCCTGAGGAAATCATGGTTTCAAGGCAAAGTCTAGCTGAGGATGGGGCAGGTTTTACCTTAAAACCCTGGTACTATTTTAAAAATTATCCAAATACAACTAGTGGTTTTGACAAAGTCTATGTCTTTTATTCCTATCCTTTGAAGCTGATCCTCTCACAATATTTTTAAATTATCTTCTATCCCTTATATATCTTATTGAAGCGTTTTCGATTGATAGATTTTGATAACTTCCAATCACATGAACTTTCTTCAATTTTTGCCAATAGGATAGAGGTCGTATTGTATATAAAACATCTAATATTGAAGTAAAAACTTATCTATAGACTACGACCGTATTCTCTTTCTAAAAATAACATAATCTTGTACTGGTGTATTAACGATATATTTATAATATTTCTTATTATTTTCAATAGTATCTTCTATTTAAATTCCTACTTATAATTATCCAATTCTTCGAGTTATAAAATTATGATTTCCCAACTTTTATAAAAATATATTCTTGGCGAGCCTTCAACGAATGATCATATTTTTGTAGATTCAATATAAAACTTCTTTTAACTCTACATTTTGTCCATACATCCCATTATTTTCTCAAAATAAAGTTTGTATAAATTTATTGCAGGGGTTGAGTCTGAGTGGTTGTGAACAAGAATCTACCAACAACGACTTGAAAACAGGATTGATTGAGAAATTTGATAATCTTAGCAAAGCTTACTTTGTTTGTAGTGACACCATAGCGCCCATTGCTACTGTTAGCGATGAAGGTACGTACCGTATAATATTGTTTTATTTTTAATTTTTTGTGGTGTTCAAGTTCTAATTCATGTAGTAGTTTCTATAAGGAAGGCCAGCATTTAAGTTCGTGGTCACCAAGTTTCTTTTTTTAGAAAAGTTTTTTTTTCACCGTTTTGCCAGTTCTCCGGCATTTTTTAAAACAAATATGTTGTTTATTTCTATTATAAAAAGTTCTATTAGTTCTTCTTACTTCAAGTTCTATTTCAACCTACTAATTCTTTATCATATTTGAATGTAAGGTCAGACTTACAGTATTTGTTTAGTCTGAAGTTAACGTTGTATGTATACAGGCCTAATGATCAAATTTATTTCTAAAATTAAATATCAATTCATTTATTCAATCATTAACGAATAATAATTCAATAATATTATTAATTATAAAGAATTAATTCAATAGTTGGCAGTGATTAGTAGAATTATCATGTATTATAATGCAGAGGATGTGATTAGGCTAGTTGAAAAAATTTTCCTCCATATTTTCATTGTAAAAGTTATTAGATCTATTGCTAAAGGATTTCTCTATAAACAATATAATAATATATACAAAGTGAATACTTTGAAGTTCATATGGGCAATATAAACAAGGCTTAGGATAGAAAATAGCTCATTTTTGTCAATGGCTCAACAGCCCATGAAGGGACTGGGCCTGCCGGTTTCATATTCACTCCAAAATATAGTGAATAGCTAGAGAATTAAAGATCTAATAGAAATTAGTTCATATTAGATCCAAAAGTACAATACAAAGAATATAAAATTACAAATGAATTGTATTTTAACACTTGAAATAGGAGGGAACCTTTTGGGTTACCTTTGATTTTATTGTTCTGAGTGTTTTATTGTAAATTTAGATTTTGATATTACTCGTATTTTTCGAGGCAAGTCCCCAAAATATGGCCAAAAAAGTGTACAACGCATTACCAGGAGAAATTCGAGTACTCAATACCATTGCAGATTTCAGGAATCTTCTGAAGTTGAAGTTTAAAGTGAAGTGTTTTTATGATATTAGAGAACGTTTGCATCAATTATTCCAAACTGCAATATTATGTTACATTCTATGAAATTGTATAAATTGGAAATTAATTCAAGAATTTTTTAATTTTCAACTGTGATAACGACAATTTTAACTCGTACTCTATTGCTCTATTTTTGCAAGTGACTTGTGCTAAAATTTTATTCATTTCTATGCATAGCATTAATAAATCAATTGAATTGAATGTGAATTCCTATGTTCCTAGGTGGAATGGTAATCATATCAGGAACAGGCTCAAATGCTCTCCTCAGAAATCCTGATGGAACGGTTCACCAATCGGGAGGTTGGGGTCATTTATTAGGAGATGAAGGGTCAGGTATGTTTCACTTGATTATCAGTTTTTCTGTTTCAAATTTTCATGCTAGGATATTTGAGATTATGAGAGATAATCCAATCTTCTTCTTCTTCCTCAGCTTATTCCCGTTTCTATACGGGGTCGCTGTTTCTAGTCAGTCGCCTCCAAGTGTCTGTCCTCATATTCACCGCCATTCCCCTGCTTCTCAAATCCCTCTCCACACAATCCTGCAGCGTCTCTTCGGCCTTCCTCTCCCTCTTCTACCCTCTACCATCATATCAAATATTCTATTCCCTAAATATTGTTGATCTCTTCTTTTAACATGGCCATACCATTGGAGCCTCCTCTCCTGGACCTTCTTGGACACTTACCACCTTAGTTGCCCCTCTGATAATTTCATTTCTAATCCTATCCAGTCTAGTGACTCCATACATCCACCTAAGCATCTTCATTTCTGCCACATCCAGTTTCCTTTCCTGTGCCTTTTTAATAGGCCATGTCTCCGCACCATAGATCATTTCCGGCCTTACAACTGTTTTATGGACCTTACCCTTCACTCTTACACTAACTTTCCTGTCACATAGCACTTCTGAAACGTCTTTCCAATTTTTCCACGCAGATTGCATCCTATGATTTATTTCTGTATCAAGATTTCCGTCTGATGTTACATGTGAACCAAGGTATTTAAAGCTATCAACCTTCTCCACCCTTTCATTCAGCAAGGAAATTTCTCCAACTTATGAGAGATAATCCAATAGTTTTCTTAAAGTAGTAGTAGATTAGAAGAATAAAATAAATCAATAATCACAGTACCCTTTGACAAAAAAATTTTCTCACTAATGAAGGTTGATTAAAAAAGGGCGCTGATTTTAATATATCAAATTAAGAGGTTTATTTCAACGGAAAATTGAGAGTAAATACATCAAAATGTTAATCTTTCTTTCCGATTTCATTTATGAAAAATAATGTCAAGCATGTGGCCTCCTCTACTGCGCTGGCACGCAAAATAAATTTTCCCATGTCATTCACTATTACTGCATTAAAAGTCTCCAGTTCCATTTCGCCGATAACCTGTCGAATTTTCTTCATCAATTCATTGATGTTTCGTAGTTTATTAACATCCATTAATGACTTCAGATGGCCCAAAAATGAAAGTCATACGTTCTTGGTGGACAATTGGACGGGTTATTGGTGAAACGGATGTAGAAACTCGTCGTGGACAGTGTTGATGCATGCTAGCGCAGTACAGAAGGCCAAATGCTTCACATAATTTTCCATACATGAAATCGGAAGAAAGATGAACATTTTGATGTATTCATTCTCAATTTTTCGTCAGAATAAACCAATTAATTTGATATATTAAAACCAGCGCTCTTTTTGAATCATCGTTTGGAACTATTAATTGTCATTTTCAAAGTGAACGGAAGAATAAAAGTATCTACTGACAAATTGGAAGAGCCTGCTATTCCACTCTACACTCAATTTCCATGCAAAACTCTAGCATATTGTAAAACTTATTTTCTTATCTTGATGACTCCTAGGAGTATTGATGGGATTTTAGAGGACGTCATTCAAGATCATTAGACAAAGCTTGGTCTAATAGTGAAAAGTCACAAATATCAAGTTTTATTGATATATGAGATGGTTATAAACCCTAATACCATCGTATCATTGATTTATTCGGTCATTGTTACAAAATAATAAACTACTATTACTTATTTCTGTCTGTCTCAATGGCTCAATAGCCCATGAAGGCCTACCAGCTGGTTGCCAGTTTCATACTCACTCCACTATGCAGTCCGTCCAAACAAAGAAGACACCACGGCAAGACGGAAAACAACTCCAGCCCGGCCAATACCGGCCCAAAAGCCATAAATTCTCAAACAGAACTCACAGTCCCCGAACCAACTCTGACCGAGCCGAAACCGCCCCTCTCACCCCGCCAGAATCCCCTCCCGACCGGACAGACCATACAGCTAGCAAATAATCATCAACCTGAATAAAGGTAACGTGTGGTTAGCACGTTGATCCTCTCAACCATAAGCCAGTCTCTGAAACCTATTAGCGGCGCAGGACACCTCTGAATAACATCCAGTTAATCAGTTAGAATGTAATGCAACAATTACTATTCCTCCAGAGAAGGGAAACCATCTATACTAACGATAGCCAATCTCCCAAAGGAGGGGCTATTACTTATTTATGATGTTTAAATATTAATATTTGTTTACATGTTTTCCAGCTTACTGGATATCATGGAGAGCGATAAAAATAGTGTATGATGAGCAAGATGACCTAGAGACTCCACCTGCAGATACAAGTTATGTTTGGAAAACTATACAGGACTACTTCAAAATTTCTTCAAGGTAACGTTTAGTGCGTCCAAGCAAAGAAGACATTTCGGCAAGATGAGAAAATGACTCCAGCTCGGTCAATATAAATTCAAAAATTATAAATTTGAAATAAAATTGTAGATTAGGGTGTTTCCTACAATTTGAGAATAAATTTATAATTTCTGAACGAGTATTGACCAAGCTGAAGTCATTTTCCCATCTTGCTAGAATGTATTCTTTACTTGGACAGACTATACTATACAGAACTATATAGGTCTAAACCTGTACAAAAATATTTTAATTTAAAAGCTTTTTCTGTCTCTGAGGAGATTGGAAAGACTTCAATTGGAGAAGAAACTTGTACTGAAAGAAGTCACTTTCTGTCTAGTGGATGGAAAGGAGTCATGTAACCTACTAATCGGGTGACAATGCACTTATTCCTCAAGCCTCCTAATTCAGTTCGAATCGCCGCAGAAATAATTATTTATTTTTCTCTCATTTAAATTCTAAAGCGAAACTTATCGTACGCTACCATCACCTAAAGATGTTCACAGTATTTAGATATAGATAACTCCCAGGCTCGGCAAGCCTCACCCGGGAATCAATCATGATACTGTAAACATAGACTTTCTGCTCTTGAAGTGTAATATACTATTTAATCTCCTTAGGGACCTTAATCCATTTCCACCATTAGTGTTTGTATCCTCATTTGTATCATTTTTGCAAACTCTATATTCTGCTATTTCAATAATATTTTATATTGTGTTGAAGGAAGCAACTTACTCTTAATGTCTGTCTGAAGCTACTAAATTTCTTATTGCGTGAAAGAACTTCACTCAATCTCTGTTGGAACTTTTCTTGATTAATTTTCAAAATTGATTTGAGTTTGACTTTAATTAATTCCAAGTTGATCATCACAGTCGTCGCAAAGGTTCGTGGTGCCAATGACAATAGAAATAGCTATAAGTGAGAGTTGAATCAAATTTCTTGGACCTGGATAAGTGTTGAGAAACGTCAGATTTGAATAAGATTGCTATTATTCTCTTTTTTCATTTCATTTTTTAATATGATTTTTGTTTTTCTCTAGGTTTGATATCCTTCCACATATGTACAGCAGTTTCAATAAATCGAACGTGGCCGGCCTATGTCATTTGCTAGCACAAGGAGCTGAAGAAGGCGATGCTCTCTGTCTATGGCTATTTAGAGAGGCTGGAATCTCACTTGCCAAATTTCTGATTGCCTTGGGCAAAAAATCTCACAAAGTATGACGTTTTTCATAACTTTACTCTCGATTCTAATGTAATTTTTATTCAATAAATTTCAATGGCTATTATATTTTCGAGTTTCTTACAAATTTGAAAAAATATCACGGAGGTATAATACTCTCCTTTTTCAGACGGTTGACATTCCTCTTTGAATGAATTCTTATCACTTAGGGTCATGCTGAAATTTCTGATATAATAACGAAATCTATTTATCTATTTAATGACAAAACATACGTAGTGGAAGAAAGAACAGGCATTGTACTTAGTATTTTAATTTTGATTACAATATAGTCCAAATATTTAGGGTAAGCCCAAATATCTGTTCCTGCCAAAGTTTTCTACTCCAAAAAAATGATCTACAAGTGATTAATAATATGGAAAATTAATTATGTAAACCACTATAATTTTATTTTAAATGATTTCCTTGTTCAATTTGCACTTCTTAAGTAGTTGTTAAGGTGATATTTTGTTAGTTATCCATATCTTTGTGAATGTTATCTCTTTTCATATAATCTAATTCAAAATTTAATTGGGTCAAGTTTTGTTAATACTACGATTGAAAATAATATTTTCGTGATTCAAGAGTTTGTGGGTGAAATAATTAACACTATTTACTGTTTAATTAACTAATTGTTAAACTATGTGAAAACACGTCCATTCATTCATGTACTTGATGCCTCTGCTGCCATATTTCAATGATCCAAAATGTTAACAGGTTCAAATATCATTCGAGGGAGAATTTTGAGCTCGTTTGAATTCGTTAGAATTTTGAGCTCCAAATTTTTCTTAAATTCCGAATTTTCCAGTCTTGGATTAGTGTTTTGACCTGTGTTTGAGTGCTCTCGGACTTTCTAAATTGTGAAAGACTTCTCGGAATCTAAATTACAGTGGAAATAATCAATACTTTTACCATGTTTCCTATTGGCGAAACATGGTTATGTTGGCGAGGTGGAATTACCTTTTGGTCTCCCCACCAAATAAAGCCATACGCTTATAATAATAATAATCATTCGAGGGGTTCAGCTTTTGTTCAAGTACTGTATCTCATAAAATATCCTGTATATTTTTTAGTTTTGATATTTTTCAAAGTTGAGAATTTGTTTGCCCACATTCATTTGTTGAGTCGAATGGAGGCATTTCAGATATGATGAGAATATTAGAAAGTGGTTCCAATATTAAGACTTAGAAGATTGAGCTTGAGGAAATTCAATTAATATTGTATTATGATAGAATAGAATGCCTGCCTTTATTTGATATACTGGCAGCCGGCCCTCTCTTACACTAAACCCTCAAATGTAAACTCCTTTTTAATAAAACGCTCTATTAATTCTATAAATATAATTTGAAATTTCATTAGATATTTCTAGCTATCAGATTCAACAGTTAGTAATTAGAATAATCTAGCTAATTACATCTCTCAATAATCCATCTACTGTAGTATAATGCATGTAGATCAACGTAGCATTTTCCATTGTTATAACTGTTAATTTTGAATTCCCAATGATTGAGTTGAAGTACTACATACATTTCAAATAGCTATTTATCATAACATCTTATTTTTTCAGAGTCTAACGGAGAAAGATTTGGGACTACCAATTGTTTGTGTGGGCTCTGTATGGAAGAGTTGGAAATTCCTCGAGTCTGGCTTCAAGTATGAAATGGATACAAATCCTTTAGCTGTGAAAAAGTGTTCTCTGATTCGTTTGAAAGTGCAAGTAGCAACCGGCGCTGCTTATTTGGCAGCGAAAAACATTGAATTTGATCTTCCAAGAACCTACGAGAATAACTACACTGTACTCTACAGATACACCAAGAAACATTCTCCCTGATGTAAGCATCCTGATTCAAGATCCAAATTTCATTTTATCTGTACCGTCGTAGAATTTCTAAAATTTTTATCATCACGTAAAGTTTCGAGCTATTCTTTCATATTCTTTGATTTTCCTGTTTCAAAGAATTTTATCACCACATTTCACATTTTTATCATAATTGAATTTTATCCTAAATTTATAATTATATGATATTTACTTTATAATGTCTCCTGAAGGAGTGGTTTGAATAAGTATTGTGTCTGATTTGGTTTTCAAAGCCAATACCAGAAAGATTTTAATGAAAATCTAATAGGTTTGAATTCAAAATATATGATCTATATTATTTTCATATTTATGAACGAATAAACGAATGAAGTAGCGTCTTAATTATTGCCTTTGAAAAACTTGTCAACTTGATCATTATTTTATTTATTTCAAGAAAACGTAATTCATTTATATGAGGGAATACTAGTATTTTTTTAATAAATTAAAATAATTTTTATTAGATCATTTCATCTTCATATTTATTCTAGTTTATTGATAATCGCTAAGCTTTTATTTTGTTTGGTTTCATTTATCACCGAGCTGTTTTGAATCAATAGTATCAATTGATCGTGTTAAGTAATATTTAAGTTGAAGTTTGTTATTATTCACTACGATAATAATTTCACAATTTCATATTCTAAGGTGGTTTATTAATGTATTGTTGAGTTGTTAAGAAAATTTAAATTTATTATTGTAGAAATATTGATTAGAGTAGAGCATTTTTATTAGAATTAAGAAAACCGTCTTATATTGATACGACCCAAGCCTTAAATATTTCTGTATCAAATACAAAATCTATTTCATTTTAATCATTATTTTTATAATAATGATATTATTATAATAATTTCTATCTTTAAATTTCCAGCTTCTAAAGTTCTAAGGATCTTAGAATCTCTGATAATTCTATCTTTTTATTTCATTATGTCCTCTGAATGAGAAAGAGTGTTTTCAAAGAAGTATTATAGATTTTTATTTTCTTCACAAAACGAATATCTACCGAAAATGAATATTTTACAACTACGATGTTGTTAGATTTCAAAATCATACTTCATTCAAAACAGAATATATAAGAGAATAGGATATAGGATTCCGTTTAAAATGTTGATGTGATCTTCGATATTTCTCCAGTTTAAATACTTATCATTAATTGAGATCTTCCATCTTCCAAAACTCTGTGATTTCTAGATTAAATTTGTCGAGTCAGTATAAATTCAATTTATATCTAAATAATTGATAATAAGGCCCATAAAAATAAATTTATTTATCTTGAATATTCTATTGATATTTATATCTGTTTCCAAAACTTACCATATCGATGCTATGTATATAAACCTCTAAAGCTCTGTGATCTCTAAATTATATTTTTATATAAAATACATATTTATTCATTAATTTGTGATTTTCTTCTTCCGTGATTCCCAGGTGTGAAATGCTTTGATAGTCTGACTATCCAAGGATTTTCGTTATTGTTGAAAATGTGAAAATTACATTTGGTGTTTTTATACTGCCTTACATCACTGGCGGCTCGTACCCACGAAACAGGTGAAGTGCTGTTCAGAAAGAGATACGGCTACTTCACCTGTTTCGTGGTAACGAGCTGCCAGTGCCTTACATAATATACTTATTATTGATTTGTGGTGGAGCGGCGCTCCCATACCTTTTTCCCCAAGACATTTTTTTTAGAATAAACGATTTTTCATGTTATTTTTGTCAGTCACTTAAATGTTCAATAACTTTGTATCTAATTAGAACGTAATATTGCTAGAAGTTTACTCAGAATTACGAACTCTAATGCATAAAGTACCCCGTCCGTGGGCCTCGGCTGGATTCTTTTTAGCGGTGTCAGCGCGAGGTGCTATCTTTGCCATTGCCAAATGCCAATTTTATTCTAAATAACATTGCATCATGTTGTTATTTTTGAACCGGATGTTTTAAAACTTGAGGAAAATTTAGGCCTCTGTAGATTATACAGTGTTGTTGAAATGGTAAAAACCATGCCTGGTCCAAAATAGCTTTGTCATTTTTATTCATTCTTTAAAATTGCATTATCAGTTTTATAAAAAACAGATACATAACATTGCCCAGTTTTGCTAAAAACGCCCTAATTCAAGGGTGATTTTAAATAATTTCCTGGGTAGGGCCCCTGGATCCCCCCCCTACACCTGGGATGTATTCCATACCCCCCAGACCCCCCTTGAGCCAATTCACCCACCGCTCCCATACCTCTTTTTTACAAATCAAGCACTGCTTATTACTACAGAGACTGTATTATAGACAGTCTCTGTACTAGTCATTAAACGCCACTGATATTGTGGCCTGCCAATACTCGAGATGTGAATTGTGACGAATTGAGATGTGATTAATATCGGGGCACCGAGCTCCGCTTTGAATGGTTGCATGGTGGTTAGGTAGTAGATGATTGTGAATATATGTTTTGAGCATTGTATATCTATCACTATACTATATATAGTTTCCCTCTTTTGGGAGATTGGCATGTCGTTGTTAGTAAAGATAGTCATTCGTTTCCCGTCTCTGGAGGAATAGTAATTGTTGCATTACACTCTAACTGATCAACTGGATGTCATTTAGAGGTGTTCCGCGCCATCACTTGGTTACGGAAGCTAGCTTATGGTTGAGAGGATCCATGTGCTAACCACACGTTACCTCTATCCTGGTTGATGATTATTCACCTCTGCTGTACAGTGGAGTCAATAAGAAACTGGCAACCAGCTGGTAGACCTAAGTCCTTAATGGGCTGTTGAGCCATTGATATACATACTATATTTGTACGTTCTATTAATATTCCTTCTATTCTCTATGTAATTATCCAGCTACATAGTCCGGCATAAGAAAATACAGATCTGTTTGAGGCATAAGAAAATATTTGTATCATAAACTTCATTCACAATATTAGGCCCAATAGTATTATGCAAATTAATATAAAAATCATTTTAGGATTCCATATAGATTAATTAATTCAGAAATTTAGAACTCATGTGCAAATTATTCTTACCGCTTGGTGATCTAAATTTATATTTAAGCTGTGTAATTCAACGGTTTTCCATTCACAGTGAAATAAAGCACTACTCAAATTCTTTTCACATTGTTATTGTATGAATTTGAAAATCTCAATATCTTTCTGCTCGATAGAGTTTTTGGAATGTCTCAAGAGTTCATCAACGAATTCCATTGATCTTCATTAGGTCCTACTTCATGAGAGAAAAAAGTATTAATAATCAACTTCTTGCCCCTCCTAAAACTAATAAAAAACTGCATTGCTTAAAACATGAGACTTGAAAAATTGAATTGGAAAATTATATTATTTTTCACCTTAAGTTTTGATGGATTTCCCCTGATCAATTCTCATAAAATTTACTTCAATTCCATAAAATAATGAAACAAACTAATAGTCTACTATTCATACTTTGTTACTCTTATTAGCCTATACAGATCAGTGAATATGTTCAAATTTATGGAGTAGCATGTTTTCTTTCTTTTTATTTTCTTTGAAGCATTTGAAGGATTCTTTATTATTTCAATTCAATTTCAATTAATCAAAACACACTTAAAAATTATTGGACTGTTAAATTTATTGCTACGCTATTGGACGTCGCTTTTGTGAAATGATATTGAGACTCAAATTGAATCTAGTTTGAGATATCTTTCTACTATCGGATCATTCAACTGAAAGAATTCTACTACAAGTCTTGATCTCAATATTTTTCAATCTTTCAATGTAGATAAATCAAATCAAATTTATTTGCCATATTGAGTACAATACAAAAATTATAATTGAGAACGCAATAAACTGAAGAAAGGAAATCAATCCTATTTACATCGAAAAAAACTATATTTATTTTGGCGCTGCCTGGAGCGACCTGAAAACTCTGACCCCAGACCTGAGCCAGCCAGGTTACACGAATATTATTTATTGGCGCTGCCTGCAAAACCGAAGTTTGTGTGCGGGCAGCGAGCATCAATCAGAATTGAAATGAATACAAAATTTTAATAAAATACTACTGAAAAGAATAATACAGAATAAAACAGAATGCATAAAATTAAGCATTATACGTGACTGTTGAGTGATGCAGTATATCATGGTTATGAGAAATACAGAAATTTAAAATTCTTGAGACTTAGTAAAAAGAAAAATAAAACGTTGTAATGATAATTTACCTGATGAAATGTTATTATAGTTGAAACCTGAAAAGATGACATTATTTAATAGGAAATTGATTAAGTGTGAATGAGTTGGGCTATATTCATTGATCTGATCCACTCTATAATTTTTTTTAATATTGGTTTTTGTTATTCTATTTGTCATCAAGTTTTCCGGTAACATGTTGATAATTCTATTGCTGATGAAAGGAAACTGTCTTCGGCATAGGCCTACAGTCATGTCTGTTCTATTGGTTTGAAAATTTGCTTGAAAACGGAAATTGTAAGTTCTATATTGCGGTGTAAATAGGTTTTGTTTTTTATCACGTATAATATCAAATTCTTAACAAAAAGTTGCCTGACTGTTAGCACTGGGAATTCAGTGAAAAGTAGATGTGTAGGATAACGTCTGGGTCGGCCAAGTGCTGCTTTTATTAAGTGTTTTTGAATTATAAAGATTTTATTGGAATGTGTTATACAGATAAATATTGGTATAAAAGCCTACTCTTGTCTTGTTATCATAAATCAATAATTCTTCAATTATTATGGTTTTAATTCCAAACTTATTAATAGTACATGAGTAATTACGGTTTCAATTTCGGGTTTCAAACGCAAAAAACAACTATTTTCCTATAAAATCAGTGACTTATTGATCACGGGTGATCAGTAAAGCATAGAGTGATTAGAATTATAAAATTCACAACATCTCTAGAATTCCTTTCTTTTAGTTTGCCAAGTGTACCTGTTGAACCTGGAGCCCTTCAGAACGTTTACCGATAAGATCAATTTTGTGGCTACGTGTCACCCCGAGCAACAGGCTATTTTAAGATAAGCGAGCGGAGGCAACTCGAAGTGCGAGCGGGGTTCAACAGAGCTGCATTCCTCATCCACTTTTGTTGTTCAAGGGCGACAAGTGGTCGTTCAAATGAACCAACAAAAAACGCAACCTAGACCTTCCTTCGTGATACTATTTCCTAATGACTTCGGTACACTGTATAGGCCTACTTCAGCAGCAGTATACTGTATAAGTGAAGTCGAGTAGAAAAAGTCGCTCGCGCAACTCCTTCTTGTTGTTATTTGGTCAGCGGGCGAAGAAAAGAAAAACTAAGTAATCGGGGATAAGATGGTTGAAGTTGTTGTAGAGGTGTGGTGCGGAGGGTCGTCGACCCGCACCGGAACTGTTATTAGGAGTGTTTACATGCGGTGAGGAGCTGCTGAGGCTGGCCGGCTGGCCGGGTCATCGACTCGCTCTTGAAGCGTGGTATTCGTGACGTCACCAGGTGTACCGCTACGCAGCGCAGGGCAGGTCACCTGCTATGCTACTGGCGCCGCCCTCTCACTCCTCTCCTTTCCTATCTCGCTTTCTGCCTCTCAACGTCTCAGCTCTCGAGCAGTTAGTCCCCGCAGTTTGCGCCATCACCACGCACAATCAACAGCATCTTCACTCGAGTTGAGTTTCACAGTAGTAGTTCACACTAGTCAAAATGCGACACTTGTCATTACTCTTCTTCTTGTTAGTAGCTGTCTTCTGGAATTCGCGTGTTTCTGCTGAGGTGGAGGATGACGAGTCGAATCCGTTCCTGGATGCGGCCAAAGCGCTGCTGCAGGACTCGTTGCAAGGGGGTGGAGATAAGAGTGGAGGGTTGGCGGGGTTAGGTGGTATGTTACAAGGGTTTCTAGCGCAAGCGGAGGGTGGAGGCCGTCCGTCGGCGGGCGGTGGGGCGGGCGATTTGTTAGCTGGCCTGGGGGCGGTGTTGGGGGGTAGAGGTGGACAAGGGGGTGTGGATCCGCAGATGGTGTCGAAGGTTGTGGAGATGTTTTCGAGCTGGTCGGGGGGTGAGAGTAATAAGGCGGGTAGTGAAGGAGGCCCATTGGAGGGTTTGCTAAACTTGCTACCCCTATTAGCCAACACCGGCCATCTACATTCGGACGATCCTGCGGTCGAAGATGAAGAAGAACACGAGCGACACCAGAAGACCGCCTCCTTGTTGCCTCCGTTCATCACAGGGTTGTGGGAGCACTTCGCCTCGTCTGAGCTGGGGCGCACCCTTTGGTCGAACAGCGGCCTGGCGGCCACTCTGCGCCTCTTCCAGGACGAGGCCGGAAACTTCCAGCTGGAGCGCATCTTTATGTCGCTGGAGAACAATCAGTTTCGCCGGCGCTGGGTACGCGCCCTTTCCGCCTTCGTTGCCGATTGGGTCAAACATGTCGCCGATCCGGCTACACAGAAAAGGTCAGTCACCAACTATCATTCATTTCCTTTCTAATTACTATACAATCAGCTAATTTGATATATGAATTCATGAAGAGCAATCAATGCATAAAAATTATTCTGTCATCATAAACAGAATTACACCTACATTGCAGACAATTATTGATTATTCACTCACCCTCGTATAAGAGTATGAATGAACGAGGTATCCAGTCGCCAGCTATATACTCGTAGTTACGAGTACAGACTGCTATACTGTATTCAGTTTAGAGTTCATCAGTATAGTATAATCTTTATACAGTCTCTATAGTTACAAGTATAAGTCATTCAGTTAGTACCGGTACGCATTTGTAATAATTTTTTACTGAATAAAGAAACAAGAAATAGAGCTATTTAAAATGAAATAGGAGTGCTTCTCAATGAATGAACGAATTATTTAATCACGTATTTATACGGAAACTCATAATTATTCTGTTGGATACCGTATAGCTATAGCATCACTCTATGTATAAGCTCGGAATATGCCTACAGTATTGCACTACGTGCACGCACATAGGCATGAATATGCCTACGTGCATGCATGTACAGAGTGCACGCCGATTCCGATTCCGATTCTGAATCTGAATCAGATCATGTGGGAGGGTAGTATAACTAATCAGAGTACCGATACTACCACCACCTTCAACTTTCACCTCATAAAAAAACTGATTCAGAATCGGAATCGGCGTGCATTCTTGAAGTACCGGTGCCGTTATTTACGAACCCCGATCTAACTATAGGCTAGGCCTACTCCAATTCAACTTAAGCCTACCTACTATAATTGTTAATTCCAAATTCACTTGAGAAGTAAGTGAATTTCCTCTACGGTTCATGAAATATATGTATGTGTAATATAAAACCCCCGGTTTGAATAATATGGGCTACCTCAAAACTATGTTTTTTTCTCTCGGACTCTTGAGCTTTGTGAAACCGGCACTCACCAGACCTTACTTAAAAATTCCAGGGCATTCATGCAATCTAAAATTAAGATTTACTCAGAAAATAATCAATCGATAATAATTGATGAAAATGATAGTATTATTGCAGTTGGTATGAACAGAATTTCTCTGTGATTTTCATCTTCGTTACGTGTAAGTTACGTGTGAATCAATATACCTACCATTTACTCATTTGAAATCCAAGTTCCTATATTTCAAGACATGGATTACTCAATCTACTTTAGTTGAATTCTGTCGGGGAATACCAACTCTAGATCATCCAGGATTTGGCTTAGTTACCTTGTTTTCCAGTATACCCATATTTGTGTCGGTATAGGTTGCCTACCGGTACCGGAAAATTATGCAATGGAACGGTGAATCATTATAACTTATAGTGGTAACGGGAATTCATTGGAAAGAGTTAGACACAGGATTTGATAACTTCACACTCATGACGACATGAGTAACATTGTATTACACCCTTCAAATAGGCCTAGGTGAATTCATATTATGGTACACACATTTTTTATGAGTGTGAAGTCCACATTATTATTATTACAAATACTAAAAACAACCCACATTATTATATAACAAACATTGGGTGGCATCCATAATTCCATTCATACATTCGCATTTTTCAAATACATTTATCCAACATTCAGAAAATAGAAGTATATTTCGTTGCATGGTTTTTCAATGAGTGTAACTTATTAATTATCTTAATAAGTTAAAATTATTTGGTACCCTATAACATGTTAATATTCATTTCCGAGTAGAACATGGATATGGTAGGCCTGCTACAACCTATATTTTCCACCTATATTAATGAACCTTTATAGAGCTGAGTTATTAGAAGTTAGATCAGAACCTCAAAAAAATTTATCAAACCGGTATTCAAAAAAATTATTCCATTAGTTGGAAAATATGAGTTATATAGGCCTAGTGGCAATATTCAAGCCTTGTGTTTTGCAAAAATCTTTTTTTCAACAGTCATTAAAAAAATAATATACTCCTTTTGAAATATAGTAACTGCATGTTAATATTCATTTCCGAGTCGAGCATGGACATGGTAGGCCTGCTATTTCCAATGCAATTGGGAAATTTGATTTAATAATAATAAAGGTACTAAAGGATATGTTTTAGGATGAACGTACCGTATCAAACTTCTCATGTTGATTCCTCTAACACCAAATAGGCTAATATAAAAAGTTCTATTGAGAATGTGCAGTTTGGCAGATTCCTCCTAAACCACTCTCAAGGCCTATTATAATGATATGATGTCCAACTAATTGTAGTCCAAATAGAATGTCCAAAAATATGATTCCATGATAAATATAATATAGTTAAATTATTTGTATAATGACATGTCTCCCAATAAACATGCATTAGATCTAGTAACTTAAAAAATAAGTTAAAGGCTTTTAATGGTGCGGAGACCCTTGTGGATAGGTTCTACCTTGTTAATGTGTAAATTTTTCTTTTATCTATTTCTATTTATTAATTTATTTTTCAATATTGCGACTTGAAAGCAAGTACTTTTAATAGAGGTGATGATGAATGAGTGGATGATGATGTTTGCAGGTGAATGAAAGATGATGAAAGTTTACATCAGCCTACAATTTTCACATTGAAAAACAATTTTCACATTGAAAAACACTTCTCACTTTGAGAAATCTTGATTTTTTCAATAAAAGTTTTTTTTTATAAAGATAAAAAATCAAAAACACCAAATAAAAAAGTTCAAAAGCTTTGAAAATTTTGAATTAACTAGAAAAATTGAATCTATATATAACTTAATAGTAGAGTACAATGCTCAAACGCTATATTCTCTAGTAGCAGATAAAAGTCCGGTGAGTGCTGAGCATTCAGTAGACCTTGACCTCCAATTCGTCTTCGGTCTCCAGCTGAGAGCTGACTCACTCCAAATTGCTTGTACCGTATTTCCTCTCTTCACTCTCCTACCCTCCATTCGTTTCATTTGACAGTTCTTCTCCTCTAACTGCATTCCTTATTATTTACTCTATCATTTTCAAATAAGCTATCGTCTTATTTATATATTTCAAATACCTAGCTACAATTTTTGAAATAAACTTCTTAAAAAGTTGATACCTATATAACATGGTAGGTATAGTCTGTCCAAGTAAAGAAGACACATTCTGGCAAGATGGGAAAATAACTCCAGCTTAGTCAGTATCGGTTCAAAAATTATAAATTTGGTCTTAATTTGTAGATCATAGTTTTTCTACAATTTGATACCAAATTGAACCGATATTGAACGACGAGCCGCTGGATCATTATTTTGCCACAATAATGTCTTCTTTGTTTAGACAGACCATATCTACTACGACAATTAATAACTTTATCAATCATTCTATTGAATTCTGTCAAGATCGCTCGTTGTCAAATATTTACAAAAAATTGTTATAGATTGAAAAATTGAATTAAAAGATCCCACTCTTGAATAGCATAGCATTTATTGGATACCAACCTTAAATCGAAGTGTTCTACATTCACAGTATCAATAAGTGGCAAGCATTACCTATTAACGTTTATCAGTCAGATAACGGTTTTATAGAGTGGAATCAGACCTATAAATTACCGTAGGTAATACGGGCGAATGGTTTCTCTATCAATAGCCATAGCAGGCTATACCTACTTTTGTAGATAATAGAACTATATATAGGCTATCTCAATGAAAACAAACATTATGTCTACTGGGTCAAGTCAAATAATGAAATTCTCTAGTTAATGGAAATGAACTGACTTCTTTTATTTTAAATTAAATATATATATTTATAGGCTAAGTCTGTCCAAGCAAAGAAGACATCCTGGTAAGATAAGAAAATCGGTCAATATTGTTTCAATGGTCAATTTTTTATACAATAATTTTGGTTTACATAAGAATTTCATGTCCCTCATCAATCCACAATACGGTATAAATCCATCCATGATACGGTAGGCCTATGTGTCGATATTGGCATATATAAGTTATTACTGGCTTATACAGGTTTATTGGTTCGTCACTGGTTCATACAGTTTAGTTCTTATCGAGATTAAATTTTCACACCTATTTGATAGCAATCATATTTTATTACTGCATATGATGCAATATTACTTTTCATTGCTTTTATTGATGAGGTTCAGCATCAAAACCTAAGATGTAGTCTGTCCAAGCAAAGAAGACCCTCTGGTAAAATAAGAAAATTACTTCAGCTCGGTCGATATTGTTCAAAAATTATTGATCTGGGCTCAATATTGTAGGAAACATTCTGATCTACAATTTAAAACCAAATCAATAATTTTCAAACGAATAGCCTATTGAGTGAGCTGGAGTCATTTTCTCATCTTGCCAGAGGGTCTTCATCTTTGCTTGGGCAGACTATACCACTAGATGTTTTTTTTTATTTGAGATTTTACAATCAAACAACCACAATCATATTTAATGTTTCCAAGCATAGTCATATATAAGCTTTTATTTAAATTGGTACCTACCATACAATAGTTATTGTATCACTAGTAGTTCTGTGAACGGTAGACCTCACGAAGTAACCCATGTTCCCTGCATCATAAAAGCACTGTCTGTATTCACGGTACATTCAGATTGTGCGTCGATTCCGAAATTCGGCGCGAGGAAGTCAGCAATGCAGTGGCCACAGTCACGCTCTATGTCGGCATCAAGGGTGCTCGGATAACCGGGCATCAGTTTCTGTAATTATTTTAATAATGTTTTCCGTCATGCGAAACGGTCCGGCGATCGGCTGCAGTCGAACAGCTGTAGCCAATCACAGCTCATGTTGTTAGCCTGCGGTCGACCGTCGGACCGTTTCGCATAAAGAAAAACTATTACCCTAAAGCCTATATGAAATATCTCAGCTGTCTTCAATGAAAGTATATCATCTGAAGTAGAAAATTTTGAATTTTTTTTTATTATGAATGTCATAATATCACATGTTTTAGTAATATCAACATAAATATACTATCAAATCATTCATGGAGTATACCTATATCAGAGAATAGTTTAATCCTTTTTTTCCTTTTTTCGTCCTTATTATGACAATTGTCGAAAAACCTTACATATTCATCGACGCGCGATTTCAAGAGGAACATCCCTGTCAAATTTCATTAGAATGTATTGCCGCGTTCAGTCGTAAATGCGGAACATAAAAACATACATTCATATTATACAAACATTCAAACAAACAAACCGCCGGCCTCGGTGGCGCAGTGGGCTAGGGCGTCACAAACCTTCAGTCCGCTAGCCCTGCCGCAGGTCTGGGTTCGAATCCCAGTGGCATGGCTGTTTTTCACCTCATCAATCACCTTAGCACTCAAGATCCATTACCCACGCACAAGCTAAAATGCTTATGTGGGCATCATCCGCAATAAAAAAAAATGCAAAATCGTCGACTTGAATCTTAGACCTCACTTACTTTCGGTCAATAATAATAATATTGTGTAGATTCCTCCACAATTTCAAGTCAAAAATTCATCATGCCATTGAACCATTGGTGCCAAGGATGAATAGGCTAATATATTATGAATTCAAATGTGCGCATTTTTTTCTCTTTGGGTACTGTGCATAATTTACAATGGAAGAATACGGTAACTCAGACAACCTCCGCAATGTCAGTTACATTCTTCATCAGACCCCGAAACCCACCTAGATCATATTTTAAATCCCACACCATCAAACTCCGCCCTAATTGTTCTATAGTCTCTCTTCTCATGTTTCTAGTTGCATTTCCTGCATTAAGAATACATTCCTTCCATTATAAATGATCTGCCAGCCCATTTTCAATTTATAATTTGAATTAAGTTATGCTTTGAGTTTCTAATCACCTCTACAAATAAATTTAGCATTTTTCTATATTGTTCAAATCTATCATTCAAAAATCCCAAAGTTTTTGAACATTTTTATTCAGTGTTTCTGATCAGATCTTCATTGTTAACAGTGAACTTATATCAAAATTCAGGATTTTTTAAAGTAAAAAGTGTTTTTCAAAGTTGAAATTGTAAGGTAAACATTCATCATTTATCATCATTCATTCACTATGTAGCCTAAACATCATCATCCACTTATCACCTTTGCTTGAAATATTTTATATAAGTTGCAATTGTAACAATAAATAATAATAATTTCATTCAATATAAAGGAGTAGTGTTGAAAAAACCCTTCCGATAATAACGGAGATTGGAGATTCACTACATGATGCAACCTTAATTTGGACTTATCTTGGACTATTATAATAGTCCAATTAATATATAAATTGGTTTAGGAACAGTTTTGTGCATTATGCCTGTTGTACAAACCTTTGTATATTGTATTTTTTGATTGATTGATTGAATAATAATCATAAAATAAACATTTATTTTATCAGTGATTATTGTACCGTTATTGTCTAAATTGATATTGAATTTTCATTTTCTCTCCACTTTTAATATTATTTGCAGAAAAATTGTCGCTTTTTTCAAATCAGACCTATGTAGACCCCTCATCTGTAGGCAACTATATATTGTATTTCGTTTACTATTTATTTTATATCAGTTAATATAAGTTATCATTTCGGTTGAAATTATTATATTATAGTCCTTAGGCCTACGTATGAGTAATGAAAATGCTTATTTTGAAATAACTTATTAGAAACTAGAACTTTAATTTTTGTGCTTCGCTCGTTTGCAAAGCATAATTTTATCTCTCATTGTTTTATTGTTATTGCAATTGAACAATTGATTGGCTTCACTTGAGCTTGCGATAAAAGAACTCTCAACCAGTGGAGAAGATAACACATAGCTAAAAAGGTTGATGAGCTACATAAAATTCAAATTATCGTTTCTATCAAGGCCACTAAGACATGCAGAATATCATAATTTTAATTAAGAAACTTGAAGATTCTTGGTGTCGAATTGTGTGAATCCAAATTAATATTTGGGCCGAGGTTCTGCAAAAGAAAATTCATCACAAAGTCGTTCAGCCTAAATGATGATATAGGCTACAATACTTGAAAGAAACACTTGTTGATTGTTCTTTTTGTTAAATACTTCTTGTTTTTGAACTGTTCTATGTCAAAGTTTTCAAATAATGTAACTTATATCTCAGTAGGTACCCTTTTAAAAATAAATAATTTAAAAGGATACTGAGATAATTATACATTGTTTGAAAATTTTGATTAGTAGGCCTACAGTAGCCTTAAGAAAAAGGAAATACTTTTCTATATGTTTGAGACTTGAGTGGAAAGTAATAAATTAAAACGTAAATGAGTGCTCTATTAAATGTATAAAGGGGAGAAATAATTCATGCGAAAACTGCAATTATTATAAACAAGACTGTTTTATATTGTTTAGAGGCAGACAATAAAACTGACAATAAGTAATTTTTCAGTAAGGCTGGTTGCTCGCGTGATTCTGAGTGACTTGCCGGTCTTGCGGTTTGCTAATTTGTCTGGAGAAATATGCTCTTTGTCTGTTGTATGCTCATTACGGTGGTCTGTCTAGCATCTAAAATTCTAAATGACTGGAATTTAGCGGCCCAGCCATACAATTTCAATTCACTGCTATTTTTTCAACCAAAACAGGACGTTGACCTGTGAATTAATAATAAATCCTTCTTGAATTGGAATTGAAATCATTATTTTTTTCAATTACTATTGAGAACCGAAAACTGAAACTAAAATATGATTTTATTCATAGATGTACCAGCAGAGTAATATCATGCTCATTTCATGCAAAATAGTTATTTTCAGTACTCTGGTGATCTAAGATTCTCTGTTTATTACATGGTAAATCTGAATCTCCATTTATTAGAATAATGGTGTTTTCATATTATTTTTTGTAGGTACTGTATATCTTAATAAGGCTCTTTCATAGAGTGAGCACAAGCTTGGATTCTGATTTTGGTTTTATCACAGTAAAAAGAAAAGATAACATTTTGTTATTCAAGGTAGAAAAAGGACACAGTGTGACTTTATTAGGTTAATGCGTAAGTTATCCTTAATACTGTTTGTAATAAATCTGATAATTGATTATGTACATTGTGATTATATAGTAATATTTATAACTGACCAAATATTATTACTTGGCAATTCTGAATAACTGTATCCCACATAATTCTATTGTGTAAAATGCGCGACAAGAACATAAGAATACACTTGAGGCAATCTTACAAACTGGTTTTTGCTGGAACAAGAAGTTTGTTCACTCTTCTATAAATAAAATAATTTGAATAAACACGTACGGTAACAAGCTTATACCGTAGCCGCATGACCTGCCACATCATCAGCTGTTGGGTGAACCACCGTTCTGTTCCTTGATCTTGAATAGAGCTTTCCGAATCCTTAATTTTTTATTTCTTTTTTTTTATATTTGCATTCTTCTTCTCCTTCTTTTTCTCTCTGCCCCGGTGTGCCTCACAGCGTCGGGGTAGCCTCGGACAACCGCCTCCAGGTGTCGCGATCCGCAGCCAGCCTCCTCATCTGCCCCACAGTCTTCCCTCTTTCCTCTTCCAATCTTCTAATGTGTTCATCATACGAGTACCGGGGACGTCCTCTCTTCCATCTGCCTCCTACAATCACATTCGCATACTGTTTCACTTTCCTCTCGTCGTCCATCCTCTGTACGTGACCCCACCATCCTAATTGCTTTCTGTCAATAACTTCCTTTACATTTTTCATTCCTATTTCCTCTCTGATCCGGTCACTCCTTATTCTGTCTCTCAATGTCCTACCAGCCGTTCTTCTATGGCACTTCATTGCCACTGCCCTTACTCTACTCAAATACTGTGTCTTCATGGGCCAACTTTCCACCGCATACAGAGCTATAGGCTCTATTATACTTTTGTAGACCCTATTCTTCACCACAGTACTTACTTCTTTTTTCCCAAAAATGCAGTCTTTGGTACCATAGTAAGCCCTGCTAGCCTTAGAGATTCTGTTTCTCAGTTCTTCATCCAGTTTCCCATCTTCATTTATAATGGTGCCCAGGTACTCATACGATTTTACTTGTTCCATCTGATGGCCTTCCACTTCTATTGTCACTCTCTCACCTTCAGTCCCATTCACCACCATCACCTTACTCTTATTGATATTCAGTTCCATGCATTTGCATTCTTGAAAACTGATTTACAAGCGTATTCGAATAAATATAGAAGGATGGACATAGAATAAGCTCCGTTCTAATCTTCATTTATTTATTCATACATCGATACAACTACTTGAATGGGGGGGGGGGGGGTAAATAGGCATAGCCTGTGCTATTCCTCTGTCAAAAATCTTATCATGAAGTCAATATTCTCCAAAATGAGGTTATGACATAATAGCACTGAGTAACCACATAATTTCCAATCCAAGAATAACACTGAATTATTTGACTCTTATTTCTATGGATTTTGTGTAGATTTCACTTTTCCAATAATAGAATCTTCATGTCTTTCTTATATAGCATATAAACTTTATTTATACTTGATTCATCAATGGTATTAACTAATTTCTCCTAAAAAACACTATTCTGGCTCTTGTTTTTAATTTTATATAATTTCGCTTTTCTATTAAAAAGTGTTCATCCGTCCTGTCTATCTTATATATATATAAACTTTATTTATACTTGATTAATCAAATAAGTATATTAACAATTTTTTCCCTAAAAACACACTTAATAGGTTGGCTTACTTATATACATTTTCAAGATCAAATGACAATATTGAATATCACATATTGAGTCACATAATTCTGCCATAGCTTAAAAATGAATAAATTATTCAAGGTTCTTTGTTGTTCAGAAAATGTAAAATCTTATGATATAATCATCCCGTATATAATCATTATTCATTATTTTATGTTTTCTTTCATTTATTTTCTCCTTTTTTCGCAATCACATCCTCGAAATACAAAGTTGGAAGATTGACTAATCCGGATTGAAACCGTTGTCTCGATTTTTTAATAAATCAGTGGTTTGACAACATCCTTTTCCTTTAAAATGGATAACCACCACCACATCACCTTCAAACTACCTACTCGAAACGATTGCAGATGAAACATGTCGGCTACTGTAACATGAAAATGATAAAATAAACTGTACAGTAAGCCAATTATAATCTAATGTGTTACTTTGATTGCAGATATCTGACAACAGCCCAATTTGTTGGAAATGGATTCCTGAAGGCACAGGGCTACTCTAAGGCAGTTCTGTTCGACCCAGCCAGACCATCGGAATCTCTCAGTCTGATGGCCAATGCAATTTTGAAGAGGAATTTCGGCTTGAAAGTGAACTCAGCAACCTATATCAAACCAGCAGTGGCTTATGTTCAGGTGGGTTGAATTTTCTATCCTCAATCTCCAGAATAGCATTAATGCACCTCACATATCTCTGAATCAATTCATTGTAATGCATTTATGAATTTGAGAAGAAAAATAATAAAGCAAAAATGTGATGAAGATTAGTTTTTGAGAATGAAATAAAATATCATGTTTACTGCGGAAGAGAATTCACTGTGCCTGTACAAATTTATTTCAAGCAATCTTGACATCTAGAAATTTTTTTCAAAACTCTTGAGGGTATTTTGAATCTTGTATTATAATATTTGAGAAATATGAATTATTTCCATAAAGTTCAGCATCCATATAGTTATATGAGTTGTAATATATTGGTATAATATAGGCAAAACATAATATGGCCTAATAGAATATAAATAATACTTCAGAATACGGTAACATAGGCTATTTTTATTTTAACAAGGTCTTCAATTTCACGTTTTATAAAGGAAACAAAATCATTTATACCAGTATTGTATATGAATTCTATATAAAGCCTATTGCTTGATACTGATTAATATAATAAATTGAAACTCAACAAAACAAACTTATGTATTAAAAAGCAGTAGGCCTATTCAGTATTTTCCCCCAATTAAAATAATTAACTTACGTCTATTTCTAATAAATATGGTTTATTATCTTATAAATACCTTCAAACTTAGACGATCTGGTTTTGTGTAGCCTACTTACACATTAAGTAGACTCCCGTTATGAAACGTATGAGGAGAGAGAGGGGTTCTACCCAAAAAGAGAGAGATGATCTCTCATCATCATCATCACCATCATCATCATCATCCCTCTCATTAGCGACGCACAAACCTAAGAGTCCATGTGAGCGTCACCCTCTGAAAAAAGTCAATTGAAATATTTTTCAATTTCACAGGAGCTCTTCCACCTGGGACAAACGAGAGGAATCAGTTTATCTAGACTGACTTCACAAGACATCGAGAGCAAACTGTCCGAAACCGTCAACAACGAAATAATCGAGCCCGTGCTACGAGTATGGAGAGCATACAGATTTGCAATGAAAGTGCCACAGTGCGATCGTTACCTCATCTGCACAATCAACCAACACGATCCTGGTTACGAGGGTGCTGCCGGTCTCAAGCCTGGTGTAACAAAACTAGCCAGGTAAGAAAAAATTATTCTTTTCAAAACAATGGAGATTTAATATTCAGTAAACATCAATTCATTTCAAGAGAGTGGGGATTTCATATAGAGTATTCAGAAAACATTCATTCATTTTAAAAGAATGTAGACTTAATATTTAGAAAACATCTATTCATTTTAAAAGAATGGATATTTTATATTCAGTAGAACAGTCATTCATTTCAAAAGAATAGAGATTCAAGTTATCAAAGATCTTAGATTTTCCCCCAAAGTTATAACGATTTTTCAAACTATCAGACAAACCATTTGAGACTATCCACAATTCGGAAAGAGGCTTTGAAAGGACCAAGAAAAGCTCCTTCTTTCCTATAAAAATGCAAAAAAACAATAATATAAATATTATCATTATTCAGTGAATTATTCTCTCTTTATCAGTAGTGGATGATGGATATATCACTGAACGACATTGTTTTGTACCGGTATTCAGTAAAATGATTTATTCGTCAGTAATATGAATTTACTGAGCATATTCAATGAATAAATCACTGAACGAATTAAAACAAACTTAATTAACATGCAACTAATAAATTAATGAGACTGCATTATATTTTTTCAAGATTTTCTAAAAGTTTCAAATTTTCTTATCAATTATTATTGTTACAACTTATTTTTTCTCTTGAGTGAGAAATCAGACTTCCTAGTAACTTTTATATAGAGTTTCCTCTCAAATTACCGAACAATAATAATTTTTTTGCTTGAATAAAAATTATAAATAATGAACAATCAATTACACCATTCATGAATTCTACATCAATATTGAAACAGTTTTTTATCTTTCAACAGTTTTAACTAGTAAAATCCACCTGATCCAGTCAAATTTTGAAATTTTAATTTTGATTCAATATTATTGTCATTCATAAATAATTTAAATGGATCAAATAGGCTAATTGATTTATATTTCGTTAAATCATCTTACATCATAAAATAATTAAATTACGTTCTGATTTTTATAAAAAATTCAATGAACTTAATTAAAATTTTCAATAATTTTTTTCATTTTCAGTTTAACAGCATCGTGGTTCCTATCAGGTTACACAGGAACGCCGTTTTGGAAACTATACAATGCAGCAGTGGAGGAGCACAAGTGTCAGGTAAATTTAGTATAATTTATCTTATGGCACCTTCACACGTACTTTGCCTTTTGCATGATGCCATTCAACAGGTTGCATCTGCGTAGATTCTAAAATTTTAGGAGTGACACCACTGATTGGGAAAGGAATAGCACAGGCTATGCCTATTTTATCCTCCCAATTCAAGTAGTTGTATCGATGTAGGCTATGTATGTATGTATGAATAAAGAAAAGATTCATTCTTTTGAATGATACTACAACTACAAGTGACAATAAAGTTAGATAATATGGCACCGTACAGTGCATATATTTTTTCTATTATATTTTCATTTAATAATCAAATAAATTTAATTCAACATTAAATAATATATTATAAACACAAATAGAGGTGTTAAGTGAGAAATATAATACAAGGCTAATATAAAAAAGTTAAAAGTGATTGGACTCCTTCATGCTTAGAAGACATAAGACCATGCGCATAGAGGAATCATTTTTGTCTAAAACGCACCCAAACCTCACAAATCAGGATTTAAGGAAGACAAAACAGCAATCTTTTCATACCTGCTCTTTTTGTCTGTTCTGTCTTCCTTAAATCCTGATTTGTGAGGTTTGGGTGCGTTTTAGACAAAAATGTTACTTCGACATTTTTTCTTCAGAATTGAATTTCCTACAATATAAAATAATCGAAAATCCTGATCAACAATTAGATATCCTATTTCTTTCCCTTTAAAGTTGTAAAATGTAATACTTCTTTTCTTCTAGGGCTACTGTATTTTTTTGAAACTTTAAAAATGATTAAAATCAGAGTACCCTTACAAAAAAAAATATTTGTGTGAAACATGTTGTGTGTGAAATAAAAATATATAGGTACTCTGATTTTAATCATTTTTAAAGTTGTAAAATGTAGTTTTTCAGCTTATTTTTTAAATTATCTCAATATAACCATCAAAGTTACGAACTTCTAACTGGTTTTATTCGATTTCTCAGCTGATTTTACATAATAATTGACCACTATAGTACCCTCTCAAGGCCGCTACAAAATTATAAAATTGAAAGATTATATGAAAATGAGAAAACAAAATGGCGACTGTGTGAGTAATTGAGGAATTTCAGACATTTTGAAAATGATATTTAGGTATTTTTCCTACCAAGGTATTTTTTTCATACCCTGAAATGCTCGACACTACTTCTAAAACACCCTGTATAATACCAGATATGCCAGAATAAAAAATAAATAATGGTCGACACCACACAAAACTTTCACTGGAAATGGATTTTTAAATATTATTTATATCGTAATATAGCCTTATATTCTTTCTGAATTGAAATAATTTTCCAGAGTCTAAATTACTGTGAACTTTGTATCAAAGGGTTGCGTGAATTACGTATAATTATATGTGGGTTGCGTGGGTTATATGTGGAGCTCTCTATATCCCAGAAACTTTCATCAAGTTTCTCATATATATAGGCATAACTGGCTGTCAGTGAGGTGAACACCATCAGGTCTCTACCAAATGAAGCCATACGATGATGATTGAGTCATTTATCTTCAGAGAATGGCAATGTCAATATTGATAAATGATGAGTGACTTGCAATTACTATATAGCTGTTGACAAGTGATATTTTACATCGGTCATAGGTTTTAAAACTGTTTCTTGATTCTTGACAATAATATTTACTAATACAGTAAAACAATTAATTGATTCGACAATCTTTGAGAAACATTAACATATCGCCATTCATTGGCAATGTAGAGCCTGAATATTGAGTCTAATATTGTAATATAGCAAAAGTTAGTAGAGTACCGGTAGAGGGCTTAAGGGCTACCGTAGGCCTACTTCCTTTACTAAAATCATATTCAGATAAGGGGTAAGTGAAATGTGACTCATATCATATCAAGAGGATACTAGTCACTTTGTTATTAAGGCAACTAATGTGTAATTAATCTATGATAAATCACACTACCCTTGAAAATAATTTTTTTAGAAAGTAGTTTTGGGGGAAAACTTATTTTAAGGAATAAGTTACACTATGATTTATTATCAAAAGAGTATACTGTATCAGCCTTGATCACTTAAAGATTAACTTAGTAGCTTAAAAAATTCTTATAATTTTGAAAATGTAAAATATATATTCAAATAGACATTGTTATATTGATGGAAAGGGATTAGGCAAAAGCTGGTTCCATTTCCCTTTTGTGTCCTCCAACATGGTTAATATAGGTATTGTATTCTTAAAAATAGGTCGGTGGTTATTAATTACGGTAACTGAATGTGTGAAATATTCTGTTTCAGATCAAGTACCCAGTAGACTGTTCCCAGTTCCACGAAGAGGATGTACGCGCAACGACAGAGTACATGCACAATGAACTATAGATATAAGCCTAGACTGTGTGATTTTGATCTGCGTGAAACCTACTTTTGGCTGTAATAATAACAGCGTCGACCTCAATTAGCATGTAATTTCCTTTATTTTAAAATTGAGCTCTAGGTTTGTTTGAATGAGATGTATAAATTTAAGTATCAATCGAATTTAATATTAGGCTATGTTGATTTGAAAGTTTTTTTCTAATTCTACCAATTTCCATTGTAAATGTTTTCAATTGAATAGAGTTTAAAAATGTAAATATTTTCAATACAAAATTCTTGCTTTATTGCTGTTATTTACCTCTCCACTCTATAAAATATTACTCAACCAATTTTCGTAGATAAATAATAAGGGCAAAGACTTTTCTTTCCATTTAAATAATTATATGATTAAGTTCATGCGTCTGTATCAATAGCAGGCGTGGGCTGGTTCACGAGGAGGTAATCTCCTCTCAAGTGGAGAAAACTCCATTGGTTTGTTTAAAACACACAGGGTGTCTAGCAATTTTCATAAATGAAATTCAAGACTTTTTCCCGACTTTTTTCAATACAAAGTTGGAGTTTCTCTATGCGTTTTTAAACGTGATATGATGTGACATTGTCTAAAAAATACCACCCTATGTATTATATTTAAAAAAATACTATTAACATTATTTTATGTTTACATATAGTACTACGGTGCAATTAGTTAAAAAAAGACCGAACCTCAACATCCAAAGAGAAAGGACAATTCATACGCTTGTTCTATACAACCCCTTTATGGTTTGGTAAAAAGTTACTCCCTTTTGAGCGTCGGGGGATTGAAAGGTGTGAAATTTCAGTTTTTCGTAAGTTGATGTCGAACCAAGCGTCGGACGAAAAAATTTCATAAATGTTTTTTTCTAGAGAATAAAATTTGGAAGATATTGATGACGCTCGAAAGGGTGTAACTATTTACCAAATAATAAAGTGGTTGTATAGAACAATTTGGCGTAGGAATCGTCCTTTCTCTTTGAATGTTGAGGTTGGGCCTCTTTTTTTCAACTAATTCCATCGTACTAATTATAATATGCTTTAGCACTAGCTAGGGAAATATTGAAGAAGCAAAGTAGAAACACTGAACCGTCTCCCCACTAAGCTCGCTCTAGTGCCTGGCCATCAATGTCAAAAATATCGGATATAGGTTAAAAAATATCAATATTTGCAAAATATCTATTTTCTATAACCTACTTAATACTTGTTCAGGCCTGCCCCGCCCAATATGAAAGTAACTCATCTAAAATTTGAATAGGGGAAAAATAACAACTTTATAATCTATGGATTTCCCGACTCAACTTCAAATTCCAGGATAATTCCCGACTTTTCCAGACCTTATTTCATTTCCAGACTAATTCCCGACTGCTAGACACCCTGAACACATTAGTCTGTATTTTAAACCAATAAGTTTATTTTCTATGAAATGAATGAATGAACTCACTGTCATGTGGTTTGGAACAATTTACGCTTTCATCTTGAGCTTATGTTTAAGAACGCTCTCAGATTTAATCAATACTTACAAGACAAAAAAACATTAATATAAATATTTTCAAATTGAATTTGAGTTAAGCCTGAACAAGCATTGAAAAATACAGGCTTAGAAGTTTCACTTCTAATTGTCCAATTTAGTGTAATGAAGGATTTTACTTCTATTGAATTAACCAATTTTCTCTTCAATCGCCAGGATTTGAAATTACAATTTGAGAATCCACAAGTTTTAATAATTAATAATAAAAAACAATACATTTTTTAAGTTTTGGAGCGAATTTTTTATTTCATTTTGAAGTTAATGAAAGTGGTGATATCAAGAGACTGTCTACAGTTTCGTACATTGGAATTAGACGACTTCTAATATGACTTGAACGACTTCTAGAGGTAATAAACGAAAGGGCACAGAGGAGGGAGAATCCCTATCCACATAATCTGTGATGAAGGGTTCTATCTAACCAGTTCTCAACATCGAAAGCGTTTACAGCTTGAATAAAAGAAAATGCTTCGATAAGAAATCCAATACTAATTAATATTACAATAATTTATTGTTATTGAAATAATTTTTTCCGTTCATTTTTCAAATTATCTATAAACATGTCCATCAATAAAGTATGATAGGATGAAAAGGGAAGCGAAATAAGATACAATATTGATCACTGAAAAATTTAATTCATATCTCTTTCTCAGTTATAAATAAATATATAAATAATAAATCTTATAAAACAGCCAAACATGAAATCAAAAGTCATTCCAAAATTAGATGTTAAACCAGTTCATTATTGGACATTATTTAAAAACAAAATGGAATGATTCATTTGATTAATATATATGTTATTTGAATATACACATACAACAGAGAATAATCATTGTAGTACAGATGTTCCATTCAAGAGGAATAATTTCTATTATAGTTTATATATTATTATTATATACATACACCATGTAAATACACATATAAAACAGTGGAACGTTATTTGTTTACATTGAGCTAGAATCAATAACGATCAAAGTGAATCGGATAATAGTAGGTAGCCTACTTTGAATTAATAATTTCCATTGATGAGTAATAGAAGGGGGTTGATGTTATATTTTGATCTGGTTTACATTTTTAAATTGAAAAACGTACAGAACGAACTGATTTAAAGGAAATTTGTGCATTCGAACGTGGAGAACGTTTGTTGAAATGACAGATTATCATTATTCCTCAGGATCCAGTTACATGTTGGAGTCGCGTTATGCTAACCTGATGCTCTGGATTATTTGGAAGACAGCTGTAACAACAAATAAATTCTTGAGACAAGTGTTCATTCATATTGGAATCTACGCAGTTCGTCTCATTCAAATGCTTGATTGAAGAACAAATTGAAAGTTTCAAGGCTACTGTTTTCAATTTCATAGCTTAGGAGACATTCTCATTATTGAAATAGAACACACTGATATTGTTAATTCTACCGATATCTATCCAATTCTATTATTAATTATATTTTGGTACAGGACCATAGTTTCGTGGTATCACATTTGAAAGCTGACGTGATATGTGAAGCCACAAAACCGTGTTCTGTATAATACTCTGTATTAAACGGTAGAATATAAAATATCAGTGTTTTAATAAATTATGGAACGATCCTACAACATTGACAACTACTCAGCCGAATTCTCATTATTGACCAGTTTGAATAATTTCAACAACAATTCCAAGAAGAATAGAATAAAAGTAGTCTGTCCAAGTAAATATTCTGGAAAGATGGGAGGAGAATGACTCCAGCACGGTCAATATTGATTAAAAAATTATAAATTTTGTCTCAAATTGGAGATCAGAATGTTCCCTACAATTTGAGACTAAATTTATAATTTTTGACCGGGGCATTCTATCATCTTACCAGAATGTCTTCTTTGCTTGGACAGACTACAACAGCGATGAAACAATCGAGTTTAATTCTATAAAAACTATTCTAATTTTCGATATTGTTCAAGCTCTCATTTACTTACAGTTCGGACTGCAGTCCGAGCACTATAATTACGATTTACTCACAGTTCTTGCACTGTCACAGTCCCGGACTGCAGTCCAAACTGGCAGAGGACGGAGCCCTAATACATAGGTATATAGGTAGGTATATGTATATCAAGTTGTAATGAATAATTCCGTCTATAATAATTGACATGCGAACGAATTTCATAAAAAATGGGAACTCTGTCATGCAGAAAACGAATACAACCAACATTGTGAATAACCATAGAACGGCAATCTATACAGGGTGTTTCAGGAGGAATGTGCAATACTTAATACTTCTCAGGATGATTCCTTACACCAGGAAGACAAAAAAGTTCCATAGGACCGACCCCCAAAAACGCTTTGATACCGAGATATCAATGGCGGAAAATTGGGATTTTTCAAAACATTATTTTTTCTAATTTTTTAGAGGCTTCATTCAGGGTCTAAAATAATCAATTCCTTTGTAAAATGAGCTGAGGAATGCAATGGAACCAGTTTGAAGTTTGTAACTTCAATGGTTATTGAGATAATTGGAATAATATACTAAAAACGCCATTTTTCAACAATAAGGGTTATAATTAAATAAGGAATCATAAATTTGTATTTTTTATTAATGGAAGTTGAAGAGAGTCGGATTCTAAAGAAAAGGTTAAATGACGGCGATTGTGTAAATTTTACCCAAATTTCAGAAATAGCTATCGAAAATCGAAAAATTGACAAAACATAGCACAAGTGATAAATTTGTGTATAGTAGCGATTTTGCGATTTCCGATCGCTATTTCTGAGATTTGGGTAAGATTTACACAATCACCGCCATTTATTTTTTTCAGAATCTGACTTTATTCAACTTCCATTAATAAAAATACAATTTTATGATTCCTTATTTAGTTATAACCCTTATTGTTGAAAAATGGCGTTTTTAAGCATATTTTTCCAATTATCTCAATAATGGTTGAAGTTACAAACTTGAAACTGGTTCCATTGCATACCTCAGCTCATTTTACATGGAATTTAATTATTTCAGACCCTGAGTGAAGCCTCTAAAAAATTAGAAAAATTGATGTTTTGAAAAATCCTAATTTTCCGCCATTGATACCTCGGTAACAAAGCGTTTTTGGGGGTTGGTCCCATGGAACTTTTTTGTCTACTTGGATTAAGGTATCATCCTGAGAAATATTGCACATTCCTCCTGAAACACCCTGTATAGGTAATAAATTCAAACGTCTAATGTGCGTCCAGCTTTTCACTTTTTTATGAGACTTCCATCTTTCTGAGAAACAGATTCCTTTTTCTCTTGGCCATTTTATCAACAATATTGATGAGGTCTATTAACTTATGGGATTTTTGCTCTTACAGATTTGCCACAACCACGATTTCATTTTTAATAAATATATTATAGATATTTAGTTATTTGACAAAAAGACAATAGTTTCAGGCTTAAGCCCATTGAAACAAAAAATCATTGAATAATAAGAGCAGTAGGTATAAGTTGTCATATAAAATCCACCTCTACATAAAAATATAACATCCCATATTTCTAAGGATGTTAATGCTAGGCAAAACAAAAGTAGATGTCACATTTTATGGTTGCGAGACCTTTTATTGAACATAAAGGCACAACGTTAGAAAATTTCAAGAAAAAGCCGACAGAACAAAATTAAACGACCCCAGTCGTTGATTTTCAATAATCTACTCAAACTTGCAATGAAAAATATGAAATTAAGCTCAATCATAGGTCATGAACTCTGATAATTAATGTAGAAGCAATAATCTATCAGTTTAAAAACTAGTGATCAGTCTATTGAAGAAAAACTAAAAAAGTAGGTCTACTTATTCATCATTTTCTATTACAATGAAGATCAAGTTCAACTTGTTTGATAATGAATGTAATAAACAAATTATTATTCTAACATGATTAATAATTTCTTTCTTTAATAACTACACCGTTTTTTAGTTTCAAAGCTTGACACTAATACGTAAATTTTTGTCTCTAACCTGTTTTAACCTTCTAAACGCTAACCTTTTAACTCTAAAATTGTCGCCAAGCTAATAAAATAACAATGATAGATCAAATATCTTACCTGATCCACAAACAACAAAAACGAATAGAGCAAGAAGCCATGGTCCAACTGGATATTTCTCATCTGTAGGTTTCTGTAATGGAGAAGAATCAATTAACTTACTAACTTTGAAACACGCCAAATTAGTTTAGTACACATAATATTCAATTGATAATCAATTAATGATTTATTGGAATGATTGATTAAATATTATTATTGTAGAGAAGTAATGGTTGTACTATAAAATAAGATCAAGTAAGAAATGAAAAAACAATAAGTTAGCATACGAGAAGAACCAATTACAAAATTACAAAAGAAAATAGGCTACTGTATCTTAATGAGTTTGAGACTAATACTCTATTTCTCCAATTTAGAACTATTACTCTGATCAACTGAGTATTTGAAGTGAATTCAACCTTTTGAATAACAATTTTTTCTCTGTTTGTACCCTGCTTAGCTGGCGTTTTTTCAGGCAAGACTGTAGCCGAGCAAGTTATAACTACGTTAACCTTTCTCACTATTGGCCACAACCCCTGACATGATTAGAAGGAGGAGATTCACTCCAAACAGACTACCCTTGAGCAGACTATAATAGTGGAATTAATAGCTCAATATTTTAAACAAACAATATACAAATGAAATGTCTGTAATAAATACATGGTAGATAAATATTTACGATTGGTAATTCGAGTAAATGTTGATAAGAATGTCAGAGATCCTATGGTAAACGATGAAATACGTTCGGTGAGCAATAACTATTGTATCGCTCTGGAATGAGAACATTTATAAAATATTTAATGTTATTAAGTTATATTCTTTATTATTTTTTTTTAGTAGGCCTATAAAGCTGAATAAGATTTAGATTACGTTATACGTTATACTAAGTTAATTTCTGGAAAAAGTTATAAAATTGTTTTTTTTATGCTTCCCAGTTAGGACTAATACCTTATATAACGCATGGAGTAATTCACCTACTTACGTCAAGGAAGTGGTTTCTTCATTTCCCGCACTTATCAAATTAATGTGGTTGATACAAATTGCCTAAGTTACTGTAACATTACGATCCACTATGAATAAAATGAATTGAGGTAATAAATCAAATAGAGTATTTGGTATAAATAACTTAATGACCTTTCCAAGAATGAAACTGAATAAATTTCATGTAGGTAAGCTTATTTCAAGCATTGATGTGCGTAATCCCAAGAAATCATCTGATTATGTTGGAGGGACACAGGAGTAGGCTGCATAATATGAGAGAATATTGTTTGTTTGTTTTTCTGAGGGCAAAACCCACATGAGCTAACAGGCTTGTGCGTGAGTAATGGGATGGCTTATGATGATGATAGATGACGACTACTTTTTAGGTAGTCGTCATCTCTCCAGGGTGGCCGTACTTATGTGAATGGACTGTGGTCAAATACTTTTGCCCCTGTCGGGTCTAACCCGAGTCCATCTGGTTATCAGACCGGCACGTTATCACCGGTCAGATTACCAGATGACTTATCGGTTATCAGATGACAGATTACATGGATATCGGTTTAATCTATTGACAAACCATATTGATCCCTTCTATGTGATTTCATACGACCAAAAGATCAAGCTGTCAAAAAATATTCCTTCACATTTGACAAATAATATCTATCCATAATCAATATATTACAGATCTCATTACATATTGCGATATTGGTCAACAATTCAACCATTATTATAACTAGGATCAAGTCTATTAGTCAGGGGCGAAACCACGTAGCCTAACCCATGTTGATAAAGAATATTGATATCATTCGAAGAGCAATGACATCACCTTTATCAGGATCTACACTATTTTATAAATAAATAAGTGTATCAAAGAAAACTGGAGTGGTTGATATGGTTGAATGATTGCGGTAAATATGTTAGCCGTTTGCCGATATCCGCATTCCAACCTTTCTGGTAGGCTATTAATTGACAGTTGTGTCAAAACGGTAACATATCTGAACGATTTCTCAAGTACCTATCTGTGAAAAAGGCGAAAGTAAGATTATAATAATTTTACCTTGTAACAATGGTATTTTGACGTGAATTTGAAATGAAAACATTCACATAATTTCACGACATCCCAGAAACACTAACCTATCAATAAACGAGTACTTACGGTTGATTTTGGTACGTTTCCACGTAATGTGACGTTTTTACTCGCTTTATCGTTGGCAATTCTCATCCTCTGCTTTGGAGCCATTTTGCTGGATTATAAAACTGACACAACCTTTTTCAGTGATTCTCAAAAGAAAACATACGGCAAATTTGAGAGAATGTATAACCTACTTCTCTACTTTCTGTTATGGCCAACGCCAAAGAGTGAAGAACTGAGTTCTGAGTTGTTGACGTATTTTGAAAGGAAGTCAACGTATGCTGAAATTTGTCAGCGCACAGCGGAAGCAAGCAGAACAGAGAGGCAAAGATCAGCTGATTCTAAAATTGGGAGAGAGTGAAAAAATTCAATTATCAATCGATAATTAAATAATTTATATTCCACAAAGGTGATTTATTCTGTTTAGATCTAGTAGTGAAGTAATCATTATCAATCCTGTTTGCATGAATGCAAATGTTTATACGTAATTCCAGTTTGGGAAAAATCCATGATAAGCGGTAAACTTTAATAAAATATGTTGTCGAGCGAATATTTGGTGATGAAACATTTTATTTGATAGAATTCATATCTAGGAAAATAACAATCCTTTAATTTTGTTTGTTTGTACCTGATTGGTCAACTGAGAGTTTGGTATTTCAAGAGGGCTGTGTCAAACTGGAATGGCGGTGAATTTGAATGTCACGCTTATCCAGACAGCCATGCATAGGCGCAACCACAGTAAATATTTCATAAAAACCATGATTTCAGTGCAAAGGTTTAAAACTAGGAAACTTAAGTAGTCTATTGCAATTATATTATCGTGGTGAATAAAGTGTACTTTACCAGCCACCATGGCTTGAGTCAAATTTCCGGCTCCAATCGAGTAAATTTTTACCTGTTTGAATAGGATTTGACAGGAATGAAAAACAACTATGAATAAGAGCTTGGTAATTCTACCAAGTATTCCTCTATTCAATTTAAAAAAGTTATATTGTTGAACTATTGCTTCCTACCGTACCTTGACTTCAAGTAGCACTATGTTTTCAACTGAAACCATTTCAGTTGTAAACCCGTGTACCTACATCGCTAAAATTAGCTTGTCGACAATGAGGAATTTCGCACACGTAAAATACCGTAGCTATTGTACAACAAAAACTTTGCTCTTTGCTTGATTTCTACTTTTTAGTGGAAACAATTCAGTTTACAACAGAATAATCTTCATAATTGAGTTTGCATTATAAAATCTTAATTCAACTGAGTATTAATGGTTTTAACTTCATGTTTATGATTAAAAAATGATTGACCAAACCCAAGTGACCCGATAAGCCACGAATTATAAAGAAAGTTTACAGTAGGCTACACTGTATGGCATAAAGTACAATACTGTAGGCTATTGTATATAAAGTATACGGTACTCTGGATTTATGGCTAATAACTGTTATGATTTTGAATTATAACTACAAAAAAGTTCATCTTCTTTCACAAAACTGAAAAACTAATACACACTAATGAAGTAATTTCATGACAGAAAGTTGAACTTGACAATTTTTAAAGTGGAAGATTTGCGGCAAGTATACAGACATTATTATCAATTCAAAAATTGAGCAAAGCTTTCGGTCATTGCTTGCCTTTTTCTCTCAAGAATTACGCAAAATTTATCACATTAAAACATTTTATGATGAAGTTGAGATATAGTTCATAATTATTTTATGGATGATCAGCTTAAATATGAGTACCGTACTATAGAATTTAATCCAAGTGAGAGGTAAAGAATAAAAAAATATCTATTACTCTTGCTAATTATACTGTATAAATCTCTCAACAATATAAATATTTCAATCACAAATTAAAGTCATTTTTGTTGGTTTCATTAAATGGAAATGAAAATACTAAATCGTTCAGGCTAGTTACAAAGATATAACAGGTAGAAAAGATCATTATTGGTTCAGTCAAAAATGAATGGAATATACAAGGGAAAATTTTGGTAACCCATCCAAGCACAGTCTCCAGTGTTTGGATCTTCATCGACTCATACTACGATGCAAGAATAAACATAACTGTTGAATGATAGATACTGTATTCACTTGTGGAATCTATCCATGTGGATCTGAAACAATAAAATTGAAGATACAAAAACATTAAGAAAAATGCATTTCTGCCTCTTGAATTCCATACAAATCTCACTCAGTAATATGGTTCTCTGTGGAATATTTTAGTTGTATAATTATAATCGGTCATTCATTCATACTCTTGACAGATGTAGAAGAGCTATGTCTCACAAGTGATATATAGCTTATGCTATTATACCTCTATTATATGCATTTATCACTCATTTTGTAGTTGTAACTTATTCAGAGTTGTATTCCAACGAAAAAAGTTTAGCATAGTAGGCTACTAAGCCTACTGTAGTGGCGTACTGTACTGTACTGTACTGTAAGTGGCGTAAGTAAGCCATGGAGCGCCCCCCGCGAGCCGAGTGGATGCGCCCTTCTCCCCCCCTCTATGTTTGAGTGATAAGAAAACTTAAAGAATGTTGAATAAATGACAAACCATAAAATCACTATTATTAGTCAAGTAGAGAAATATCAGTATCTACACAATCTACACACTACGCACTTATTCTCTACGAGTGCTTTATTAGTTCCTATAGTCACTTCGATATTCACAACCCTACAAGCAGATCCTTGTGGGACCAGTGATTACGACGATGATAAAAATGCAGGCCCCTCAGGTCCCTAGAGAATTAGATCTGAAGAATGTTTGGCCTTAGTTTCTGGGCACTGGACTTGGGCACTATAGAGCCCAGATTGATTATAAGAAGAAGAATCTCAGTATTTGAGGGGCCCCTTCAAGCTCACATGGGATGAGGGGCGCTCATGCCTAATTCGTCAGAGAATTATTCAATTATTATTAATTTTGAAAATTAAATTTAAAAAAAAAAATCATTTTTTTACAGCCAATTACATTTTTAATGTGGCGCCCCTCAGAAGCCTGCGCCCCCCCCCCCGCATGGCGGGGGCTGCGGGGGTGCTATTTACGCCACTGCTACCAATAGCTCAATTGTCTGATATAGTTAAAAAAGCACAGCGCATTTTAAAATGTTCAAAGTAGTTTTATGAATTCTAATTCTCAACTTCAGCTATCTTATTACTGAGCCTGTCACTAGCTTGAAACAAACATTTTGTTTAAGTTTCGCTCTAGAGTAAAACCACCCTAAAGCTGATTAGGGTATATTTTAGGTGATTTATGTGATTAGAGTGTAATGATTGGTGATGTAACATTTTCTTCTTGAATGGGGGTTCACATGCATTAAAATTGCACATGGAAATTTCTAAAATATTTGAACTGTAATTTACAAAATAAACTTACTTTCAGCGTGCCATCCGATGTGAACATTCTCTGACATTCAGAACAACTCACAGACTTGACTCTTGGTATGTGATGCCTCAAATGAGTTTCCAAATCGACAGACGTTTCAGAGGTCTTTCCACAGATATGACACTGGTGCTCCTCTATCATTCCTAAAAAATGAATATAACTTGAACAATAATTCAATTCATTTCTCAGCCTAAATAGGGAGTGAATAATGTTCATCACACAAAAGAATGGATGAATTGTTAAGAGTTGAAAATAAACACAATGATATTTTTTACCCGAGTAAATTTGCAGTTACCTATTGTTTCAATACTGGATCAAGAGTTTATCATGCTTCAACTATGAAATTTGTAATAGACATGTGTCGTTTCTCCATCAAATAGTTCTCCACTCAAACCATACATATCATCAGAATCTCCGTTAAAAAATGGACATGCACACTTTAAATTTCGATTAATTACGATAAACTATGAAGTTGATCAATTCAAACACCCACGAGTACCCACAAACCACAAATAGACCATCAGCTAGAAATGGGCAATGGTGTGGAATGTTTCGTCAGAGTCCTGTGTGTGTAGGTGTCGCCAAAAAATTAGGTGGTTTCCTAGCTGATGTAACCTACCAACAGCTGATGTGAAGCATCTATTATCGCTTTTGATTAGAAAACAGAATCAAGGTATAGCTAAACGGCAACCACAATAATCGACAGCGTCAGATGTCAGAAGGATCAGGCGGAACCGCCAAACTTTTTGGCTTCAGCTATACCTAGTTAAAAGACCTGTTCAATATAAATAAATGATTTTTCAAATGTTATGAGCAATATAAATATAATTGAACTGGAATTCAAAGATTAAAATTGATTTATAATAATCAACATACTATTTATAGATAAGAGTAATATGGAAGTCCATATGTTAACTGAAATTCTAATTAGCAATACCTGTATGTTTCACTTTGTGCTGTAACAAGCCATTGCCTGTTTTGAATTTTTTCTGACAAACGTTACACTCAAAAATAGTTTTTTCCACTTGTTGCAAACGAGATTCATGTTTCAACATGTGTTGATCTTTCAAGTACTTCCTATTAAACCCTTTACCACATATTTCGCACGAAAATCTGAAATAAATTGAAACAAATTATGAACTTGATATCGATTGAATAGAATTTATAGAACTGTTATTAATTTAAACAAAATTTATGAGGAAACTCACCAGAATTAATACTTGTTCTTTCCCTAAATATTTCTTGATTTCGAAAATAATAGATACCGTACAAGAAATTTTTGGAATTATTTTCCTATTTATTCATTCCAAATCGATCATTTAATTGAGAAATACACACAAAACGTTACACTGTACATAGAATAATAAACCATCAAGTTTATGTTATACCGAAAAACAATTTGTTAAACTTGTTAAACCAAACAATAACTATAAGATGGTGTTCGACAACAACAAAGATAAATAACCAGAGAATAACTTATATAGCCACTGAGAAATAAATGAGATTATAGTCTTTCCAAGCAAAGAAAACATTCAAGCAAGATGAGAAAATGACTCCAGCTCGGTCAATATTGGTTCAAAAATTATAAATTTGGTTTCAAATATTGTAGATCAGAATGTTCCCTACAAATTTGAGACCACATTTCTAATTTTTGAACCAATATTGACTGATATACAATATATCCTCTTTACTTGGACAGACTTACCTGCTATGAGGTTGGTGTGAGTTCATATGTCTTTCAAGGTCACGCTTTCTACCGTATCTCTTATCACAATATCTGCACGTGAACGCCGTTTTCTCTGTATGTAAACGTTTGTGTTCAACATAGTCTTTGTGATACCTGGAAGCAA
This sequence comes from Sogatella furcifera, assembly GCA_017141385.1. Lineage (NCBI taxonomy): Eukaryota > Metazoa > Arthropoda > Insecta > Hemiptera > Delphacidae > Sogatella > Sogatella furcifera. Next base: position 9,137,026 of record CM029548.1, on the reverse strand, counting down.
GATGCAAAATGAAACAGCCAATTAGTTCAGAAATCATTCAGCTCATATTCAATACTTGAACATACGGAAAAGTAGAGAAATATGAATTGATTATTGACGCGATAAGATGATAATTATTGCAAACTTCAATATGGGCTGGAAGATTAATGTATATCACTTGAATATAACAAAGTGTCATATTCTATCATTGACAATCAAAATCAAAAACATCAACTAGGAAGATTCATTAGAGATTTGAAAATTATTAAATATGATGTAAAATTGAAATTATTGAATTCTAATTCCAATTCAATATTTAGTTTAACACTACACTATTTAGTTAACATACCTTGAAATAAATGATCGAAATTTAACATCTAAAGCCCCTAGAGCTATCATCCAGGTCGACAGATATCATAAATAGTATTTTCTGTCCTTGAAGCGAATAAGACATTCAGACAAATGGGAAAATGACTTCAGCTCGGTCAATATTGGTTCAAAAATTATAAATTTGGTCTCTAATATTCAGTTTTACAATTTGAGACCAAATTGATAATTTTTTAAACCATATTAACCGAGCTGGAGTAAATTTCTCATTTCATCAGAATATTTTTTTGCTCGGACAGACTGTATCCAGTCACAGAATTGGATGACCTTACATGGATATTCAAACTTATCGTCCAACTTTTTACTTGTACACAAGATAGTTGCGTCCAGACCCGGCTAAAGATACAAAAAGTGTATAAAACCATAGAGAAAGGAGGGTAAGGTATCTCGTTGAGTAACTGTGAAGGTGATATTGTTGTATTATCCATATTAAATGAAGAGACAAGAATTTGTTAATCAACAGACTTATTGAAAATTGAAAAACCGGTTTCGGTTGCTACACCATTATTAATCTCTGATCAACTGTTTACCAAAGATTGATAATGACATAGCAACCGAAATAGATTCATAATTTGATTTTTAATCAATCTATGGTTTGACAATATCTTGTCTTTTCATTTAATAGTGGAGGATATCTATGATAATACTGACCTGATTTCTTTGCTACAAATAGGGCAAACGTAGGGTCGTTCTCCAGTGTGCGTCCTTTGGTGAACCAATAGATTATACTGTTCCAAAAAGCTCTTATCACATGTTTCACACTTGTACTGTTTGGTACCTGGAAAATTTCAAAATTATTAAACGTTTGAAACAATCAAAAGAATGATGATCACTTTAGATTTGTGATGAAGATTATGTCTCCTTTTAAGGAGACATAAAAGAGGAAACCTGTTGTCTTGTAAGTAAATAAATAAATTACCTGCTAAAGATCACAAAGTTCACTTTGGATTGATCACCGACATGTAGTCATCCAATTTTACAGTCAGAAAACTGTAATTCAATTGCTAGAGTGAAGTACGTGTTGCGAACACGTTGCCTATAACTGTACAGTACCTACTATTTTTGTTTTTGTACCACGATGGGTCTTTTCAGACTAAGTGGAAATAGTCAATTTAAAATAAAATAGCCAACTCTTGTCGAGTGTTGTCAATGCGCGCGAGCACGAAATTACTCCACTAGTCCACTCCAGTAAGTCTAAGTAAATAGTATTGTAAAATTGAATGATTGCAAGTAGGTGATCAATCTTGAGGGAATTACAGAATACCGATAATAGATTTTCCATACAGCAGAATCTTCTAAGTTATGTTTTCAACAATATCAACTCAACTTTCAATGTACAGAAAATTTAATTTAATGTAAAACAATCTTAATCAAAGTAATCAAAACAATCTAATCTTTAAAGTAAACCATTCATTAAATCAAATCAAATCATTTATTGTTGTTGTCGAACATTACAAATGTTATCACAGTATCGCGTTAGCTCTCGAACAGTGAAGACGTACGTAGTGTAGAAGTAGAAGTAGAAGTAGTGAGTCAGCAGTCAGTTGTTCACAGTAAAAGTGGAACAAAAACATTGCATCGAAATTCGGTCAACAACCGCCGTATCTATGCCAGCTAAGTGACCTACTTTCGCGCGGCCTTGTATTTTTCGTTCGCGTTTCGCATTTCCGCGGTCGCGAGGGCCAATTACGAGGTCCTTCCGAAAAGTATGTTCGCAAATTACGGACAATGACAACGTCAAGTGGGAATTTGTTAAAACTACCCAGTTTTCTTGCGCCCGAGTTTGAAGAGCAAGAAAACGAGGAAGATAAAAACGAGATCATGGACACCACCAACACAACTGTGATCCAGTGTTCACCGGATCGTTATATAAAATCTAATAAGCTCCAATCTGCAGCAGAGACGGCGCTCTTCCTCGCCTGGAAGGAGTCGGATGAGAATAGGAAGCAGTTAGAGAAGAGCAATGCAGATCTTATGCGGAAAATAGAAGATTTGGAATCACGATTCAAGAAAATCGAACACAACATCGATATCCAACAGCCAAGCAGTCCAGTAGTTGTCGAGAACTACTCAACAAACGAAGAGGAGTTGGCAAAAGAGACAGAGTGGATCAGAGTTCGCAACAAACGTGTTACAAAGAAGAGGAAACTGAATAACACCTTGTCTCCTGAGCCGAAGAAAGAGCCTGCTGGTAGTAATCGCCAGGTAAATAAAATCGTTGCAACTGAAACGTCCAACGTTAATGAAGAAAATAAAAAGAAAAAGGAAAAGTCACCTCCACCCATCATAGTAGACGGTATTAAGAGTTTGGATACTCTCTTGAAGAGCCTGAAAAAAGTGTCAGCAGCTGAAAAATTCAGGATAAAGCTCTTGAGTAAAGAGTCTTTCAAAGTAAATGCGATTGACTCAGAAGCATATCGTAATATTACGAAAGGATTGATAAATGATGGCCATAACTGGCACTCATATGAAAACAAACAGTCCAGACCAATAAGAGTGATGATAAAAAAAACTCCATCACTCCTGCAACACAGAATCCATAAAGGATGACTTGAAGGCAAAAGGATTGCAAGTATTAGAGGTAGTAAATAAGCTAAAGTGGAAAACCAAAGAGCCATTAGACATGTTCATGGTTTCATTCAGTTCAGAGGAGAATATAAAAAAAGTGTTTGAACTTGGAAATATTCTGGGTTGTTAAGTAGAGGTTGAGGCATTGAAAAAAAACAATCTAATACCACAGTGTAAAAATTGTCAAAATTACAACCATGCCCATAAATATTGTAATAAAGAAGCCAGGTGTGTCAAGTGTGCTGGTAAACATGAAACGAAAGATTGCCTGAAGCCCAGGGATGCCCTACCAAAGTGCATTCATTGTGGAGAAGGACACCCAGCAAGCTACCGCGGATGTGCTGTGGCAATTGAGTTACAGAAAATCAGGAACTCAAGTAGGGCAGCCACAAAGAATTTACAACGAGAAATGTAAATAATTCTCAAGCTCAAACTCCTATTAAGTCACATGCTGAAATACCAAATAAGAGAAGACTGACCTTCGCCGAGATCGTTTCCAATGAGAATAGGCAACAGATTAAGAAAGATGAAGGAGAGGAAAGAACCCAGAAAATTCTACAAATCATCCTAACCAGCAGAGAATTATTTCATACCTTCAGTCTCGCTTTGAGAAATTAGAGAATACTAGACAACATAAGTAAAAATGACTCATTCACTAAAAATAATAGAGTGGAACGCAAACGGACTCTTACAACGACGACAGGAGTTGGAAGCAGTCCCAAACATAGATAATGTAGATATATGTCTTATCTCAGAGACTCATTTTACTAAGCAGTGTTACATAAAATTCAAAGGTTATAGGACCTATCACGCCCTACATCCTAGCAACGTTGCAAGAGGGGGTAGTGCAATCATCATTAGAGATAACTTACAACATAATGAAGAAGCTAAAATTGAGAGAATACAATTAACAGGCATATCTGTACATACAATAAATTATAGATTTGTAGTTGCAGCTATCTACTGTCCACCTAGATATTCCATCAGAAAAGAAGAATATTTATCAATGTTCAACATGTTGGGAGCAAAATTCATACTTGGAGGTGATTTCAATTCAAAGCACACTCACTGGGGATCACGACTAACAACCCATAAAGGAAAAGTTCTTTATGAAGCAATGAGAGAGTCAGGATGTGAAGCTCTTTCAACCGGTAAACCAACTTACTGGCCTACGGACACAAGCAAGATACCTGATCTTATAGACTTTTTTATAATAAAGAATATTTCAGTGAGTTATTTTCAAATTGAGGAAAGCTTCGATCTCAACTCAGACCACTCTCCTATTATTCTAAAGCTGAGTGACACTATTTTACAGAAGCAAAGCTCTTATCCTACTCTAGTTAACATGCATACAGATTGGGATGGCTTTGCAAGAATGTTGGAGGAGAGAATTCATCTTAATGTGCCTTTAATAAATGCAGAGAAGATAGATGAGGAGTTGGAGAAATTTGTAACTGGTATACAACAGGCTGCATGGTGTAATACTCCACAAACAAATAGAAGAAGAACAACTGGAAATAACTATCCAAGAGAAATAAGAGAAATGATTGCAGAGAAAAGAAGAGCTAGAAGAAAGTGGCAACAATCACGTTCTCCCCAAGATAAGAGATTGTTAAATAATCTAACTCAAGACCTGAAAAGAGAGATACAATCTATTAAAAATGAATCGTTCAACAGTTACCTGAGCAGCTTAACAGGAGAAAAGAATACAGATTACTCTGTCTGGAAGGCATCTAAGAAAATAAAAAAACCAATCCAACAAGTTCCACCTATCAGAAAGCAGAACAGAGAATGGGCTAGAAATAACAAAGAAAAAGCGCAGACATTTGCAGACCATCTTGAGAAAGTTTTCCAGCCACACAATGAACCTCAAGAAGAAGATGTAAAAATTGTCGAAAATGTTGTGCAGGAAAATCAAGATATAACACATGTCACAGTGGAAGAAGTTAAAAAGGAGATAAAGCTTATCAGTGCAAAGAGAACTCCAGGATTTGACCTGATAACTGGCTTAGTCCTAAAACACCTGCCAAAGAAAGCACTCATCAAGTTAACAAACATACTGAATGCTTCATTCAGACTTAGATTTGTACCAGGAATATGGAAAGTAGCCGAAGTTATAATGTTGCTCAAGCCAGGAAAAGAACCACATGAAGTAGCTTCATACCGGCCGATTTCATTATTACCTGTGTTATCAAAGCTGTTTGAAAGAATATTGTTGCGTAGGCTCAAGCCAATAATCGAGAGTAAGCAATTAATTCCTAATCATCAGTTTGGTTTCAGAGAAAAGCACTCCACAATCGACCAAGTACATAGGATAGTTAATTTGATAGAGAAGAGCTTAGAAGAAAAAAAGGTTTGTGCAGCAGCTTTCCTCGACATAGGGCAAGCTTTTGACAAAGTATGGCATGAAGGTCTTCTATACAAACTGAAAAAATGCTTCCTAAGCAAATCACAGAAATTTTGCAATCATATTTGACTGGAAGGTACTTCAGAGTCAAACAAGGAGATTCATATTCTGAGCTGAGAGAGGTAAAAGCAGGAGTACCACAAGGAAGTGTTTTGGGGCCAGTACTCTACCTTTTATTTACGAGTGATATTCCAACTATGGAGGAGAATACCACAGCCACATTTGCAGACGACACCGCCCTACTAGCAGTCGACAGCAGTGTTCATATTGCAACAGAAAAGCTCCAAAGATCTGTTGACAAAATTCAAGTCTGGACCAGAAAGTGGAGGATGAAACTCAATGAGGGCAAGTCAATCCATGTTAACTTCACCAACAAGAGAGTTGAATACTATCCAATTAGTATAAATAGAATCAATATACCACATGCAAATTCTGCTAAATATCTAGGCATGACTCTTGATGCTAAGCTTCGCTGGAAAGAGCATGTCAAGATGAAAAAAGAAGAACTCAGCATAAAATACAAGAAATACTACTGGCTTATTGGAAGAAACTCATCACTTTCAATACCAAACAAAGTGCTCCTGTACAAACAAATCTTCAAACCTGTTTGGACCTATAGCATTCAACTATGGGGCTGCACCAAACAGAGCAACATCACCATCATACAGCGATTCCAGAATAAGGTGCTCAGAAACATCGTTGATGCTCCCTGGTACGTGCGGAACAGCGACATCCATAGAGATCTGGGAGTCAACCTGGTATCCAGTGAAATACAGCGGTATGCAGAAAGTCATGAAGTACGGCTCCACCAACACAACAACGTCGAGGCAATCCAGCTGCTGGACAATGAAGGATTGGTGCGGAGGCTCAAAAGAAGGAAACCATTTGAATTAGTGTAGTGCAAGTGGTGTTCAGGGAAAAAAAGCAGAGCAGTGTTTGAGTGAAACATAGCTTAAGTAGTACAGTCAATAGGTGTACATAATATTTTTTATTATCAGTAAGAAATTCTATTGAGAATTTCACTGTATTTAATTCATGATTAGCAAGATAGGTTAGAAAAAATTTGCTCATTAGTCTCAAGACTAGATAGCAATAGTACTTACAGAAAAAAAAATGTTATGAACAAACGTCAAATTATAAAGCTGAAGAAAAAATGCATTAAACCATCTCATTCCATTCAATTGGGAATTGAATGAAACTTTGCAAACAAATTCTAAACTACAACATTCCAGCCAGCTAAACTGTTCCACTGTTCACTTATATAAGAACGCCTTTTTCATACCTCGATAATCAAACCGAAAACTGTTAAACTTTAAATTAATGAAGATGAAAGTATCATTTTCAAATATTAAAAAAGAAGTATTGAACACTGTTATTTTAAGAAGGCCATAATTCTGAAGGCCAATCCCGTATATATAATCTTCTATGCTTCATAATCAATAATTTCTTTGATAGATTCTCGAATTTTTTAAATGATATAAAAAATTTTGAATATCATACAAGCTAGAACATGAGAATAATTTATGCTTTCTTACTTACATCAGAATCCAGTTTTATTTGCTCAAATTGTGAAATCAAGAAATCTAGTCTATAAAATTGGAATTGAAGACGTTTAGTTCGAACGCCTTTTTCATTCCTTGATATTGTATTATTGCAATAAAAGAAATGAATAAATAGTAGAATATAACCATTTGATCAAAGAGAAAATATGTATACTGACCGTTATGAGTTATCATGTGACGCTGTAATTTTTTATCGGTAACAAAACCTTTCTGACACACATCACAAGTGAATTCGTAATAAGAATTTCCATTTCTATCAGTTGGTATTTCTTCTTTTGGTGCTTCAATTTCATTTGGTAGATTTCTGTAACAAAAACCGAAGTAAGAAATCAAATGAATCATTCAATAATTTTCTTTTCATACATGAGATTTTGTTTAGATAGTCAGTCATTCATGCACTGAAAATATATTCTCTTACCATAGTATATTATAGCTAGTCACAAAGATACTACATATAATTAAAATTATATTCATTCCTTGATTCAAATTTTCCAAATAGTTGGAAGATTGCAGCTGGAGGGAAACGGTGTAGAGAGGATTGAAGAAAAAGTTTATTCTAAGAATTATAAGAGAATATAAGAAGACATGGGTTGGATTATATTCAAACATTATTTCCACTCAATTACCTTGACCACATTATTGAACTATTAACACAGTTCAAATTGCTTCAACTACTTGGGATTCCTCAAAAGCAATGAATCAACTTCAAAATTGAATACTTGAAACAAACATAGAATAAATGCGGAATATAACGTATCAAAAAGCTACAGATTATCTTTATATTGTAGGTAACGTTTTTATTCAAATAACTATTCAGTCCACTTACCTAACATCATCCTCAGGATCATCAATTTGACTAGTTGTTTTTTGGGATAGTAGAAAATCACTGTTCACCACATAGCCCGTTAACGCTACATCACCAAGGTTGAAGCTGGTTATATTGACTGGCTTTTCAATTAGAACCGATATCCATATCTCTCGATAAGGTACTGATTCTGGTTCTATTTCTGGAATTGGAAAATATCGAGTATGCATTTGATATAATATAATAAATTATTGAGAAAAAGATGGAAATTTCAACGTGAAAGAAATTATAGCATATTTGCACGATTAATTGAGTGTTTTCATCAACTAACAGTAGACAGTATCAGTCAGCCAGTATAAATTAAGAAAAAGCATTATCGCAATAATTACAGATGGAAACTTATTTTTTACAATAATGAATTATTAGAATAGGCATTTCGTTGATGGTTTACAATTGATTCAAAAAGCATATTAGTTGAACTCTTGATGCTTAAAAAAATTCATTAATGCTCAATATTTCAACTATACTTCAACGTATATTTCAACTGATTGGCCTATTGCAGAAAAATTAAACCGAATTCAACCTCTTCAAAATGGTGTCATTGAATTGAAGTCAAATTCGGTAATTTGTTCCCGAGGCATTAAATTTGTTAGATGAGATTCTTTAAAATAAATTGAACTATCGTGCAACAGGTCAAAGAGTCTTATCATCCAACGAATTTCTTCTCTCCCAAAATTGATCAGGAATAAAGAGTATATACAGAGCTTTGAATAGTCTACATTATAACTATTGGGTTAAACCAACCTGATTATTCAAACATATAATTTTCTATTATGTTGTTTCCAAACGTTTTATTAAGCTGGTAACTAGAATACTTTGTATAAAAATATATGTGAGTTATTCTTTTCAAATCCAACCTAATTGAACAGAGAAATATAATTTGGTTAATTTTTTTCAATCTTCTCTGTTAGCTATGAGATGTGATTTGTTTAGAATTTTTTCCCAATACACAGATTCGTCTTTGTGAGGAAAATTCACGAGTATTGTAGCCTATGTTTGTTTGATGTTATGCTTTTTAAATTAAGTTAGCCTATGTGAATGAAATTTTATTTGATTTGATTAATATTTCATGTCATGGGTACTGGTTTACCTGATTCCTTGATACGATTTTCAGAAGATTCTTGAATAGGATTTTCGATTGAATCATTAGCAACTTCCATTTCATTCGAGTTGTTAATAACGGACGATTCAGTTGATTTTGATTTCAGTGACGAAATGAGACTCTCCAGCCCAGTCAGTTTTTTTCTCTCTTCTTCAGCAACGTCATTAACTTTTTCAATAATTTCACGTTGATGAGTTTTTGGATTGAATGGTGGCAGAACATAGATCTGAAAAGTTTGAGATATAAAATAATTAAAAATATAGGAAGTAAGTTGTTAAAAACACAAACAATGCCCAAGGAGAATACCAACAGAAAATATTGGAAATAGATATCCAAGAAAGAAGAAACTCTCTCTTGTAGGATAACAATTAATATACAGTATACAGCATGGTTGAATAAAAAAAATTGTATTTGATGAGATATTGAGGTATTTTTCCATAATGAGAAATAATAAGACACAGATGTTGTCAATACCACTAATTTTTAATTTGAAAAAACTAAGGATAGTTGGCTAATGCATCTTCTGTCTCAATTCATTTATATATATATATATATATATATATATATATATATATATATATATATATATATATATATATATATATATATATATATATATATGGAATGTTGTATTAAAAATATCATTATCGATAAAATGAACTTCTCTACCATTTAATGATAATTTGAACCCGTTCTCGAAGTTACACATAACATCCAATGGTCGAAAATTGATCCAATTCAAAGGTTATGATTTAGTTGTAATTGAACAAGATCAATTGGGAAATGTCTATTTCGCTTTCTTTTAAGAACAGCCATCTCTTCCTTCTCTAACCATCTCTTTTCGCCATAGATACGGCCACCCATACGGTCGTCTTTCGGAGGAGACGAAAAGCCAAGATTATCTAGAGAGTGGTCATCATCTATAATCATCATCATCCCTCTCATCACCACAAACTAACAAACTAAGTTTTGAGCTATGAGCACAAACTAAGAGCTCATGTGGGCACCACTCTCAGAAACAAACAAACAAATTTTGAACTACATAAATAACTCTTTAAAAACTTTTTCCACCTACTTCTTCAATACTTTTCTTTTCGCAGTGATTAATGTTCGCGATTTCCACATCGTGTACCGAGCTAAGATGATGTTTGAGGTCTTGACTCTGACTGTACTTGAGAGCACACAGCGAGCAGATGAAGCGCTTCACTGCACGATGCACTTGCAAAATATGACGAACAATGTTGCCAAGTTTCGGTGATTGCTTGCTGCATTCGTTACACGAGTACTGCCGCACTTCTCTTTTGTTGTGAATCGATCGAATGTGGTTTTTCAAACCCTGGAAAACGAATAATAAGTAATATAAGTTATATAAATTAATAAGTTAATTATATAATAATTATAGTTAATTATATAAGTTATGAGTTAATATAAATTATATAAGTAATAATAAGTAATATAAGTTAGCTTACAAATAGTTGATGTGAAAGGAATCTTGTAATCCAATATTATTAATGGTTGAAAAAGAGGAAATTTGTAAATCTTCCATGATCTCTAATTCAATATAAACCGGCCGGGTTGGCCGAGTGGACTGGGGCGTTGCAACCTTCAGTCCGCTAGCGCTACCCGGTCGTGGGTTCGAATCCCACCAGAGGTATGGTCGTTTTCCACCTCATAAATCACCCATCACTTTTCATTACCCACGCAAAGTAAAATTAAATACTTATGTGGGCATCATCCGAGAAAAATATACAAGGGATTGGATAAAGCAATGGGATAATTTTCAAAGCTTACTTTGGAGGTGATTATTTATTTATTTATTTATTTACATGAATGGAGACAACAGGTTTCCCCTTATGTGTCTCATTGATACATAAAATGCTTACACTAATGAAAAATATATATGTATACGTATACATACGTCTTGAAATGAACAAAACAGCTAGAAATAGAAATTGAATGAAAAAGAAAATGAAAGAAAAAGATTATGAAAGAGTTGAAAAAAATTGGACAGTTGAGTAACCTCCTACAATGCTATAATCACTATAATCAACATTCACTAGGATTGATGCAGTCCAATGTTTTATAGTAAGGAAACCGTTCGAATAAACTTACTGGAGCACTACAGTTGGTTAGCTTAAACACTCCAGTAAGTTAATTCAAACAGTGGAGTATTAATTTAAACACACCAGTATGTCAATTCACTTTTTAAATGTAAAAACATTGGACTGCATGTCAGTTACATTCTATGTAACACAAAGCAGCATATAGTTCAAGGAACCAACTTTTGCTACAATCAAATTAATTATAGAGAAATAGGGTACTTTCAGTTTATTAATAGATTTTTAAAAACATGGAAACCAAATGATTTGATGAGGTTAAGATCATCAACTTTCCAAGAGTAACTCATAAACTATAGAGATGAAATTAATTTAAATTTGAAAAAATTACAATTAATTTTTCAACTTGAAAGCTTGAAATTTTGTGAATTGAAAAGGTTCCTAGAAAAATAACTTGAATTGAAATAGTAAATTAAAAATAGGATAGTGTGAGCATACATCCATCCTTTTGAACGAAGCATGGCATTCTGAACAGGAGAAGGGCCTTTCGCCGGTATGTTTTCTTTCATGTTCAGCCAATGAGGAACGAGTTGAACATTCAACTACACATGATTCACATTTGAACCTGCAATCAAAAATGAAAGTAAATACAAAATGACTACGAGAAACAATTTAGGCTATTTGATTACTGTATCACAATAATGAATAAATTCTGACTTGTCTTTGTTCTGACATGCTCAAGTGGTATGTCCTTGTCATGTAGAGAAACTTATTAATCAAATTCTAACATAATGAACAACATATTAATGCAGATAAACGAGTATTTCTCACAGATTTAATCACAAAACTCGACCTCAGTAAATGAAAAATTTAATTCAGGCTTACAGAGATTCTAAGAGAAAAAACAATAAATAATTTTGATTTATTTAAATTGAATAGAAATAAATATAAATTGTTCAAATGTAAAACGATATGTTATTTAAATATAAATAAAATAAACCGAATAAAGTAAGTTGAAAAGCAGGGTTTAAATTAGTTTTAACTTCAAGGCATACTGTAAACTTATGTTTTTTTTTTTTAAATAGATTCTTAGTTTTTTGGTTAGAAACAACCAACTCAACTAACAGTTAGGGATAAAAAAAGATGTATTAAAGTTTTTCAAGTGCTCAAATACCTACATAAAATGATAGAAATTCAATTTTGCCTAAACAACAAGAGCTTCAATTTGAGGGCGAAAGAGCAATTAGTTCATTTACCCTTAATACCTTAATCTTAATTCAGTACAAGAAGTCTGACGGCAACTGGATTAGTTGGAGAACCCTTTAAAGATTCAAAAGAGATTGAAGAGAAAAAAATAAAAAAAGTGCTGTTCTATTTTTAGCAAGGGATTTTGTACAGCCGGAACACACCAGGACGGCGTTTCAGCACTCTTTGCGAGGCATGAATTTGTTAGCTGTTGCTAACCACTTACTTCATACTTCTTCTTCTCTTTGTCATGACAAGAGACTGAATTGACTGTTGTCAGTGAGTGGACCTGACTTGGTCCTTGTCGTATAGCTGACATACCGTAACTTATTGTTTTGTCAGAACACTTAGTGCATTACATATGCAAAAATATTTGTCAAAATAATATTTTTTTTACAGCTTTAGCTTGATCAAGAAGGCCTATTTCCATCCCCAATACATCCCATCCCTATTTCAGATATCTCACTTGTTGGCCTCAAAGTTGTCTCCAACTGAGCAGAACTCTCTAAACCACTTCCTGATCCTTATAGTGAAATTCTTGTCATCAAGGCTCCCAACTCAATCAGGCAGTGCATTGAAGATTATCATGGCTAGCACCGGGAAAAAATCCTTCTTCTTACGTAGCCTGCACAATGGGATGTTGATCTTCACCTCCCCCCTGGTGTCATAGGAGTGCTTGTCTGCTCTTCTTGTCAGCAAGACAGTGAAGGTTGTGTCTTGCATGCAGCAGGGAGACTAAGATGTACTGATTGAATACTGTTAAGATTTTCAGCTTGATAAATATTGGTCGACAGTGGTCCAGGTAACCCGCTGATTCCAATATTCTGAGAGCTAACCATTATGCTGCTTTGAGAATTACCGTATTGCGGTCGCGGATGATGCCCACATTAATTTCCTACTTGAGCGTGAGTAATGGATTGAGTACGAGGGTGGGTGATGAGATGAAACACGTCTATGCCAAGTGATATTCGACCTCGCGACCAATAGATGCTGATAGACTAATGGTTGTTGACAGAGAATGCATGTGGAGGATTTTGGAAATATATGGCATACCGCCAAAGATCTTGAACCTAATTAAGATCCTAATGGAACCTAATAAGAGTATGATGGTTATAAATGTCAAATTATTCATGATGGGGTGCTATCAAACCCAATTGACGTAACATCTGGTGTAAAGCAGGGCTGCATTCTGTCACCTATCCTCTTTGTTACTGTGCTTGACAGGGTCATGAAAACGTCACTGAACAGAAGGAGAAGAGGTATTCAGTGGGGGATGCAAAACAGACTTGAAGACTTGAATTTTGCAGATGACCTCTGTCTTCTGGCGCAAAGACACAGTGATATGAGAGAGAAGCTACTGGCATTGAATGATGCTGCGAAAAAAGTAGGCCTGAAGATAAATGAGGCAAAAACAAAAGATGGTGCTCAATGTTCATGAAAGGGAGAGTTTTGAAATAAACGGAAGGATAATAGAGAGGGTGGACTCATTTGTCTATTTGGGTAGCATGGTAAATCCTGAATTCCGGAATCCCTATTTTCACAGCTGTATGCAGTCTGGAGGAACAATAAGATATCAAAACAGACAAAGCTACAAATCTTCAACTCAAATTTTAAGTCTGTCCTATACGGTTGCGAGACATGGAAGGTAACAGCTGAAATTAGTAAAAGACTCCAAGTCTTCATCAATCGGTGCCTGCGAAAGATTGAGCGTGCGTGGTGGCCAAATGTTATTTCAAATAAAGAGCTCTGGCACAATACAGGACAGATGCCCATAGACATTGAGATCAGGAAGAGGAAATGGGGGTGGATAGGTCATACCCTAAGAAAAAGAGATGGAGCAATTGAAAAGGATGCCTTGCAGTGGAATCCTCAAGGGAAAAGAAAAAGAGGAAGGCCGAGGATTTCATGGAGGCGAACAATAGAAAGTGAGCTTGGCAAGGTGAAGAAGACATGGCGAGAGGTGAGAAGAATGGCGGAGGATAGAGAGGGATGGCGGCTATTCGTGGCCATGCCCTATGCTCCAACTGGAGTTACAGGAAGTCAAGACTGGAGTTAGTCAAGACTAATGGTTGTAACGTCTAAGATCACTGGGTCAATCTGGCTTTATTATTCCAGAAAAGTATGTTTCTAGATTCAACTTTAAAGTTCCAGAAGCTTTTTTATAGTTATAAAAAGCCACAATTGGGACTATGACAAAGCATTATCACAAAAGCTTTATCACAAAGCATTTTCTATCACAAAGCATTATATTGAAAATAAGATTAACGGATTAAGATAGATTGATAGTTATTGCAAATTGGCAAATGTAAATTAATAGGTAAGTTAGGGGATTTCATGAGACCCTTTTTGGGTTTCTTGGAATCAATCAACCAATGATAAATGGGTTGAGCTACAGAGAATGTAAATTCCCGTCATGATTCTCATAAAGTTTCAGATTATGGATTTATTAAAGTATACAAACCTTTTTCTAGCGTTGTTCCTTTCCATTGTTCTGTGAAATAATTACTTTATTTGGGTTGAAAGAATTCACTTGGAAATCAACTGAGTACTTTCTAGGTTATGTTTTGCTAGTTTCTTCAAAATTCCATCAAATCACAACGTATAACGATATAATAAAATAAAATAGTTCAAATAAGATTAAATAATCTAATTATAAATCTCTTGCATTTAAAATACATCAGAAAACTATAAAAATTGCACAGGTAACAGGCGAGACGTGAGTGGTTTGTTGTGTTTGGATTTGAGGTTATGTTTATTCTTTGTTTACGTTTGCAGAAAAGAAACTTATAGGTTATTTTGCCTCATATGCATGGTTTTCTGTAGTCTACTATTAAATTATTATAATTATATAATTCAATTCTCATTCATTCTCTAAATCGTTCATTTAGTTTTTTATTCACAAAGTAATACTCAATCATTGAATTAGTGATTATTTCTCCAGTAAAGTTTCACTTATCATTAGCCTACAGGAATGGCTTTTGATTTTGACGAGTTGGATGAAGATTTAATATACATTGCCAATAATTTAATTGAAATAGGGTGTTGTAAGCTCTGTACTCTAAGGTTCATTGGCAAAACAGAACCAAGTGTTTACTCGAAAGCATTCAGTTCCCTTTTATTGGTAAGTAGAAATGGACTACATACTCAATGATTTGTTAAGTAAATGATTGCTCATCTCATTTACACAATTTTCAAGTAACTTGGATAATTTTTTGATTGAAATATATGCTTCAATATTTTGTTAAGTATTGCATTTTGTATCCTCCAGAAACAGCCTGATGAAGCAGACCGTAAAGTACAGAAATGTAATCCTTGTGTGGCTTGCCTTGGTTGCCTTCAATTTTCTCTCAATGGTGACATGCTGGATAAGGTAAGCTACATTAGAGTATTAAGACCTAGGCTAGATTATTTCTAGGTTTTGAAATGCCGCGACCATGCGAGGTCGTTGATTCAATCCGACTTGATTAAGAAGATACGTACCTAGTGATGTGGGCCGGGTTAATACCCAGTGGGTAGGTAAATATAAATTGGGTATTCACCCGTGGCCCGGGTACAACTTGGTATTCATCTTTTTAATTGAATTTAGAAAAGATTTAGTTATCTTTTTGCATTCAGTGATAGTGAAATGATTATAAAATGCATTAAAAAATGTTTTATATGGTGTCAAATAGCATTTAACTTCTGAGCATCATTGACATGAATACCCGGGTACTGGGTATTTATGATTTTATTTGTTTCTGTGTTGTTAAATCTTATTGAAAATGACAAGAAATTTGTTTCAAATAATAATCATTATTTAGCGTTCAAAGAGAGGGGAATTTGACCTAGTATCCTTTTCAATTTGCAATCCATTTTCTAGAGAAAAATTATAATATAACGAAATAACAGTAGAAGCATGTTCAATATTTCTCTAATGTGGTGCTGTCATGATTTCATTTATAAAGATTGACTTCATCTACTATTTCGTTGAGGAAGCATACCAAGCATTACATTATGCCATTAATACAAGCGAATCTGATTAAGGGTGGGTGGTAGTGGACGGTCAACTGCCGAACGGCAAAATCATGCACCATAAGAACAATGTAATCCTTATCAACCTTTCGGAGCAGATAGCGCCGTTATTTATGGACAAAATTTCACGGTCTTTATGTCATTGGAAATACATAAAACAGATTTTTTTATTGAGATTTCTTTTAAGGTACCGTATAGTCTGTCTAAGAAAAGAAGGCATTACAAGATGGGGAAATGAATCCAGCTCCAAAAATATTAGTTGATAAATTATAAATTTGGTCTCAATTTGTAGATCAGAATGTTTCCTGCTGGAGTCATTTCCCATCTTGCCAGAATTTCTTCTTTGCTTGGACAGACTATACTAAGTATTATTCAGGCTAAATATTTTCAAGAGAGCAGAAACGACTTATTTTATCAGGAAAAATTAAGCGAAATTTTAACGTGTGGATATTATTCTGGAATCTTTTTTGTGAAAAGCCTACATCCAGGACACCTAAAAAACTTTTCTAACAATCTAAAAGTGATCTACACGTGCTCTATGCCAATATGCCAATAGGCCACTAATTTTTAGAATGTTAATATAATAAGTTTTTCAATGAATTTATTTTATTTTAAGTTGAATGTTTGAGTTCGATCAATTTTTATGCACTTTCATCGGGCTTAAAAAATATTTCTATATTATTTGTTTCCATCTACAGAATATCAATTCATGATTAAATTGAAATTACAGATTTATTACAATTTCAAGTAGACACATAAAAATAAGCATAAAACTTCCCTAGGTTCTTCTTGACACTAAATTCCTCAAAGACATTTTCCAAGAGTTAACTTAATATTATTTTATTCACATTGATAATGGGCTGAGTCCCGAAACATGTCTGTAAAATAATACTTCTAAAGTTTTTTAAAAAAGTATTTGATTTTTCATTTTATTTATCAATTAATTTTTTATTTTTAAATAGCCTACATATGCTTCACAAGATTTTAAAGTTTGTAACTGGTTTTGTTCCAATTTTCTTTTTTAATTGGTTTTAATTTTCTTCTAATTCATCATTTTTATTTAGTAGCCTATATAGTTTAAAGTAGAAATATATGCATAAAACGTCTGCAGAGTTTGCCTAGTCTTATTTACCCAGTTTCTTCCATGAAGAATCCTATTCATTCAAAACTACAAGTAATACTTGAAAAAAATTATAAGTCATTAAAAAATAGCAAATACGTTTTTATAATATTATAGCTTGACTATTACTATGCGAATATATCATCAATGCTAATAATAACATATATTAAGGGGTAAAAACATCAATGATTTAATAAATAAGTTACCCAATATATCCGGGTATTTACCCGGGCAAATACCCTGGGTATTTACTCCGAGTTTTAAATACCCGGGTATTTTACATCCCTGAAGATACGTCAAGTAGATGATAGAGAAGCTTTTAATAGAAAGAAAACTACTTAGTTAAAATAGGAGTCACGTATCTCACCTAATATGCTACTCGTATATTGATACAAATTTTGACAAATTAATAATACTCACTTAGAAGTCTAAGTTACTTGATAGCGTCTGTCCAAGCGAAGAAGATATTCTGGCAAGATTGGAAAATGACTTCAGCTCGGCTAATCTTGGTTCAAAAATTGTCAGCTGGTATAAAATTGTAGAACAGATTTTTTTTCTACAATTTGAGACGAATTTTCAATTTTTGAACCAATATTGACCGAGCTGTATTCATTTTGCCAGAATGCCTTCTTCCATCGCACAGACTTCAACAGGATGAAGGTCGTATTGGTACGTGCACTTGCCCTCTATTACTCAAGTAAAGTGTGAAGTAAAATGAAGAAAGTAAATTTGTTTCACTCTAACTGCGAATAATAATCCTAGAATTCAATGGAGGTTTCGAATCCTATAACTGATCATTATTTTTATAATCTCACATGCCAAATTACTTACAGCCCTTGATTCTCAACTCTTTCATTTAGAGTTGACATTCATTTTTCCATGTTCATTTAAGTTTTAATTCCATATTTGTTATTTATTACACAGTAATTTACATTATTATTGTAAAAACTGGATGTGTAGATAGAGAGCGCTTAATAAATAATGAAGTAACTTAGTGAATTTTCATTTTTGAATTTTTCAGATTGTTTATTCCTAATCGTTTATTTTTTCAGATTGTCAAAGAAATAATAGCCTGCGACTATGACAGCCCGACTTTCAAAGTGTCTCTCACATTTCCGGTCAGTTTTCAATTGAGAGCTCACGCACTATGGTTATACATGAAGAAGCAATTTCCTGAACATTGTCATAAAGTCTTCACCCTCGATCTTGTCACCATAAGCGTGAAGGATGTGTGGAAGTACGTTTTTGCACCGTATATAGGAGAAAAGGTTTCGAAAAAGTACGATGCAAATTCAAATTTGAATATCACAATCGTAATGACATACAAAGATGATTCTGGAGAATACATGCCTCTGTGAGTACCATATTTCTGCCACTTGAATTGAATTCCTGTCCAGCTCTAATGAATAATTTATTAATTATATCTAAATACTTGAAATTTAAGCATAAATTAGGACTATTGTGTAATATCTAAATACATATAGTAGTAATATTTGATAGATTAATAAATATTATAATAAAGATTGACATAATTTGGAATCGAAATTGAACCATATTGATCCTTGGATTAATGTGATTTTCTTCCAGTTAGAATCGTGTATAGTGCAATATACCGGTTCCACGATTGTTTATTGAAGTTCATATTTGATTACTTGCAACATATAGCCTACCTAAGTTATGTAATATGCAGCAAAGTTCCACAACTTTCTTCGCTTTGAGATAAGTCAGTGTAAGGCGTGATTGAAATATTTAAGAGAGTCAAAAATGTTTTCAAGGAGAATATAGATAGGCTACCTACTTTATTTAAAGTTCCCATGCAATCTTATATTACTATATTTTTCATTATTATTTTAAAGCTACAATTGGTAAATCAAAATTTAATCCTTTTTTTATATTGTGTCATTTCTTCCTCTTGTGTCATTGAGGTCATCCTCAGTAAACACTTTTTAGTGCTAGTTTTTTTCATTTCCTAGTCATATCCCACAGGTCTAGTAGGATGCAAAAACACAATTATTGGAAATATATTTTATTTTGTTTAATCTATATCAATTTTCATTTTGGTTAACTAAGATTGTTTTAAAAAAATTTTCCTGCCATTAAACAAGTTCAATAATTATTGGAGATGAAGCTCAATAGCTCGAATAGTAAACTCAACATTTTGAAAATATATAAGCTAATAAAAACATGATTATGATTATTTTCTAGATTAAAATTAGAAGAAAACTTATTCGGTAGTGAGAAGAGAGGACGTCGACAAAAAGAGAGGCGAGATAAGGTGATTTCCAGGAAAGCAGTTGAGATGGCACTGGAGGCGGTTAGCTCCAGTGATTTTAGCCAGCACTTCGATGTTCCACCGCTCATTCCGTCATCAACTGCACTATGTGAAACGATCAGCCTATATCAGGAATCTATTTATTTGGCAGGTAAGATGAATTTCAAAATATAATCATTATTTTCTGTTAATCCTTAGTAACATTTGGATTCGTGCTCTCCAACAGCTGATGTTGTTAATTAGAGTTGTAATTTAGCTATGCCTAGATGATGTTTTTGAAATTTAAAGAGACAATAATTGCTTCACATTAGCTGTTACAGTCGACCACAGAACATTGAGTTAACCAACCTCACTGGGACTGCTGAGCACTGTTGCCACTGTAGCCCACCCTCATTCGGCTAGTCTACAATAATTGTTTCCTTCTGCCTACCCTCTCCGTGCCACTCCACTCCACTACCTCTATTTACTTCGCTTTTTATGAATTTTAACTGCAATCTAGCACTTGGCTAATGAACAGTTCAGTTCTATCGTAAATTAATACGGGAATTTCACACTAAAGAAGATCTTTCAAAGTCAATCCTCCTTTGCCCTCAGTGACTGCTCATGTACTTAGTGACTGAGCTGCACTCTTCTTGTCTATTGAAGTATGGAAAGGCGTGGCATGCTTGGAAGCTCTATTTTGTCATTCTTTAATTTTATAACAACTTTATCTTTTCACCTCTTTCGCTTCCTTTCCTGTTATATTTAAAGATACTGTTGACTATGTCCTCAACATAGTAAACAAATCAAGGAAGACGAACAATATTGTGCAGACGAACAATCTCTTTCCTCTACAAAACATCCTTCTCTCACACACACTCCCTTACAAAATAACTACCCCTGAGTACGATGCGGCAACACCGCTGGGAGAAATGGGTTAATGCAGTGATCTGTGGACGATATAGTAGGTTACTTCACGTACAAGAGACTTACGAAACCGCCTAAATTTTTCGCTATTCACCTGCAATATACCTGGAATAGCAACAGATTTTCTACTTGAATGTATTTAGAATGGTTCGACGGCAACCTGAATATATCGAACTTACTGTATGAATTAAGAATTTTTCAATAATATTTGTAATTTAATTCACAGGTCGGTACAATAAGCTGTCAAGAGAGCTGCCGCAAACACCTTGGATGATCGATGGAGAAAGACGAATGGAAGATTCTGTTGAAGAAATTATTTCCGAGCCGGTCAAACTCATCACTCATTCCAAAAGTAATGTATTTTGCTCAACGGAAATTCTTTGTATCAGATTTAAATCGTGGTTTTATGCTGAGAACCTTTTTTGTGAATTTAATAGTAAGAAAACTACCACACTACAAAAGGTATTCAACACAATATCATTTCCACAACTACACATAAAGTGTTTTGTGGATTATCTCAATGTGAATAATTAGGAAGATATTGAATACTTTCTCGAATCCTTAATATCATTTATGGGTTCACGAAATTAGTTTTTGATACTATGTGCGTTGCGTTGTGTGTTGCATGTATTACTGCGTGCAAACCGTTCTTTGGCAACTCTCAAGTCATCATAAATATAGATAGAGCTTTGAAAGTCGTGTTCCCTCCTGATAAATTACTTGGTCATGTATTTTCAAATAAGAACCCAATTTTTCTTTACTTACTGAGTGGAGTAATTTTAATCACCATTAGCCCATTGGCAACACAGAGTCAGTGAGTCTTGAATTCTAGCAAAGGGCTAATGAAGCTTGAAAGTGCACTACTCAGTAAGTAAAGAAAACATAGGTTTTTACTTGAAAGTACTGGACGCGTTCAAGCTCTGAAATCCTGCGAGGAATGCAATTGTGAGTGTGTGTTGTCGACAGTGTTCAGTAGAATGGCTTGTTTATATTTCATTTGAAAATGACTATTGGTCTTGACCGGATAATCGCAAATATACTGAGCCCCCAGAACACGAATCTGATGTCCGTTCAAATTCATATATCTCTCTCTCTCTATATATATATATATATATATATATATATATATATATATATATACAGATTCTTGTTAACACGATAACTCCCGAAGGGCTTGTCGGAGAGCGACCAAATTTTGCACAAAAATCATTAGTGTTAATATCTCGGTCAAGTTCGTTAACCAGCCAAAGGTTTGTATTAGTGTTTTCCGCTTCAGCTGTCAGGGTTTCAGAGCTTGGACGCGAACAGTACATAATTTGATTTCGGTGATAAACCATATGTAGAACTGTACACACAGCAGCTCGCCATTAATTAATAAATCATTACCCATATTATTTTAAAGCTGAAGAATAGCCTCAAAGTTCATAGATTTATCAATTTTGTTATTCTCATTCAGAAAAAACACTAGAAGGCAAAAAATATGAATCATCCAAGGAAAATATTGATATTTTTTGAAAATTTATAAATTTTATGGTAGCCTTCTCTGAAAAAGTGGATTGTAAGCAGTGATTTATTGCGTTGATTGTATTAAATATATGGTAGGCTACATGATTTCAGAACGAATACGATGCATGGTGGCTGAAAATTCCACTAATTTGTGCAATATTTTCCAAATTCTCATTTTTTTGTGCTTAACTTATTTCATTATTATTAATTTCCCAAATTCAAAACTTAAGCTTAAATTTGATATTCCTGGATTGAAAATTATGTGTACAGTATCATAAACTTATTTCGAAAACATTGACTTATTTGGAAAAAATGGGGAGGAATAGTAGGCATACAGTCTTTGCCTAGTTCTTCCTCATAATTTATAAACGTGCATATAAATAATATTTTTATAATAAATTCAGGTTCGAAATTTCTCTCATCTGGGCGAGAAGATGTGGATGTGAGAACTCTTGGGCGTGGTCGGCCGTTTGCAGTAGAATGCATCGATCCTCACAGGACGTGTTTTTCAAAGGAAGAGATGCAGGCCACCATGTCGCAAGTCAATAAGAACGGATTTGGCAAGGTGGCTATCAGAGATTTGCAACTAGTCAGCAAGTAAGTAGTGTGTTGAATTCATTCGATTGCATTGATTCATATCATTATTCAGTATCATCTAGATATTTTTATTGTTGGAAGATTATTTATTTATAAAATCACATTGATTCTCACAACATCAACCAAAACTTTACAAACAAGTTATCATTAGTATATTCGATGTCATGAGGGATAATTCCAGTTAGAATAAACATTTATAGATAACGTTAAAAAGTTTGGCGGTTTTGTATTGTTTGAACGTGATGCTACCTACAGCTGATATCATCTTCCTCATATTTCAAATAAGTAACTAAAATAATTTATGATTAAATTTATAATTAAGAAATTATATTGAGTCATCTTTAAATTCTGTAATAAATAAATGTTACTTATTAATAAATTCTGTACATTGATATATTTTTGTTGTATTTTGAGGAAAATAAATGATTTTGAATTTTGAAATAAAGTATCGATTGTATCTTTTGGATTCAAAAATATCATCTTGGGATAGCTAAATGACAACTATTATTGACAACATCAGCTGTTAGAGCGCACAAGGAGCAGACGAAACCGCCCAACTTTTTGGCGTCAGCTATATCTATCTATTATTTCTAGAGCTTTATAAAGACCTCAACCTCTTTATATAGCCATAATGTTTTCTTCCTAATATCAGCTGTTTATGAGGAACAGTAAAAACTGGGTACACGCAGTTACCATTTTGGGTCATACGATCTGTTTTGAACTGCATGTCTTCTATTGCTTGAGAATTGAGGCACAGAGTTGAAAGACTACTGCTGACTAAGTAATACACGATAGCGTTATGGTATTATTCAATTTGGCTTCTTCTTCTATGACACAAAATAGTGGAGAGTGCGCATACCGGGTATTTATAGCTGTTCATTGAAAAAAAACATCAGTCGCCAATTTTGTTGTTGAGAACTATTCTCTCAACAGAATTTCTTTCACTTGTATTTTTTGTATTTCTATTTATTCCATGTACACTATACACTTTTACACTTTATTCCAGTAAACATTTTTTCTAAAATGTAATATTTTTGCAATGTAATATTTTTGCAATGAGGAGTTTTATGAAGTAAAAAGAATTCAATTTGGAATTGTTCTTTGTGTTTCTAGGAGTAGCTTGCAAGTGTTGAAGGCCGGCGAGGAGACAAAGACGAAAGAGTACTGTGCGCTGTGCATCGTACACGGCCCGTTGCCGGACAACCTGGACGCACTGAACGGGGCGGCGCCCGTGCACCTGGCACAGCGCACCCCGATTCGGGTGCTGCACCGGCGCCCGGTCAAACTGCGCATGCGCACCATTCATCGGATGACAGTCGAACCGGCCCACAGTGATAACCCTGGTGAGAACTATACAGGATGTTTCAGAACTCAACACTATTCCAGGGCATTTCTCCTATTCACGATCACTCAAGACGAAATAATCAAACTTTTTGCGTCTGTGAGCGTGTAAAGCTTCCTATATCCGACGGTCGGCCGCAGTCAAACAGCTGTAGCCAATCACAGCTCAAGACAAGATATTTCTTCACATAGAAGAAAACCTACCATTACAAGCACACACTCGCAAAGTTTGTTTATAGCCGCGTATCGACAGTCCGAGGCATGTGCCGCGAATGCCTCAAGGTACAGTCTGTTCACGCAAAGAAGAGTCTTGCTACTACTACTACTAGTCTATTATCTACTCCAGTCTCCAGCTCGGTCAATATTGGTTCAAAAATTATTGATCTGATCTCAATTAACATTTCGATCTTCAATTCAAGACCAAATCAATAATTTTTGAACCAATATTGACCGAGCTGGAGACTGGAGTAAAGCCGCGTCCGAGGAATGTGTGGCACATGCCTCGGACTGTCGATACCGGGTTTGCTAGCAGCCAGGCAAACGCGGCACACAATTCGCAGCGAGCAGTGCCTGTTGCCTCGCAACGAACAACGAACAATTCTACAAACTAACCTCAAAATTGTACCCCAATCCTATGCATTTTTGTGATTAAGAATTCTATTTGGGTACAGAAGGTTCTAATAGGCAATAATAAGCATTGCTTCCAATTTTTATCCACTAATTGAGCACAAACTAACCTCCAAAGTCCAAATTATCAATTGTCAGAGCTTAGTTGCTTTGTCTCCCGCTTGATGGCGCTAGTCAATTTGTTCGCGTGCTCGCATTTTTTGTTACAAAAAATGCAGATTTTTTATTATAATTATAATATTATAAACTATATATTATACTATAATTATAACTATTTATTATTATTGCAGATTATATTCAAACATATGCCTCAGCCATGAGTTCTTACTTTTTTTGCGTCAACAGACTGTACCGCGGGTCCGCGAGGCATTCATGGCACATGCCTCGGACTGTCGATACGCGGCTTATTTCGTCTCAAGTGATCGTGAAAAGGGTATAGATTAACCTTTGATTCTAGTCAAAGTTGTCGGATCTGTAAAATTTTTATTGTAACAATCTTCTATTCTTGAATTCAAAGTTGACGAATTGGTAATGTGGATGAGTTGGTTAAGTGGATGAATTTGTAAAGTGGATGAATTATTGGTAAAGTGAATGAATTGATGAAATGGATGAATCATTGGTAGAGTGGATATAATCATTATCGGTATTTCCGGTTCCAACCAATCTATGCACAATTTTTATAAAAATAAACTGATGCTATAGTAAAGAAGACATTCTAGCAAGATGGGAAAATGACTCTAGCTCGGCCAATATTGTCTCAAAAATTATACATTTGGTCTCATATTATAGAAAACATTCTTCTCTACAATTTGAGTGAAAATTTATAATTTTTGAACCAATTTTGACCGAGAGTAAATTACGCATCTTGCCAGAATGTCTTCTTTGCTTAGACAGATTATATTGTATTCCATAGTAATCGATAAAACCAATTTTCAGACTTTTCATTATTCAAACTGTACGTGGAAACGCAGGCAGGCACTTACGTTAAGGAATTTGTGCACGGCGATTTCGGCCGCACTAAACCCAGCGTGGGAGATCTACTGGGGAATGTCTCAGTGGACATACTCGCTCTTGATGTAATGGTGAGTTCAAGCGTCATTTCATTTGTGTAATAACTCGCAAAAATAAATAGTTTTTTAAAAAATCATGATGTAATTGATAAATGAAATGAAAAAATCAAATACCCTTTTTTAAAAAACTTTATAAGTATTATTTTTTACAGACAGTATTATTTTTTCGGGACTAAGCCCATTTTCAATGTAATTGGAATAATAATTGGAAGATACTTAGTTTTTTAAAAAAGAGTAGGCTATTTGATTTTTCAATTCTATTTATCAATTATTTTAAATAGCCCTAAGTATAAAGTTTAATTTTCATATAATGATGTAGGCTGTAAGAGTATGAATATTGAAGTTCTCAGGTGTATAGCTTAATCATGTATACAATGCCCATGCATTTAATTATTTCAATTGATTCCAATCCCAGGCCCAAGGTGTATAGAATATCGTATGTACACCTTGTCCTAGGCCTACTATTAGTAGCCTTAGTAGGGCTGGGGCGTCACAACCTTCAGTCCGCTAGCACTGCCGCTGGTCAGGGTTCGAGACCCAGTAGGCATGGCTGTTTTTCAGCTCATCAATCACTTTCACACTCATTATCTATTACCCACGCACAAGCTGAAATGCTTATGTGGGCATCATCCAAAAAAGTAATTTTTCAATTTCAATTAAAACTTATTATGATATTCAAATTTTGAATTATAAAAGTCGAAATAAATTAATTATCTAAATATTGTATAAACAACTAATGCTTAATAACCAATATTATTTTACCAAGTCTAATAAATGTGCATTATTTTTTCAGAATGTTAATCTGGATTGGCCTCCTACGTTGAGCACAGAATCAACTAATACGGCAAAATAAACAATCAATATTATTTGACCATTGTTGAAAGATCATTTATTGTCAATACTTTTTATTCTATTTCTCGTAAATAAAAACTCGTAAAGTTTCTAGAAAATGAATAATTATTTGCTCCCCCATTCAATAATAATTTCGTTCTTTAATCAACAGTTGAATTATCTCTTCTATTGATCCAATTTCGATCGTAGAGCTCCAGAAAAATTGAACTTTAATTAGTTACATGTGATACATTCAAGTCGAAGTTCCAATTGTTTTCATTTGGATCCTGTCTCATAAAAGTCCAGAAGTCTTCCAATATAGAAGAAAGACTTATAATTATTATTGTTATTGGACGTATAAATTTATTACACTTTACACGGTGCTTTCCATGTCTTTCCTATATTATAAGACTTCTGAATTTCCATGAAACAGAACTCTGCTTCCAGTTTTACGCTGATATGATTTTTGCAAGACTTCTATTTTTTAGCTCAACTCATTCACCAGCAGAGAATGATAGTTGATAATGTAAATTTTCTGACCTCTGTTTCCCGTTCAAGAAATCCGTAAACATGAAGGTGGTTTTTAGGACTGAAATAATAAGACAGCTTTATGAAACAATTCGTTTTATTTGCCTGTATATAATATGATGCTTTTCCTTGAGTGAAATTTATGCTTATTTCTGACTCGACCTATTAAATTGAGTTGAAGTAAATGCATTTTTGCACAATACTATCAGTTATTAAAAAAAATTAACATGATCTCTAATACAATAGTTTTGATTCAGTTTGCTTCCAATACAAATGTTTCTATCAATTTGTGCAATAGAACGCATGGCTATATGGTTGTAAGTATTTCAGTGAACTGGAATGAATCATCTGAATTCAAATTATTTTTTGAAAAATGGTGTTTATTAACCACCACATTGTTAATTTTTCATCAATCTAATCACATTTATCAAATTTTGATTAAGAACAATGTCAGAATACCACAATTATTAAATTGATTTACAAATTGTTTATCCTTCAATAATATCATCAATATCTTATTGACAAGGCAATTATAAATGCCTCCAATCATAAATCTATATTTCTATTCAAACCTCATCACTGATCATGTTTATTGAAGATTATTCATTCAAAACACTGAAATACTTGACAACGATTTCAACTCGATTGATTCTAAGAAATAATGTAACTTTAAGTGGTATATTTATTCATATTGCTATCCTATAGTGTATGACAAGCTCATTGTTTTTATTCATTCTTATAGATTGAATCCAATTTACAAGAAAATATTTTTCATGATAAGGACTTATCAAAAACCGAATCTGAATTAAGAAGACTGGTGATAGTTTTGGCTGAACAACATATTGCTTCAAGTAACTTTCAGGAGATTTTACATCTAAGTTCATTGAATTTCTTTTTTCGGGATATGTTGTTAAAACAGCATTAGAAGATACATCACAATTTCTATTTGAATCACTATTGTCAATAGTATCTTAGCCGATTATATTTCCACGCATATAAAAACAATTATTATTACATTTTATTACTTTTCTTGATATTTGGGATACTCAATATCTTAGGTGAAATACAACTAAGTCATTAGAAAAACTCATCACCGCTCATAATTGGCTAAATATTAAATTTCATTCATTGTTATTGCTTCCCACATTTAAAAACATTCTGATGTGAGTTTTTCTTTTATCAACATCCGTTTTTCTATTAATTATCAATAATTTATACTAGTTTAATCAGCAGACATCACAAGTATGCACGGAATACTTCTTAAAATTTCAAATAATCAGTTTTTCATCGCGGATAATACAATGTTCATGCTATTCATCTTAGAGATATCAAAATTATAACTGAGAATCACTTGAAAGAATATTACACTTAGATACATTGCTCATATATTCCATTTACGATACAGCTTACAGAATTTAATCATTATGTTATTTATACTTATATTACATTTTAGCATAGAATACAAATATTATTCTTAATCTACATCATTATCATATCACATAATTCATATTTAATGACAAAAATATACATATTTCGATAAAAATATTTACCGCTGGTTATTGTGTCCACTTACCAAGTTCAATATTGATTCAATGTTATCATTTATAAAAACTTTAACGAGTTATTGTATTCAAACAACAGTAGTTGTAATTCTCTCCCGTTTGTAAATGTTGTTTTGATCTTTTTGTCCAGTAATATTGTACCGTACGCAAAAGCCAGTTGTAAGCCGTCAGTCTTATCAGTTTAACATTAAAACGCGCCATTATAATTATACATGAGATGAAATCATACATAGAAAGAGATAGAGAGTTCAATACTTTGATCTGATACGTTGTATGTAATTTCAAAAGTAACACGAGTGAGTGAATCTACATGTTATAAAAAACATTTATACTTTTTTACACAAACATTTTCCAATTGAATCGTTGACGAATGAAGCTTACAATTTCAACTGCTTTTCACATTCTGCAATTCTCCCAATGCTAGCCTAATTATTCTTGCGGTTGGAAAACATAAAATTATGATCGATGTTGGGGAAATTGTAAGTTGCATTCCAGTGAACTTTTCTTCTGTTTCACTAATAATTTAAAGCTATATATTACCAAGTCGCACATAGTCATGAGTATGATCAACCCACCTACAATTTTTTATAAGTTCCATAAGTTCCAGCTACTACTTATTTCCATTATTACTGTATACATGAATATTAGAAACTCCGAAAATTGCAAAATATCTGTGGTTATATGTGTGAATATGATAGCAATATTGAACTTTCTCACAAAGATCTGAAATAGCAATTATAAAATTCTAGTTATCAATGTGCAAGCTGTTTGATAATTACAATAATCAAAGACTTATCTATTTCACATGAAGTTACGTGATAAATTATTCCAAACTTATGATTTATGTCAAATAATAAATGAGAAACCAACGGGCATTAAACCGAATAAAATATTCCTATTATTGAATAACAAATTTCTGTGAATATGCTCGTATTATACTTCTATGTAAGTTAAATTTAATGACAAGATAATTTTTGCATAATTGTGTATATTTCAACACTAGTATATTATTCTCAAGTATGTTTTAATTGTTAGTTGAAGAGAATTTAGCAGTGAAGCATTCGATTGATAAATATTGCTTACATTGTTATAGTAGGGCTTAGTAGCATTTTGATCATATAATCATTCACGAATACTAGATCACTGTATTCCGTAGCTAGTATTTTAATCCTATTCTTTAAGAAATATTAAGTTCGACTACGGAGATGGAAACGTTCTTCTCTGTGGTTTGTCTTGAAATCTCTTAGAAACCTCAACATGATCCAGCCACGAATTTTGGTTTGATCGAATAATATTATGGGAAGTCAAGAATTATAATTTTTTATTCCAATAACGAAATATGACTTGAATGAAGACCACCTACACTACACTGGCGGCTCGTGCCTACGATGCTGGTGATGTGCCGTTATCTTTTACTGTACAGCACTTCACCTGTTTCGTGGGCACGAGCCGCCAGTGCTACACTATTAATGTCATTCATAATCAAATCACATCAATGTGACTTCTTTCAATCATTATCAGACTTTAATATTGACTGGCTTTTTATCTACAAATGATCAATTATTGAATAAATAAGCTAAATTCACAAAAAAGGCATAATTATTTGAAAGTCTTTGACTAATGACACAGAAAGTGAATGCAAGTTACAGTATCCAATAAATAAATAAGCCCTACGAACAGGTTTGACTGGTGTTCTATTATTTCTAGGATTGCACAAAATGTTGCATGGAACTCCACTATGAAGAATGGTTCAATTTTATTTTTGTTGAATACAGTAACTTTCATCAATATCTCGCGCATTTTTCAACATTCTACTTGTGAATAAGCATCTTGTGTACCTTTAATAATATTTCATTAATTGTGATGAGCGTTTACTCTCTGTAAAAACGAAGTTAAAATTCAATATGATAATAATTTGGGGATTGGGTCAATAAATATTATTATTCATCAGCTTAAAAAATCTAGTGCAACTATGAAGTTTATGATAAAAATCTCCACGTAATCCTCTTATTCTACTTTCATTTTTTTTTCTATACAGCAAAAACAGTAAAGTACGGTCTATCATACACTTAACAGATAACAATGATAACAACATGATTACAATACCTCTAATATTATATTAATACACAACAATGTTAACAATGGCAGCTATAGCATAATATGTCACTTGTTTTTATAATATATCTTTGATAATAGTGGAAATTAATAATGATTATGTAGCCAAATTATTAAATCTTGTTGAGAAAACAAATCATATATATTAAGCTTTCAAGGTCGATTCTGAGTCACAATTGCTTGTTTGTGTGAGTTTTTTCATCTTCTTTTCAACATATTCTGAAAATATTTATTAATTACTGAGCTTATCGCTATCATTATTTTTGAAATATTCATGTACTGTATTAAATTTCTGATGGAACTGCCCAAATTTTTGATAAAGCTTTAGAGTTCAAAT
Organism: Sogatella furcifera; assembly: GCA_017141385.1. Classification (NCBI taxonomy): domain Eukaryota; kingdom Metazoa; phylum Arthropoda; class Insecta; order Hemiptera; family Delphacidae; genus Sogatella; species Sogatella furcifera. The sequence continues at coordinate 9,106,031 of CM029548.1, read as the reverse complement.
CGATGAGAAGAGCTGCGCTACCGTGACTCAGTTTTCATTTTCAATATAAAAAAATAGGTTTTTAAGAAATCTCCACAGATTTATTTGTTTATTTACAAAAAATAACGTTTAAAATTCAACGTTAAAGTTTAACGTTAAGATAATTTAACGTTTAAATTAAAGTCAACTTAAAATTAATTCAACGTTCAAATTACCGGTAACTGGGACAGGTTTACTAGTTTTCAAAGATAATGTGAGAAACGAATCATCCAATCTCATATATAATGATCAATCTCTATAACAATCTCTAGTACCAAGAGATAGCTACACTTTTTGGCTATCTGATACGATGGCACTATAGACCAAGTATGGAGATGTTGTCTAATTATAAAACATAATATATGTCAAAGTCACAAAAAGCAATGCGGGGTAACTTTGGGACAAACTGATTTTTCTTCTTAAAACGTATGTCGATTAATGACAACAACAATGTAGCCCATAAAATTGATAATTTGAACCTCAATTTATCGTTATCTACCCAAAAAATTATAGAAAGTTGGAAAATATGAGGATTGATTACGTTATGAAACAATTACAAAATTTGAGAATCGACTGAATTGGTTTCAAGCATGTTACAAAAGGAAAATTGACTTTTTACACCTAAGGGTACTTTCATACGTCCCTATAGGCACTAAAAATGATCAGAACTGCATAGTTTTAAGCCACGTTTACACCGGAATGTTAATAACTTTTATATGATAAGTTATATAATATATAAGTCTATATAATAATACGTTATTCAATAAAGTTATTAACATTCTGGTGTATTTCGTGGAATTATGCTGTACATTGAAGGTTTACAGTTGAAGAAAAAAAATATGACAAACAAAATTTCCCATTTTCTCAATGAATTTATTAGAAAAAGTGAGTTTTTTACCGTTCATACAAAATTTCAAGCACAAAAATCTGGAAATTTGTTCTAGAAAGATTGATGAACTATTTTGTACTCAGAATGGTGTTTATATTTGAGGGAAAACCAATTATGAATGTGGGTGACCCTTTATGGTTGACTTTCTGACGGTCCGCAGTTGTCCCAAAGTTACCCCGCAACCTGCTGAAATCTTGGTTATATCTTTATAAAATGAGAATAAAATAATTTTTTCAATTTTTTCCAATGCTAGATTGAAGTCAACAAATACATTAAAAGATCATAATATCCTTAGAAGTATATACCATGAAATGATCGATGGACAATAGAAGGTTTTCAGATTTTCCACGACATTGAAAATATGAGTATTTCAAAGAATAGCTGAAACCGCCATTTTTTCACCCATAACTTTTGAGAAGTGGTCAATCGATAGCAGTACACCTAGAGCAACTGTTCTGACCGTTTTCAGACTCGTAGAAAGCATAAAAATGAGGTAGTAATTGAAAAAATAGATAAAAGTCCACTGTCCCAAAGTTACCCCGCGTGTCACAAAGTAACCCCCACGTACGGTAACAGATATTACGTTTAAAATATTATCAATATATCCATTGATATTAGAGGGGTTTCTTCTTATCGGTTTCATCCAGATTCAAGTTTTTATGATTTAGTTTTTTTAAAGCTTATTAATATGATTTGATGGCTATTATTATGTTGTCTGTTCTGAATACTGTTGACATAGCTACCTTAAAGAAGGTCTTGGTCTTAAAAATGGCAACTATGTATAGTAGGTGAGTCGACCCATTTGTAAGCATTTTAATCAATTAAATCATCTGTTTCAACGAAACCGTTTCTTGTGTGTGCTCTTACATATGACTTACACTGACTCTTATCCAATGATAGACATATTCGTCTACTTTCTATATTTTCTACTAATTACTATCTCAAACCAGTTACTTGCAGAAAACACAAAAGTTATCCATTAGAAAAGTGTTATGATCATATTTCATGAAAATTATACTTGAAAGAGAGAAAAGCTGAGTGAACAATTGAACATGCATGATGTGTGACTGTTCTTAGTCTAATGTTTTTTATGGACAGACTGCACCTACTATTCATTTTTGCAATTCTATTAGGCCGGGACCGTTTATTAAAGGGAGATATGGTTTATTGTTCGTAAATGGACTCTCTTATTTCGTTTCTTGACTATTTGTCGACATTTTAATATTTTCAGTATATTGTGCAAAGCCTACCTACCCAAAACTATTAGACAAATGGAGAAAGTGGAGTACCGTTGAATTATTCATAGAATACACATATACCATATGAGTTAAATGATGAGTATCTCCAAAAAGTTCTCTATATGTTATACTATTGTTTTCTGATACAAATAATAATAAATATTACTCTCATGATGGAGTGGGTTAATATATGATGTAGGGATAGGTGATGGGGAAAAGGGGTTGTGATGGTATTTCCTGTCATATAATGATTTCCTGTCTATGTTTTATTGATGATGATGATGATGATGATAATAATAATAATGCATAAAAATATAAGTATTTAAATTGAATGTTACTCTTGAAATGACCGTTGAAATAGGAAGTTGAGTGATTCTTAGTACAAAAGAAGTACGAAAATTGGGCGATACAATATTATATATAAGATTTGAATGATAAAAATATTGTTTTCAACATTATAAGATGATCAAAGAATACTACCTTTATTGAGTAGTAGAAATAGAGAGTGCAATATATAAGTAATTGCATAAAGTTATAGTAACAAATAATTTCCTAAGTAGCAATTATTGCTAAGTGCGTGTTAATGAATTGATTTTGAAAAATACGTTGAAGGGACCTATTTCAAGTTTTTCATTACTGTTTTACATAAGATACTTCAATTCAATTCTTCCTTAAAATTACAACAGGATAATTTTGACAATTATTATAAGTCATGTAAATGTTTCCTACTATTTTCATATGAATTCGTTTCTGAATGAAAGACCGTATGCAATACAGTACTGGAGAAAAATCGATGTTCACTAGGACTGATAGGTTCATTGCCATACATAGACTTGATTTTTCCTGTATTTTCTTGTAAACTTATAGACAGACTATTTAAAAGTCCTTCGCCAACCGCCAGTTCCATTGGCATCTGCTATACTATAGTCTGTCCAAGCAAAGAAGACATTCTGGCAAGGTGGGAGAATGACTCCAGCTCGGTCAATATTGTTTCAAAAATTGTCTCAAATTGTAGGAATCATTCTAATCTATAATTTGCAAATGAATTTATAATTTTTGAACCAATATTAACCGATCTGGGAGTCATTTTCCCATCTTTCCGGAATGTCTTCTTTGTTTGGACAGACTAGAACAGGGTACATTATATTATTTTAGAAGGTTTACTGATAGATATCAGATTATACCCGTGTATAATCCTATGGAAGTACCCCTCTGGAGGCTACAAAGAACGAGAATTTTATAGTTCACGATGCGAATTAAAGTTCGATAAGTTAATCAAAAGAATAAGCTTCAATATTCTTGAAATTCACTCCATGAATAATGAATTATATTTACGAGAGTCAATACTAAAATATATTTAATTGTGGAATGTGTTCAACTCCTTGGTGTGATTATTTTTCATTTAATTTGCCATTACAAGCTTTTTTGGAAATAAGTATATCATGTAGGTATTATACTGAATGAATACATCATACATACATTATGTTCGGTGTGCAGGTATTATTTTTGATAAGATTCAGATGAAGAAAAAATGTCTTTCAGCAGTTTATTCATTTGATAAGCCTTAAGAATGATAACATTCATTTTCAACATTTAAACTTTCTGCAAGAATTATTATTTTGTTACTACTGACTTACATAACATGGGAAGTAATATTATATTAGACACCAAAACGTCAAATGAAATATATTTCTATGCATATTAACAAGTGATTATTATTTATTATTTTTCAAAATCTGGTATAAGGTGATATATGAACCCTTGTAGAAATGTTCAGCTTATTCCTGATTTTTGAGCTAAATATCAAATTGTTACAGCACAATACCATGTATATTTATGCTATTTAATTCAACTAATAAATTTTTCTATACTGAAGCACACTCTTATAATTTCATAGTTATTAATATGGTTACATTATATTCAATGTGATTTCCTCACAAGTATAAAAATAAAATGTTTATAGCTTCGAATGTGCGATTACTATAAGAAACAGTTTAAGGTTCCATTAGCTACTACATAATTACATTAGTTTTAAGCCGTACAAAAATTATTCTAACAATTTATTATTATTTTTTCTATTTAGATTTCCAACCAAAGACTGGGTAATACGTACATTGTTCCTATTTCAGCGTGATAACCATAACGCATCTTCCTTCTTTGATGCTGTATGTTATATGGTCGAGCAATTGAACAAGTATTTCCCTTCAATTTTATTTTTTATTTTTTGAGTTTTTATTCTGATAGATTTAATATAGTCAGAGTAGAAGATAATCAACAAACTCATCATTCAAGATATCATACTAAACAGGCACTAAACTGTTTATAAAGCAGATAACAAGAAAGTTTATGTTGAAGACTCAAAACATTGCAGAAAAGTTTTCTTCACCAGAACTGAAAACTCAGTCAACGAATGTCGCGAAATTAATTAAATCCCACCAATTCAAAAATATTCATTGTGCGAATGTTGCCGATTTCTCATTAAAAACAGATCTCAATTATGATGAATAAGGTTCAAGCAAGATGTATTGGATAGAGTAACGTATATCAATCTATTCAATTATTTAGTTTTTTCTTTGTGTTGAGAATAATCAATTTTACTATCTGTTTCAAAATAAAAGTTCATGTACGTAATGTAAGTTACATCAATCATATAGACTCAGTTTATTTTATTTTATGTTTAAAATATCTTATGAGCTTTTTTCATAGTGTATCAATTATTTTATGTTATTAACTCATATAAAATTGTGAGTGATGTTTATGCTTGAATCAAGCTACAAAATCTCTCCTTCTTCCATTTCTGTTCTGGCCATGTTGTTGTTCTTTTGAGCCTCTCTTCTCACTTCCCTAGTTCTACCGCATGTTATCATAGAATCTTCGCATATATATCTACTCCGGTGTTTTACCCTGTCTCGAGTCAAGTGTGTGTAATGTGTATGTATCAGTGAAACTTGACCGGACGCAAAATATATAAGCGACAATTGTGTATATCGTTACGACAACTGAGCACTTCGCTACGACAATTGCGCGCATCGCTACGATACTAACGCACATCGTTACAACATCAACGCACATGGTTACGATATTAACGCACATCGTTGCGACATCGTAACGACAATTGCGCACATCGTTACGATATTAACGTGCATCGTTACGACAGTTGCGCACATTGCTACCACAATTACGCACATCGTTAAGACAACTGCACGAGTGAGATCAAAGACAATCGCGCCTAAATTACGAGCGACAAGTCGTGACGACAGTTGCGCTCACAATAGTTGAAATCCAGACGACGTCAGCGTTTGTCGCCTACACTCCGGTGTTGTTGGATATGTAGGAGACAGAGCTGTCCTGCGACGCCTGATGCATGATTTGCCGGCGCACCGACGCGCTGTTGTTGCTGTTGACGTAGTAGGATGATTTGCGCATCGATGCGGAGGACGAGTTGGCCATGGCCACGGTGTCGTAGTAGCGCAGAGTGCCGCAGCACTGTCGACTGCGCAGGATTGCGGAGAAGCCGCGTCGGTATTTGTTGTTGAAGAAGGCGTAGAGGATGGGGTTGATGCAGGAGTTGGAGCTGCCCAGCCACTGTGCGATCGGCGTCAGGACGACGAACAGCTTGGCCTCCCACACCTCCAGGTCGCCGCCGAACTTGATGCGTGTGAAGATGGTGTAGAGCGGCAGCCACGACAGCACGAACAGAATCACCACCGCCACCAGCATCTTTACCACTTTCACCTATTGCACACAATACAAACAACTCAATCAGCAAAAATACTAATAGAATGGAATATTTTTATTGCTTTCAAAAATACAATATAGCAAAATTCCTACTTATTTGCATGCTTGAAAAAGAGCTCATTTTTTATGGATAGTTTTGTATTTGACTTAATTTTATTCTTGATTCAACTTAATAGATGAAATAGGCACTTGAGAGAGGAGCTTTGTAGCCTAAATCAAACATACTAGTTCGGAAGCTATATCAAACATTATTTATTATATTGGTATATTTTTCTTTTAGAACAAGGGTGAAGAAGAGGTAGAGATAGATGTGTGAGTGAGATGTTCTGTTTGGTACCTATTCAAAAGTGAACTTGAACATAACATTTATTTGTAATATAAAAATTAAAATTAGGAAAGAAGACGTTTTGTACATGGGTCGTTGTTTATACCTCTAATAATTATATTGCCATCTTGAATAAATTAATGAAAAAAAAAAATCCCATTAGGTGAAATAGTTTCCAATGCAGAAGACTTTATAGCCACACTGATCATTCAGTCTCTTTGTAGTTTCGAGTAATTAATGTGTCGTTCAAGTTGAACAAGTGATGAGCCCCTCAATACCTCAATAATAATTATTGTTTTTTTGAATTTTAGATGCAAATTTCGTAATGTTCTTTCTGGTTGGAAGAAGTGTCCAGAGTTTCTGAGTTTACCAGTGATTGATAATGCTGGTCTAGCAATCGAAACCGGTAACTCCATTATTTTTATAATAAAACAGTGGTTTGACAATATAATGTATTTTTATTTAATACTTCGCCTTTTTATAATTCATTCGCCTTCTAAATACTGATGTTCCAAAGACGTCTCTAATGTGTAGATTGCTTCTTGTGACAATAAATAATACTTATTGATGATTTCTTTATTTATTTATCGCTGTTACCTTGCTCTTTTGCTGCATACGCTCCATCTGCGCGTCCTTGGTGTCACTCGGTATATGGCGTTTGCACACCTTGATCCAGATGAGTATGTAGCAGAGCGATATGAGTATCATGGGTACAATGTAGCACATGATCAGGTTGGCAAAGAGGAAGTAGATGTTGCCGTTGAGGTAATCGGGCCACACCTCCACGCACATGGGCACGTCGGGCTCCTCGCTGAAGATGACCACGTCAAAGAACAACGCCCACGGGAGGGTGGTGGTGAGTGCCACCAGCCAGATCACGCAGATTATTGTGCGGGCGCGCCGCGTCGTCATCTGACACTTCAACGGGTACCAGATCGCCAGGAACCTGTAATCAAACAAACTCATTCAATTAAAAAAATTCCAAAATTAACCAAAAATCTAATTCAATTTCAATTTATTAAAACATACAAAGTACAAGAATAATTACAATAAATTCCAGTTTTTCTACTTTCAAATTTAGTTTTTCTACTGATCTTAGATTTTATGAGAGAGTGATCTGGAATAAGGTTTTTAATTCCAATTTCAACCTTTCACATTCAATATGGTAATTGAAGGAAAAATTTAATGTGTAATACGGGCGCAAAGTATCTTTGCTGTTCTTGAGAAACTATTCCGCTATACTATAAATATGTTTAACACTATATAAATTATAGCATGATTTTTATTTAAATTTGGACGAGTTGTATCTTCACAGTGCTGACAAAATTTGCAGCAAAGAGCTGCACATCTGGCCTTATATTTTTATTGTACTGTGTGAAGGAAGCAGAATGGATTTTTTACCTGTCTTTATTAATGAAATTATTTATTTGCATTCATTCAATATTTCTCAACATGCTAACTAACAATGGAAGCTTGTTGTGGAAATACACAAAAACGTTCAAATTTCATTTAATAAGCTTATTATATCGCGATTTTTGAAGTATATATTGATTTTCCTCTACAATTTGCTACTGAATAATCATTTTAAACAATCAGAGCACAATTTGAGACCAATAAAATGCTGTATTCACAAAGTTGAACCAACCATAGAGAAAATGACTCCAGCTCGGTCTATATTGGTTCAAAAATTATTGATTTGGTCTCGATCGTAGGAAACAATCTGACCTACAATTTGAGACCAAATCAATAATTTTTCAACTAATATTGACCAAGCTGGAGTCATTTTATCATCTTGCTTTATTTTGTCAAAATAAACACTCACTTGAGAAAACATTCACTTAAAGGTTGTCGCTCATATTTTATATCCTCATTTCATAACATTACATGGTAATAGAATGAGCCACTTTTACCATTTGTTGATCAGCTAGGGTCAAAATTCCGGGATCAAATTTCTGAGTCCCTGCTTCAAACACTTTTTGACAAAAAGAAAACTTGCTCCGCTCAATTTGTGGCTGCCTCTGCATGCTCTTCCCTAGTATGTTACATATTTGTTAGCAGTATCCATTAGATTATAATTATTGAGCAAATTAGTCATAAAAAGTTTTTCATTTCCCATAAAAGTAAGAGAAAATTTAGCTTATGCCAAAAAGTTGGGCGGTTTCGTCTGCTCCTTCATTTGCGCTTCAAGAGCTGATATTGTCGATTGGAGTTGTCATATAGCTATGCGTATAGATAATGTTTTTGAAATCACAAGAGACAATATATGCTTTACATCAAATTTTTGTGGGTAGCAATGTGCAATTGTGACGAAACTTGATAAAATATCTTATGGCTATAAAAATAGACTTGATAAATCAATTCAGTGGATGACCACCTACACCTACACATTGACAATCCATTCAAAAGAGAGCCATCATACGAGTAAAGTACTCCAGCAGTGCATTCGAAGTTTGTACAGCGATGCATTCTTGCATGACACTCCCCACAGCTGTGAATGGAAACAGAGTTATAACTTATTGGTAATAAAACGCGGGCCGGAATTAATCTGGGGATCTGGCTGGATATTTTTCGATTGAAATGGCTTCCTCTGCTCCTCTGCCTGATGGGAAGAAACCTGTTTACGGCGTCATAAAGATACAGCAGAGCATGTGTAGGACATGATGCTCGATTCTGATTTTGTTGCTGCTATTGCTGCTTGCTGCTTTGCTGCTGCTATTTCTGCTGATTTCTTTCTGCTGCTGCTTTGCTGGTTTCCTGCTTGCTGCTACTGCTGCTGCTGGGTTTTAACTGCAACGTTGATACATTCTCGATTCAAGAAAATGTTCTGGTTTATTGCTCTATTCGGTTGTCACTAGCAAGATGATGATGAGGGCTGTGATGACGATTATGATAGATTACAGATAAAAGCGACTATAGAGACTGTATAATCAGTTCTCTCTTGATTTATTATTTTATCTCCAGGAGATTGATTGATTGATCGAATGGACGATCGCCACTAGTTGAATTGGGAACGACATCAGGTTTGTGCAGTCTTGCTCCCTTGATCGTTGATAATTTATGGACTCAAAACTATTTCTGAATCTCTAGCTGCATAAATATCTTATAAAATTGGAAGATTTTACCTTATTTCAACTTTCAATACTTCCTTTCGATCAGATTACTGACTGAATTTCCTTAACTGAATACTCTACATGTTTTGACAGCGATTATCTACTCAAACGTAATCTCAAATGAGTTCGTTTTTCTCTCTTGCCACATTCAAGTCGTGAAAGACCTGTTATCACCAAGAAAATAATGGAAACTTCAGTGACTATATAAGTCTTATATAGTCATATAAGCCTTATATATAGTCACTGTAATGGAAACTACTATGAATTCGACGATGGTGTTTGGACGCACTGTAATTGGTTGCTCTGTGATTGGACGAGACTTCTCACTCCCACTTGCAACACCGATAGAAGCCAATGGGAGTTCAGCATTAAAGACAGTACCAGCATACCTGTTTACTTTTTCTCTTGATAGATAGCGTTCGTGATACGGCACGAATACAGTGACTATAGATAAAGTCACTGATTATCCTCAATTTTTGGCTCCTTCAAAAATTTGTACAATATTGAAACCATATTTTCTACAGATATTTTAAGGGTTTCGGAAAGTTATTTTGGATTGACAGTATTTCGAAAATTATTCAGTAATAAGATAAATAAACTCTATCTATCACTATTGCTCTTTGGAAGCTGATAAACCCCAAAACTTATAATAAGGATTCAAGAGAAAAGATCTCAATAACCTTATGAAGGAATTTGATTCATGGTATATAATATACGACTGATGTATTGAAATGTTTGTCGAACGGCAATTCAGGTAATGAAGTAGATAGCAAATTTATTTATTCCTATTTTGCAAATTTTATCACCGAACGAAGTATTATTTTCTACAGATTCATTTAGTAATTATGGAGCACTTTTCCATCCTTTCAATTTTTTCCTATGTGACATACAACAAAAATGTTCATTTGAAATGAAATTGAGAAATTTCAAAGCATCGGAAACTAAGTCCTATCCATTACACCAAACCATTAATTTATTCACCTTTGAATATTTTCCTACTTATATAGGTAAAATAAAACTAAATGTTTCCAATTCTAATTGATAATTATCATAAAAACATGATTACATCATCTTATGATAGAGCAAGCATGAGTTTCTCATTAAACTTCGTACTATACCGTACTATAAATTACTTCGGAATTTTATTGAATAGGCATAGGACTATCCATGCTTTATAGAGAATGAAATAGAAAAATAGATACTCCTCTTATTTTGAAGAAGATTTTATAGATTGAGCAGTTGAACATGGAATAGAATTGAACATTACATTAATGAAATCTACAAAGCACATTTCATAACAATAAAACTCGACAGTCGATAATTATGTTACTCTTCGATCAAGTATCGATGAAATCCTTGTACAATGTGAAGTACCAGAAATAAACGTTTCAAGTTGAAAAAGAACTCCAGTTAACTCATCTGAATCGTGAGATATAACTTAAATAAGCCTACACGGAAATGGTAATATGAATACACTAAACACACCATTTAGAGCTAGCCATGGATAATAGTGAAATATGATAAGGAAGAAGTTATGCATGCACGAAACTAATTAATGATAGGCGTGGAATGATAATAATGTTCTTCGGGTAGGAGAAAGGATTCCAGCTGCTTCTCAAGGCTGTTGACTCTGACTAAGTATTTGAAGTGGCTGTGAAGCAACATCTTTACTTTGCTCTGGTCTGGCTCTGTAAGATGATTGTGTTCATCTCTTTGCGTTTGCTTCCGACTTGATCAAGTGAAAATGCTTATTCTTCTCAGTCAATACAGAGATGCAATACTCATTACATTGAGTGCTTCTCGAAGGTATAGTCTTGTGCAAAGAAGACATTTTGGCACAATGGGAAAATTACTGCAGCTCCGTCAATATTGGTTAAAAAATTATAAATTTGGTCTCAAATTGGAGAGCAGAATGTTTCCTACAATTTGAGACTAAATTCATAATATTCGAACCTATATTGACCGAGCTGGAGTAGTTTTCCAATCTTATCAGAATATCTTCTTTCCTTGGACAGTCGGTACAAATAAGTATGTAGTCTTCCTTCTATATCTGGCTGCTGCCTCTCCACTGGATCCACCTTGAACTCTTTCCCATCCGACCATGGTCTGCTCTCTCTCTCACTCCACTGGTTATCTCTTTCTCTGTTCATCATCAACACAACTCTACCAGTTCAAAGAGACTGTCCTCCAACAATAAATGTTTATAAGTGATTACTTCCTTTATAACGTGAATTTGGGTTATCTTTGAAAAGTACATCTTAGAAAATTGCTACAAATATTATAATAGCCACCATACACATCTCTATATTTCCTCTTGAAACTTTTTTACCGTATTTATTGTGGAATAAAACTTCGCTATCGCAACTGCAGTTCTTTAGTAAAGTTATTGTTATAACCACTGTACAAAGCTCAACTTTCAAATTGGGGAGGATTATTATTTATTATTTATTTATTGTTAGCCTACAATTGCGAGCTGATAGCAAGTATTTTGAGCAAAGGTGGTGATGAGTGAGTGGATGATGATGTTTACATGGTGAATGAAAGATGATGAAAGTTTACTTTATAATTTTAACTTAGAAAAAACCTTTTTACTTCAGGAAATTCTGAATCCAATAAAATTAGAATTCATAGAACACACGATAAGTATCAAGGCGCATATTATTGTGATCAATAATACAGTGATGGTATAGATTCATTAATTATCTGGTCGATGATTATTCACCTCTGCTTTATAGTGGAGTGAATATGAAACTGCCAACCACCTGTTAGGCCTAGGCCCTTTATAGGCAGTTGAACCATTGACATACACACATGAATGCATTAATACCTAACAAACATCAGTATGTAACGTATAAGTTCAAAATGATAAATTATGTGTTAAATACTATCTAGGTGAATATTTTTGAGAACAATAGAACATACCCTCGTAATTCATGGATTTATGCGAAAGACACTATAAGAATCAAGAAGATGGAAACTGCTTATAATGAATACATAGGCTTTTCAATTAAATAATTGTCTCTCAAATGAAGCCCATGAAAAAGGATAATATATTTGTTTTTTTTCTATTAGGGATTGGACGCTTTGAAACACTTCTCAAATAATACTCGAATCACACTATTATAGTCTGTCCAAGCAAAGAAAACATTCTGGCAAGATGGGAAAATTACTCCATCTCGGTGAATATTGGTTGAAAAATGATACATTTGGTCTCGGATTGTAGAAAACATTCTGATCTACAATTTGAGACTCAATTTATGATTTTTCAACCAATAATAACCGAGCTGTAGTCATTTTCCTTTCTTGCCAGAATGTCTTCTTTGCTTGGAAAGACTATACTTATATTCATTATGATATGCGTTCCTTTCGAATATCAACTCTAACGCGGAAATCACATTCACTTTCCTTTGTTTCTTCTCACAAAACGATCTTGGCATTCTTTTGAGAATTGCCTACAAAATGAAAAATAATGAAATTCTCTTTTCCAACCAAGAGCCGCGCTTCAAAACTCTTGATGCTTGAAGAGGCAACACAACGCAAAAATGAACTCTTCTCAACTCTTGATGAAATTGAATCACTCTCTCCCTCATACTCATTGTTCTATGGTACAATTTCTCTCATTCTGAATTCCCCCATCCACTGAATTTGTAGCCAACATTTTCGCAGCCGTTTCAATACTTCAATAACTGTCGGACAGTGAACGTTGGAATTGGGTCAAGGTTCTATGGTAGCAGGAAAGGAAAGAAGAACCATGATTATATTTCCTACTTCCTTGACATTATACTGAAGCACGTTAGTGTAGTTATCAGTGTTTTGATAAATCTCATCTCACGTATACTCTTGTTCCACTTATGGATCTCTAAACATTATTTATTCTATTATTATTGCATTATATTTATGATCAATAATGTGAAGGGTTCATTGAACATATTCTTAATCCTTTCTTGAATAAAAGTACTCCAACTGAATCTGAATCTCTCCTTTCATAGGTTATGGGAGCATCCAAACTTATCAGTGTGTTGATAAATCATCTCATCCAATAATGGATTTGGCCTGGGTTTTTGTCTGGTCCATTCAATTTGTTACATTTTAAAAGGATTTTTCATTATTTCAAGCGAACTTTTATTACATCCAGAAACTAATAAAGTATCTCTCACACAATTTTCTTCATCCATTTCTAGCCTAAGACGTGCTTAGGTCGCGATAAATTCAAGACTGAAATAATATTATTGAAAAGTTTTAGTGCATTCTTACATTTTTGAGCTGAGCAATTCATGATTTTTCTTGCCTTCTGTAAAGTCTTTCCAAGGAACGTAGAAATAAAAAAATCCCAATTACTAATTACTTCTCCTCCAATACTTAAGTTCGAGCCTTTACGCAACATATTATATTCTATGTAGAATCATTGTAATCTCTATATATAAAAGGGAAATGGCACTGATTCATTCATTCCTTCATTCATTCATCACCAGAACTAAAAATCCACTGAACCGAATGCGTTCAAATTTGGCAGGCATGTTCAGTTGGACGTTTAGACGCGCGCTAAGAACGGATTTTAAAACTTTACAAGGATACGCCTAATATTTTAGTTTTCTATAGTTTTTCGGTGTTTTCTTCATTTTTTCGAGAACCAATCGGTAGAAAATGTTGATATTTGGTGGGCAGGTTCAGATAAGGACTAGAAATGTTGTGTTGGAATATTTTTGAAATCCGTTCAAGATTACACCAGTAATCAAGTTTTCAAAATTGTAGATGTATTGCGGGTTGCATATCTTCCGCCTTGATACAACCAATCCATAGTGTAAATTCAAAGGTTCAGCGAGATTATAGATGGAGTAATTTAGAAGATATTGAATCAAGTGTCAAACTATGTCCGATATAGGCTACTTCCCAAGGTTACGCTCGATATTAGCGTTTTACTATTTCTCGGAATTTTAGGAGTTTTTCTTAGATTTTTTGAGAACAAATTGGCAGAATATGTTGAAATTTGGTAAACAGGTCCAGATTAGGTCAAGAAATGCTGTGTTTAATAAATTTCGAAACCCTTCTGAACGGAATTTGCAGGCGATCGAAGCGAGCATGTTTGTCTTAGCTGACACTGGCAGAGGTTTTGCAGGCGAGCGAAGCGAGCCTGTTTGATTCACCTACACTGCCGATACTGTCGGGGGTCCAGGCGGATATCATAGGCGGATAAGGCGAGCGAAGCGAGCCTGCCGGCTAGTTGCAATATAGAATATAAGCTGAATTTTGTTAACTATTTCAATAAAGTAATCTAATCCAATCTTATAAACTTGATTGACAACAAAACAACAACGTGTTTCAAACAGTAAAATAAATTTCAAACTAAGTTTACTGTATAGATCTTCAATTTAAACCGAGATTCAATCAAATCAGTTGAACGAGGACCTGGGGGTTTGATTTGCAAAATTTCTTATCTAAATTCAATTTTCCTCCAATAAGGAAAATTTGTCCATTCAAATTCGTAATTTTGATCTTGAAACACTTTGAAAACATTACTTCAGTTGACAGCATACAGTGATAAAATAATAATATTACGGTAATCGAAAAATGATCTGCATGAAAATTGAAAGGGAAGCATGCAGCTAAAGCGCCAGGAAACAACGGATAAAGCACCTTTTAAGCGAGCTGTTGACAATATCCTCCCATGTTAAGTTATTTCGGAGCTAGCGCATATTCTGCTTGTGAATAATTTAAGCGGTATAAAGGCGTGTCGCTAGATCGTGTAAGTTGCTGCCACAAATAGACGTGTGTGCCACTGGCGGCTGGTACCCACGAAAGAGGTGAAGTGCCCGTATCTTTTACTGTACAGCACGTCACCTGTTTCGTTGGCACGAACCGCCAGTAGAGTGTGCTCTCTTACATGTGAAAGTGTCAATGAATCACATGAGGCGCCACCCTGTTTCGTGGGCGCCGAGGGGCGCTTGTTTATGTGGGGCGCGGCTACTCGACTAACCTGAGTTTAGTAGACTAGGTCCAGTTGGACACGAGAAAAAGCGCCAATAAAGACAAGTTCTCATTGAATTATTGTGCTGGCAATGAGAGCTGACACGTTAAAACGTAAATCAATGCTATTGTTAAGGAGTAAGTCGGCTGGTTCGTTCTGCCAGGTTTGTATTGTTGTACTATTGTTTGTATTTTTGTTCACCAACCTAGTAAAACACCCACCTGGCCTTGGGAAGATGACATTCCATAATTAAAAATCTACTCACTCTCGTTAGTTAGCTTAAAAATGGTGAGATACAGTGCGAAGGCTTAGGGTAAAGGGTGAGAGAGGGCCGGCTGCGTCCTAACTTCGCCCTTCAGGTTAAACTCTCTGGCAGGATAGATAAAAGAATTAAATATTCCTTCAAGTCTCAAGTACTGCGTATAATGGCTGTTATCGTTAGCTGACCAACGCTATCCAGCTGGAGTAAATGGGGTTACATTCAAGTCTATAACACATGTTCATGTCAAAAAATTGTGAGAGGTGATCAATTTTGAATTAATTTTTTACAATAACACATTTATTTAATTCAACAGTTCTGCCGCATACAGCTTCAGGGCGTAGCTCGGTACCAGATATTGTATGTTTATATAACCATCGATCTAGAAAACGGCTCTAACGACTTCCTTGAAATTTGAAATGTAATATAACCGTGATGGAAAAATAAGATTGCACCAGGTCTCATATCCAGGAAAAATATCTGGCAGGATTAATAGAATAATTGAATATTCCTTCAGGAATATTCCCAAGTACTGCATTATAACGGTTGTTATCGTTAGCTGACCAAAGCTATCTAGCGGGAGTAAATGGAGTTACATTCAAGTCTAGAACACAATAACACATTTTCATGTCAAAAAACTGTGAAAGGTGATCAATTTTGAATTTATTTTTCACAATAACACATTTTATGTAATTCAACAGCTCGGTACCAGATAATATTCAGTCCAATAATCTCAATAATATGCAGTTGATACTGACCAAGTGACAATCGATCATTCTCTCGAAAAATATGTCCAAAGAACACAGTGTCTTCTTCATTACGTGATAATCATCTTATTATTAGGGAGAGGATAGAAAATTTAGCATAAAATCGAATAAACCACTTTCATATTCAGGGCTATTAGAAATGATTTCGAACATTCCTACAGAAAACTCACAAATTTTCAAAAATAGATCTATTAAATAATCTAAAAACTTTTTATTTTGGAAATCGGAGGAAATTGTTCGCATGTTCTTGAGTTGCAAGTCAAGTTGTGCTAGAATATGCATTCCGTTTACTAGGATATATCAACTTATCGATACTCTCAAAGATCTCCTGCTCTGAAACACACAAGAGGTTCGCAGTCGATTGCTGTTCATATTGCTCAGATTCTTCTCAGACCTTCAACAATGAATACATGAACTTCATATTCCATAATCTAAATTATAATTGTTCAACGTATGACTTATCGAGAATTATGCATCCTTTAATACATATTTTTGGATCGTCCTCAACTTGGAACTCGAATTCGCATGTAAAACAAACATTAAATTTTAAATTCATTACGGAGAATAATTCCCACACAGAATCCTTCCAGTTTCAACATGAGATTAATGTAATCTTCGAGTACATGACAGCTGAATGTCGTACAAGCTACAAGAAAACAGTCAGCCCTGATAGAATATATTCGCAAATACGGGCCGAGTGGCTGGCCGTAAGTCACGTGCCTTGTTATGACACAATCACTGATGAGCCGTATTTCCACTTTTCTACGGCGCTGACATCTTTCTCGGCTACGGCCGAATCCATCTAGACACTAGACAGCCACTTTACTTGAGTAATAGAGGCCAAGTGCACGTACCAATACGACCTTCACCCTGTTAAAGTCTGCTCGAGCGAAGAAGACATTCTGACAAGATGGGAAAATTATTCCAGCTCGCTCAATATTGGCTCGAAAATTATAAATTTGATCTCACATTGTAGGAAACATTCTGATCTACAATTTGAGACCAAAAGTAAAATTATCGAATAAATACTAACTGAGCTGGAGTCATTTTCACATCTTGATAGAATGTCTTCTTTACAAGAAACAAATAGGCGACAGCGATCGATGTTGGATACTGCGAAAATAATGAAGAGGAAAACTAGCAAATTACTATTACTTTGTGTGAAGTGAATACTAAAAAGGATAGGTAGGTGTGGAGCATGGTAGACAGTCTCGGCCGTGCTCTCATTCAATCGATCAGTTTTATTGAGATGTGTGATGCTACAGTTATACAGATATACAGATATAAGATATACAGTTATAGTTGTATAATAGCGATTAGCAACAAATGCAAATTTTGAATTAAAATTTAATGCAGATTTTAATTCGTTGATGCTCGCTCACTCAGGTCCGATCTCGTGTAGCAATGTTCTAATTCTGTTACAGCAGAGCGAACAGGAACGAACGAACAACAACGAATGCGAATTTTGAGTTGAAATTGGATATAAGGTTTTCATTCGTTGCAGCTTGTTCGCTCAGTCTTTATATGATTTGTCAGACGGTGGTTGGTTTAAGGTTGCTGGTTTTTCCAACTGTTGATTCTGTACACGATTCATTTACAATAATTCAATTTACCCTTTCTCTCTTTCCATCTAAAAAAGTGATCGATGCGGATTGAATTTGGTGCTGAGAAACGCTCAGAATACCTGAGGGAAGATACTGTTCAAAGAAAACGTGAAGAAGTTTGGAGAATTGAGAACCATCAAATGTAAAACAATGAATGTTTTCTATGTATTGAGGAATCTCTTATAGAATGATGCCAATAATTATTGTCGTCAACCATTCTAATAATGTCCAAGTTAGAAAAATAGTTAACATTTTGAAATCTTCTATAAGAAAGGCACTTCAGCTCTTCTCCACTAAATGTTCTCCGACGACTGGGTAATAATCGTAAAAGTTATCAATCCATCAAAAAAACAATCAAATGTGGGTTTGAATAGAAACTTATATTCATTATCTCACGATGGAAAAACTCCTATTGTTATGAATTATAGTATCATGGAAGCTATTCAATGTTTTTTCACTTTTATTCCTCAAAATGTTCTAGATAACGACTTAATCAACATTACAGCGATATGCCTCAATAAATATTTTAGGTTTTGAATAGCCCATTATGATACTTAAGACAGAGAATTAACTGGTGGATATTAAAGAGATACATCCACACGAAAAGAACATCTCATAGCTGATATGACTAGCAAGCTCTGTAGATAACTAGTAGATAACTATGTGATAAATAGAATTTTAATAGGGGAGTCATTCAAGTCACCTTTTTTTTAAAGCCGTTTCTCCTATCAATTGGATCTTCAATAATTGCATAGTACTGCAGTTGATAATGGGATTCCTTTCTTATTCAGGCAACAAAAGGTGAGGATACCCAAGGAAAAAAAGATATAAAGAGGAGAATCATCCTTGGCTGTATCAAAGCTGAAGATCAGTGTATGTTGCAACAACTATAGTCTGTCCAAGCAAAGAAGACATTCTGGCTAAATGCGGAAATGACTCCAGCTCGGTCAATATTGGTTCAGGAATTATGAATTTGGTCTCAAACTGTTGGAAACATTCTTCTCTGCAATTTTATATCAAATTTATAATTTTTGAACCAATATTGACCGAACTGGAGTCATTTTCTCATCTTGCCAGAATGTCTTCTTTACTTGGACAAAATATATTAAAACAAGTGGTGAAAAGTGGAAGGTGGCGAAACAGGCAAGGCAAAGACCCCTTTCAACTGACAAAAAAGAAAAATCAAAACTTGGCCTCATGTGTTCGTCTGACAAAACACGTGTGTAAATTGCTCCCATAGCTCTAGTGCCGGTGATTCCGTTCTATTCCGTTTAGTGACGCTCGAAAACGCTTCTGTGCTCAAACTTTCAGTGAAGTAACTGAGTTCTTGATCCACTTTGCAAAAAATCTGATTTCTTGATGTCGTGTTGAACAATAGCTATGAGGAATTCGATAATACTTCTCCATCACTTGAGTTAGATAAAGAATGATTGACATAATTTATGAAAAGTAATACTTGTCATTAGAATTTTGAATAGAAATTAATAAGGAAAATATCAAGGTTAAGATGTAAATATTGGATAATTCAAGTAACAACTACTACTTTCATATAGATTTAGATTGATTCAATGATTGGAAATGATTTGGATTGAATTCCCACGGAATTCAACAGAGAACATACTGTATTGTGAAAATACAGCATTAATCCGAGCATTCAAGATACTTATTCCAATCATGATAAGGACAATGAAATTATTGGAACTGTGTCTCAATTCAGTTAGAAATTGTTTGTGTGAGAGCTTATAAAAACGTAAATTTTCTCCAACTTTACTATTATATCTTGATCCTGACACAAGAGGAGTAGTTGTTTGAAAACCATTTTTGTGTGGAAAGATTTATTCGAACTTGTACAATCATAATAAATGTTATTTGAGAAGAAATGAATTTTGATTTATGTGATGTGTGTATTTAAGAAACGAAAATTTAATCTAGTCAAATCTCAATCATGTATTTAAGAAACGAAAATTGATTCTAGTCAAATCTCAATCAAGACATACAACTTGTATACTTGAGTATACATGAAGGTTTTATCGAATCAATTAAGTATAATAATTACTCACTAAACAAAACTCAATGTTTTTAAAATCTTGACACCATTAATGCTTAAAAGCCCTCATAAAATAAAAATTCAACACACTCTTCCCTATACTATCATGTAATCATCAACTCGATAAAGTGATGTATGTCTGTAGCACCGAGCATGATTGAAGTTGGTTAATCAGTTTGAGCTGAGCTAAAGTCCCGACTATTGTTGCAAACAGTGTTGCATCTCAGCCCCTTCACACTCTTAGCATAGGCGTGTGTCGAGAGAATAGAAAAGGCTTAGCGATTGTTTACAGTACAACGGCTGCAAACTTCTTCAACTTAAAACTTTCCTCGTATATTCTGATCAAGCATCGCCTCGTCCGACAACTTTGGTTCTCGCGAGTTTAGAAGACACGTTGTTACATTGTAAAGTGTTGTAACGGTGTATCTTCTCAGCTTGCGCGAACAGCTAGAGTTATTGTGCAAACATGTGTAGTCACTTAGGAGGAAGACGCACTCTGAGCGTGGTTTGACCTTAGGATAAATAACTCACTTCTAGGTGACAACGTAAACAGTGCCAAAATTAGCTCAGGAATAATATTGAGCAGGAGATTTATCTGGATATCTTGACAACTCAATTGTTTCAAGCTCGTGAATGTCTTGTTATGAGCTTGATTAGGATTTCTCCAATTTACTTGATAAGAAAACTGAGTGGAAGAAAAGACTGATAGGAAAGAACTGCTATCAAATACTGTTCTTCTAAGTGAGAGTTTCAGCAAAACATTGTTAAGGGTTCACATCTAATGTCAGTTCAGACTGACAGTTCGGACTGTGACAGTCAAAAACTGTAAGTGAATGGAGAAAAACAAACTGTCAGTGATGGCAGTCCAAAATAGCTGTAAACCGGCAGGCCGATCGTTAGACGATCAGCAGTGAACTTTGAACTGTCAGTTGGAATTGACTGTGGGTGTGGACCATGAGTTTTTGAATTGAACTAGATAGAATTTAAAGTTAGTTGAAAAGAATTAGAGTTTATCAAAGAGCTTGTTATGAAAAAATGCAATCTATATCAAAATTATTTCATAAAATATATAACATTCCGTTTTTCTTACCTCCATTAAAAAAACGTAACACAGTACTGTAATTGAAAGAATTCCCAATTGATCTTAAAGGAGCTTAGTTGATCTAAAGTTAGTGTGACCTAGGTCTGGTTGATATGATTCAGGTCAGTATACTAGAAATCTTCTGCCAGTAAGTTTGCAAGTATAACAAGTCTACCAATAAATATGCACATTTGTCATAAAATATTACATTCAACTGTCATACTGTGATCATGTGCAGTTTATGATTTATTATTCATAACTCATTCTCCTTGCTAATACAACTCAAGTATGCGGTTGATTTATCACTGGGTATAGTCTGTCCAAGCAAAGAAAGCATTCTTACAAGATGAGAAAATGACTCCAGCTCGGTCAATATCGGTTTCAAAAATTATAAATTTGGTCGCAAATTGTAGACCAAAATGTTTTCTACAATTTGAGACCAAATTTAAAACTTTTGAACCAATATTGACCGAGCTGGAGTCGTTTTCCCATCTTGCCAGAATGTCTTCTTTGCTTGGACAGACTATATTGTACTTGAGGTAAGTTGATTGAGAAAAATGTTTGGCAAACATATAAGGCGAGTCACTGACCTTGCAGGTAGATCGATTTCAATTGAATCCAGATTCGTATCTAATGATTGAAAATATGTTTGTTGCCTACGCCATCTGCTAGTACAGAAATAGCTCACAATACGGTTATGGGATTTGTAATTTATGACAATGTTGACGCTGGCTCTGCCTGTACTGGATGCTTTAAGGCCAACAACAGGGCTTGTAAAGTGAGGCTGAAAAATAGTCTTATAGCTCCCTTTAATGGAGACTAGTTCTGGCGAGAAAAAATGACAGTCGTGAACGTTTGCAGCGAGGAAGTACGTTGTATCATACATAAATATAGCTCTGGTTCTACTTCAGTAACGAATACATGTATATAGTACACTTATTTGTATGCCTAGAACGAGATGGGAATTGAGGAAGGGGTGGGGGAAGTAGTTGGATGCTCTTGACCAAGCAAACGGCTCCGTGAGAAAACTATGTATAGCACATTTGCACTCAGCTATGCCTGTTCTGTTTACATCTTGGAAAGACAATAAATGATCAACATAGACAATTCCTGAGTTTATAGAGAATAGGAAGAGAGCTTGAAAAATAAACTTGAAGAACGTAAAAAAACTGTGGAGTTTGAGATCAAACAAAAGAGAGCAACCTATTGAGACAGGAGATATAATAAGAGAAATTTGTTTATTTATTTGAACATTACTCTTACATAGTGCAATAGTATCCTAGTATCCCTCTAGCCTAGCTGTAAGCTATTATTTGAGTTATATTCAAGATGTATTACAATTAAATAGCAATAATTTTGTTTCCCTTATCAATCTAAACGCTCTTTTGCACAAGACTGCCGGCCGGGTTGGCCGAGTGGTCTGGGGCGTTACAACCTTCAGTCCGCTAGCGCTACCCGATCGTAGGTTCGAATCCCACCAGAGGCATGGTCGTTTATGCAGCTCATAAATCACCCTCGCACACTCCATTACCCACGCACAAGTAAATTGGAATACTTATGTGGGCATCATCCGCAAAAAGACTTAATCAAAGAAAGAACGAATGAAGCATTGGGTATGTTCTCATCTTGCAAGAAGTGTTGGGGTGAGACAGGAAAGAGATTGCAAAGATTAAGAATTGAGATAAATATTCAATTTCTAAAAATAGCTGGTGAATGAAAAATCGGGTACTTCCTCGTTCTATGAGGAATGTTGAGGTGGACCAGCAAATAGCATTCAAAGTTCGTAAAAGAAGAGGAGAAAATTCGCAAAAGAATTAATTTACAGAGAGAACTGGTGAAAAACCGAGGACATTCAGATACCCGTAGTTTGCTCATTACAGAATAATACGAGAGTCCATTTGTCAGAGGAAACGCACACCCGAACGCGCAGAGACGCGCACCCGCAAGCACTAGCCAGGAACTTACACTGGGCAGATAGAATAAATAATGAATATTAACTTCCTTTTTTCAAGCCCGGTCTTGCTGCGCGGAATGGGCCAAGATAATTGGGCCGGCTAATTTATGTTATGTCCTCTCCTGTTCTTCCTAATAGTAATGAAATTCAAAATGCATTTTCCATACAGTCCGACACTCTTTTACCACCTATTTAGCACAATAATTCTTGATAACATCAACACGAATCACTGTGTAATTGTGTGCTGTGTTTTTTAAACTACTAATTCATTGAAATTGTATTGAAAGAGTATTAAACTATAATTTTACTTTCAAGTAACTAGAAAACGAATAATTCCAATGCTACTCTGTATCATTCCTCTATTCAAGTGATCTAACTTCTATCTTGATCATGAGTTTTAACTATTAAATCACCACCATTTCAACTTTTCCATTCCACTTGTGATACAAAATTCGATATAAATCTATAAACAAATCAACAGCCTACAACTTTCATCCTCAGCCATATTGAGTAATATCGAAATTCAGACTATTAAAATAGTTATGACTTTTTCATTTTCCAATAATAGAAATCTCCTCATTTTGATTCAAATCACGCCAAAAGGAGTACAGGAAAAGTATTGATGAAATTTAGTCAGAGATAGGCTCAGTATAACTATAGATACTGCATTATCAGAAAAAACAGCCTCTATAAGTTGTTGGTATAATTAGCATCCAGGCATCCAGTGATATTCAGCAGCTCAGTAAAAAGTCCAAGTCGATCCATTATATTATTTTGGAACAGAATCAATTCAGGAATATTGTCTTTCCATGAAGTTGAACATCGATTCGCCGAAAGCGTAAGGAATCGCCTTGAATAGTCGAAATCCCGATAAGGTGTTCATTGAGGTGTTATTCTTGTACAATATTTCATTCTCTGTGTGCTCACTGGCTCAGCCAAAGTCTGATATCGCAGCTGAATAAGCTGACGAATATTAAAATATTTCCATACTCATAAGCTTCCTTCGTTGTGATAGAGGTATTTACATGAATAATATTATGTGGAGTCTATGAATTTATAACTCGTGTATAATATACTGATATACTGTATTATTCTCCATGTGTTTATACATATTTCTTGTTTATCTTTGATTTTCCAAATGGGTACACAGCACTGGCGGCTCGTGCCCACGAAACAGGTGAAGTGCCCGTATCTTTTACTGTACAGCAGGTGAAATTGGTTTTACTGTGAAACAGGTGAAGTGCTGTACAGTAAAAGATACGGACACTTCACCTGTTTCGTGGGCACGAGCCACCAGTGGTACACAGAGATACAAAACACTAACAAGAAGCGTTTCAAGCTTCAAAGATACATTCAAGCAATAATTTGAATGTGAAGATTACAGATTTGATTCAATTTCAAATTTCTGTTATTCATCTCACTTCTTCAATGGATAAAATTTCTTATGAAATATGGAATAATGGAAATAACGGAGCACTGGAGCTCAAGATAAAGTATGTCGATATACCAATGAAGAAAGGGAATATCGTTTTAGCAAATGGAAAATTGAAAAATAGAAGTTGAAATCAAGAAGAAATATAAGAGGATAGTTATTTTGCGATAGATAATATAGAAAAAGGAATGAAAAGAAGATAACGTAGTGAAAAGAGTGAAATAGATGGAGCTCGTTCAAGAAAGCCTCTTAAAGGAGAGACAGAATAAATGTTTGGTCATCCACTCCATAAATTATCGACTCTGAGATAACAGGCTCTTGCTATAGCCTGTGTGAAGCATGTACAATATTTATCACAGAATCATATAAGATTAATCTCTGGAATCTGGGTTTCCAATCTGTATGCGATTGCAGGTTATTATTTTGAGTCGCCATTACTATCGTAGGTGTTCTCAAAAACAATAATTGAAATTCTATCATTTTCACTAGTGAACCTCAAAGAGAACAGAAAATGAATTTTCTCATATTATTTTATAACATCTTCTTTTTTATCCTAATCCTTCTCCTCTTCCTCCTTTTCTTCTTCTTCTTTTTTCTCCTCCTCCCCCTCCTCCTCCTTTTCTTTTTCTTCTATCATTCTAATTGCACAATCTCAATAATTGACATTTTGACGTTTATTCATTTTTATTCATATTAAAATTTCTCTCAGAATTGTAAAGTTCTCTACAGAATTACTTGATGGGAATCCGAATATCATCAAGTTGTGTACCTTCCCGTGTAAGGTAATGAGTTTAATGTAAGCATTCAATGAAGTTAATTGTGTTGACTACTCTCTTGTTGCTTCAATGATATTCTTTGAGACGAGCCGTTATCCTATCACGCAGCAGTAAAGCAACCCTGTTTTTGTCACAATACTCTTGACGTTGGGAGTTTAGTTCGCTTCCAAACATACTTTAGCTTTAGTGGCAAGCTCAGTTCAGATAAGGAAGCAGGGCGCAAGACTCTGTGTATTTTTTGTCAAGAGTATCTTCAGCTGTGACTTTTTCCGGTGTCAGCCACAGACCTGGTGCAATGTTATAGTCTGTCCAAGCAAAGAAGACATTCTGGCAAGATGTGGAAATGGCTCAAGCTCGGTCGATATTGATTAAAAAATTATAAATTTGGTCTGAAATTGTAGGAAACATTCTGCACTACAATTTAAGACTGAATTTATAATTTTTGAGCCAGTATAGACCGAGCTGGAGTCATTTCCACATATTGCCAGAATGTCTTCTTTGTTTGGAAAAACTAGTTTGCTACGCTTTGCTGATTAATTCCCTGGGAAATTCTTCCAGAAACAACCTCTACAACAGGAAAACAACGTTCAGGATTTCTACGGGAATGTCGGTCACACGGTCGTTTTGGTTCTCAGTGTTTTCTTCAACTTATGTTACTGAGAATTAATGATCTCATGGTAGAAAAATGTATTTTAGTGCCTCGTAACCAGAATCAATAAGACTGAAATTTTATTCTATAATCGGATTATTTTTCTGTCATCTGTGCTTAATAGATTATAAAAGTATTCTACAATCTATAAGATTATTCTATAATGTTAAAGATTATTCTAAAATCTGTGCTTCTAGTTCTCTCAAAGTGCGATTCTTATAAGCTTTAATTATCATTATTCCGTTTACTCTCGCACAAGCTTAGAACTAAAGTGAGCATCATCTCCAACATTCTTTGGAATTTTGAACGTTTTTGTATCTTACAATGAGCAACACTGATAACTACAGATTGAGTATATAATTAGCTATCTGAATAAACCTTCCTTCTATCTCGATAATAATCAAGTATTAATCGTTGATTCTGAGAACTTATTTGCGATGCCCCTACGCAACAGAACCTGATAAGAGTTCCACCATATCAAAAGTGACATTTCACTGCTAACTGGTGATATTTTCTGTTTACACGGAACAATTTTGCGCGACTGTTAATATGTGTGCCAAATGAACTAGAACAGTTTGAAGGACTGTTGCCGCACTAATCTGCTGTTGCTGATTGTGGAACGATTAGAGAGATAAACAACCTTTATTTCAAAACTGGAGAATGGTTTGAAGAAGAACCACTACTGGAAAAAGAGTTAGAACAAGAGGAATTCATGAATAACATGTCGCCTCCCATTTGTATCTATCACTGAGACATGAAGGCCAGCGATTTTTGACAATGCTAGTCTAGCGTGGCTTTGTCCAACTCAAAATATGACTGGACGACCTTCTTTTTCCATATACAAGTATTAGGCAAATAACACTTCCTAGCGCTAGACTGTTAGTAGTTTTCAGCACATTTATCATCTATCACTGACGCTCATTGGAGCAACAAAGACAACAATAGCATTTCGGGCGTGCACGGGCAGCTCAAGTGATGAAATACGTCTCAATGGACCTCAGTCTTGTTGACGGAAAAGTTCGAGTTAACTCGCAGGAAAGAAGGGGCAGACGCACCTTTGATTACGCAAATCGAGTAATATACCATTCAAACTATCCTTAGATAGATATAGTACACAATAGTTGAAGTAGATATCTCTATAGAAACTATTATACAGTCTCTATAGATATTACAATGTCGTGTTTTGCTAATCTTCTCTATTCTAATCAAATGCAGAGCAAGCTGTTACAATGATACGGAAAAGACCACAAATACAGAAAATGTGCATAATATTAGCACTAATATTAGCATAATATTATAACATTGAATCGATACAGTACATTTATAGACATCAAGTATAGAGACTGTATAATTGTTATGATTATACAATATACAGTCTCTATGGCATCAAGAATATTGTATTGGAATTGCACCTGTTGAAAAATCTAAAGATTCAGCTGCACTAACACCTACTGATACTTAGATGATACAATAGTTAGATGCTAAAAGATACTTATGCCGGGTTTTTCCAAGCACACTCAAAGTTGAGGGAACCTCAAATTTTGATGAACAGCTGAACTTTTCTATGATAAGTATAGGAAATTTAGTAAAGTGTAATAAACTTGAGGGTCCCTCAAATTTGAGTGTGCTTGGAAAAACCGGGCATTAGACATACAATACATAGGTGTATTAGTAGGTTTTTGCTGCGCCCTGTCATTAATCCAGTTCTTGATAGAATTGACTGATTCTCTAACCTTTTTTGAATATTTTGTTTCAGTTGGATAAATTAACGTTATATCAGGATAATATGGAGAGTATATTGATAATTAGGCAACGTAAACATAAATTATCGGATTAAAACTGCAGATAATAATTATTATCTTAAATGATGATCCAGATCCATTAGTACTCCTGTAATATTTTCTAAAACAATTCAAAAGATTGAATCATATTCTGAAAGCTTTAAAAGTACTGAAAACCAAGTATGGGACAATATTGAATAAAGAAAGCACTCAACTTCCTGCGTTGAGTAGAGAAAGTGATAGAGTAAAAAGTTGAGAGATTAACTCGGTAGTTGGTCTGAAGCGGTGAGAATGAGTAGATAAAATTCTGCAGATGGAAATGGCGACCAAGACTGAAATGAAGAGTAGAGAATATGAACGGAAGAAGCAACGAATGAATTCTGTGGAGAGCGGAATGTCACCACAGAAAATTAAGCGCAGAACACAATTGTATTGCTATGTCTCCAACCTTTATTATAAAACTTCTGGCTTACTCATCCTGTTTCCTCGTCTGTCAGAATTGTACCTTAAAACCAAAAACTTTTCCCATTACTTGCTTCCTCCTGGTCATCCTTCCTCTTTCCCCCAATCTTCGTCCATATCTCCATCTTTTTTTAACTTCCATCCTTTTTTCTACTATCCTTCCATGATTTCTTTCTCCATCCTGCCATTCAGAATCCTGGCTGGATCTTGGACAATCCGTATTGTCGACTTCCTCTCACTGCCGAGTGCAATATGATTTCTATTCAAAGTTACTTTCAAGGTTTGAGTGCAATCGGAATATTCTGAGAATATTCATGTCCAGTGGAATATTAGTGGTTAAATCTTTTAAAGTTAAAATTTATTTTCAAGTTTGTA
Source organism: Sogatella furcifera (assembly GCA_017141385.1). Lineage (NCBI taxonomy): Eukaryota > Metazoa > Arthropoda > Insecta > Hemiptera > Delphacidae > Sogatella > Sogatella furcifera. The sequence goes on along the minus strand of CM029548.1, from coordinate 9,077,561 downwards.
AGTTACATCAGAGACTCTCCTAATGAAATGAAGTTTTGCTTATCAACAGTTTGAACAATATCGTTGATCATCTTTACGTAAAAAATTCTCATTTTGTTTCAGTTTATAAATATTCAAACCGATAACAACATAATTATCTCCGTCATGGTGACCAGGCTTAATTGTATTTGAATTAAACTCATTAAGTTGGGACAGTTTATTTGAATGATTCATTCATTCATTCATGATTCATTACACATATAAGATGGAAATGATAAAAAAGTTTATTTCAATTATTGTGAATCGATTGTATTTCAAGATAATCGATCAAAATCTGTTCACTTGTTCTGCATTTCAGAAAAACAATTTTCTTAGAATGTATTATGTAATTTTCTGTTTTTAGTCCAACATGATAGACAGTGAATTTTCAAAATTCATACAAGTTTGACTACTATAGTCTGTCCAAGCAAAGAAGACCCTCTGGCAAGTTGGGAAAATGACTCAAGCTCGGTCAATGTTGGTTCAAAAATTATCAATTTGATCTCAAATTGTAGGAAACAATTTGATCTAGTATTAAGACCACATTTATAATTCTTGAACAAATATTGACCAAGCTGAAGTCATTTTCCCATATCGACAGTGGTTCTTCTTTGCTTGGACAGACTATACCAAACTCCAATATTGACTTTCCTAGTAATCTTCCCAAATAATTTCTTACATGTTTTTAATTTTTCGCGGAAGAAGATGAACTTCGGAAATGTGAGAAGTGAGAGAGATAGTTCAACTTGTTTTGACTAACGCTTGGGGATCAAGAAAAAATAAATAAAAATCAACATTTCAAACTCTGTACGATCATTACGGAATATTTCAAACCGAAATCAAAACTCAAGCACTAAACCGTTATGCCACGGAACACTCTTAACGACTATTCGATATGGGTCATCTATGCAACTGCTCTTTTCGAAAAGGAATCCGAACGACATTTCAACGAGAAACGGATTAGATTGAAGGCTAGTTGATTGATATTTTATCGACGGGGTTGCATCTCTGTCGCGGCACGTATACGTGACGTACGTTAATTATTGTCGGTGGTGGCGCTTAATCGCACTCGCACTGAAAAGTACGATGGCAGCGATGGAAGTGAGAAGAAGAGGAAGATGGTGAGTGGAGAGAAAAGAGAGAAAAATTGTCAGGAAAATGAAGTGATGGTGGGTGAAAAAAAGGCAGAAAGAAAAATAGAGTGGGATAGAAAAAAGGGAGAGTGAGAAGAAGATTCAGATTCAGATTCATTCACTCTAGTCATGTAAATTACATACTATATAGCTTTCCTATTCAAAATATACATCACAGTACCCTATGTATTGAATATTCGATTCATATTTTAAATAGAAAACATTGATAAGTAACCATAAGAAAGAAAAAATAGTATACAGGCTATGATGGGCTATCATATACTTTATAATATCCTATGCTATGGTAATAAAAGAGAGATTAATCACACAGTTTGCTGGAAAACTGGAAACTTGTAGAATGACTTAAATATGGGATTTCATTTATTTGGTAGGCTATAAATCTGTTATGTATATTATACTTAAAATGATGGAGCCTAGGCATATAAATGTCCAATCTTGGAGAGGAATTTAAGAGACAGAAGAAATATTTGTTTTTGAGAGAACAAGGCAAATAAAAAATCCCTCTTATTAACAGTCAACTGACTCAACCACGTGCGAATATTTTCCTGGTCTATTCTATCCTGATCTATAATAAGAAACTCAATACTATGAAATTATTTGAGGTTAATAAAATTATTCATGTAATAAGTGGGAATGATTGTGAATTATGTATATATGTCAATCAAATGATATGATGATTAATTCGAAATTTAAATATGAATTGAAAAGAATGATCAAATTGATGAATAAGGAGAAATCTTTGTTTTTGAGAGAAGAAGACAAATTAGAAAATCTCACGGAAAAATTGAAAAATTATAGCTAATACTACACTGGTTGATAATATTCCGAGAGTTTTTGAAATTTGAATCAATATAACTTCATGAAATAAATTTATTTCGGAGTACCTACTGTAATTGATGAAGGAGAGTAATAATTGAAGCTAATACCTCATACGATTAACATTATTGAGAATGTAACTATAATCACACTACTTAAATATAAGTGAATAGAATTAAAACTAGATGAGTTTAAAATAATTCATTACATTATAAAGAGTATTATTTTCAACTCATAAGAGAGATAGAGATAGAATGAGAGTCAACAGAGTAAAAAGAGTAAAGAGAGAGGTCGATAGATTGCTGTCCATCTACAGTAAGTGAATCTCGATTCTCGCGTCAAGGGTGACCATCCTGACATTGTCGAGCCTACCATTCATTGATGGAGTGGAGGCCATAGGAGTGGTCTTCGCACTACTATAAAGCCAGCCGCTCGACCAGCTCTGAGCACAGTTGTTCTCAGTTCACATTTGCAAGAGTGATCCTTCCGCGGACAACCCTACACACAGCATCATGTCTGCCTACACAGTGGTCAGTCTCTACTCTACTCTAACATATACCATTAACTCTACACAGTGCTTCAAACGAACCTAGTTTGTGTGTGTGCTTCCCTCTGAGTCGTTGAAGTTGCTTCATCATTAACAAAAAAAGACTTTAATCAATCTTCACTAATCATCATAAATAATCTGTGATTTATCATAGAGTTAGGGTCGGTTTCTCAAAAAATGATCACCGGAATCATATAAATTATCTTGTGTTCAAATTGAGCCAGTTGACGGTTTGAAGTAAAATACAGTTAGATTTTTTTGGATAAATCATAGCCCCCCCTATCTAATAGAAGGTGGCTATGAAGAATTAATCTATTTTACATTTTTAAACGGATATATTTCTTGTGTATGCTTCACAATGAGTGCAAGCCTTCATTGAAATTATAATTCACATTATTAACTAATAAATTCCATTGATTATATCCATTATTCAATTTGGAATATTTTATTTATCTTGAAATTTAATTTGTTGAATAGATCTAGTAGAGTATCCATTTTCAAAGAAACTATATGCTACTAACAAGGAACTTCAATCCTCACTATTCATCAATAATTTGTGATATATCATAAAGTTAGTTGAATAAATTAATCCAGTATTCATTGTCGAATGAACAAATCTCTCATGTGTGCTTCACAATGAGTGCAAATCGTCATTGGAATTACAACAATTCACATTATCAACTAATGAAATTCATCTTGAATTTTAATGAGTTAAATAAATCAAATATAGGCTATTCATTTGCAGATAAAATATACTCTCCATACAACAAGATCGCTATAATTTTTGTGCGAGGAGTCAAATTTACTTATTATTTAGTCAAAGTTTACTACATTATCAATGTGAATCATCTTTAAAGATAATTCTAGGTGTTTGAGTTGCTATAATGATTATTATGTTTGATCTTCACAAACATAATAATAAAATAAAATAACATTTTTTTAATTGAATGAGCTCTCCAACTGTTTCACGAACATTTTCAATCAATTATTGATAATTTTCAGTCGAGTTTTGATAAAAGTGTTGAGTTCAAGTTACAAGTTTCAATTCATAATATCATACGTTGAATGACCAATATTTTTGCTCAAGTTATTGGTTCGTAAGTTAGCATTGTTAGGGATAATTTCTTCTCAAAATTCTATCTTCGATAATCATTCCGCAACTACTTGAATTGTTCCTTCTATTTCTAATTTTTTGGTGTAGTCTAACTATTGATATTTTTTGTGTGATTATCGTTCCTTTGAGAGACTTCAATATTCATACTGACGTCAATAATGGATGCCTATCTAATAACCATTGCCTTTTCATAAATGGAACATTTAGGCGGCACGCTCATCAACAACAAGCATCTACTAATAGGAAAAATTCAACATAGCAATATTGTCATAGAATTGGTGGGCAATATCAGCTAAAACCAAGTGGAAGAAACATTCTATATTCTTGAATAATATTTCTATTACCTATATTTCCTTAAAGCTTGAATAACACAAATTACATCAATTAACTTAAAATTAAAATTTTCATATTTGATGAAATTGTTTTGCGTGTTCAAACGTTTAATGCATTTGCATCATTAACAATCTTATTGATATCCAATATGATTCAAACAATAATATTATATTGCGCTGTTCTCCACTTTTATTCACAGTCTGTAGGTAAATTTATCAATTGAATTGAATTAAATTTGATTAATTGACCAAAACATGATCAATAAATACAACTAATCATGATAATCCTCAATAATAATAAAAATAATAATGATTATAATCTGATCACATAATAGAAATCAAACAATAATCCAATAATTGAAATCAAGGTAAAAAAGATTAAAGGTAATTAATCCAATCTAATCTTATTGAATTAATTTAAATACCTTGATTATAATGATCCATGATAATCATAATCTATAATAATAATCATTAACCATGATACTGTCACTAACTCTGCTGTATTTGTTTGTTGCAGTTGTTCGCCCTAGCTGCAGTCCTAGTGGCCGTAAGTGCTGCACCCGGTGCAGTAGTACCAGTCGTGCCAGTCGTGCACCACGCACCTGTCCCAGTCGTGCACGCGGCGCCAGTCGTCGTTAAACACGCTCCCGTCGTGCCAGTCGTGCACCACGCTCCAGTCGTCGTGAAGCACGCTCCCGTCGTGCCGGTCGTCCACCACGCTCCCCTGGTCGCACACCCCGCTCCCGTCCTCGTCAAGCACGCTCCCTTGTGCCTGGTCGTGCACCACTCGTCCCACTCTGTCGTTGTCCACCACTGAGAAGTTCCACTCTTGTCGCCATCCGTCATTGAGAGCATCCCCTTTGACGTCCATCGCTGAGAGCATCCACTTTACAAACAAAGTGGATTGACTTTGTCGTCATCCGTCAACGTCTGAGACCCACTTTGTCGTCGTTCAAGAGGATCCACTTTGTCGATGTACATCATTGAGGGTATCACGGTGTTGAGGAGGTGTTCTCACTGCTTCAATATTGCGGCATCTCAGTGTTCGGGAGGTGATCCGTGATCTCCGCCCACCTATCTTGCCATACACACTTTGTAAATTCCTCATTATTCTTCTACATGCCATAACTTATTATTTTTCAACTGTTAAACAATAAATACCTGTCAAACAAAATCTGTTTTATTGTATTCAACTAAATATCAAATTCCTCATAGTGTTTAAAAGAAGTTGAACATAAAGCTTAATGAGTTCCAGTTGCACAGAGCTCTTTCAAGCTCACTAAGGATAGCTAGGTTTTTGAATTCCAGTTGCATGGAGTTCTTCGAAGCTTAATTTCTATTATTCATAGGTCTAATGAGAAATATCAATTTCAAAACGCCCTTACAAAGTGGGAAGACTTCTGCTTAGTGAGCAGACTGCTCCTTATGAAGAGAATTTGCTTATCGGATTCTCTGCTCCTGATAGTGTAATATAAATTCATCAAGAGGTTTCAGTGTTCGGTACTCAAGATTGTTCAGTTATAAGGTATCAAAATTGTTCTAGTTTGTGAGACCCGAAGAAATAAGCGATTAACAGGTAAGAAACATGTTAATTCAAATGAATAGCTTACTTCAATGATTCACTTCGTTCGAATGATAGAAATGTAAAATTCACATAATCTTTGTAATAGTGAGAAAATCAACGAGAATAGTTATTCAAATTGTTTTATGAGAAGAATGAAATTATATTTGTGATTATTTCTCACAGCTGGTGCTACAAATTGAGGTGGTGTCGTCTTTCACTTGTGCGTTCAAACAGCTAATGTTGTCTACCAAAATCATTTGTTATTATTATCAGTTATTGTACCGGACCAGCTAACTAGACAATAGAGTTACGATTATACTCTTGTCAGCTGGTCCAATAACTCACTAATATTAAGGACAGATGAAACCGTCTAATTTCTGGCACCATCTATACCTCATAGAACTTCAACAAGAAAGGAGTGACTCATTCACTCATTGAACCATGAAAGGTAAAATTGACCTACTCGAAAGGTAAAATTCCTGACCTGTTTCCGAATTGTAAGTAAGATACTGAATTATTACATCACATGAATTATTAGCCTCATGAAATGAGTTTTAAATGTTTTATAGACTAGTTCTACAGTTAAATAACTACAAGATAATATTTTTCTGTTCCGCATCTGTGTAGTCATAGCTACCTTCTATTAGAGGAAGCTATGGTGTAGTATGTGAATACAACGTATCGCGATACGAAAGTAGTATTTATTTAATTACAGTAAATAGTATCACAAGCATTTGATTCCGGCATAAGATCATACCAAGTTCTCTGTTTTATAAATTATCTTTTCCAACAGACACGAGATGCAGATACGAGCTTCAAAGTTCTAAAATACATTCAAACTTATCTCATATTATTGCTAAGGATTGAATTTAAAACTAATGACATTTCCCAATATCATTGTAATTGCTTGGCTAAAGGTCCACTCGCGGCTAGTACTCACGAAACACGTGAAGTGATGTACAGTAAAAAATACGGTACAGTAAAAGATGCCCGTATTTTACTGTACAGCACTTCACCTCTTTCGTGGGCACGAGCCGCCAGTCTTTAGTAAAGACAACTACACTGTTACAAAACAGCTCTAAATACCTTATCTCCCAATGTATTAAATTTTGTGAAAGCTCTTCCGTAATTCATTTCCACGGCAATACATCTTTCAATATTCTGACGGCAGTCGAATACAGGCGAGAATTTTGAACAAGATTTGCGAATACAATTCTAGCTGCAAAATTACCAGAATGTGTCTAATAAGAGAGAAATGGATGGATATGACAACTGCTGTCATAAAAGGAGAGGAAGACAGATGGCCCGGGAAACTGGGACTCTCTTCATACTTACTTTTATCTCTCTCTCTCTCTCTTCTCAACTTATTTCCTCCTTCCTATTGTCTTCTCCTCGATTGGTGCCTTTCCCACGACTACCACCCCATCCCCCACCCTCACACCAATCTTGTCATCGTTCCATAGCAATAAAACTTCTTCTCGGCAAATCCCATCTCTCGCGTGATATAGTCTGCCCAAGTAAAGAAGACATTCTGGCAAGATGGAAAAATGACTCCAGCTCGGTCAATATTGATTCAAAAATAAAAATCTTGTCTCAAATTGTAGAAAACATTCTGATCTAGATTTTGAGACCAAATGTATAATTTTTGAACCAATATTGACCGAGTTGGAATCATTTTCCCATCTTGCCAGAACGTCTTCTTTGCTTGGACAGACTATACTCGAAATAAGCAAGAAAATAAGGTTTTGGCGTGCTCCTATTATATTCGATAATAGAGTTATTCTTGCTTCCTCCTACATTGGATCGACGCCGGTATCGCCTATTGTTATTTGGACAATCGTTTTCTCTTTCCGATGCGCGTCCTTTGTTATTAGACAACATTATTGATCAGCTTAACAGCTTTCTGCCAACTCGAGAAACAATCTAGTTTATCGACTTCTAATCCATCCCTCTTATAATCTCCAAGGATTAATGATGAATCATCTGGCGGATCGTGCCAATACCTACTAATACATCTCTAGTATTAGTAGATGTATTAGTAGGTGTTGATCGTGCCCACGAAGTGAGTGAAGTGCCCGTATCTTTTACTGTACAGCACTTCACCTGTTTCATGGGCACGAGCCGCCAGTGGAGAAATGCCTTCATCTGCTAATTAATTATTGAGTTGATTCAAGTGTGTTTTAAAGAAAAATATGAATAATAGTAATTGAAACTTTATTTAAATACATTCATCTTATTAGTTTTGAAATTATTTTGCATCAATCTATGAAGAGGATATGGATAGCCTAATTCTGATTTTGATGATATTATCATCCAAGTGACATTACATGACTACATACTATTTCCAGTAATGGAAGAGCAACAAGTTTCCATGTTGAAATACAAATATAGGTATAGTAATCTATAATCTAATAATATAGTAATATGAAATATAAACTATAATGTGTAGTGAAATATTCTTGCCGAATATAATTTCGATCTCTACTCATTACATTAAAGAACACTATCTCTACATTACAAAACACCATCTACTTGGATCACATTTGATTAGATAGTGCAAAAAAGCTAGAAGCTATAATAATATGAACTATTCTGGATAATAAAAACTTCCAGGTTATGGAATAGGTAAGCTTTAAAGCCTATATTTATCTATAATATGGATGTTTTTTTAAAGAAGAACAATTGTTAGTCGAACGGTAGAAATAACATACCAGAATATTAGTTTTCTAATCGTTACTGAAAATGAAATATAAATAAGCCGATTGATAAATTTACTGTTTTTTGCGGATGATGTCCACATAAGCATTTTAGCTTGTGCGTGGGTAAGGGATATTGAGTGTGAAGGTGATTGATGAGGTGGAAAACAGCCATGCCTACTGGGACTCGAACCCTGACCAGGCAGCGCTAGTGGACTGAAGGTTGTGACGCCCCAGCCCACTGCGCCAACAAATTAAATCTGTTAATTAGAAGTACGGAGATCTTGCTCTTCTACAGAATATTTAGAGTATTTCAAAATAATGAATCATGGTCATACCTTTACAATAAGCTCATCAATTTCAATTCATTCTGCCAAGTTTGTTTCTCACCTGAAACAATAAAATGAGAAAACTGTAGAGTAGGCTATGATTGATTATGAAGTCAAAAGAACACATTTCCCTCACACAGAAAATCATACGAATAATACTACTCTGTGTGTATAACATTTATCAACTAGTAACAATAATTAACTGACCTAGAACAATATGTTTTATTGACTGAACATGCAATCCGCATGGTTGACCCTATTTCATTATCTCTCGTCTGGGATTATAGGTCAATTTTGTTATGGCAGGTAACATACATACCACACTCTTTTTATATAATGCACAATGCATTAAGTTTGTAATGCTATCTGTTCGAGAAGCTGTGCATATTAGTAATGATTTGGATTCTGGCTAATCATAATTCATAATCCATCATAGAGGTTGATTGATGGGAGAGACTGACACCAAAGAGTAACTACTGATAAAAACATTGGGTTATTTCGACCTGTTGGATTGTTTTGAGTCCAGTTAATTCCATTTTATTATAAAAGTTGATCTTGCTTGTTGCAGCCTACAAGAACAACTTATTATACAGTCTCTGTATATAGATAAGGCAACCCAATGACAAGCTAACTTTTAACTACAAATGGGGAATTACCAACTATAGTATTTACTTGCTAAAACACCCGTTACTCGAGATTCAAATAGAAATTAGCTGCAGTTAAATGATGTCATCCAACAAATATAAAAACAATAATATTAAAGAGCCCAATCTTGGTGAATACGGTGAAATTACTCAATTCTATTGCAGTTTCGCTCAATTTCAGTATTATTCAATTTCAGGAAAATGGTTGGATAAAAGTTGTAAGCAAGTGTGGAGTTATTATTTATAGCGTCTACCAAGTTGTAGCCTATTATACATTGAATTTTGCACCATAAAAATTAATCCTTAATAAATGAAGATTATTTCATGATTATCAACAAAATAAATAGTCTTCGAATAAAAAGCAAGTCTGTACAAGTAAAGAAGACATTCTGCCAAGATGGAAAAACGACTCCAGCTCGGCCAATATTGTTTCAAAAATTATATATTTAATCTCAAATTGAAGATCAGAATGCTTTATACAATTTGAAATCAAATTTAAAATTTTTTAATCAATATTGACCGAGCTGGAGTCATTTTCCCATCTTGCCAGAATGTCTTCTTTGCTTGGACAGACTATAGCTGATAAAAATTTGTTACTCCACGAGGTAACGGTACTCCACTGATGTGTAATGTACGGTACTATTTTCTTTGTAAAGACAGATGGATTTGAAAATAGTGGGGGAAGGAGAGACAGTGTGATCGACGAATCCGGGCATCAGCAGGCAAAGAGGCCTGTGATTGGTCGATTCAGCACCACGTTGCTTGAATGCCATTGGCTGTGGGCGGAGTCAAGATAGTTGAAACGCCCACTTTTTACTTTCTTAAATGGCCGAGCTCTCCAACAAAGAAAAGGATTTGAAATGGCAGAGTTTGACTCAGGGCTTCTAGTCAAGTAATTTCAATGCTGTTTATTGTTAATTGGAAATAAAATTTAAAAATATTTGCTCTCTTGCTTGCTAACCTAGTTAGAGAAATTTTCTCTAATTAAATTTCGAGGTTGAAAAATACGTAATATAGCTGATCAGAAATTTTCAATCATGAGTCTTTAGCAATACAAATAAGAGGAATGTTTCTTTCAACCTATAGGCTACTGCATTATTGAGTATCGTATTATATTTTCTTGGTACTCTATTCCTATTGCATTAGGCTACTAACAGCTTGAATGTAATGTTAAACCTTAAAAATGAAATGAAAATCAAGGTTGAATTACCTTTCTATGAATTACTGATGAGTATGTCGACAGCGTATAATCTGTAATCCGATATTCGACTGAGTTGGTCTCTTGTTTAGTTATTCTCTCTTTTTGAGAGCGTCTCAGCTCTGTATCAATAAATTGGGAGTGACATGTTTTTGTTAAAATCAAACGCTGTTTCTTTGCAAATTATGTCACAACGAGTATTTTGATGTGGCTCAGTTTTGAAGCAGTCATAGCTAGAGCCACTAGTGATTCAGCATTCCATTGTGGATGTCACTACTCGTTCTTGAAAAGAGCATGAAATGAATTCAAAACAGTTCGCTTATCTCACTCTTCAGCTCTCTGTCTCTGTCCCTTCAATGGCAGCCACACAAATCCAATTACCCTGGCGCTTGCCTCTATCTGCAAGACACAAGAGGAAATTATTCCCTTTCCTTTTGCACTGAGAAATTGTAAGCAATTATGTTGTCACAAGCGTCGGGTCTGTGGGGAAATGGTTTTCGAGACGTTTCGACGACCGGATTGGTCAAAAGTGGATAGCTGCACTATTGAACTCAGGTTATCATTTTGATGAGATGACTATGGCTATGAAATGAAATAAAGAATGAGATCGGAGCATACTGATGGTAAAGGAATAGGAGGACTGAATTCAAGAAGATTTGGGAAGGAAAAAGATTCGAGAATTTAGAAATTAGAAGAAAATATGATTAAATATTGAGAGAGCTTGGCTGAAGGAATTCGAGTGCATCAATAATGAGCGATGATGAATGAAATGGTTGAGGAAAATTAATGAATTCTTGTAAAATTGCGAAAAGGGAGGAGTAGGAACAGTATTAACTTATTGATGGCTATTAACGTAGTTGATATGTGTCTGTAGAATCCCAGTGATCGGAGTAGTCTACCAGTAGACTTTCAGCAAACAAACAAACTATCCAAAAAATAATAATTGTGAGTTATTAATTTGGAAAAGTCCAACTTCGATATTAAATGGGAATATCTCAATCAATACGAAATATTTAACTTTGAAAATGAGAATGTCACTTGAGATTAGTATTATAAATTATTATTGAAGCTTCTTCTCATGAGATAGGAATAAGATGTTCCTAAGATTTTCTCCCAATCAAAATTTTATTATAAAGCTACTTTTTCAAGTAACTATTTTTAAAATCTCCTCCTCATCATTACATACTTTTTATTATGGTCTCAAAATTATACCGGACATAATATTTCTAAATGAGGAAATTTGAAATTAATGCACAATTAGTTCACGATGTACAAGATGAAGACTTGTATAAAAACGATTTGATGAGTCTAGACCGGCTACACTTGAAGTATCGCCAAGCAATATAGACTTGTTTATCTGTTGACTGAGTCTCTAAATGCCTCTAAACTAGTTGAATGCTATGGTTTACCGGTCCTTCTATAGATGATATAAGAAAACTTTTCTGAAGAGTATATTGTAAGAAAGTGATCAAAATAACTTTAAATTCTTACCACATCTTACCAAAGTTTTTATTTCTAGTTAGTACGATGTTGTTCGTTCTCAGTTGACCCGATAAAATATAATAACCTAATACGGAGAGCACGTGTCGTAGACATCTCCACCTATATATAGATAGCCATTGAATGTTGTATTGCACTTGTAAAAAAAGTAGAAACAAAATTCACTTTACACCTGGAAAAGCAAACAACGCTAGCGGCCAGCAATGCTCGTATTCACAAACAACAAAATATAAACTGAAAATGGAGAATTCTATCCAACCACTTGCCTGGCAGTTACCTCGCCAAACCTGTATTGATGTGGAAAACGAAATTTCTCTTTGATTGCACTAAATAGTTTTAAAAAATAAAATAAAAATTATTCATGTATGAATATTATGTATATGTATGAGAAAATATTCAAAAGTTGGCAGGACAGATGATTGAATAGTGGATGAACTCAATTAAGTTCATAATTTTATCATTAATCATTTTCAAATATAGGGAGAAGACATTATTTTGCATTCTGTCTGGTTGTACATTCTAATAAGTTAACTATAGCCTATGCAAGATTCTTAGATAGATCATGACTTATAATATTGACTTATATGTTCTTGAATGAAGCACTTAAAAACACAAGCTACAAAATCTATAATATTATTTGACAGTGTCTTATAGGTCTCATACCTTGTGGATCATTCACAATATATTATTTTAAATTTATAAGAGCCATATAGCAACTGAGTGATACAATTTTATTCCACAGTTAAAGCCCATACAAATCAATTCATGTAATAAGGAGTGGTAGTACAATACTGCAATTGAGTGAAATTATGAGACCAAGATGCTTTGTGAATGAAGTCCGATTCTCCCCATTCAGAATTGACACATGCAACAAGTCTTTGATAAGAATGGTGGAAGTAATAGGGCTTTCACTCTAGCCCATACTGCTTTGACAGATTCCCTAATACTTTTTCTGTGAAGTCAAGAGTGGGGACTAGTTTGAGTTGAAGAGCGCGGATGAATGTACGTCGGAGGCGTTTGAAGTTTGTAGTGGCCTAAGGCAGGAAGATGCAATTTCCTCCGCATTTACAACTTGATCTTTCTCGAGATAAGTAGACTACAAGAAAGAGACGTCTTTGAGCGCGTCTGTGCAAACACGGTGCGGATGACATACATTTGATATGTCATTAAGTAGAATGTTGACAGCGACGCGAACATTTTAATTCCACTGTATAAGAGAAGAGTGTTTCAGCGCGCACAACTTGGCAGAGTTGTCACAGTTCTCTAACATGGATCCCTTCTAAGCAGCATATTGTTTATTGTAGAGTTTAGTTGGTTGTTAATTTTGATTCTTATGTTACAAGTTTCTTGCCATTATTGTGAGAGCCTTTCCAATGAATTGTTCAAATTATCTTGATAAGAGCTTCTGGCCAATACCATACAATTTCAAAAGTCTCAGCATTTGAAGACAGCAATAGAAAGAATATGATATGGATCATATTTCTTGAAAACGAATTAAATAATAACTTTAGAAGTATAACTTACATAACATCACAATGAACTACAGGGCAGTCAAGAATTTAATGAAACAGACTCCAGACCTTTGTATAGTCTGCCAAGATATACAAAGATATTCTGGTATAGTCTTGCCAAGCAGAGAAGACAATCCTTCAAAATGGAAGATGTTCAATGCTGCCAGCAGTCGAAACGGTCCATTTTGAAGAAATGTCTTCTTTGCTCGACCTATGTCTTGATACAGCCTATCAATCCAGTAAACCGGAAATCAATAGCTTAATCAATGATTGGCATTACAATATTTTACACTACTTACAAAATTTGTAACTATAGAGTCTTATGACCTTGCTAGACTTTGTAAAAATTTTTAAAAAGTTTTCAGCAGTATGCTCTTGTTCCTTTTTTTGTAAAACGGGCATTGAACTCAAACTATGATTGGAAACAGCGGCTGGCTGTGAATGAACTACTGTTTGGTGAGTGAAGGTGGGGGTGGGGTGGGGAGTCAAAGCTGACACGTCTCCAATTCGTTTAAAGCAATATTGTAGCGATCCTAGTTTGATCTCTTTTGATGCCGAATTTTCCCCGTGAGATCCCTCGTTCCTCGTCAAATTTATTCCCCCATTTCACCAGCAAAAAAACAAACTCAACCTTTCTTGTTTTTGTATTATTGTTCTTAATTTCTTCTTTCTTCTCTTCACCATCTTATGCTCCAATTACTTCTCTTTTTTCCATCTTCCATGGTTTCATCTCAGGCTTCAACCTTCTACTTCTTAATATTTTTATTGTTTTCTCCTCTTTCCTTTTTTTCTCCTCCTTCTCCTCCGTCACCTTATTCTTCTTCTTCTCCTGCTCCCTCTCCTTCCCCTTCTCCTTCACCTCCTCCCCCTTCATCCTTCTCCTCCTACTCCTCACCCCTCTTCCTCCTCCTCCTCCTCCTCTTCCTCCTCTTCCTTCTCCTCCAACTCCTCCTCTTCCTCCTTCTTCTTCTTCTTCCTTCTTCCTTCTTCCTTCATCATCATCATCATCATCATCATCATCATCATCATCATCATCATCATCATCATCTTCTTCTTCTTCTTCTCCTTCTTCTTCTTCTTCTCATAAGTTGTTCATCAATGATAATTATAAAAATTTCTATCACTATTCTTATTCTTTTTCTTAACTTCACTTGCTGTAACTTATTCCTTTTCACAGATTGATTTTCATTCTTATCATCCTTTCATTCAAGTCTTCATAATCTTTAATTGATGATTATTCCATTTTTCTTCCTTCTGTCTTTTCCTTTTTTCATTTTTTCTTCTTCTTCACTCATCTTTTTCTTCCTCTTCACTCATCTTTTCCTTCGTTATGCATAATTTATTCTCAATTGTCTATTTAATATGTATCAGGCTTTGCATAGCAGTTCCTTTCTGTTTATTATAATTAGAATTTGTACTGTATCTTAAATCTATCCTTAATTTTTCTTGTAATTTGTTTACTATAAAATATCAAAAATATCTCCTTCTTCTTCTTCTTCTTCTTCTTCTTCTTCTTCTTCTTCTTCTTCTTCTTCTTCTTCTTCTTCTTCTTCTTCTTCTTTTTCTTGTTCTTGTTCCTTCCTCTGCACCCAAGTAAAGACCCTTCCAATATAAAGCGCTCCCCCATCGTTGTAATGAACTTGTTGTACACTCGCAGCAGTGCCGTGTGTAATGACGCCTTTGATAATATCATTATTATCACCGACACTATTTTCGCCGTCGATAACGATCCGATAATTAGCTGTCATTAGCAGTAACTGGATTTGTAGCATTTGTGTTGCCGTGCGCGACGTTAATTAGAGAACTTACCAACTCAATGCCAGTGAAGTTTATTTCCAACGCTTTCTGTGATAATCCACTCAGAGACGAGAGCGAGCTTTTTCCTTACCAATGTGTGATTAATGTTTCCGTGTGTGAATAAGTTCTGTGCTTCACAAAAAGCTCTGTATTACGTCTTTCATGTCAACCGAATTACATCTATCTAATTCATTTATTAGAAATTTTTTCACATTATGTATTAATTCACAGTGAATTTCAATCCATGTGAATATACAGAGGAGACTCTGTCTTGGATTAATTTGAAATTCACTGGTGGCTCATGCCCTAGAAATAGGTGAAGTGCTGCATAGTAAAAGATACGGGCACTTCACCTGTTTTGTGGGTACGAGCCGCCAGTAATTTGAATATTGATATCTCATCTCGTCTGTCTCTTGTGATATAACCTTCTAGAGTTGAACGTATAGTGGAAATAGTCCAGTAAGATTAGGCTCAATAAAATCATTACTGTATATCAACATTGATTACGATTTGAAAATTTTTCCTAGAACAAAGAAACAGCTTAAATGATATAACAGGGTGAGATCTCATTGTTATCGGGTATTCCAAGTTTGATATCCATTTAGAGTTCTTCTCAATCATTTCCTCCGCCACTTTTATAAGCCAGAACTTTGCTTTAGAGTGACAAATTTTATTACAGCAACAATAACGTGACTTTCAATTGGCTTTCCACGCTTTCTGTCAAAACTGCTGGAATCTTGCAAAACTGCGAACGAACAATTGTCTTTCCGCGGGAAAAATGTACAGAAATATGTTTTTTCTTCTCCAAATGTATGCTTGGATCCAATTTCCCCAACATTTTTGCAAGTTACAAAACATTATTGCCTGGAGCAGTTTTGATACAAGTCAACAAGTGAATAGCAGAAGTTGGGAAAATATCATTCTGAAAACTCCATACAAAGTAATCACTGTTTTATTTTTCCATCGAATAAATTCAGAAATCCAATGCATGGAAAGACAAGCATGATATAACAATTTCACAAGATGGAACAATAATCCGAAAGCGTTGAACACTTTATGATAATAAATTACTGTTTACATTCACAATATTGCAATCCACAGCATTTTCCAACTCAACTATAGTTCCGAAATCCTCAAAAATATAAGAGCTACGAAATCAAAATATCTGAATACACAAAGTTGAAGAATGTTATTGATAGTAGGCTACTAAATCATTCGAAAGTATTGAATGTACTCTTTTGTGAAACAAATATCTACAATAATTCAAATTCTCTGATCACACTTGGAATTAGTGGTAAACGATATTTCAGTTGGATTTCGAACTATGTTAAACTTCAATATAAGCATTGAATTCTCAAAATTCTAGGTCAACTTCAATGATTTCTTGATCATTTACTTTATAAAAACATGTTTGCTATCTTTACTGCATCTCAGTAACTAAAAGTGGAAGTGTATGAGAGTGAAAAAGTAATAATAAAAGTAAAAGTGTAATGTGTATCATCAAAGCTATAGTATAGAATAATCTCAAATAATTGATGTGTTTATACATTGTCAATAATACATTTCATCTTGAGTTGTATTAGAGCTCGATTTATGCCGCAACATTTGACCGAAATAGGGTTGAACGGCAGTAGATTTTCATAAAATCCTAGCTCCAACCGCTCTGGCTAGGATAATGAAGTGGAGAAAAAGGCAGTTTGGCCTGTTTACGAATGCCGTACATTCATCTGGGTAGAAGGAATTCGGACCAAGTTGGCGCAAAATAAATGGATTGCAGAATGGTATTCTAATAGATTTCTCAAATTGAGAGTCGCCAGCCCGTCGTCTGGAATTCAATTAGAGTTGGACCGCTGTGTTGAGTTGTTGGGGCAGCGAGTCAAATAAAACCGATTTATTCTTTTCCAATGGAGCCGTTATAGGGCTTCTTTCCTGCTGCTTTTGCTGCTGCCACTGCTTATTTTCCTGCTGATTCTACTGCTGACTTCAACGGCAGTCAATGAGCCGCTCTTTGAGTCGCCCTTTCTTTACTTGCCAAAATTGACGATACCGCCTCGAGACTGTTTACATCGGGAAAACTTGGCCAATAATTATTATTTGATGAGTTTGTTCAAAGATTTTCCCACTTTTCGCGTTCAAAATTATCATTCAAATGCATATTTTTGAGCCATTGGAAAGCAATCAATATTGTATCCAGTTCTTGTTTGTGAATGCTTGATAACTCTACCACGACCGTGTTGAACGATTGATTTAGCATTCTATGTTATTATGATACATAATCAACTCATTGAAATCATGAATCATTTTCAAGATTGTACTTCGCGCATTTATAAAACAATAATTATTATATAATGATGAAGAACTTTCATTCAGATCCTATATTTCATCATCAATCTATTGAATTCAACCTTAGCCCCTTTAATGGAATGTTAAAGAAAGCCAAGATTTATCTCAATAATAATCTGTTAGGTCATTCTGAAACAGAAGATTCAAAACTGATTTACATTGTAACTAATTCTGATAAGTTGTGCGAAGCATCACTTCATCCTTAAAATAAATCTCACATTCACCTCTACTCTATTATAAAAACTGGTTTAAGTTTTCACTGGTTTAATGAGAGCTTATTGATATAATAGTGAAATTTGATGAAATGAGTTGTCTATAATCTATAATATAAACATATGTCAATATTGTTTACAAGAGACAGCGATGACTGTGAAGAGCTGTAATGCGGCTTGCCTAGTCTGTGACGTTCAGGCGTTTTCTACGAAGCTATTCGAAGTATTGCTACTTGCCGTGTCGAGTTATTGTGAAGTATGTAGCAACTGTCTACGATTTGTTTAACCACAAAAAATCCGAGATCTTATTGTTTTATTAAATCTATTATCATAGCAGAAGGATTGTAAAATCAGCTATGTTTGTATTGCAGCTATATGGGCTATTGCAACCACCACAATATCACACAATGTTCATATTTGACAAACTTACTCCTATCTAAAGGCATACTGGTTACTCTCTAATATAGGCATATTGGTTTCGGTGATCAGCACACTCCAAACCTTCATTTGCGTCAGGTTCAAAGCATGGTTCACTTGAAAATGGCGTCCAAGCGAAGAAGGCATTCTGGTAAGATTGGAAATTGACTTCAACTCGGTCAATATTGGTTAAAAAATTATCAATTTGGACTCAAATTGTAGATAACATTCTGCTCTACAATTTGAGACCTCATTAGTCATTTTGAAAATATTACTGACCAAGTTGCAGTCATTTTTCCATCTTCCAAGAATGTCTTCTTTGCTTGTACAGACTATACGCGGCTGAAAATGAGGGTTCTAGAAACGGTTTGGCATTTATTAATATTGAACTTGTTTTGCAGACGATCGAGATGAGGAGAACTGTGTTAGAGAGAAATAGAGATAGAGAATCAGAGAGAGAGAGAGAGAGAGAGAGAAAAAATTTAAAGAGAGAGAGAGTGTAGAAGAGAGAAAGAAATCGAGATTGAGTTGTCATTAAGGGCAACAGGCATTTTAGTCGCCTCTGCCTTGGACATAGGCCAGACTTGGTAGTCAACAGCCTAATGACTAATAGAACGAACGGGCAGAAAGGAATCGATGAAATTTCCTATTCATGACATTCGTCAGTCGTTAGAGTAATGAGATGGAAGAGCTTTATCGCCAGTGATCAATGCTTTCTTCATGCTTAGTTGAGTTGTCAGTTGAAACTCAGTTGATGCTGTCATCAACTGCGATTCAGATTCAATCATTGAGCAACTGATTTATGAAGCTGCACATTTCAATGATTGGGAATTGGGGTGAATTCTCTGAAATTCGATAAGAGACATAACCTGGATTTGAACATTTCAATCTTTATTGGAATGGAAGAAGTTTTGAGCGAACGCCTTTTTTCCATTCTTTATTGTGATCAAATGAATGAATGAATTCGATTCGCAGTATCATGTTTTACCCTATACGGGAGAATATGATACAGGAAGTCATTGTATTTTCCATGGTAAGATTAAGTTTCTCCAGACAATTAATGGTGAATCCAACCAACTGACCAATCAATTCCAACTTTAATATTGTAGGAGGGGAATCGTAAGATCCTACATGTTACAATGATACAAGGCTAGTAAATCTTACCGCAGGTGGGATATTTACCTTGAAATTATGGTTCACAAATCTGACGTCACTAATTTTCCACAGTGTCGCACTCTAGCGCCCAAAATGAAAAGCACAGCTGATGAAAATGTAAACATAACCTATTTTCGTTAGTGTTGAATATTATTGTTGTAATTAATTCTGATGAGTTGAAAACATCACAATTAACAAGGAAATAATATTTTGTAGTAAATAATATTTGTGGTGAAATATGATTATTTTCATTTTTATAATCGTAATCGCATAGTTTGAACCCACCAAAGTTTACTTTTTTCTCAACGAGAGCGCAAGCTTCTCGAATCTTTGGCCATAATTCATAACAACAATAGCATTATATTGTTCTAATATTACAACATTATTTATCATTATTCGACTGTAATAATACTCAATAAATTAATTCATAATTTTTACATATTTTCACATTTATTTTCATTGATATTGAACTTTTTACGTGATATTTTTTATTTTTCAATTCTCTGTGGAACAGCTGGAAAATTGGAATCCTAGATACATGTCGAATCATGAACATAGTTATAAAGCATAATGTAAAAAATAAAATTAGTGACGTAATCCGGCAGGAAAAAAGTGGACTGCTGGGCTCTTATGTACGCTGGCCTACCTGGTAGATTTACTTACCTTGGTAATGATATACAGCAACAATACAACACAATATCTAAAAGTCGAAGAGTCATTTTCTCGAAACTCTAGTTTTTGAAAAAATCTAGAAGAATTTAAATGTGGAAGAATTATTGGATATTGCAGTATACCAACTGCTGGATGATTATGATAATTATGTAGCAATAAATGGAGATTCAAATTAAATGCATGGAGGGTACATTACTTCATTCGACTACTGTTTGATGATGGACCTCATTTAATGAGCCATGGAATCAATCCTTGGAAAATAATTACTGCAATCTCTTTCTTGCTACTACACAAACATATTATTCAGTATGAAAATGTTATTTCAAAAATTTATTGGAATAGTTTCAATTTGATTATAAAGTTCTTCGATACAAACAAAAACATTGAAAAATAAATAAAAATCAAACACCCTTTTGAAAAACTTTATAAAATTAATTTCAAAATGGTGTTTGATTTTTATTTATTTTTCAATCATTTTAAACAGCCCTAAGTTTTAAAGTTCAGTTTTCAAACAAAAACATTTATGAGGATCGTCAAAAATCATCTACGAAAATGTAAAAAGTGCCTGTATAAGTAATGCTTGAATGAAAAATGGATGAGGAAATCTCAAAATTTTGACCTTGGCCTCTAATCAACTTCAAGGTCATAACAGAGGAAGAGTGTCCTCTCTTGGTTTAATAATAGGGTTCCATTCCCATTTCTCACATGAATAATAAGAGCATTCGATAAGTGCTACTATTGTTGAAATAGGTACTCATAGAATATTGATATTGATTGTGAATTCATTGAAAGTGCTATAAATAGTAAATCCCTGTTCAAACCATCACAATGCAATTCACCTGCAAGTTATCTGTCCATGCAAAGAAGACATCCCGTCAAGATGGGAGAAGGATTCTAGCTCGGTAGATATTGGTTCAAAAATTATCAATTTGATCTCAAATTGTGGACCAGAATGCTTTCTGAAATGTGAGACCCAATTTATAATTGTCGAACCAATATTGATCGAGCTGGAGTCATTTCCTCATTTTGTCAGGATGTCTTCTCTGCTTGGACTGACTATAGCAGTGGAGTTGTAGTGAATTAGATGTTACTTTAGTAGAATTATTGCCATTACAAGTGAGTGCCGTTGGTTACGCCCACTAAAGAGATTCAAGAAGCAGAAGCAAATGCCCGGAAAATTGAGTTCAACTAAGTTTAATTGGATTGTCATGCAAACGCTGACCTTGAAGACGGCTTTTCCATTCTTTCCTCTACAGATGCCGAAATAAGCCGACTACATGATACTTATTATCCACTTTGAAATCAGACAAACAAAAAGCAATGCGGTTTTACTAGACTATGATTTAACGTTTTATTATATTCATATTTTGAATGTGGAGAATTCCAAATATATTTCTGAACAAAATATATTGTTCGTATCTTAGAAAACTTCTGTTCTCAGTACGCGTCTAATGGCCGAACTTTACGGATTACTGAACATGCATTCCAAATTTGAGCGCATTCGGTTCTGCAGATTTCTAGTTCTTCTAATCTGCTTGTAATAAATGAGTATAATTTCGCTTATAAATAATATATGGAATTTGCATTTCAAAATAATGATTTTTTCTTTGTGAGAGATACCGGTACCAATGACAAAGATATTGAATGTGTACGAACTAGTCAACCAAAATCATATCGAGGATCTAGTTTATCATGTTTATAGAATTGACAATTATATCAATATCATCATATATCGATATAATAATCGATAATATACGAATCAATGTTGTCTCCAATAAAAGAAGGCTGCGTTTCTTATTATAAACCTATTTCCTACTGAGAACCTGATTTTTTGGGCATTTTCTATTGTTATTTTCACTATCCAAACGAAAACTATAAATAAAAACCATCCGTCATTTATATAAGAAGAGATATTATTGGATAATTATAGATAAAAAATAACTTCATCTCTTATCATCTGTGAAGAATAGTGACAACTACTGGAAGTACCTTTGTAATTTTCTCTCCAACATAGCATTTGACAACACTCTGGTGGAACTGCATGCGATTCCACATTGTATGCTAATTGTCGAAAAGATCATTGTGAAAAAATATCGCCCTGTTTTCTGTCAGTGGATGTGTTGAAGTATGGGAAGGGTGGAGTGGGAGAGGGATGGATGGTGGATTGCAGAGGGGGGGAGGGTTTGGAGAAGGAATAGAGGTTGAGTAGGGTGATGTTGAGAGGGTGTTTTAGAGGGAGGTTGGAAGACTGTCCTAGCAAAGAAGATATTCTGGCAAGATGTGATAATTACTCCAGCTCAGTCAACATTGATTCAAAAATTATAAATTTAGTCACAAACTGTAGGAAACATCCTAATTTACAATTTGAGATGAAATTCATCATTTTTAAATCAATATTAACCGAACTGGAGTCATTTTTTCATCTTGCCGGAATGTCTTCTTTGCTTGGACAGACTAAAGCGACCCGCATATGACAAACGGCTTCCGCGTTGCGACCGCGTCGACAACGATTTTGTTCCAATTAAACACCACAGTCCAACGAGATTGGCGGTTGACGGTTGCCTGTTATTAATCCTCAGTTCTGTCAGGACAGTCTGAAACCGGTCTATGAGAGAGTACCAGTTTTCTGAGTTCGTTTTCTACTCTATATGTTCCCGTAGACCACTCGCCAACTTACCTGACAGAGCTGAGACTCAATTAAAGTCATTCGCCAACCGCCAATCTCGTTGGAGTTAGCTATAGCGTAGACCGCTGCCACTGCTGAGCCAGTCGAGCGGATAATTCACCTGGAAGATTTCGGAAGCTCAACTTGGTGTAATGGTGGTTGATGATATCAGCGAGCAAGAATGATGAGTCAGCCACAAGATGTTGCACACGTAGCTGTGTGGAATGGTTGATTGTATCTACACAGCAGAAAAGTAATAGTTTTTCACCCTTGACTTCTAGCCTTCATATTACTGAAACATTTTAAAGTGAGTCCAAAATATTGAAATCCTATGGAATATTTATCTTGTTTATTTCTGGAAATTAAAATTTATAACGGAATTCAAAATTTTTTGAGATAGAATATTTTTGGAAGTGAGAAATTGTAATATTAAGTTTGATGATTTATTATAACCTTGTTTTGAACTGTTGTAAAAATTGGTAGAGGAGCAGTTTTGGGCATCTGCCTGTTGCACTTGCCTATATATATATATATATATATATATATATATATATATATATATTGAATAAATAAATAAATATATTAAGTTGCTTCAATTATTGGAATATGAATATAGTCTCTCCAGCCTTTTTCTAAAGAAGATTTACAGACATGGTTCAATCGATTAGAACTGACCAATAACTGGATTATCTTTGGTTCTAGTTAGAAAGTTCCAGTTAAAACCAGAAATAATTATAGTTTAATTTTTCTCATACGTTTTTACACATGTGCTCTCCAACTTCACGGAGTCAGGTACTTAGATATTCTATGATGGCTGTTTTTGGAATACAAATCAAGATAAATTATTAAATGATCTAGAACTTGAAAATAGTAGGTAGATGAAAGGATCAAAATTTCCCAAAAACTCACATTGTGTAATGTTAGACTGCAAAAATTGATGAAGACTTGTCTATTGCAATCAAAAGTTGAGTCAAAAAAGTTTATCCAATACACTTCCACCTGCCAGGTTTAATCTTCTCATTTGAAAAAGTTGCGCTTTGAAAATATTTGTACGCGTTCAGCTATAGGATGTTACAGGGCGCTTTTGTTCGGACGGTGTCAATGCACTGCTATAGAACAACTTACTCTGAAAGATATATAAAATATCAAAGATCTGCAGCAGGTCGGATAAATTTCTTTGTCAAGAGAGAAATATATCCGCTCGAGAGAGTTGCTAAAAGTTGTGACTGTGGTGCACATCTTTTGATAGAAAAGTTCATAGAGCTTTTCTTTGCAAGTGGCTCGGCAACTCAATAAATTGGAAGGTTTGTCAGTTGGCGTGAGAAATGGCTGATGGCAAAAGGCAAGTGTCAGCATGATGTAGCGGATAAGTTGGCAGCCAAAGGAAAGCTCATACCTACTCTACTTCTTCTTCTTGTTATTATTATCCTTCTTCGTCTTGCTACGTTCTCCTCTCTTCTAGGAAACGTACAAGTCTCATAAAACAGCAACCGACTGACTTGCTAAAGTGGAGTGCATAGCAGTATCAGATCCTCGTTTGACTAACACGCTTTGTATGCAAAATTGGAAGCTGCACCTTAATGTTATCAAGTGAGAGGGGGAGGGTTTCAAAATTTGACACTTAAAAAGAGGCTGCGCAAATTTTAGCACGAATTATGATGCATTGAACTCATTATTCAGTAATGTTTTCTCAATTTATAAATTAAATTCCTTTATTGACTTCCATCATTGTCAGCTTGGAAATGTGACTTGTGTGGCCACAAAACCATAATATGGTCCTGTACGCTGTACCAAAATAAATTGACAACTTCAGTAGTTTTATTCCATCCATTATTGAGCTTGTATGGGATGTTTATTGTTGTCTAATTATATTGTAACATGTTACATGGAATATTCAACTTAAGTAAAAAAAACTCTCGATCATTGAAGACAGCACTTCATGCGTTCTTTTTTTCATCATGGTCCCTCATGCATGCACCACTGGAACTCTCCTCTGTATCTTGACGATAGTAGCGATCTCGAGATTATCATAGTAACGTGAATAGACTATGGATATTTGTTCAACTCATTTTGTCTTAGGCTATTGTGTGTTTTGATAAATTCATATTGAATTTTATCAAAGTCAGTGAGAGGATTGATAGGAGATAGATCATAACATTGATTTTGCCATCTAGAAAATCTTAATAAGAGTGTGTGATTGTGATCAAAGATGTACAAAGATGTAATCAAATGGAGAGCCTTTTCCCTTCAAACCCACAAAGTATTTGTGATAATAAAGTTGATTACTTATATCGACATTAAACAACAATTTGAAAGAACGTTCGTGTTTACTCAAAGTAATTCCCGACCTTATTGCAGCGACTAGCTTTGAGGTGAAGCAAATCTCAGGAGAGGTCAAGGAGGCGAGCCAAAGTGCGCACGAGCTGAGAAGACACGTCTCCGCGACATACAGTGCATTGAAAGGAAGTGTCTTCTCAGCTTGCGCAAACTTAGCGTCAGACAACAGATGTTACTAACGGCGTTGGCTAGATCGCTTGCAAAGGGCGGCATCATCTCTATGATGCGGATATTGCATTAAAAACTGATCTTACTATAACGCCAGCTGGCTGATACCGTCCTAGTTGCAGAGACACAAAAGAGTTTAGTGGTATTTTGATAATAACCTCGGTTGAAGTTGAACCGAGTTTCCAGTCCACACACGACTGTAAGGATCGAGCACTAATCTCAGTTTCCTTAGTTTCACCACACAAAAGCCATAACTGAATGTTGTTACACACAGTCAGTTCACAAAGCTATTTCCAAATTCATAGCGTTTGTGGAAAAACAATTATGGGCTCCTTAACTACAGTTCGATTTTAGTGGGAATAGATGAATGGACGGTGATTAGGATGGAAATCAAGAACCAGTGCTGAAGTTTTATACTCGTATAGCCCATATGTGTGGGCAGGGCAACACCTAGTAATACATCTAATAGATGTATGGTAGTGCTCTTCAAATACTTGAATAATATGGTTTTGGATTATGTTCTATTTCGATCGAAGTGCAAGGATCAAAGTATGATTTTGAATCGAATTAATTCAAATGTGGGCTAGAGTGATGCCCTGAACTATTTTCAGTCAACGCTCGATTAAATTTTAATTGCAAAAAAGTATCGATAATGAGAATCACAATGCGGAGTATTTGATGTGCCGAGAATTGCCTCTACACTCTTACTCTATAGATTTACTATAGTCTCGACTCTATACTCAAGACTCTATAGAGAAACTTTATAGGGTCCAATGTAACAATGTAAGAACTTCTATGACCACTATGAGTCCTATTCATAAAGTCTGACTACAATAATTATTAAAAATCTTGTTTTTTATAATCTCTGAAAATCTAGTGAGCTCTAAAATCCATCAAAACAAATTTCTCCATGTGAGAATTTGAGCCCGTACTTCCACAAAACGCCAAATTCTTCCTCTTAGTTCATCTGTTCATCTATCATAGTTGTTGATGGAATAGAATAATCTAGGATAAAAGAGTCTGTTCTACATAGTTCCTTGATGATATATTTCATCTGTTTACTATTCAATGGTAGATACGTTTCCCTCTGATTTCTTTCTATTTAGTTTACACTACTTAGGAATAACTCTAGTCCAATCTTTCTCATCTAGTCTAGATTACTCTCTCCGATCTTAAATCTAAGCCTAGTCCGTATTGGAACTTTCACCATAGACATTTTACCATAGCTTCATATATTCTATTTCATGTCAATTACCATCATATTCCAATTGAATACTTCAAAAAGTCATCATAAACATTGTAAACGTAGCAATCAGCTCCCACTGCACACTTGAACAAATTTTGATCGTTGTCTGGTGTGCTATTATACGCAGCATGCTCGTCAAAATCACTGAGTGTTTCGAGAATCGAGCGTCATTATAGATTCCCTCGTATGATTGCATCGAATAGTATTGTAGTGATGGTTGACCCGATTTTCTGAAAACACACAACTGACAAGTGCTGTCGTTTTGGGTCAATATTGACGTGTCCTCATTCGGGTGTCCGATGTTTTTCGTGGACGGATGATGCGTCGGTCCGTGAATAAGGAGTTATTGCTGGTCGGCTGTTTAATCAAGATGAAACATTTTGTAAACTAGCGGTCGTCGAATATAAACGCGCCAATTTCCATCAGAGCAACTACTATACGGCAAATTATACAAGCCCAAAGCAAAGGAGTTTAGGGCTTTGGCCTATTTCGCTATCGACCGCAGCCCATAAATGCCTCTCTTTTACTCTCTCAGACTCTCTCCTATTCTCTCTCACACATTATTTTACTCTCTATACTCTCTTTCGTACTCTTATACTCTTTTACACTCTCTTATTCTATCCCACTCTTTTTTACTCACTCCTACACACATTTACACTCTCTTTCTCTATCCCACTATTTTTGTCTTTTTCTTACACTCTCTTAGTCTCGCCACCTTTAAATGAATAATTTAGACTAGCTGTACATTGTTGCTAATCAACAGGCAGCCTTGATTATTGATTTTCAATGGATTTTGAAACATCAAACATAGTTTTTGATTTGTATTGTTGTATTTGTATTTGTTGAGTTGGATTATTGGTCAATATTGCCCATCTGATTCCAAGTGCAAGTAAAACAAGGTCTTTGAGTGTCGAAAATTCGAAATTGTGCCAATCGCATGAAAGTGATTGAAAATAATGAGTTTTTGATTACTCATTAAAATCATTGTTGATTGCAGATAGGCTTCGCAGACCCGCAATATATTGCGACTGATAAGCTATGGATAATCACAGCGGTTCTCACGATGTTATATATAAATGTGATAGGCCTACTTCTATTATCAGAATTTTCAACTTCAAGTTATAAATGGTTCAACTTCATGGTTCTTCATGTCTTCATTCGTGAAAAATGAGGTTATAATATTGCGAAGTGGAGCAACCCTTTGGGTCTCCCCACTATTAAAGCATACGATATATAAATAAACAACTTCAAGTATCGAGATAAACATGAAAATATATTTACTGGTTTCGCTCTCATAAATAATAGATTTGTGATTCGAAGAGAAGTAATTTTTGAGATTAGAAAAGAAAGGAATTATGAAGAGGAGAGTAAAACCAGCATGTAATGACAAATTGTTAGACGAAAATAACTGACTTCATTGTTTAAGATCAGAAGAGAAAGAAGAAAGCAGAGGGAAGGAAATATTATGAAGAGGAGAATGAATCCAAGATGTGAGAGCGAAAGTAGCTCGAACAATGAGTACTAAAAATATAGGTGAACTAGCCACTGAATAATTTCATGGGGGTGGTGGAATCCCTGTTCCTAGTTATCTAGTTTGACAAGAGATTTTCTCCTAGATGTCTGTTCCAGTTCAGCAGCACTCAACTGACTATAAAATCCATTTTTTAGGCTCGAGATCGCTAACACTCTTCTTAATAGTGGTAAACAGCTTTTCCACCTGAACCCCACTCTAGCAAGCTTGGAAAGGAGATTAATGACCGTATTATGATAATGCTAACGCTGCGGTGTGGCAGAACTGATAGATATTCGATAAAAATGCGGACCGTATCACAGTCAATAATCCCTTGCAACAGATGTATTCTGTTATAAACAAATTTTGTATGGAGAGTGTGGATTCCATGATTTCTGGCAGGATTGATAAGATATAAAAAAGTGAAGATATTCCCCAGTATGGATTTTATGTTATTTGAACAGAATAATATTGATAGATGAAGGATTGTCATGTATTGATGCATCTACTATATCTATCTTGCTAAGGTGGGTTTCCATTCCTACAAAAGCCGCACGGGCACATGGTCCTAAGATGCAATAGAAACGCCAATATCTTTCAGAATACGTTCCATTAAGTCTTTTACGATCATAGCATAGATAATAAATATTATTGATATATCTAATGTTTCGATTCGATGTTCAAGGTGTTATAATATTATTTGTTCCCTGCTTGAATTGCGTATTTCTACTATTTTGACAAAGGATGAACTGTGACACTGCACTGGCGGCTCGTCCCACGAAACAGGTGAAGTGCTGTACAGTAAAAGATACGAGCACTTCACCCGTTTCGTGGGCACGAGCCGCCAGTGAACTGTGACCCATTATTAAATAGTGAAATTGCATTCCAAACAGAATGCGAAGAATCATAACTCTTTAAAAATTCAATTCCTCTCAAAAACTCTTTGATTAGAGTATATTTGGAAGGCCATTAAACCGTGGTCTTGAATGACCAAAATAATCTCTCCCGATCTTAGTATATTTTAGGAATATACAAACAAAAAAATAATAGCCTATTATATCCTTCTGAAAAATATTTTATTTGGAATATGACAGCTTAATCACTTCCAATTATTTCCCCAAAAATGAATGACAATTCCTATTATTTCATAGCATTATTGATAAGAGTAAAATAATATAACATAAAATACCGCTCTCCTCACATTCGATAATCTCCACGTACATCTGTTCCACGAGTATCGATTTTATTATCCTCGGCAAATAAAGCAAACATCTTACTGCCAATTCGTAAAGCAAATATTGTAAGAGAGATTTTATAACTTGGAAGAAGCTCCAATACAGAGCATGTAGTGGTACATGATAAACTGATAAGGCTAATATACGATAAGTGGATGACTGTCGGTTCAAACGTGAGCCATAAAGCAGTAGCTTAGTGAAACTGTGAAGGAGGGGGCAGATAAAATCTTAATGTCTTCTTTTGAGATAAGACGGAGTGGGGAATAAGTGTGTGAGTTGTGAGAATGGGGTGAGTATGTTGGGTGTGAGTATCTTTGGGGTTAGGAATGAGGTTGTGAGGGATCGGGCGTGAGGCGTGAGGGGTTTTGGTGGGCTGAAGCACGTCGTCACGCTGGAAAACACAACAGCAGGTCACGCTCTGTGGTCCGGCACGCTTAAGACAGCCACAAGGCTTCTATTCTCCATGTAGAGCTGTATAGTAGCTCTTGTAAGAGCGGCTAAAAAGAGGAAAAGATGTTGGAACAATGTTCAAGAAACAACGAAATGGGAGGGGAGAAGTAAAAGAGAAGGGAGAAAGGGATAATGGAGAGAGATTGAAATTGAAAAAGGAAGAGTATCTACAAATGAGGGTTGAATATGAGAAATGAGTATTGTGGAAAAGGAACATTGAGAAGAGGAAGACGAAGAAAAAAGAGAGAAAGAAGAAGGAGATGGGAGGAAAAGTGTTTAAATGGAGAATAGCTCAAAGAAAAATGAAAACCACTATTTGAAGAAAATTGTGAAGAAAGCTCCTTCCAAATAAGAACATCAATGAAGAGGGAAGATGGGAGAAGAAAAAAAGGAGGGTGAAGGGGAGAAAGGAGGAAGGAGAAAGGAGAAATAGGAGAATAAATAGTGGAAGAGGAGAAAAAGAAGCGTTGAAAAGAAAATGAGAAAGAAGAGAATAGTGGGAGAGGAGGAAGGAGAAAGAGAAAAAAGAAGAGGAAGAGCAGAAAAAATAATAATCAGTGCTATGTAGAGGGTGCAAGGGAAAGCAAAATTACAAAGGAGAGAAAATATGAGGTGTGTTGTAAAAGAGAAATACCATAATAAATAATAGTTAAATAGGACAAGAAAGGTACGTAGAATGGGGAATAGGATAATGAACCCTTGAGGATAAGACTAATAGATGATCAGAGAAACTTGAGAACTGATATAACAGAAGAGGCAAGGTAATCGGAAAAAGAAGAGAAGTATGGATTAAGTAAAAGAGTGATGAGAAAGAAATAAGGAGTTATAAGGGAAGAAAATAAAGTAAGGGAGAAGAAAAGGTGATGAAATGAAAATAAGAGAACATAAGAGACTTTCAGGAAGAATTGAAATCAGAATATTTGAAACAAATCAATAAGAAAGGAGAATGCTGGGAGGAAGGATTGAAGGAGATAACGCATACAATCGAATAATTAAAAAATCAAAAGCAACATGGAAAGCGAGAATTAATCAAGAATGATACATATTCTAAGAAAGAGAGAAATCATTATAGTGTGTAACATTAGCAATTATATCAAGAAAAGGAATAAGAGAAGTAGGAATACCCAATTGTTTCCTATGTATATATTTAGGAGGAACAGTTTAGAGCTAAGCCTGTGTTTGAAAAAGAGTATATTTCGAGGATAACAAGAATGGATGTTGAGAGAAATAATTATGTAAAATTACTGAATAAGGATGGATGGATGAATCAATAAGGGTTTGAAATTCAAAAAAATAAAAGGAAACAGGAATTAATGAAGCAAGTATAAAATATGAGAAACTAAAAACAAAAACATACCATAGAAGAAATAGCAAAAGATGATGATGGTGAGGGGGAAAGAACTAAACAATACTAACTCTTCTACTAGCGCCCTTTGTTGATTCTTTAGTCCATTCTCATTTTCTTCATTCACCTTGACCGTGACCATTCGATTTTCTTCTACATTTCGTTGTGTGTTTATCGTAATCGGTTCCGTTCCAACAGCCAAGTATAGGGATAGGAGGCCCGCATTGAAACATTGCATACGTTGCCACGATACCTCATTTTTATTGCTGCAAGTACGCTGCGTTCAAGATAAAGCACAATTTATTGCGCCACTGTCGTCTTCTCTGTCCAACAAATTCAATTGTTTCTTACTCCCACTACTCACATAATCGTACGGACTACAACAGCTACTACAGTCTGTACAAACAAAGAAGACATTCTGGCAATATGGTAAAATGACTCCAGCTCGGTCAATATTGGTTCAAAAAGTATAAATTAGGTCTCCAATTGTAGGCAACGTTCCAATCTACAATTTGGTACCACATTTATAATTTTCACAACAATACTGACCGAGCTGAAGTCATTTTCCTATCTTGCCAGAATGTATTCTTTGTTATCCGTGAAAAACACACGAAACTCCACTCAAAAACTTCTTCTATCCTCTATTTTTATGTAACTTATTGTTTATTTCATCGTATGGTGAGTCTGGAGAAAGACCTTGACTTTCAGCAAGGATTGCTTCCTTTCCACATCAATAATTTTGATAATTCTCTCTCTTTTCATCCCTTTCCAAGGTCATTGAAACGTAGAGAAGCTCATCCAGCACGGATAAGGATCAGTTATGATTTTAATCTCTTTCCTTTCCTATCTCTTTCCAAGATTGGCAATGAAAATAATACTTGGTATCAATTTATCTTCAGGCTGGCCCATTCATTATTATTCTTTTTTATGAAGGGGGTTTCCTTTCCATTTCCATTATAATTATTATATTGTTGCAGTGAAGCATAACACACAAATGCTCTGCTTGAGCAACTAATAAAGTTTAAACCTGTGTTAAAAAATAATACTATTTACAGTTCAAACCAAGTTTCGAGTGTGATCACAGTTAACCGAGTTGCAATATCGATCACTTGAACTTAGTTTGAACGGAGATGGTGCTCACAGGCTTAGAATATTTTAACAATTACTACACTTCAAAGTATATTGACTTTCTTCAAGTCCAGTCATTTTATAGCATTGTCCCAAATTATTTTCCTCAATAAGCATTTAAGATAGTCATTTACTTTTTTGTTCAGTTGTATCCATCCATATAGCTGTTATTGCTTAGTAAGAAACATTTTTTTTGTAAACACTTTAGCTATTCAAATTCGAGACAAATAAGCCAATTCAATTTAACCCTTATTTCTAAATACAAATAAAATACCGTGAGACTCTCACTAGAATCTTCTACTGCTTAATTTTAATATCATCCACACCTATTATTTGTACTGCTTGATTTCATTGGCACTAACTTATTACCTTGTAATTTCTCACGTGAATTATAGTGATAACCATTCTGATAATAATTATTTTTAGTAACATTGCATTCATATTTTGAGTGATTTTAGGTTACAGATTGAATGACGAATCTCAAGAATAAGCAATCTTAAACAATAAATCTTAAGATTATTCAATCTTATTGTTTGGAATAACAGAATTGAAAGATGAGAAAACGCATTCGACACATTCGTCCTGACACCTCACTTGAGGCTGCGAAAGAGCTGCCAGCACTTTGGGATCGGAATGTGTGGCTTTCATCTTAAAATCTTTCTTTAGATCTCCAACACCTCACCTCAACAGACTCACATCACACACAGGCTGCAATTCAAACACGAATTCAGGCGACTTTGACGAGAAGATAACGCACTCCTCAGGTATTCCTCAATTTCAGCTCTAGGTAGGGCTCCAGAATGTTAAAACGTACAGTGATTATAAAGTCTTCGTCCTCAAAAGTCTTCTATAGCCACTGTATCAAAAATAAGTTGAAAATGTTGAACAGATAATTAAAGTTGACGATAAATAAGTTCAATAACCATCATGGGAGATTTCTCTCATGGATAGGAATAACTTATTGATGGGCATGATAGATAAGTGGGAATTTGGCTAGAAAACATTACTGACACTGTATTCACCCTGGATTACCTCTGACCGTTCTATTTTCAGTATTTCAAGCTATAGTAATGCTAGTATAAATCTTTTAAAGCAAAGTCAAAACGGAAGAAAATAAATGCTTGAAAATAAATTCCTTATGATATTTCAATTGAAAACTTGGAATAAGTTCATGTTACACTATCATTGAAAAATTTGGAAAAATATGATGACTGGTTTGGGAAAAATGGATTTCAACAAACTGTTATGGGGCGCTACACGACAATGTCCACATTATAATCAAACAAATACAGTGTCTATAGAAAACAGTATTCTGTATAAATTCAACTAGCGTAGGTGTTAGTGAAAGGAGTTAGAACTATCTCTCTGATCACTTAATCTCTTTCATCGTGTGAACTGATTGGATAATCAAATGGGAGACATGAAAGCTTCTGCTCAATTGAGAGGAAGGAGTTGACAGATCACTGGAAGAGTTTTTTGTCATATTAGAACGTAATAATAGTCTTCAGAGATCATTATCCTTTCAACTTGAATGATCCATTATTGTGTTCATTCATAAGGACTCTTTTATGAGTGGGAGTATGACTTTCATCTTCCATATCCTTGCACTTTTGTTTTTGAGAAACAAATTGAATAGAACATGCCAATTAACCACTATAACAAGAGTTATTTTCGTTAAAAAGCATTCGATCATATTTAGATGTGTTCGAAGCATTCGATCATCTCATATGTGTGCATATTTGAGGGAAATGTTATTTTAGCAATAATAATTGAAGATAATATTGGTAGACATTATGAAACGATTGAATAACTGTTATAATTGAATGATAATTTTTGCAGGGAGAACGGTGATAATATTTTCGTTTTACCATACTAGATTGATTATGGTAAAGATAACTCATATCATTCAGAAAAAACAAAGACTTTTATTAGAAGTGTAACAAGATTGAAACTCATTCATTATCAACGTATAACAATTCTTCAGCTCATACAAATTGAGAAATTTAATTTACATCATCAATTTTTCAAATATGCATGGATTTGTGTTAAAGCTGTTTCCATTGCAATGTATTCACCTATTGATTTCAAATGAATTTCTCAATTCGTATGAGCTGAAGAGTTGTTTATGCAGAGAACAGTAACCTAATTTTCATTCTTCACTTCAAGTTCTACAGAACAGAAGATTTCAACCCGAATATTCGATTCGTGAATAAAAAGAATAATTATTGGCCTACTATAAAAACAGTATTTATACTATACAATTGATACTTGAAAGCAGTTCTCCATAAAAGCCTAACAGCCGCTGCTTAACTAGAATCCTGACCTCCTTGAATCGACTGTTAGGTTCATAGATGAATTTGTTCAAAAATACAACAGGATTTATACACATAATCCTTGAGTGCAATAAACAGTGCTAAACCGATGATAAACGAACAAAACTCGTTGATAATAGGAAGCAAACTTTCGATTCAACAGGGAGAGATGCTCTATTTCATATTGAGGCGTTCATCCCAATCTTTCGCGGAATGAATGGGGAGGTAGACTGTCCAAGCAAAGAAGACATTTTGGCAAGATGGGGAAAATCAATCCAGCTCAATCGATATTGGTTCAAAAATTATAAATTTTGTCTCAAACGGTGGAAAACACTCTGTTCTACGATTTGAGATTAGATTTATAAATTTTGAACCAATATTAACCGAGCTGGAGTCATTTTTCCATCTTGCCAGAATGTCTTCTTTGCTTGGACAGACTATAATTGTTGGGAATTTGAACTTGCTGTTGCCTGGTATTGTGGGATGAGTGTGGGATGTGGGATGTGTAAAGGGATCAGCGATAATGGCCGTGATGTTTCGAGGCTCGCGGGACCAATTTCTCCCATCCTGTATTGCTGCGATCGATAGAAATTGGAGTGCAATTTTGTTCGACCTTTTATGGTCAGTTTCCATCTCCGCTCGTTGAGAAGGCTGATAATTCAAAATGTCAATTTTCAACAAGACCGAATCGTTCGCCGGTCGAATTAGACGATGAGTTCTGCCTGCTGCAATCGGCATTCAGCCGCTGATAATAACTTAGATGAAGAACTGAATTGAAAATCGGATTGCAATGAAGTTTCAGTCTAATGGAACGGCTGAATGTCTCCACTATCGATTTGCTGTCTAAGTTGACATTGAACATCAATTTATCAACTGACAATAGGAATTCATCGGTACTGATTGTGGAATAACAATCACTGAGTATGGAATTCATCATTCGATCCCTTCATTAGTGTTATCGTTAATGATGCTGATAGTTCATAATGATTGAATTTGCATTTGGGCTAACATAAAGTACTATTCAATTTCAGAACATTAGAGTATTTTAAAGAGTTGACGGGTTACATCACGAACACGAAGTAAAAGTTTACATAACAAACTATTGAAATTTGTAGCATATTAATAATTAAAGTACTAAGGTTTGCCAGATTATTCACAAGTTGACAAGAATCGTCAATGAGGAAAGAAATACAGAATTTCTCATTCTCAACTCAAATGAAGGCTTATTCTCAAATTTCTAGCTTCTCTCATGATAATTTATTTTGCTAATTATATTTCAAATCATATTCAGCATGTATTGGAAATTTCCCAACCAGGGAATAAAATAAGTTTTGACTAATGCCTGATTTTCTCTAATACATAAATTGTATCTCTATTAAATAAATGAATAGGATAAACGTATAGGGTATAGCAAACTGGAAACATCTCCTCTCAACCAAAATTGATTATCTCAGCTACATCTTATGTAATTGAGTCAATATATGAACAAATCAATCTGAAATGTATATGTATTGATCTCATTATAGTCTTAACTTGAATTAAATCATGAAAATTGGAAGAAGAAACGTTTTAGTCATGTCTGTGTTTCTATATCAAGAATGTATTATAATTCCATAAGTAAATGACAAATCATAATGTTATTCCACTCACCTGTCTATTGAAACAGCAATGAGAGAGAAGACAGAAGCAGCCACCGAGACGCCTTGTACGTAAGGAACAGTCTTACACATCCACCAGCCAAGAACCCAAGCTGAAAAACAATAAAATGTCTTATTTATTCTATGATAAAAGAATAAAACTTTTCATTAAGTTGCATGATGTCTTGGAAGAGAAATACAGAAGTGTATTTTTAAAAGAATGTCGATGGTATCGCCTATGAAGCACTGCCACGAAACAGGTGAAGTGCCCGTATCGTTTACTGTACAGCATTTCACCTGTTTAGTGGGCACGCATTTCACCTGGTTAGTGGGCACAAGCCGTCAATGCTATAAAGTAAGATTGAAAATACTGTATCGCTAGTTACCGTATTTTGCAGTGTAATATTGTTTGATTTGATAATAATTCACGGTCAGAATTGGTGGTTCGAAATTATTGGTGAGCTGATATCCAATGGGCCTGAAAGCTGTGCATGTCACTAGGGTATTGTGGCTGATGTGACCAGCTTCATATAATACACTGTGTTTAATACTTAGTGGTCTGGTGATTGCGGTTCCACACCTGATGCTTGCATGGGGACCGCTTACTAATTATTTTATGTCACGGGAAATCCAATACATCACCTTTCCAAAACTAATTATTATTCAATATAGTTGAGCTTAATATTGAAACAACTCGGTGGATACCTCCTTCTTCCTTTTTTCCAGTACCAATTTTTCTCCAGTATCCTTCTTTCTTTACTCCAATTTCAATTTTTTGATCAGTTTCGAAAAACGTTTCTCATGAAAATACTTGCGGAATTAAATTCTACTTACAGACTAGTAAACGTTTCATACAATATCTTTGTGATCACAGTGGAGAATCCCAACTATCCAATCCACTGATATCACAGAAGAATATGAATTCAAAATTCGCTACAAAATGTACTTTTGAACATCTATGGCGTTTTACAAATTTTGTTTGAATGCGTTAGTTCCAATCTTTGTTGTACATTCAATGTCAGCAAGTGTAGTTTTTTCAGTAGTCTATTCAATATTTTCATGTCGTGCCCTTGAAGGTGATGAGATAATTTGATGATTTCGTTTGTAATGACGAGGTATTATGAAGTGCGGTATCAGTAGCCTTGTCGATGAAATTGTGCATGAATATCAAATTCAATTCCTTGTGTGCATACATAGAATGCATACAATTGATAAAAATAATAATTGTGCATACATAGATAAAAATAATCAAGAATTTGGACATTCAAATCAAAATTGGTGTAGAAGAAGTTTTGGGCTAACGCCTGTTTTTTCTCTCCTTTACTGTATTATTTTGATGAAATAAATAAATAAATTTGAATTAGGCCTATGCACAGTGAGCATATTCTGCTGTACAGAACTCCTGAAAATTATCCAACTTTATCGAATATTGTAACTGTTCACTGGCTACTCATTTTGAACTGTTTATTCTGAGCTATCTATTGTAGGCAGTGCACTCTAAGAAATGAGGATTGGCCATGCATAAACTACGATGAAGTTGGAGGAAACCTACCAGTATTTGAGATGATTATCTGATTCGAAGAAATGACATCTTATCTTATCTATTACACACAAGTCTAATTGAGGTATGTGGCTTTCACATTTACGTCAATCCATTTATGAGTTGAAAAAATCCTATTTCTCGGCTAGAATCCGGTTTTGCAGGTCTATGTAAAAATCCAGTATTGGAAAAAATATCCTAAGCTATCCAATCAAGTGATTGAGCTCAGGTATCTGCAGAATCATTAATTCCAAATTCAATAATGCCAATTAATAGATCTAAAAAAATCAACAGACGTTCCATGTTGAAGATGACTATAATACAGTATAGCCTACAGATACCAAAAACGAGACCGGTGAATGAATGAACGATGACTTTCTGGCTCTTCTACCTTGAATTATATCTAACTCCTCTTTCAGTGTAGCTTTTTATTAAAAATACAACAGTCGACATCAGTTTGATTGTACCCGTTTTATTATAAGACCAGTACAGCCCATGAGACATTACACTTTTCAGTTTGTCCAATTTACAATATGGCAATGTTGTGTGCAAGCTTGTTCGTGTGACGCTGCTAATAAATCTGCACTTAATGGAGTGAAGGGCAATGAGCAGATATAGTCTGTCCAAACAAAGAAGACCCTCTGGCTAGATGATAAAATGACTCCAGCTTGGTCAATATTGGTTCAAAAATTGTCGATTTGGTCTCAAATTGTAGATTATAATGTTTTCTACAATTGAGACTAAATAAATAATTTTTGAACCAATATTAACCGAGCTGGAGTCATTTTCTCATCTTGCCAGAGGGTCTTCTTTGCTTGGACAGACTATACTGCCATGACCCGAGAACAAAAATCAAGAAGTTCACGAAGCAAGTGCGAGGAAGTTGAAGGATGAGGAGGAGGAAGAAAGGGGGGTTGAGGAGAAAGGAGAAGGGTGATGAGGAGAAGGAGGATGAGTAGGAAACAAATACAAGAGAGTGGAAAAGAGGAGAAGTTGAGAAGCGGATTATTGACAAGTTATACTCGAGGGAGATAAGGAAAGGGATTAGAAGAGAGAGACGTAGCAATCTCGGTCGGGTGGAGGACAGAGAGAGAAGGACAAATGGACGACGGTATATTGACCAGAAGAATCAGGGAATTAAGAAGAGAGGGCGTGCTTGAACCAGATAAAGTCCACTTTCTCAAGGGACTTGGCTTTTAGTCTGTCACTCGTTCAAGACAGATGCACGCGATGAAGACAAACCACTGAGAGCGGAAGGCAAGGCGAGTCAGCTATGAAATTGCCCCGGCTTACTTCTACAACCATCAAATCCTGTTAATGAACTAAACGCCCGCCGGCTTCCTTTCCTGGGTCAATTGTTTCATAACCTGAACAGTGTCTTCAATTGTTCAAATGGAGTTTCAACTACCTCATTAAAACTGAGATTGTGCACATTGCAATTAAAATTTCAATTTTCCAATTACTGATGAGTATGATGGTGGCAGGGTTGTAGTGTATTCTCTCTTTGTAATTGTTATACTTAGAAGACGGTGAATAAATTGTCAAAGTCTAGTTTTCTTTATCACGTGCCTTTTAATTCGTATTATGAAACAGGTCTCATATTAAATAAAAAGACAACAATTCAATATTCATGATTATATGAAATATAATATAATATAATATATTTATTTCCAAAAATTACATACAGTAGTTAATTACAAAATATGAATGATACATACAAAATGCATAATAAATTTAAATTAAAATATATCTAAATGATTTGGCACAGCCAGCAAAGAAAACTTGTGCGCTAGCTGCGAGTTCATAAAGCGAACAGCACAAAGTAAAGCAATACCCAAAAATGAAAAAAACAAGACTTAAAATAAATGAAGATAATTGCAATAATAATGCTTATTATAATTAATACAATGATAAAATTTGAATAATTACGTGTTGAGATCAATATACCGGTAACCAAAAACAAATCATGTTTATTCTCCCAAATGAAAATTAATGAATAAAAATACAAAAATAATAAATTTTCAGTTATGGGCACATCCAGTGCTTAATCAATTTTCAAAAGTAAATATAGAAGATAGAAAGACATTCAAAACTCAAATAAACCATGAACAGACTTATTAACATTTAGGTATTGTAGAATATATATTTTGTCCAACCCATAAATTTATTTCCCTGATTAGTGCTTTAGTAATTTTTGAATTAATGAATTTTATCGGAATTTTGTTTGAATATATATTGCAAAGATAGGTGAACTGGTGTCGACAAACTACTAGTTTTATTAGGTTGATATTGAAATTATTTAATGCTAATGATCGAGTCTGATAAGGTATATTCCTAATTTAAGGTGATATACTTTGTTTTTTTCAAGTTAACAGTTAGAATATGATTATCCATCCAATTCTTCATAATTTTTAAACCCTCATTAGCAAATTGGTAGACTTGGCGCCAAGATTCACCTGAAAAAACTAGTGCTGTATCATCAGCAAATGAAATTTGTAAACTAGATGAATGATCTGTAACTGATGTACCATTCAAGTTTAATGTTTGTTTTCTGTCCTGAAGATAGCTTTTTAGAAGATCATTACATAAGCCTCTTATCCCACATTTATCTAATTTCTTCAATAAAATGCTATGAGGGACTGTATCGAACGCTTTTGCAAGATCTAAGAATACAGCCAATGTTTTTGTTTGGAGTTGAAGTTTTCATCTATCAATCTAGTCAGGAGGATAATTGCTTCAGTTGTAGACTTTCCGTGCTGGAAACCAAACTGTTTTCTCTAGGAAATTATTGGTGTCTAGGTAATTTACAATTCTTCTTTTCATAATCTTTTCCATGATTTTAGAAAAACTATTCAAAATACTAATGGGTCGATAATTTTCTGGATTTGCCTTGTCACCACTCTTGTGCAATGCAATAATTTTGCAGACTTGAACACCCTCGGAAAATAACCCTCTGAAAAACATCTATTTATGATATGTTCTAATGGCAGAACAATATGTTCACTTATTAATTTGACACAATGAGTACTGATACCATCTACCCCTGGAGAAGCACTATTTTTTAGTTCACCAATAACTTCTAGATTTCATTTACACAAGTTGGATTCAGAAACATGCTATCTACTGGAGGTGCATTTAATGATTGTGGTACCGGTATTTCAATATAATTTACAGAGTCCAATAATTTTTTTGCATGCTCAGCTCCTACATTTACAAAATAACTATTTAAAATTTTTGGATCAATTTTAGGTTCTTGATATACTCTCTCTTTTCCATCAATTCAGAAATACACTCCCATCTTTTCTTGGAATTGTTTTTATACTCCGTAAATTTGTTGTTGTAATAATCATTCTTTGCTTTCCTTATTAATGAGTTCAAAATATTCCTATAATTTAAATAGTCCTGTTTAAGTTTAATATTGAAAGGTTGCTAATTTGATATGCATTGTATCCTTTTCCGAATAGCTGAAATCAAACTAGGAGTAATCCATTTTTCAAGGGTCTGTTTTTATGTGAATAATTAATAGTTTCTGTGAATTTATTAATGTTTTCATTTATCTTAAAGGTAAATTTATCTACTAAGGTGTCAATATCATCAGTAAAATTGTCACAAACGTCATCCCAACCCTGAGTTTCAAGCTCTAGTTTCAGTTTATCAAAATTAATTCTAGTTACTGTTTTACTTGGAATAGTTTTAGAATTGGAATCATGGTCTTTTTGTCTGATATGGAAAACAATACTGTAATGATCAGTGATATTTGATTGCAAAATCGCACCTAGCACATCCTCTTCCTTTTTTGATCCACTTTTAAAAATATGTGATCTATGCAGCTGTTAACTTGCCCATTGACATTATTGACAGATCTCGTATATTTATTTACGTATGATTTGAAACCATTCAATTGCAATACACTGAGGTACTCATTAGTCAGATAATTAAGATGGTTTTCATCCATTATATTAATATTTATATCTCCCATTACAATGACAGATAAATCCTTACTAATATTCTGCAAATACGAATCTAAACTTAGCAAGAAGGCATTTATTTCTAAAGA
Organism: Sogatella furcifera; assembly: GCA_017141385.1. NCBI lineage: Eukaryota > Metazoa > Arthropoda > Insecta > Hemiptera > Delphacidae > Sogatella > Sogatella furcifera. The sequence goes on along the minus strand of CM029548.1, from coordinate 9,035,912 downwards.
AGGAGATCTATAGAGTGCCATCAACTGATAAAATGAATTATTGAAATTAAATTTGATTATAATTGAGTTTACGTTGTCTAGTTTTACATCAATATTCTGAAAATCAATATCTTTCCTCACAAATACACATAATCCATCACTTCTTGTGAATCTATTATTTCTATTTACAACAGAGTAACCCTCTATATTGAAAACAAATTCAGAGTCTTCACTAATCCATGTTTCGGATAATATTATAATTTCAAATTTAGTTTTACAATTATTTAAGTAATATATGAATTCATCAAAATTTTTCTTGATAGACCTAATATTCATATGAATAATATTCACATCATAAGAGTTGGCAATTCTATAGCTTAAAAAATCTTCTATTAATACTGTTTCATAATTGTCACAAATAAATAGATTTTCATTTAAGTCCTCAAACTGCATAGGAAATCAAATAAGGTAGAAAACAATCATTGACACTGGATTCAAAGAGAATTCAAATCCTCATTACAACCAATCATTATTGCCGGCTGGTTGGAGTCTTTGCGAACAAAAACCTTGCCCTTTTTCGACCACACGTATTTGTAGCCCTTTTGTAAGGCGACACCTCGTACCTGATGGAGTAGTTGTAGGAGGGGCGGTGGTAGCGGTGGCAAGTGTTGATAAGCAAATACCTTGCCATCAGGAAGCGATTTATTTACAGATTTTGTCGGAAGACCACAATTTGATTTGTCCTTGTAAGTCATTTTTTTGAAATCCGCTAGCCAAGACTCCTTGTCCTGTCTACGGACGAATTTCACTACTATTGGTTTAATATTGTTTTTAGCTTTATTATTGTTTGGGAGCCTGTGTGCAATGCTCAAGTCCTTTGAAGTTAGCTGGCTAACTTCTTGATATAGAATTGAAAATCTCGTAGATTGACTCATTCTCCGTTTCAGGAATTCCGGATATAATCAGATTGTCCCTACGTGTATATTCATGGATAGAAGCTAACTCTGATTTCAATTTATCATTTACACCCTTCAATAAATTATTTTCTTTTTTGAGTTCCTCAACCTTATTCCCTAAAGCAGACAGTTCACTTTTGAAATTATCAAATTCGTTGGACATGAATTCAATTGATTTCTTAATCTCACTGAATTCTTGTTTGATTGGAGATAGTTCCGCCTGAATCATTTCTCTAACAATTTTTCCGATAGCTTCAAGGTCAGCCTGGGTTAACGACAACGAAAGTGTAGCACTGCTACTCTTACCGTCCGAAGCCTGTTGAGATTGCTTATCGGTGGTTGATAAGACCGTTGTCGTTGTCGAACTTGTACCGGTATTTACTGACTTGCACTTTTTACAACTCCACTTCGATTTTGTTTCAGCCGACATTTTTCGGAAAGTAGACTCTTTTAAATTTTGACACTCGTAGTGATGATCAATTTTACAACGACAGCACAATAGCACATCACGATCAGACACTTCGACATTGCATTCACTGCACAACATTTCAAACAATAGTTCCGTTATTAAGCGAAAGATAAGAACTTAGATAAGAGAGCTACAACAATACAACCTGCTACTTCGACTGCTCACACTGAACTGAAATATAATATTGTTTGCTTTTATGGGAGTGGAGCCCACGTGAGCTTATAGGTTTGTGCATGAGTAATAAGGTGGATGATAGATGATGACTACTTTTCAGGTAGTCGGGACCGAATAATGAATATATTGTGAGAACACAAACTTTTTAGAATTCATAACTACTCAACAAGGCACAGAAATCATTATAGAAATCAGCGAGCAATATAGATACTGTATAATAATAGCTTTTGTTGATTCCAATACTGCAGTATTTCAGATCGATATGACACAGAGCTATCAACAATATTTCATTCACCTACTAGAATCTAATAGATTCGGGGATTCCAATAGAATCAGAACCGTAAAAAGGTTTTGGACAATCAAATTTATCGATCAATCAGTTTTATGATCGATTAGATTGCACATGCAATGATACTTTGAAACTAGAAACGGAGATAAAACGCCCCCGCTTCCAGTATTCACCTGTTTTGTAATTCATGAGGACAGTTGGAAGTTTTACGGCTATTTCCTAGTGTTCGATCCGCATTCAACATCTTCTTCTGCAGTACCATCCGGATAAATTTGTCATATTTCATGAACGATCTCGGTACTTGAATAATTCTTGTTTTGATCGCATTGTACAGATTCCAGAATTTATAAATCTATTCGACTTCAGTACTCCACATTTGAATCGATTCCAATTCTTCGATTAAAAAATTTATTTTATGAGTGTAAAAGATCCTATGTCCGGTGGACAGATGTGAGTGCTTTTGTGTTAACTTTAAATAAACGATATGGGCAATGAAGAATAATATAAAGAATGGACTGTATCTCGAAAAAGAATATTTCTGAAAATTGATATAATATCTCACTCGAAAAGAAGATGCATGCGAAGATAATTAAAACAAGTAACACTCACCATAAATCTGTAGAAATATGGATCCGCCTATATTCAAACTATTCCCCAGAGGAAGGCGATATTAGGAACCCCGAAAAAGGAGGTGACACCTGGAGGTGGGAGAGGTCCCAGTTTGATGGATGATCTGTAGCTGTCCTTGTTAATTACCTCACACACACTTAGTTTCAAGCGAGATGATTATTTTCAAGTCTGGTAACTTTCCAGGCGAATAGAATAATTGAAATAAAATTTGGCGTACACTCTTTCCAACACAAAAATATTAATGTCGAAGGACGATTTCCTCCATAGGGGTTTTCGACGATAAAAAATAAATTCCCCAATTCGAAAAGATTTAGGCTGTCCCGAAACGATAATGGACGTAAAGCCTCGAAGTTTTTGAGTTGCTTTCCGCGAACAACTAAAAGCAGACTGACTGGAAAACTTAGATACACGCTGCGGTAGCCGCAGAGTGGAGCGCTCTAGAGGGAAAATGGGAGAACTAATTCTAACTCGAGCGCGTTGATTTAAAATAAATAAAGAATTGAAAAGTGAAGCATATGGCTTCAACAATGAGATTTGTTAGTTTAGAACCTAATTATTCCAAGAATGTAGAATTCCTTGCTATTCAAGTACGAATTGAAACAAATAATCGTATCATCAGTGATGTATATGTTTATGTATCAGTATTAGGTTTTACGAATTAAAACGTGCCATCGTATTATCAGTGATTGGGAGTAAGTTTTCAGCCTTCTATATTCCTTTGTAGGTCATTTCATTGCTTGATAGATGAATAAAATAGATGGGAATTATCAATTTCATTAAGTAGGCTATCTGTGAGAAAATATAAAGTGTATCTCGATTGATATTGATGGTATCGAATAATACATTTACTAGCCGGCAGGCTCGCTTCGCTCGCCTTATCCGGCTAGCCAGACTACCCCCGAGTGTATTGACAGTGTAAGTGAGACAAACAGGCTAGCTTCGCTCGCCTGCAAATTCCGTTCAGGAGGGGTTTGAAATTTATTGAACACAGCATTTCTAGACCTTATATGAACCTTCTCACCAAATATCAACATTTTCTACCGATTGATTCTCGAAAAAAATTGAGAAAACGCCGAAAAACTATAGAAAAACTTTAATATTTGGCGTATCCTTATGAAGTTTCAAAAATCCTTTCTTAGCGCGCGTCTAAACGTCCAACTTAGCATGCCTGCCAAATTTGAACGCATTCGGTTCAGTAGATTTTTAGTCCTGGTGATGAATGAATGGATGAATGAATGAATCAGTCAGTCAGTCAGTACCATTTCGCTCTTATAGATATAGATAGTCTGTGTGATTTTTTTGTTGATCAGTCAAGCCTTTTGAAGATTCTTCGTCGTCGTCGTCTTCTTACAACGATTAGGAAAGGGTACCTGTTCCGACTCCAAACATTCGCTTATTGTTGAAAAATAAATTTTCTGTTATTTAAAATTCTATTGCTATCTTTTTGTTGGTCTGCCAATATCCCTTTTTCCTTCTAACTGCTCTAGCTCTAGGGATCCTCATATCCTCTATTCTCTCATTATGATCTCCCGATTTCTCTCTATTCTCTTCAACTTTATCTGGTATGGAAAATATACGCTGTTCTTCTCGAATATCAACATTTTGCAGTCTGTCCTCCCTTGTACAGCCCTTCACTGATCTTAGGAACCGCATTTCAGCAGCTTGCATTCTACTGACATCCCTCTTCTTTGGGATCCAGGATTCAGAGCTACAGCAGAACAGGAACTGTCATGACTCTGTAAGACTTGAGCTTGGTAATATGCCAAATTTTTATCTCTTTAGAGACAAAGATTCTTTATGTTTTAAAATAACCTTCTAACTCTTGAGGACTGCGCTCTTGAAAATCATATGAATTTCAACGACTATTGAACAAGGATATCCAAGTAATAGCCGTCCCTTGCAGCTATACCCGTGAGGGAAACTTAACGATATTATTATACCAAAGTCCTTTTCTTGATACTACTTCCACAAAACGTTTTGAATGGGATAACATGTTCTAACGTTCAGAATCGTGGTTATGAAGTTCCGCGCTTGAATGGCGTTGAATCCAATCTCAGACGAGTCAACAAAAGAAAGTCGTTTTATTCTATTGAATCAAAAAGCAGTCCAATTCACGCGAATGAATGAATTTGAATTGATTCCTTAATTGAAAAAAAAAATATTATAATAATTGAAATCATCATGACAATGTATGCGTGAACATGACTATCGATAGCTACTATCGATCGCTGCAAGCAAAGTAACAGTGTGATATTTGCACTGGACACATGGTACGAGACAAAGATGGAGGCAGAATGTAAGAATACGTTGGAAAAAAAGAGGAATCATCATTGTAGGAGGAAGCTATTGCTTATGTCACACTGCAGGTAGAATGATTAAGTGATACACTGTGCAACTTAGCAGCAGCTATCTTGCTGATGTTTACGAAAGCGGCTCTGAAGAAAAAGCTACTAACATAGAAAAATTACGAGGAGGAAAAACAGTATAAGTTATTACGAAAAAATTGTTCGCATTTTTGAAATAGTGAGTTTTGTAGCATATTGATGAAATCCATAGAAAATGTTTTCCATGCTTAAGCAGTAGGAATTCAAAATAATTATTCATGTTGTTGTTCCATTTCAAATTGGATTTCACAACTGGAAACCTCAATTCAGAAACTGTGATATTCTCGTAGAGCCCTAAATACATTATCCAAAACCATTAACGTCGAGGGAGGATAAACAAAAGCATTTTGATAGGCAAAAAATGGAATCGGCCTGCTATGTTGACCTGTAACTGGAGCTCATCTTAAAAAAGGGGAGTTGATGACAGAAGCGATTTGAGGAAGAAACTGCAGTAGGCCTACTTGATGGGCAATTGTCATCAGTTGGATAAACGAACGTGGAGAACGAGGTCAACAACCCTAGCCTGCTGACATGAAATAAACATTAGAAATTGTGACCTCAATAAGATGGGGAGATATCTTGAGGATTGACATGAAGACCGGGAAATGGGAGAGAGATTTTCTCTCCAACCAAGTTAGCCTGGAAGTGTAGATATCGGGTACAATTAATAGCCCCTTGTTTTCAAATGGAAAAAGCATTGATGCCAGACAACCGAGGACTTCCGGAAATAGGACACGTGGCCCCCACGTGGAGCTGTTGGGAAAACTCGAGAAATTTCGGGAAATTCGGCACGTGGAGGCAAGAAAACGACCCCTCTCCCAAAAACTTCCACCCGTAAACAAACCCCTTCTTCCAAAAATAAACAGATATTAGATGAGCTCTGGAGATGTTGGTTCCGGAAGTGGGTGGCTGAGATTCGTGCTTTTGTCCCGTTTACGGAAGAATCAGTGGGGAGGGGAACAAAACAAGGAACAAGAAGGGGAGCGCCGCCGTTCCGAAAGAGGAACGATGTCACAGACCTATCAGCCGACGATGCAATCTTCTTCTTTTTCAACTATGTGCACACAGAAGGAAGCAGGCCTCATGTCAAAACAGAAATAATGGACTGGAAACTCTACACGAGACCCCCTCCCCCAACTTAATATCACAGTTTATTGGCTCCGTTCATTCCACCATTTCCCCAAAAAACTTGATGGCATCCCAAAAATATCACTCGGATCCATAAGAAACTTTATGGTGATGTTTTTGATCACGAAGTTGGATATTGAAATAGCTGACAGAGAGTTAATTAATCATGTTTTGCTTTTTATTAAGAGGAATGATTATTCTTGATTTAGTTGTTCTTAGTTTGGTTGTTCTAGTATTGGCTTTCGACATCATAGAAATTTATAAGAGTTGGATGTAGTGGGAATTGAAGTGGTATAATGTGATTTGACTAGATATGCTTTCAAATTGAGAATTATTTGTTTATTTTGATACTCTCTGGGTTTCCCTGGAATATTCAATGGCTGAAATGATATACGTAGATGATAGTAATTCATATGAATATGCTAAAATGATAGTCACTTGAATCAACTAATGATAATGAGTTATTCTGTCTTGATTTCAGGAGAATACTCCGTATTCATCTGTATTTGGGAGTAAAGCACCTTCAATAAATTAAGTCTCCTGCACTAAATGATAATAATTCAATTTCAAAAGCAAAACTAGACAAATAACATGAAATCACTCCAAAAACGATTACATTCAATCTCATCACCAAACTTTTATCTATATTGGACTATTCATCTGTAAATGGAAGTGAATTAAATTTTTTTAATTAAGTCTACTAAACCAAGAGTTGAAAGATAATCCTCAGAATAGGCCTACTTGATACAGGTGAATGGAACCTTCTTCGTAGAATTCGAACTTCTGCTGCGAGCTAAACTACTATACTAAACTATTATACTATGCTCAGTCCACGCTTAATTATCCCTCCTCATGCCTGCAATATGTTCCGTCTTATATCAAGATCATCAAATTGAGTGTTATTGTAGTAGTAGTACTACTACAACAATATTAGCCTACTCATGTGTATAAATGAAACCTTCTTCGCAGAATTCAAGCTACTGCTGCAAAAGGATCTCATGCAGTCTACGTGCAAAATAATCATCTGTAGGTTTCTCCTCATGCCTGCAATATGTTCCGTCTTATATCGATTATCAAATTTCATACCCCTTGATATAGAATATAGGGTGCACGTTCCGTATTTTCCCAGGAATCGGGTTATTGATGGTTGATGGTGGGGGATAGGAAAAACACACAGTAGAGAGTTATAAATCAGGACGGCCTGAGCTTGGAGAGCCCTTTTGCCTATCATAACCGCAAATCAGTTGTAGCAGATCCAATAGCTTTGTGTAGGAAAGCGCATTCATCTTTGCTCTTTGCAGCACAAATTTTCTGCCCGATATTTTGCTGAAGTTAAACTTTCCGCGAACTGAGTAATGTTTATTCATTACAGCAATTTCGCCCACACGGATACGTTATAAATTGGTGCTGTTGAATTTCGAACAAACATCTATGATAAGTGTTGTGGGAATGGAGGGCTTGCATTCTGAGAAATTCAATGTTTTTTAGAGTTCCGCTGATAAAAAGTATTGTTTTCGATGAGAGAGCTCATTTGAAAAACAACTTTCAATTGGTTTCTGTGAATGGTTGTTAGGAAACATTCAATTTATTGCTAGCAATATTGAATGACTGTGAATGTGACATAACATGTAAAACTGGTACAATGTGTTATTGCATACTATGGATCTTTCAAGAGATTGCCGGGTAGAAAATAATAACAGATGAAAATTGAAGATTGAAATTTACAACAGAATTGTTGAAATTCACTTCTCAACACATATTTTACTGTCGCTCAACTCCAGCTACAGCAGTTATGTAAGTGGAAAAATAAATACATTATCTTCTAAACAGCAGTCAATGGGATAAGGTTCTAGCTCAAGCGGTTGTGTGGGTTGCATTCTCGTATTTGCAGGGGTAACGCTATTTGCAGTACTATGTATGTTTGAAGACCAGTGATGTGTTTGGAGTCAAGAGTACAGTATAAGAATCTTGAGAGAAGAAAAAATAAAGTGCAATGAATTAGAATTGAAGACGAAGTGTGGGAAAACAATAGAGGAAGAAAAGGAAATATGAGAAAAAATAAATGAATGAGTTCAGAAATGTTATAAAAATAGGCTTTAATCTAGAGGTTTCATGCAATTCTCATACTTTATTCATTATTATTTACGGTTATCCGGTAATAAAGAAGGAGGTATAACAAATGGCAATAACATTTGAGTGAGGAGAAAATAATTGAAACAAAATTTAGAACTTTGAGAGAGAATACTTATTGGTAATTATTGAGAGAATAACTTGGTAATTCAATCAATCATAACTATTGAAAATAATGATCATAAGAATACAATTCAAGTGGTAGAGCTATGAAAAAAATAGGCTGTATCATCCTATAACATTTACATTATTGTCTCATAAACTATCACACGGTCAAGTAGCATACAAGAGCACATTAAGATTTGAATAGAGCTATCACTCACAATCAGCGATAAGGTTTCCACTGTTTAATCATGTATAACGCGCAAGGATTGAAAGCAAGCTGTTTGCTACAGAGGAAATCGGTACGCTACCCCCACCCCATCATTGCATGTTACATTTTGTACATTATTCAGGTGAGCGCACACATATGTGGGAGGGTTGGGAGGTTGGGGGTGGGGAAATGGTTGATGCCGCATGTATATTCGCAGCCGAGTATTCTGCCTACATCAGCCTCCTGTTATTGACTAGCAGCTAGACGTATTTTAGCTAATTAGCAAGTCAGTGTGCGCCACGCCGCGATGTCTCCCACATAACCACCCCCCCTCACGACACCCCCAACAACATCAAAACTACCCCTTCCACCCTTAACCACCCTCATCCCCCACAGACGACAACATCACGAACCCACATCAACATTATTCCGTATGTGTATGTGTATGTGCTCGTACGCTTAGCTCTGTGCTGCACACTCAATTCATTCTGAAAATAAACAGCTGTTTTCATGTCGGCGACCTCCTTTGCAACGCAGATCAACTGCTACAATTATTTTTTCCAGCTACAGAGACTGTATCTCTGTGATGTTCTCAATAAGCTGTAATAATCTTTGCTACGCTGCCATAACAGGATCAACTGCTACAATCATTCGCTCTGACTACAGAGACTGTATCTCTGTGATGTTCTTAGTAATCTGTAATAATCTCTGCAATGCTGCCATTTCAGGATCAACTGTTAGAGTTATCATTCACTGTGGCTACAGAGACTGTATCTGTGTGATTTTTTTAATAATCTATAATCTGTAATAATTTTTGCTACGCAAATATTAGTGCCATTTCGGGACTAACTGCTACAATTTCGCTCTAGCTACAGAGACTGTAGAATGACAGAGTGGCTATTGGTGCGGAGCGCTCTGTAACAGTTATTTGTGATCATTTTCTTTCCCGCTAGTTGTCATGAATTTAAATTTTTAATGTGCAATAAATAACCGGCACATTTAATCTCATTCGCTTATTTTTCAAAATATTCTTCTAATAGAAACAAGAATGAGCTAAACGATCGAAATTGTGATACTCAATTTAAACTGTGGAGATGTCTCTGTAGTTGTAGCTGCCGTACATTGCATACCCTCTATTTATAGAGGGAACGGTGATGTTATAATAGCTTTCCTGAAGTAATTTATATACATTTTCAAATGGTGATTCAAAATTAAAATGGAGTCCAATAGCCAATTTCGAATTTTTTGATTGATAATCAATCTTTTCCATTGAATGCGTTTTTGGAAGTAATCGATATTAATTATACATTAATAAATTACAGAATTTGATACTATTCTTCGATGAATTCTTTCTTGACAGCAATCAATATTAGACTTGGATAAATTGAAGAATTTCATAATTTACTTCTCAATATTGAATGATAAAATAACTCATTCATATATTGAATGATAGAATAAGTTTTTCTATAGCCTATGGTTAAATGATGAAATTCTGACACAATAAATTTTTTTAATACGATCAAAACATTGGGTGTTTGAAAAAGTTGAACATTTTAGAATACAGGTCACCATCCATTATCCTAGCGCCTTGATGTATTCGAACTGCAGGCAGGAGTTGGAGTGTAGAAAAGTTATTCAGCGTCCGTAATGGTTTTTAATCCACACGTGCTTCCTCTTCACTCACACAACTCAACATGCATTCTATAAAAATACTACCACATGCACACTGCAAGCTGAGAGGTGTTGCTGTGAGAGTGACCATTGCATTTGCTGGACTGGCTAATATTCTCTTCCAACAAAGAAACTCCATAAATGGCAGTGGATAGGAAAGTTCTGTAGAACAGTCAGGTGAATTGAATGTGGGTCGGAGATAGAAGTTTGTGAATTGTTTAAAATTATTTCATTATTTCAAAGGTCACAATCCAGTACGCATTGACACTTATACGAGGAAAATATTCTCAATGCGAGATTGGGTCGCGGGGTGAGCAATTTACAATACTATTAAATAAATAAAAATTTGCAATTTACGATACTATTAAATAAATAAAAATTTGCAGGATAAAAAATTCGATTTTTATATGTATTAAAGTAACGTTGGAAGTTGTGCTTCAAACCACAGATATTAGTATAGAGTATGTATGTGTATAATCAGTCTCTATATATACTAGGAACCGTGTACAGTAGATTTCAATTCCAGTATTCAAGAATTATCAGTTTCAAAGGCCATGGTGATATTTCCAATATTAAAAACTAAGACGATGTGCAGAATAGAACAGATCCCAAATAAGTTAAGTGAGAGTTGAAGTTTTAGCTAGTTTTTAATACGAAAAATTTATATTTAGAATTGTATCCACTTTCTAGGAAACAGGCAGGTGAAAAGTATGAAACTACACTTGAAAACAAAATAAATGGATAGTAGAAATCAATAATATTGACTAACTTGTACTTGTTCTTGGTGTAATTGTGATTGATGTTAAAAGGTACAAGTACAAGTATGTACTTGCTGTACTCGTAATTGTGTACTTGCACCTGAATCACTTGTACTTCGTGTACTTGTGCTTGTACCACTGGCGGCTCGTGCCCACGAAACAGGTGAAGTGCTGTACAGTAAAAGATACGGGCACTTCACCTGTTTCGTGGGTACGAGCCGCCAGTGGCTTGTACTAGTTTGAGTGAATCGACACTAGAAAAGTAAGTGCAAAGAATAAATAATCAACATTCAAGAAACAGTACACAAGAGTATGAAGCTAACCTTAACAATCGAGTGAATTTAGTATGAATCTGCACTTGCCGAGCAGGCTAGTACTTCATTTGAAGCTACGGTCCACTTTGATCAATAAGTCGGAATATTATTATTACTATGCTTGTGCGCGTTCTGTTTGTGGTAGTGCACTTTGTGCAGAGCACACTGAGCGGACGGGACGAGGCAGTCAGTGGTTGAAGTTGTAAAACTTGACGGGCCAAGTGGCGCTCTCCGTCTAGCCGGTGGGAGTTATTGGCAATTTGCACCGATCTGATGTCGTTTAATTGCCAATAAATTAGTTGCCTCCCCCCCCCCTAACCCATCTCCTTGAGCTCCACTTCCCAGAACCACTCATTACCCGTTAACTAATATCAAAATTTATACGCATTAAGGTCTGAGCAGAACTAATTGAATAGAAACCCCCTTCCAAGAATAGACCACCCAACCCGACCAAGCTCAACTCGGCTCGGGTTGCCTTGCAATTAATTTGTTGCTTTCTGAATCGTTTCTGGCCCCCAAAAAACAACCCCCTCCCCACCCTCGCAAACTCTCACTCGTAACCATTCTCTCAACCGCGTCTCAATATCGTAAAATATGAAATTAATTAATTGTGGTATCAACTTCCTCCACGTGGCGCAGAAAGTAAGTTTAGTTTGTGGGATGAAAAAGCCACATTCAAACACCGTTCAATCATTGGAACCGAATGAATTATTCCTGATAAGTTGATTGAATTTCTCGCAATCGTAAAACTGATACTACTTCGCATTCGAGTGAGCTGCTTGTTGTTTATAATGAAAATACTTCCATATTCATCGATAATTTCCTTATTATAATAGATGAATTCATATCTTGAGTAAAGAGGGAATTTTCAATATAATCATTTACCACTACTCTCAAGAATCTCTCAATGCATTTAATATATCAACAATCAAATGATAAAATATTGTTCTTTATTGACCATGAGAAAAAAATAGTGGATACATTATTTCATAACAGTTATAATAGATGTGATACATAGATATAGATCGGTAATATTATATAAAATAAGCGAATTATACATCCCAATCAGTACAGGCTAAAGATAAAAACACGTTGTGAAAAATAATATCTCTTAACGTGTATTTAGGTGAATTACTGGGTGAATGATATATGATAATAGTTGACGTTTTTCAAAGTGGAGAGAGATCACGCTACGAAAGAATGATGTCATCTTACGTCAAAAAGCCAAACCCAGCACTCATACATGGGATGTTTAAATATTTTTCTAATTTTCCGTAGAAGGTTGGATGTAAAGCAATGGAATATAGTAGTCTTTGATCACTTTGAAAAATATGGAGGTTCTTGATTGGAGATTCAGGTTACAGAGAATTTGGAGAATGGAGAGATTAGAGTTTGAAGTTACAGAGATTGGACAGAGTTTAGAGAATGAGAAGAGACAGTCTCAACTTACAAGGAACATTCGTCTTCATTTGTGTTCCTCTAATGAGTACTGTAATTACGTTTGAAAATTTTTTTCTCGAATGTCTCGCGGGTTGCATCTGCTTCTAATAGTGCATTGTATAAAAACTGATGACTCTTGTTTTCATGATAGATATAAAAGGTGGAGAATCCTTCGATCGAAAGCATTGTGGCTCAAGTCAGTTGAATTTAACTGCGAGGTCAGTTTCGAATTTTAAACTTTATAATGTTCAGAATTGAACTGTAAGATAATCAGAAACTGAAAAATTGTAGAATTCAGATTTATACATTGTACAAGTATACATTGTTATCAAGCCATTCAACTGCATGTTGAATCAATTTCACAGATATCATTATGATGCAATTAAATTTTTAAGCACTAGTTGAATTTTTTTCAAAGGATTGGAGAAATTTAGTATAGGCTACTGGATACAAAGTTGATAAAAAATGACAGAAGTCCTTTGTCTATTTATATAGAAATAAATTGAGATTCGAATTGATTATTATTATTAAATATAACTCCAATAGGAATAGTACCAATTGAAAGTTTCTCTGGTATCTTTAAAGCAATAACAATTATTTTCAAACGAGAATCATTGAAAATCTTGCAGGTCAGCTTTAAATACGAGTTGAACTGTTGTAACTTGAATGCAAAGTTGAGACGCCGGACTTTGCTGCAGCAAAGTTGTCAAGGGTTGACTTTGTGGCTGTGGTGCTGAGTTGCACTTTCCAACTGAAGTCAAGAAGCGGAAAAGCGTCAGAGAGTAGGACGGAAACAGACAAGAAAAGGGAAAGAGGAGTGGCGAAGGATAGACGTGGAAGAAGACAAGAGAAAGAGATAAGAGAAGATAAAGAGAGAAGGAGAAGAGGGAATAGGAATGAGAAACAGTGAAAGGGAATGATAAAAGGGAAAAAGAAGAAAAGAAGTGAAGAGATGGAAGGAAAGAAGGAGAAAGAGACAAGAATAGAGAAAGAGGAGAGATAAAGAGAGATGGGAAAAGGGAAAACGAAACAGAGAAGGGTTGTAGAGAGAGAGAAAGAGAGAGGGAAAGAAGAGGAATTTGAGAGATAGGAAAGAGGAAAGAGAGAGGATAGAGGTGAAAGATACAAAAAATAGACATAGAATAGAAAGGAGGAGAATAAGAAATAAAGAAAAACATTCAGATTCAGATTCAATCACTTTTCAGATGGTCAGAGAGAGAAAGAAAGAAAGATAAGAGAGAGAAATGGATGAATAACAAGGAGAAGAAAAGAGAGGAAGGATTGAGGTACAGAAAATAGAATAAGGCAAGAAAAAAATAAAGAGAGGGTTGATTGAATTGGATGCTTTTATAAAGGGTGGAGTTAGGACTCCTGGTCCTCTCAACCACACAACTCAAGGATGATAGAAGAAGGGAGAGAAAGGAAATGAAGAAAGAGAGAGAAGAGATTCAGATTCAGATTCAATCATTTTAGAAGAGGAAAAAGGAAATACAAAAGAAATGTGGATGATAAAAAAGGAAGAAGAAAAGGGAAAGGGAAAGAGAAAAGAAGAGAGAAAAGGAAAAGAGGAAAATAGAAAGAATAGGAAAAGGGGGAAGAAGAAAGAAAAGGAAAAGCTGAAGAGGAAGAAAGAAGAGGAAAAGGAAAAGAAAAAATAGAAGGAAAAAAAAAGAGGGAACAAAAAAGGCAAAGGTAATAGAAACAGAAAGATTAAAGAAAAAAGGGGGAAGAAAAAGAGGAAGAGAGAGAGAAAAGGAAGGAGAAGAGAAATGAGAGAGAGGAAAAGGTAAGAGAAAGAGGAAATAGAAGACTGTCCGAATGAAACCAACAGTGACAAGAGCTAAGACATTGCCGGGTTGTGAATCCTAGGCTCCTTTGTCGTTTTGTGCAGCAGCGTCTTAATAGCCCAGAGTGGTCCATCGGCGACCATTTGCAAAAACTCGCCTTCCCTCTCACTACCTCTCACTCTTTTCATTCTCACCCCCTCCCACGACGTACAACCCAGCATGAATTCTAATAACATGATTAGACTAAAGCTTCAAAATTACTACTAGCGAGCCATAAAACTCTGCTGCAAAGAATAGGACCCTGTTTGTAATAAAGTGACAGTTTAAAAGATGTGAGCTGGTTGGAAAAGTGACCTATCCACTACTCCCTCTACAGCCATTTCAGAACATATAGCAGGCACCAAAAATTAAGGCGGGTGATGAATAACTGTTATCAATTCTAAACTGTGTCAGAGTAGATGACTAAGTTATGCGAGAGTTTATAGAAACTAGAGTAATCGCAGGTCTAATAACTCGCTCTCAAAGACAGCTTCAGACTGTTCTGAAAGAGCTGAGCAATCAAAAAAGCTACTCACCGACCGCTCAACTCTTTGGCCTCAGCTATAGTTAGTACCAGTCACCAGTCAATTTCTAATTTTTCCGTAGCCTTACAAACCTACGTTACTTCAATCACTCAAAACCTTAATGAACGAGAACTAATTTTTTGAAAGCTTTTTGAAGAAATATATAGGCTTGAGATTTATCGAGGCTAGTCTACAGGATATATTTTTGGTCTCGAAGTATTTTAAAATGCGTTCATCATCGATTCTTGAGATAAATAGAAAATACCTTCTTGAGGGAAAATCAGCAATCGCTATTATAAGGATAATATACTTTTATCTACAGAATTTTCCAATTATTATCACTTTCGGATCATTTCTTTGAGTGAGAAACCTTCAGCTGAAACAGAGATTTGGATTTTCAACCACTGGCGGCTCGTGTCCACGAGAAAGGTGAAGTGCTGTACAGTGAAAGATACGGGTACTTCACCTGTTTTGTGGGTACGAGCCACCAGTGCGTTTCAACCTGAAATTTCGGACTATAATGAAACGAAAATTGTTTTAGAAATACTAAGGGTTATGTCTATTCTTTCTTGCCAAAGTTTGTTTGTCATTAGATTAATGAATCATTCAATCATTCAAATCATTCAATAATCATTAAGTACAATCATTCCAACGAAAAATATGTAGAAAATAATATAGGTCAACTTGATTATGTGAAGCAGAAAATGGGAGTTACAAGTAGACTATTGGATAATTGTTTCTGTTAGAGAATAGAGCAATGAAACAATAAGATTTGAAATACCTTATTGTAATAAATATCGTGGAATGAAGACCTTGATGTTGTGATAAAAAGCTATGTAAACGATTATGTTATGAATAAGAATAAACTTATGAATGAGGATAAATAAATTAATCAATTCTGTTTTTTTTTCAAATATGTAGGCTATAGCATTGATGATCCAGAAAAACCAAAGAGAAAATCAAGAAAGGAAGCTTTCTCTCCTAGGTTGTGACTCTTAATAACGAGGAGATAGGAAAATAATAGTTAGAGAAGAAACGAGGAGGAAAAAGATGGAAATGAGGAAAATTACATAAAAGGAGACCATTAGGAATGTATTTCCTTATTCCAAGAAACTGTTTCCATTGCAGTAATGTTGTAAGAATTTCAGACTTTTTAATATTATTATTAAAGCTTGTTGGAGAAGGGGGATCTGATCATTTTTCCAAGCTCTCTTGCAATTATCATTTTTATCATGCCGAGAAACGCTGGAAGAAGTCTGTATAAAGTAATAAATCAAATATAAGAAGTACAATTTCCAGGAACAGCTTCCATCTCAACTTATTAATAATTATTCCATCTACCAAGAAAACTGTGATCAACATCTTCATAGATTTTTAAATTGGGGGAAAAATTACTTTTTTACAAGATTGGAGTTCTGCTTCAATTTTCATGTCCTTGCTAAATATGCATTCACATACTCCGTTATCACATCATGCCTGTATCATTCCATGAATGGAATTCAGGTGTGATCTCAAAGCGAGAGCTCCTTTGATATTCGTGGGCTGTCGTTCGTTGTTGGAATGGAACGCTTTGCTCCTGGCTAAAGGATGGGAAACAGCCAAGCTTTCTGAAATAACACTCAGGTTGTACGCGTTTGATGAGAATGGACCAAGGAATCTGAGGCATCCACACTAGACATTTATGCTCTTCAACGATGTACAAGGTTTTTTGTTTGAGAATCTCACAACACTGTTGAATCTGTGTCGAAAAGCTCTTGTTAAATTTAAAAGGTCATCGATTGATTATATTATTGGTGGAAAATCATTGAGTGATGAGTGATTCGATTTATATGGCGTTTTAAGTATTACAGTATGGCGTTGATAAGCTTGATGAGGAAATATTTTCTTTTGAAAATTTGCATTTTTAAAAATAAATAGTACTTGGGGAAGTAATCTAACTCTTGGGGATTTTGAGCCGTTTAGTTCAATAGCTATTAAACTTTCTTCTCCTTTTCGTGGTTGAGCTCACATTACACAGAAACGTATAATTAAAACAGCTCTTAATAAATCCATTCGCACATCAACAAGTGAAATATATGATGAGTTTAATGTTCTAGATATTCGACAATTGTATGTCAGGTGCTTACTTCTTTACATTCGTATTAACAGTGACAATATGTTCAAAAAAATAACTCACAATCGCATAACACGCTCAGCATATTCATTAGGCATTGAAATTCCGAGACTTATAAAAACTCACTCAACAGCAAACACCCATTACATTGCACATATTCTATACAGAAATATGCCAACCATCCTCCGTAATTTTCATGACTGTACACCTTATATGTATAAAAAATACATTAAAATATGGTTAAGGGAGATAGGAAGGAAAAATATAGAATTTATAATCCATTCGAACTATCAATAGTATTGAACTTATTATCCAGAAGTCTGTTTCAATTTATATTAATACTTCAATGTTTTTCATGCTAATTTACTATTATAATTTTTTCATGATCACTAGTTCTTCATTGTGTTGTTTCAATGTTCTCTCAATTTTCATTGTGCGTTACTATTTCAAGTTCAATAATAAACAGTTTCAGTTTTTTTCACAATTCTACTTAAAGCAAATAAAATCGCTTATAATTTTCAAAATATAATTATATATATAAAATATATATAAATGTTATACAATATATTAATCAAATATTGATGCATATTTATATAAAAATATATCAAGACGTACTTGATTATTTTTACTAATTCAATTAATTACCTTTCAATTACGTATCGTGTTATTCTCTTCAAATATTACACATTTCATTCATAATTATTTAATTTTTCTCAAGCTATTCTTCATTTGTTCTTTTTTATTCCTTTGAAACATTAATTCATGCTACTATAGTTTATCTAATGTGTGTATCTATTTTACTTTTAATTGAATTATTTAACTTTTCAAAGCTACTGAGTATTCATTTATTCCACTATTCTCTGAAATATTAATTTCAACTACTCTAGTCGAATAGTTTATTACCTCAGGTACTAGTTATTGTAATTTTGCACAGGCTATCCTTATCTTAGGCTACAAATTACCATAATTCCGTAATGAACACCAGACACCTCTCCACACACAGGCTTTAGCCTTTGTGGAGGAGAAGCATGATATTTCTTTTCTTCACAATTTTTTTGTTAAAAGACTATATTTTGATTTGTTCATATTGTCTATGTAATATCTAATTCAGTTGTCAGTGACAAAGTTATGTTGAAATCTTTACAAATGTGTGATATATATTCTATTTTTTGGTTTTTATTCATGCAATAAATTAATTTGAATTTGAATTTACATTACAGAATATGATTTTGACATTACAATCAATGTTTTTTGGGCTGATAGTCCTTGGCGATTTGATCTCTTCAGAATTTTCACTTTTGAGTATGAAATCGATAACTATTGAAATATGAATTATATAACTAATTATAACTGATTTGAAATCGAGATTCAAACAGTTCCAAACAATTTGGTATTATATCTTTTCAGATTGGTGGTATTCTTAATGGATGGAACAATGAAAATGAATTACTTTTATAGATGGAATGACTTTAATCTATCAGACTATCATAGGTCTATACCGTAACACATGTAAAATAAGATGGAAAATTATTCTTCCTAGTTTCCAATGACATAGAACTATCTATTAGAAACCAATACCGGTCTTATAAATCAGTATTGAGCAAATGAGCATAAACTCATTCATTTCATCCATCTATTCATTGACCAGAGAGCATACAAATGAACATAAATGAGAGATTGATGTAAAATCAATAATATGAGATAACAGATTTTCCTTTTCAGGTGTTTGTTTTTGACGGGGACCACAACATATTATACCAGACGATAGAATAGGGCCTGACATACTGAATTCTCTTCTGAACAGCTCTGTGGGTCTTCGACGAGAAGCTATTCAGTTTTTATGAAAACGATTCAAACAAGGTATAAATAGAGGCTGCGGTGGAGAATGGCATTGAGAGAGAAGTGACTTGAAGTGGATCGGACGACGCCGCCGCGTCTGTTCTGTTTCTGTTTCCCAACAGGTGGAAGCAAGCTGCAATGATGGAGTCGAGAGGGGAGTGATTAATGTCCCACTAATCAGAGCCTAACGAGCAATCGATGAGCTGCCAACCGGGCCCCCTCCCTGACGGCTGCCCCCCCAACAACACCCCTGGCAACGAGAAATCCCCTGCTAATTCCAAGCCGGGGTCTCGAAACTACTACTACAGGTTCCGCTCCGCTTCGATCCTCATGCACTCTGAATGGATTTCTGCGCATCAGTCGTCTCTCCGAGATGTTGTTCCCCGCTTTTCAATCCCCCCTTTCAAACCCTTTTCATCCCCCTTCACCCCTTTTTTCACCCCCTCCAACCACCCACCCCAAGATGCACGCCTGGCTGCAATCAAACATAGCTTAAGGCAGCGCAGCGCACAAGAAAAGCGAGTCTATCTTAGAAAAGAAGTCCCATGCCGTTTCCGTAATCAATTACTCTTCTCTCTTATCAGTTCATTTTATAAATTGGATGGAACTCGGCCGAGAAAATAACAAATCACTTCGCTTTGAAAGCTCGGTGTGAAATAATTCCTCTTCACTCGACAAAGCTATCATTTTTATGTTCAGTCTGGCTTCAAGGGATAACGCTCGCACATAACCTCATTGCTTGTTCACCCATTCAACAAGACAATTATAAGAATGGTTCAAATTACCATCTAGGGTGGTACTACATATTGAAGTACGCTACTATTCACTACGCGAACTACATACTATTTCAAGTATGCTGGTTAATCGTATTTGAAATCAAGATTTCTTACCTAATTGATAGCTGATAGTTTTCATCTTATGCAGTCAAGTTTGTGAATAATGGAAATTGGAAACTTATTAACCTTTTGTAACTTATTGTAATTTTGTAAATTCATGATGAATTATCATATTATCATGTACTGAACTTTTCAGTGTTATTCAATATCTCATCTTCAAATCCTAATATTTAAAATTTTCTTACAGATGTGAATCATATTCAATACTCAGCAACGTTCATAGCTGAATTAGCTAAATAGCTGAATACTATTTTCAGCCACTTTCATTACTTGGGCTATTTATGGCTGATTAAAATTCATAATATGATATACTCAATCTTCTTAGATAAACATTCTAATGTTTTTATAAGATACCCAAACAATGATATCTGATAGAGAAACTAATCAACACGTTTCGATAATAAGCTGCATTCGACTTTAATGTTGAACAATTAAGTTGTATTCGTGAATGAGTTCCATCCTGCAACAAATTTTCATAGCCATTCCGTAACCTTTCCAAGAATTACCTTTCAATAATACATTTTTTAATGTATATTGAATGGGTACTAAAAATAAATAATAATGGGTATTGAAATATTTCAATGCGTACTAAACCCGACTCAGAGTTAAGTTCTTTTTGGGGTTTAAGGTACAGTAATACCAGCCAAGACAAAAGATTCAAAGTTGTTGAATTCATGAAAATAAATTGATTCAATAGAATACTTGATTATAAGGGTGTGGTGTGTGAAATCTGAGCAAACCCATTTTCAAAGTACTTGTACAGAAGTCTGTTGTCATTCAATTTCATGGATTCTTGAATTCAATTATCATTGCCAATTCATGGTTTCTCATGCTTTGTTGCCCATTATTACTACACCTCGTTACACATTGTTGGAATTAGTCAGCTTTCATTGCAAAATTATTGTGTTTAACTAGGAATAAACTGTGGTACTTATGTTACAGACATTTCATTGATGGTGACAATAATTGGAGAAATTGACTTCTATATTATATGTTTTCTAGTTTATTCTTAACGTTAAAAATAACCTTATCTATTGCAGATAAATTCCATCCAAGAATTTTCTCGTTTTTGTGAGTTCTTTTTCCTATTAATGTATTCTTCCAGGTGTTACAATTAATTTTTCGTACCTCACTTCGATTATATATTTCAGATTTCTTCAAGAAAAGTCGAGCACTGGCGGCTCGTGCCCACGAAACAGGTGAAGTGCTGTACAGTGGAATACACGGGCACTTCACCTGTTTCGTGGGCAGGAGCCGCCAGTGAAGACAAGGTCACAAATTTTTATAAAGAATGTTGATACCCAAAATTCAAGTGAAAGACAAATAATAACTATTTCATCTAGATGAAATTGAAAAATAGAATTTTTTAAAAGCTATGGCTGTAGTCTAGATCTTGAGCAAATCATTGAATTATTCTCGTTAACCTGTTTTGAATTAGAAAATGTGTTGAACTATTCCATTAATGGGCTACAAAATTCATGTCCGATAAGATTTTTTCCAAAAGTGTATGGGTGTTGGCAGGCTAGTTGAGATATTTATATGGTAGAGGAAGAGACATTAAGCCGCCGGTACCAAATACCTTAAAAGTAGTTTTCAACTTTTACCCTATTATAGTCATGCCCGGTTTTCCCAAGCACACCAAAGTTCAGGGACCCTCAAATTTTGATGAACAGCTGACATTTTCTATGATAAGTTTAGAAAATGTATTAAACTGTAGTAAACTTGAGGGTCCCTCAAATTTGATTGTGCGTGGAAAAACCGGGCATCAGAGCTACGTATCTCAACCACCCTCAGAATCAGAACTCCAAGTGTTCATTAATGTTCACAAATAATAGATTTAAACCCTGAAAATAATTAATAATTGTAAATCATTCCTATAACTCTTTTGTGGAGAAAAAAAAACCAAATAAAATTATTGTCTATTCCTCTCCCTGTGATTTCGCTGACACCGACATATGACAAGGATACAAAAGTGAAGGCAAATGAGATATTTTTGATGGGAATGAAATATTATACTTGAGGAATGATTTGAAAGAAAGTTTCTGCATATCACAGCTGACACACCTCAACCGCTAACCATATTCGGAGAACTAAAACTCAATACGAAATAAAGGAAAACGGGCAAGTTGGTCGTCTTCTCGCCAGCAATCGTCGCAAAGTTTTCCGTGCCTGCCTATAAAAAATTCTGTCCAAACAAAGAAGACATTCTGACAAGATGGAAAACGACTACAGCTCGGTCAATATCGGTCAATATTGGTCATCAATTTCGTTTCAAATTCTAGGAAACATTCTTATCTACAATTTGAGGCTGAATTAATTATTTTTGAACCATTATTGACCGAGCTGGAGTCATTTTTCGATTTTCCAGAATGTCTCTTTTGCTTGGACAGACTATTGGAGTTTGATCACAGTCCGCTCCAATTTTGTCGCAGTAAATCGCCGAACGGTGAACGACAGCCACTTTTTTGACAATTCACTCGACAATACAGGAAAATCTTTGCGCCGAATTTTCTACTTTTCGCCAGAGCCGAAAAGCTCTCTCCCCTTTTGCTATTCGACGGAGAATTAATAAATACATTCTGGTACGGTGCCAAGGTTTCATATACCTAGTTATTCTCCGCTGTACTTCGCTCACTCCAACAATTGTTTTCAAGTTTATCTCGATGTATAAACCTTGAACCGACTTCCAACTCATTATTCTTCCAGCCAATTCGTTGTGATTGATTGTTCTCGACTTTATTTCTCTCCTCCCTCAATCCACAGATTAGCAAATGAAGATGCAGATAATCGTTGCGTTCTTCAATATAAAAACTCGTGTAACCTTGGAGTGCGGCCAAAAAAATTAGGATTTTGGGCTTATCACAATATTACTATTGTGATAGTTCGTTTTAATGTGATATTTCCGAATTTTAAGATCCTTATTATGAAAGCTAATTATTTGATGGGCCAAATTTCTATGTTAGCGTGTATAACCTCCGTAGAAGTTGGAAATATTCTCTTCTAGATGAAAAGCTCATTTAGTTAACTCTACAAACACCAGAGCCCAATTTATTCAATCAGACAAATTATTTAATCTATATTATACTCATAAATCTAGAGTTATTTCAGAGTAAATAAATCAGTCTATGCTTCTACTTTCATTCTATAAGGAATAAGACCCATTAAAAAAATTATAATAAAATATATATATTATATAAATATATATATGATTTTTTTCTCTTCATATGAATCAAATTATCAATTGAAAATTATATATCAAAGATATTGCACAATAAAGATTATTCTTCCATTCAATGTCTCATTCTTCTATCCATTACATTCGTATATTTTGATCTCCGCAATCAATATTGTTCCTTTGCATCACCTAGTACAAAACTCTGATAAACTGGAATACAATTTGTGTTTGCTATTGATGCTATTCAAATATGAATTATATTTGTATTTAAAAAAAAAATCGAGTATTTCGTCAGGTTTCCGCAATTAAAAATCAACACTCACAAATTTATACACAATCATCCAATAATGGAACAAAATACTTGACATTCACATTGGTGATGCAACTGTAAATGATATGATGTAATTGCTTTTTTTATAAAACTAGAAAACTCCTCTTTGATACAAAATAGAACTTGAACAACACAGAAAGAATCCACACCCGAATACATACAATCAAATACAGTACAACCAAATACGACAGAAATCCAGCCAGTAATGAAATCGACCACTACCTACCAAACACAAACCTCTCAATTCATCAATGGAAATTATGTCTTTGAAATTTGACCCAATGAACAAGAGTGTGCTCTGTGAAAAAAAGCATCGATGCCGGCTGACAATAGATTTGGATCTATTTGTGTGTCAGGGAACGAGATCACGGTCGGATACATTTCGAACGTGAAAAGTGATAGGAAGAAGCAAGAAGAGGAGGATGAAGAGAAAGGAGGAGAAAGGTAGAGAAAAAGGAAAAGATAGGTAGAAGAAGAAGAGTAGATGAAGAAGGAAGAGAAAGAAAAAGAAGAGAAAAGAAAAAGAAAGAAAAAGAAAAAGAAAGAAAGAAAAGAAAAGAAAAGAAAGAAAAGAAAAAGAAAGAAAGAAAAAGAAAAAGAAAGAAAAGAAAAAGAAAAAGAAAAGAAAAGAAAAGAAAAAGAAAAGAAAAGAAAAAGAAAAAGAAAAAGAAAAAGAAAAGAAGAAAAGAAAAGAAAAGAAAAAGAAAAAGAAAGAAAAGAAAAGAAAAGAAAAAGAAAAAGAAAGAGAAAAAAGAAAAGAAAAAAGAAAAAGAAAAAAGAAAAAGAAAAGAAAGAAAAGAAGAAAAAGAAAAAGAAAAAGAAAAAGAAAAAAGAAAAGAAAAGAAAAAGAAAAAGAAAAGAAGAAAAAAGAAAAAGAAAAAGAGAAAAAAGAAAAGAAAAGAAAGAAAAGAAAGAAAAGAAAGAAAAAGAAAGAAGAAAGAAAAAGAAGAAAGAAAAAAGAAAAAGAAAAGAAAAGAAAAAGAAAGAAAGAAAGAAAGAAAAAAGAAAGAAGAAAAAAAGAAGAAGAAAAGAAAAGGAAGAAGTACAAAAAAGAGAAGAAGAAAAGAGAAGAGAAAAAGAGATAAAGGAAAAAGGAAAGGAAGATGAAAAAAGAGAGGAAGAGGAAAAAGGAGAAGAAGAGGAAAAAGGAGAAGGAGAGGAAAAAGAAGAATAAGGAGAAGAAGAAAAAGGAGAATAAGAGGAAGAAGGAGAGGATAAGGAAGAGGTAGAGTTAGATTCAGATTCGATCACTTTATTCATGTAGATTACATAATACAATAATTCAAAACCTATGCTATAAGAATAAAAATAAATGAAAATTACACTAATCACATTATGGTTTGCAAAAGTTGACTATATAAACTATGAAAACTTGCAAAATGAGACAGATGTAGGATTCAATAAGCTAACGATAATATAAATTTGTGCTGTATCTACATAAAATGGCGGAGTTAAGACATATTGGAGTTTTAGTCTATTCTTGGAGAGGGATGTTCAAAGACATCTCTCCCATTAACACTCAACCATGGGCGAATATTTTTCTGATCTTTACGACTACGGTACTAAGTATCTATTTTATTGGAAATTTCATACTATTGAATTATGTAAAACGAATAATTATTCATATGAGTGGGAATGATAGGAATAATGATAATGGAATGTCCATCAAATAGTATGATAGGTGATTCGAAATTCAAAACTAAATTGGGGAGAATGATCAAATGGATTGAATACCATTATCTATAATATTATAATTATTAAAATTATTATTATCTATATAATTATAATGATAACAATTTGTAGAGAGTCGGTCAAATTTGAATCAACTTGAGCTAAATGGAATAAAATTGATGCACAGTAATGTAAATGGAAAGGAGTGTAATAATTGAAACTAAAGTCTTATCCTATATACACATATTGAGAAAGTAACTATAATCATACTCCTAAATGGAACAGAAATAAATACAAACTAGATGAGCGTAAAAATTCATTGCATTATCAAGAGGATAAATGAAGGGGTGAAGGGAAGGGAAACTGTCATCTGTTTGCTCTAATGTTGAACAGACTCCGTCATTCTCTCAAAAAGGTGCTTTCTTAATTGTGATATGAAGCTCGCTCGACTCCCAATAGATTTGATGGAGTTGGGGAGGTCATTCCAAGCGCGGCAAGCACTAACTAGAAAAGATTTATTGTAAATAGTGGTACGATGAACTGGGATTCTTAAAGTTTCTTTAGGATTCTTAAAGGATTCTTTAGAGGGAGACGTATAGAATTCGAAGTAGAAGTAGAAGTAGGAGTAGAAGTAGAAGTAGAGAAAAATAATGAGAAGAAGAGGGTGATGGAGAGGGAGTGAAAGAAGAAGAAGGAGAAGGAGAAGAATTAGAAGTAAGATAGTATTGCAGGTAGCATGCGGGTGTGTGTGGCGGTGTAGGAAGGGGGCTTGGTGGAGTTTAATTAAACAGAATGCATCTCTATCTATAAGCGTCCTCTTTTCGCGCGCGACCTCTCGTTTTCTGGCGCGCATTATCCGGGGGCCTGAAGCACACCTGCAGGTGGTAGGTAACCATGGTGGACTCGTTGCCATGGTGACGGCGCTCAAATTAATTCCGAGTCACAACATTCGGTGTGGCGGGTGGACCGTGCCTGCTCATCTCTACAAACAAAGATGGCATTCTGACATGATAGGAAAATGAATCTACCCCAATCAATATCAGCTTAAAAATTATGAATTTCGACTCAAATTGTTGAAAACATTCTAATCTACAATTTGGTGTCAAATTCACAATTTTTTGACAAATATTGATCGAACCGGAGTCATTTTGCCATCTTTCCAGAATGTCTTCTGTGCTTTCACAGACTTCAGCACTACAGATTCCTGTGCCTACGGTTACCCAGTTTCCACTGCATTCCACCGGATCTTATCTGTACTGTGTTTAATGTAAATTGGGAGCTCCAACATCACACTCTTAATAAGAATGTAATACGACTGTAATAGGAGTGTGCTGAAACCCTGATAAGCTTTGACGATTCGTGATTCTTTGTTCAGACTACATTAGTTTTTCCTCTGTCTCATATTATTAGTTGTATCTTCCTCAATTTAGTTTATTATAGTTTCTGTTTATTGGAGAGATGTGAAGTTGATAATGAATATTGTAGAAAGTTTCCTGAAATAATCGAATACAGTATGATACAAACTGATTCTTTGACATAGTGACATTATCTTATGAATGTTAATGTTTGAAAAGTATATATTTTTGAAACTAATATTATTGGTACATTCCATCATTCCGATACAATCTATGTATCTTTATGAGTTTATTACACCTATGTAAGAAAACTATAATATCCTATAATATTATCATATTGGTATATAGGCCTACTAGTTTATAGCATTATAATCCATCAATCTCCGCTACTGAATTATAAACCATATAGTTCGTATAAACTTGTTCTTATTGGATAATTGGTATTCAAAAGATATGCTCCAATCTATTTTGAGTTTAGAATAGCCAATCAGGCCAACCTGGAGCTGGATCACAAACCAATCCTTCTCAATTGAATATAAAACTGAATCAATTCCTACAACAAAAAAAGT
Organism: Sogatella furcifera; assembly: GCA_017141385.1. NCBI lineage: Eukaryota > Metazoa > Arthropoda > Insecta > Hemiptera > Delphacidae > Sogatella > Sogatella furcifera. The sequence continues at coordinate 9,008,978 of CM029548.1, read as the reverse complement.
ATGTCGCTTGTTTTAATACAAGGAAAATGAATTCTTATTGCTGCACTAGCAACAAACGCGATTGATCGATTATTCAATTATCAAGTTTTTTTCAAAATTGGTTAGAAATTTTAGGCTTATTAAATCTGATATACAAAGCAGGGGTTCTTGAAAACTATTACGAACTGTAAGGATGATGCCCGGTTTTTCCAACCAAACTCAAATTTGAGGGACCCTCAAGTTTACTACACTTTACTACATTCCCTATACTTATCATAGAAAATGTTCATCAAAATTTGATGGTCATCAAAAATTTTTGAGGTCCCTCAACTTTGAGTGTTTGCTTGAGGGAAAACCGGGCAATGAAGTTCTACTTTCAATTAATCATGTCATATGATATTGTCTTGGGTGTAACTTGAGCAGGGATCTAGAGAAAAGAGGAAGAAATCTCATGATAAATCACAGATATGCGGAATGAACCAATGTTAGTTCGAGTTTAACTGTTATTAAACCTAATAACAGAATTCTTACAAGGGCAAAAACCATTTAGCGAGTTCCAAAAACTTCCGAACAAGACGAAGATAATATTTCATTACAGTTTTGCATCTCCAATATTGAGAGTTATGACTTGGATCTATCTATTAGTGTGTTTGCCGCTACGAAAGGAATTTCTAACTTCATTAGCCGCAAATAGAGGCGTCAGTTAAAGTGGGTGTGGGGTCATTTGTGAGTGGGGGGCGAATTTCGGCGTCGCCACTGTGACTCAGGTCTGTCCGGTGGTCGGTTGGACCCCCTCCCCCCCACAGTACCCGAAATGTCGCCTCGAAAAGTTTCTTGGCAGGCTGCAAGCGCGGCTGTCTCCAAGTCCGTGCTTGGAAAGCCAAAACCAGTCATCTTCGCCCCGCTGGACTGCGTGCCGTATATATACGACAGCATGAAAGCTGACAAAAAGGATGAGGCTTAGGATAGGACAGGAATGATCATGTTGATGAGAGATTGGGGTGAGAGTGAGAACAGAGAAGAATTATGATGAGGGAAAGAGAAGAAAAAGAATGAGAAGGGAGGGATTGAGCTAAGATAAAGAACAGAGAATGATAATGGGAGAAAGGGGAGAAAATGGAATGAGGTAGAGTGAAAATACGGAATAGAGATTGGGAAGAATGAGAAGTAGAAGAATAAAAGAACGAGAGCGGAAAAAAGTTAGATTGAAATTTTGGTTGAGAACAAGAACGGAGAAAAATAATTATGAGATAAATGGGTGACAAATTAATAAGTTAGATTGAAAATATGGAAAAGACATTTGGGAGAATGAGAGATACAAGAAAAAAGGATGAGAGCAGGATGGTGGAAGTTGGGTTGAGAGTAGAACAGAAAATAATAATTAAAAAAGAGAGGAAGAATAAATATGAGAATGTAGAGTGAGAATACGGAACAGAAATTGGGAGAAATAAGAGATAGAAAAAAAGGACGAGAATGCGATGAGGTGAGGGTGAAAATTGGGTTCAGAGTAAGAACAGAGAAGAATGATAATGAGAGAAAAGGACGAAAAACGATGTGGTAGCGTGAAAATACGGATCAGAGAAAAAAGAGTGGGAGAAGTAAGTAAAATAAGAAGGGAGAAGATTGATTGAAGGAAGAAAAGAAGAATAAAGAACATGTGGTGAAGAAGTAGAGATGAGTAAGGGGTGGAGAGGAAGTAGAAAAGCAGATAAAGGGATGAACTGGGAGAGAATAAGTGAAAAGGAGAAGGAGAAGAGTTGAGAAAAAAGTATTGGAAGAAGAGAACAAGAATAAGGATGATTGGATTTATAGAATAATTATATAATAATGGAAAATGGAAAGGATGATAGGGAAAAGGAGAAGAGGAAGTAGGAACGGAGTGGAAAAGGGAAGAATTGAAGCTGAAAATTATAGAGAGAAAAATAAGGAACATGTAAGAAAACAAGAGAAAGAGAACAAGACTGGGAAGGAGAAGAAAGAGGTTCAGATGAAGACGGAAACGGATAGAAAGAAGAAGAGATGATGAGTACTCTGAAGAAAATGTAGAATGTGAAGGATAAGGAAACGATTTTATTATTGTTCAATTTTATATTTATATTATTATTCTAATGTAACTCGATTTCTAATTTTCACTTCTGTTATGATTGTGAATGAATAAATAAACGATTTGATTTAAAAAGAACAGAAGTATGGAAAGAGAGTAGACAAAGTTATAGCTAACTAGAAACGTCACCGTCTGGTTGTCTCATCTTCTCTCCTTTACCACCCCACTTCACCCATCCAGAATTCTGTCAAATGCGCAGGAAATAAGAAATCCTCCTTCATCTCCTGCTCTGCTATAGTCTGTCTAAGCATGGAATGGAATTCTGGCAAAATGGGAAAATGACTCCAACTAGGTCAATATTAGTTCAAAAATAATAAATTTAATCTCAAAATGTAGGAAACATCTTAATCCACAATTTGAGACATAATTTATAATTTTTGAACCGATATTGACCCGCTGGAGTCAATTTTCCATCTTGCCAGAATGTCTTCTTTGCTTGGACAGACTATACCTGCGTGCATTTCCACCGAATCATTACTCGAAATATTACATTTTAAAATTCACCACTCCGCCGCCTGGCAGACAAATGAAATTTCAGCTGGATGGAAATTTAACTTTCCCTGATAAAAAACTCTTAAATTTAACTTTTCCCTGATGAAGATTTTTCAAGAAAAATTGTGGAAGAATTAGATTTTTAATATTATCTGTCTTTTTATGGGGTTCAGTACATCGTTAAGATGGACATTGAATTTGATCTGAGGTATGGGGACAAAATAATACTACTGGAGCTACAGATAATAATGATGACATTTTCACTTAGCTCATGTAATTTTTGCCATGACAAGGTTCAATGAATTATTGACTTTTGATCATTCTACCCCTCAAACTTTACATAGTACCCTTCGTTCTCTCCAAGTATTCATAGAAACTACTTATTCTATTAGTCCCTAATCCATGTCATTTGGAGATTCTCAATTTTATTCAACAACAAAGTAGGAACATCTTGAAAACAAGTCACCAAAGTTGTATCAACCATAATTATTATTCTACTGTGTCAAGGTCATGCTATGCGGGTTGCCTACCAACGCCTTCATCTGCAATCTTCATTCTTTTTCAACTATTGGAGTGAATCTTCAGTTGTACTATAATTGGATGCACTCTCATTCATTTTATATCAGTGACTTCATTGAAATTGTAATGCTCGTATCTGAGAATGAATATCGAATCTCATCTAATTATCTGATTCTATCTTGAAAATGTTCACCTTAGAACTTCCTAGAGGAATTATTACTCCTTCCTATAATCATGCAGGACGAACTGATATTCTTGAGAGTATGTAAAACAATGCTACCAGGATTTACAGTTCAAACGAATGTGGCAGTAGTTCTCTAGAGTTTAGATACTTGAAATCCTACAATGATGATAGTAACGGATTCGGTTAAAGCGGGTTCATTATTTTAGATCTAATTTTCATTTTAGGACCTTTCACGTGGAAAGTGCTGAGAATGATGTAAATGGGCAATGTAAATTATGAGATATTCATTCAATATCAAATTATACAGATGGAAATATTGATTAGTTGTGAATAGGAACAGGAAAATTCCTAACCCTTTGAAAAAAGTAAAAAGAAATTTATTATAGAGAAATGATTATAAAAAATTTGTCAGACAATAAATTAGAAAAGTTTCAATAATAATTGGATAGAATTGAATTCATTTATTTTGTGAATTTTGAAATGTGAGTCTGTAGTTGATTATGCTCAAAAACAAAACCTATTCAGACTTGAATACAAAACTTTTTTCATATTGTTTCCCGTCGGACAGAATGGCTCAAATATTCGATGCTTGAGTGCTACGTTTGTGGAGAATATTATGTGTCAAACTTTCGTGGTGGATTATCAGTGGAGCATGCATCACATGAATCAGGGTTCTCCAAGTTTGAAGAGGATTCAAGCTTTCAATCATATATGGAGAGACGTGTGTAAGCTGGTGGGATTGGGCGGGCAGTACTTTTGTTTTCGCCACTGAAATATGATGTCCATAAATAACAGTTGTTGAGATATTCGCAGGCAATAAATTGAAGCCTGTATCATTACAATGCATGGAGTATTTTGCCGGGTCAAAGAGGCTGACGCCCGGGAGGGTTGCCGAGGAGGGGAGGGGGAATAAACCTCCCCTCTTCCACAGCCTTATTTATTCGTCCACAATCCTTTCGAATTCTAGCGCAAGATTCAATTTGAACGCTCGTTCATATGGTCAACATTTGTGTAGCGTCGCTTGAAATTGAACTGCGATAAATATCATAACGAATATAGCCAGCATGTATCGCGCGCATTCTAGTGCGAGCGTTCCTTCAATTAAATACTTCATAATAGAAATGGGATCGATGGAATAGTGGATAAGGAGATTAAGTAGAGAATTTTAATAATGAATTTCCAAAACAAGGAGTTCAGTTGACATCAGTTTCAATATGAAGTACATCAAATTAAAATTAAGTCGAAATAAGCAATCGATTTTCAAATATATTTTGAAGACGAAGTCAATGGCAGTCTGGGTCAATATTTTCGAAGACACAATGTCAGGTGAGATGTTGTGATACTTGAACATAGACAATTTTGTGTTTTTCAGTCAATATTTTTGTTTATCCTATTGATTATTTTACTCTTGATGTATTTATGATGATTATCGTTTTCTAATTTCAACTACTCACATCATTCTCACATTCCAATTCACCGAAACAAGTCAATTGAAGAAGCAAAGCAATATTTTTTATAAAAAAAGTTTCATTTTTCAAAAATTATTCAACTTAAAATATTCAATTATAGTAGGCTTTATCAAGTATATTACACAATAATTAGTTACACTCTCTTTTTCCATACTTTCCGATTTCCAGATGTTATATTGCTCATAATATAACCATATTCTATCATTCTAGTAGAATGATAGAAGGTTATGTATTGCTTATGTTCAGTATTCAATGTCCATGTAAACTTGATGGCTATTTTTTTCAATGATACTAAGAACTATATACGGGTATATACATGTTCATTTTCAAATCCTAATCAAATAAATAGTTAGTTCTAAATGCTTATCTATCAAGGAGAATACATAGATACACAGCATATTCTTGTGTATCTATAATTGTGAAATTTGTATTCATCTATATTTGTGAGTTGAAATTTGTGAGCATAGTGAAAGTGGACATTGTGGATAGACATAATATGTCTGTGTTATATTATAGCCTACATCTTAAACCTTCATCATCATCATTCATCATCACTCATTCATCCATTCATTCATCCTTTGCTTAAAATACTTGGAAACCAAGTCGCAATTGTAAAGAAAGAATAAAGAATATTCTTCTCAGAATTAATTGGATCAGAATCGTTATCAGCTCAAAACATAATCTGTTTTCTGTCTGTCGATAAAAAATGTTTTAATTTTAGATTCAATATCTAAGGTACCTTCATCCTAGAGGAAGCTATGGCATTATACTAAGAATTATGTAATAAAAACGTTAAATGAAAATTCCGCAATAGAATCAAGATCGTTATTGGAAATTCAATATCACACATTATTTTCGATGACACTGAAAATATTCGGCAGCACAATATCGACCGTATTCTATTGAAGGGGCGCCCTTGGCTGGTCTCACATTTTCAAAAGCGGGGAAAAACAGCGAACTAAAGAAACGCAGAATGACGTGCGGCTCAGCTGGTGCCAATTTGTTATCGGCAGCACAAAAAAGAGGATAAATATTTGTCAGAATTCTTACAACACGAAATCTAGAGGCAAGTTCTTTCAGCACTCGTGTAATCCACTATTTTACATGACATGGGACATCGCGCCATGCAGAAAGACTGAGACAGCCGACAAAAAAAGAGACAGCACGCTAGCTCGTTTTTCATATCGACTACATTCATGTTCTATCTTACAGCCAATAAACGTCAACTGACACAATATATGATCGCGCAGATTATCCAATACGGAAAAACCAATATTCATCTATGTACAATCGTTTATGAAGTTCGTTCTATTCAATTTCGAGTTTGTGAAACCTATTTTAATTTGCAGGATAGGTGTTGGGTTTTCAGTAAGAGAGAAAATATTCTTATGACTTTAGTATGTGTACCTCGATTTTTTAATAAATCAGTGGTTTGACAACGTCTTGTCTTTTCATTTAATATAGATAACTACCACAATATAACCTTCACAACTACTCAAAAAGTTAATGTGTGGAGACCCTTACGGGTAGGCTCCACCCCACCAATGTGTACTTGGCCAAATACTGGTCACCCATCCAAGAGCAAGACACAGTGTTCGTGACTTGACTTCACGATCATATAGCGTCCTCACTCAACGAGTAGCCAATGCCCAGTATAGTAAGAGAAGATGTTATATAAATTAGATCAAAGGTTTTATTTCTACCTTATAACTATTTTATAACAAATTTATTGTAAACGTGAACTATGTACATTATCTTGTTATTGATAGATTCTTATTAGAAATTCCCAGCGTAAATAATAGATATGAACGAGATACTTGAGAATACTGATAGTTGAATAACAACGACAGTTGTATATTTATATCTAATAATACGGTAATGATGTCTCAGATTCATTTAAAATCAAAATAAAAATTTGTCGCTTTGTCGGTGAATTATCAATCTTGACGACAGCAGTTTGTTCTACGTTCGACATTGGCTTTTTTATTGTCCGCCATAATCTAATCATAATCATAATTGCCCATAACCATAATCATAATTGCATATACATTTATGGTTTGAAAACCATATCTTGCCTTCCGCCTATTTATAATTAGATAATTTTTTTATTCGAAACATTATTTTGAATTAGATATTCTATTATTTTAATAATAACATTATTTTATTATGATTAAAATCAATAAATAAAATCATCCACTTATATTGGATATTAAAAATGCCTATAATTTTTCGGTCATGGATATGAATTTTACACATAATCCCCGAAAAGATATCAACTAGTGAACAACAAGTGATTGAACCGTTGAGGCGGAGCCCATAGATTGTCAAGTGGGTTTGTTTTAGGTGTAGAGTAGGGTGGCTGACATGTCGCCAGAAAGGTCATGCGAAAACGGCGGCTGTGAACAAGCGTCGACAAGACGAATGGCGGGCAATAAAAAAGCCAATGTCGAACGTAGAACAAACTGCTGTCGCCAAGATTGATAATTCACCGACAAAGCCAGAAAAGAATAGACTGCTTTTCGCTTCTTTCTCCATTTGGGAGACACTCTTATCCGGCTGGATATCTCTCAAGTAACGTTTAATCTGGAACACGTCACTTGGCTTGAGTGAGCACCGACTTCAACCCCAATTCAAGTAGATCTAGGGTACAGTGAATGAGCTGAGTAAATAAACAGAGTCGATAGGAAAGCTGTGACATTTGGAGTAAATTAAAAGTCAATATACTCAATGGAGAGAAGATCTTGGGTTGAATACTAATGAATTACTGATTAAACATAATACTGAATGAAGAGAGATTCTATTTGGTTGGAAACTAATTAATTATCGGAGCAGGCTGTAACCTAATCCTTGTATGTAAGAGAAAAAGAATAATGAATTACCGATTAAACTTGATGGTCCTCTTCAATTAAAAAGTGAATTCAATTTAAGTTGGAAGACGAAAGAGAAACAGGGCAAATGCTACAGTGATCTATATGATTTATAACACGATTAATTCGTTCTTTTGGAAACGGGAAGTTGATGGAAGCTTCTAAGGACATTCAAGTCTCCACGTTCTCTCAACTCAGAAAGTTTACAAGAGAAGAGTGTACAAATAATATTTCAACGATATTCTAATAGTAATCAGTCTTGAATCATGGTGGTAACCTTCTTGTCTCATGATATAATAGTGGAAAGATCTTGAGGTTAAAGATTAAAGTAGAAGACTTGGATATGAATAATATATCTTCCATGTCAGCTACTAATTCACCACTAATTTACAAAAGAAATCTCATCAAAATGAGAAATTTACTCCACAGTTTGACTTGCTTTCTTTCCTGATTGAATATACTTCTTCATAAAATACATCGGTTCATGTTGTGAAGAATAATTGAAAAAAATATGAAAAATATCAATTGTATCTCACTATTTCATCCTTTCATCCATCAGATTTTGATCTTAAAGATTAACAATTTTCAAGTATGAATCAACACTATGATTTTTTAGATTTTATAACATGATTTGAAATATGGAACTAACGTTTCAAGTAGGCCATGTGATCCTTGCAATAGTAGAAATTATCATCTTCATTGACAGGTAATTGCAAGTAGTAGAACTTTACATTCAGTCAACACATTGTAGAATAAAGAAAATAATTAGACTGTCTTAAAAATGTATTCTTCATTTTTATATTTTTCATTATTCAATCATCACATTCATTATTCAGTTATCTCCAATGAATAATTCCTGTATGAGAATATTGAATTTCTATTAATATTCCTCTATGAAAATAATCGCATATTCTCCTCTCATGATGATAGCCTCTGCTAATAATAATTCTCCTCTTCTTGCAATTACGATTGATTTATTCTATAAAAATATGAAATTAACATATTCCTCTATGAAAATAATCCATCCCTTCATTTTCTCTCCATGATGAAAACCTGTTATAATAAACAATTCTTCATTCTCGTCAATAACGATTGATTTTATGAGCTAGCAACGTCCCCTATTAAGACAAATTTAACCATCACTAAATCTAGTCGAACCTCGGTGAACTTCTCAAATTGCCCTATCATCAAGCACGGTAACTTGTTGGCAATCCGATATCGTTGACTATTGACACAGGGGCAGCTAGCTCAGGTTGCAGCAACGCTTTAGCCCAAGTTTCTCCTTAATCTAGTCTCATAATTATAATTGTAATGGGGATGATCCTATTATTGGGGAGTCGCTGTTGAGCAGAGGTCAAGTTGAGACGATGAGATCAAGTTGACAGCGATAATGAAGTGAGTGAGTTGGTGTGTTAGTGTGTGAGTGAGTGAGTGAGTGAGGAAGCCTGGGAACCAGAAACGAGGTGTGTGATAGACGAGGGGCAATTGCTTGTTAGTTGCAAATAATGAAGCCCTGTTCAGCCCTGAGCTGATTCTCTCCCAGCCCTCACTCACACCCTTTCTTACTCTCTCTCTTTCAACCCTTTCTCCACCACTCATTCTCTTCCGTGCTGGAAAGCACTTGAGTCTCTACATCTCTTCCCCCCCCCCACCATCACTGTTTTCCAGGAATGGAAATCCTTTTTCTGCTCGCTTTGCCTCTAAAATACGAGTAGCTCTCGCGAGCTCTCCTAACCCTCTTTTCTTCTCCTCCGGCAGAAGAGCATTGTCTAATGAATAGGAACAAGACCAGCTATCGAGCCCTTTCCTTCCTCTCTTCTACTTTCTCCGCTCATTCTGTTGATTGTCGACAAGCAATCCGATTAACTTTTGATCTCTTACTTCTTTACTTCTTCTATCTCAACCAAAATAATTAGCGGTGGCCATATAATAATTGATGAGGCCGCAGCAGTCAATTTGGCTGTCAGCTTATTTCCCCCAAATAACGATGAATTCCCCCTGATTTACGATCTGGTAATTGGAAGGGATAATGACGGATTCTGTTAGGATACAATTATTATATTTATTAATCATAATATTATAATCATGCTTATTGAACCACTTTTATTGGTCTTTACCAACATCAACCATGAATTATTCCAATGAATATCCTATATTAGGATAGGCTATTTTAAATGCAGATTATTTGGTCGGAAGGTGATTGTAGAATAGGCCTATAAGAGTGATTAGATATGATAATTTGGTCTGAGGCAGAGTATATGAAATATTGATTGATTGAAGAGGATAGTTCTATCCTCTCTGTTCTGAAGACGCTTGTGATGACGAACAATGATAACAAAATCGAATAATTGAGAAAATTCCATTCCTCTGTCCAAAAAATACTTATAAATGATGAAGTCGTTTATTTTGAGTGTTCATAACATTAACAACTTCCACACTACTGTACTAATGAATACAATGAGTTTACTATGCTGTTCTTAAGAGAAAATGTCATAGACTATCTGAATTGAGTGGATGGATATATCAGGAACAAAAAATCTGTGTGGTCGTGCTACTATGAAACTTTTCAAATGATTATCCTCTAGTACAGTAGTTATCTTATGGTACTGCAGCAGTAGGATTATCCTATAGTGCAACAGTAGTCATCCTATAGTGATATAATACAATATTACTATATTTTTACTATACTTGAATCTATAATACTATTACTATACTGAAATACAGTGAAACCTCAATAATTCATACCTCTATAATTCGCAATTCTCTTGAATTCGTAGTGAAAGCTCAGTCCCTTGAAATAATTTTCCATTACTAATAGCTTCGATAATTCGTGATCCTCCCTAATTCGTACTAGAGCTTTGGTCCCATGAACTACGAATTATCGAGGTTCCACATATTTTTAAAGTTGTTAAAAAGGTACTTGATTTTCATTTTTATTTATTATCCTAATTACTACAGTAGGATTATCCTACAGTGGTTTAAAAGTTATAACTTCTGATTTTTGGAAAAAATTGTCCTACAATCATCCAGGCAGCGAGTGATACGGAATGTTGCCGTTCCATATTCAATAGAACAATGCACATAAACATCAAAGCATAGTTTTCATTACTCCCGCAAATTTCAAACGTCAATGTATGAAAAACTAAGTTCGGTCGAATGTATGAAACTGTTGGAGCTTGAAATAATAATAGAAGTGCATTCTCGGTATCTGGGTTAGCTATCAGTTGTCATAGAGATTGAAGGTCGATGGAAATAGTACAGTCGGCTACCTTTTTTCGACGTTTTCTGATGAGAATTATTGTTGAAAAGCGAATGGAGATGTTTGATAACACACAGTTCTAGCAGTGTAGGCGGAATGAAAAGTTGGATTTCCTGTCAAACAAAAAGCACAGCGTTTTGATGGAGCACTCTCCGCAGTCATGATGGAAACTTCGAATCTTTCTTGGCCGACATCTGCGCTTCGCTGTGGTTTAGTCGATAGAACATTTTTTCCTCTCCGTCAATGTGTGTAACTTATATTATAACAATGAGTTGGTTTTGGAAAGAAGCTTCTGGTCGGGTGGATCTAATTTTTTCCCTACGATGATTCCTTTCCTGTTGTGTGGGAAGATCATCTCTTCAAATAGAAAACGTCTTCATAAGATGTCAGATGATTCCAAAAAATGTTTTCGAAGCCAATAAATCATTTTTATATCATCTTGAATGGAAACTGCACTGAGGGAACCTGTAGAGCACTGCATTAATACTACTGGAAAAAACTACTCCTATATAATTTATAATCTTGCGTTAAAGCTGTTAAAGGCTTATCATGTTCTATTATAATTCTAATGTGATTCGTATTTTAATATGAATATCACATACTGACTAAAATTATGACTATATAAATCTTTTGAACTTTACATTGAAACTATATCTCGAGAAATTCATTAATATAAACTAGAAAACCTTCTATTTTCCCTATTACACCTCAAACAAAAGCTTTACTTGCTTTCATAACTCAGCTCTCCATTAAAATATATATTGTACTTTTCATTTAAATATGAAGAAGCTCGAGGATGATTACAGACAAGTAGAGCACGAAGTGAGAATGGGAAAAAGAGAGAGTGAGAGAGAGCTCGGTAAAAGTGTTACAAGTTGGAGAGAGATGGTAAAGTTGGAGGACAACTGAAAACTATTAGAGGCCTCACAGTACAAGAGCTCATTTTCACTCGAACGACGCTGGAGTTGGAGGAGGTGTGAAGAGGAGGGAAATTCGAAGAAAAGGGAGGAAAAGAGGGAGGAGGAAATAGAAGGAATAGGGAGAAAAGCGTGCATATAGTCTGTCTAAGCAAAGAAGACATTCTGACATAAAAATGACTCTATCTCGGTCAATATCGGTTTAAACATAATAAATTTAGTTTCAAATTGTAGGGAACATACTGATCTACAATTTGAGATCAAATTTGTAATTTTTGAACCAATATTGACCGAGATGGAGTCATTTTCTAATCTTGCCGGAATGTCTTCTTTGCTTGTACAGACTGTAGTAAACGAGACGGCCTACTACTGGTCTGAGCATTGTACTCCTTACAAACCTGGCTCCTTGACTCCACTGTCAACAACAAAAGGTGCGAAGAAGATGTTTATTAAAAGAGGGGGAGGGGGAGTTAGTGAGGAAAATTGGAACCAAGTGAAAAGCAGCAGCAGGCAAAGTAATGGAACTCTTGACCTTTTGCGCGCACTCTTCACATTTTTAATCAGCGCCTCTATTATCAAATACTCGTCTTCAACTTATTCTTTCCTGTCCTCATTTCCCGACTCGAAGACGGCCCAATAACAATTGACTATGCACTCCGGCCACATCGTAATTGATCAATTATTTCTTGTTATGCTTATCTTGCCGCTTGATCTGCAAGAATTTTTGAGTTGTTCGTAAGTTTCATATTCAAAAATTACCCCAGTCAAATATACTGGATACTCTACCATTTTCATTTATATGCACAAGAATAATTCATCTCTTAATAATTAATAATTAATCTCTTAAAGATTAATCTTTCTTCACGGGTGATAGCGATGAAAACTTGATATAGCCTAAATTGAGCATCATATTAAAATTTAGATTTTTTTAAGGCACATCAATTCAAATCAGCCTTTTTCATTGCGGATGATGTCCACATAAGCATTTCAGCTTGTGCGTGGGTAATGGATAATGAGAGCGAAGGTGATTGATGAGGTGAAAAACAGTTATGCCTACTGGGTCTTGAAGCCTGGCCAGGCAGAGCTAGCAGACTGAAAGATGTGACGCTCCAGCCCACTGCGCCAACCGGGCCGGCTATGAAACCTATTTAATTGTATGAGAAATTAATCGGCGAGTAGGATAATAACTTTTCTTCTGTACGGTTCCAATTGCTTTAAAACTTGTATTTTTCCGTTGTTCAATTCTAAGACTATCAACAAATAAAAAAAGGATTAAAGCTATCTCTGTATTAATCTTTGTTTGATGTTATCTTTTGAAGAATTTTGGAAAATGAAAATTTCACATACAGTGGACAGCTGGACGATAATGATTAATGTAACTCCAAGTTTATGTTCGGAACCATATTGCTTCTGCTGACTGACGTGGAAGAAGTGTGAGTGCTCAGTGGGCTGGTGCTTTCTGATTGGTAGAAGCTGTTGAGTGTGATTTTGAGGCGGAGCCATCACTGCTACACAGTAACCAATCGTGTGCCACCGTCAGGTTTTCATTTCCAACAGTAAAATCCGGCTGGGTTGAGCTGAATTTGAGCTTGAGCTAAAATAGTTGAGTTTGATTTAATGTATGCGTAATTAATACAAAGAATGAAAAACAAAGGTTTATAGTAATGCCTACTATTTTGAGTAGCTTGATTTACTGTAGTTCGTGTATTTTATCGGGCTTTGTCGTCTCCAACAGCATAAAAATTTTGCATTCATCACAACTTCACAAGATCTTTGTTCATCGAGTACTTAAAGCAAATCCAATTAGAAAAATAAATTTAGTAGCTCTCATATCGTGGACTAGAGAATAGATAGTTTTCCTTCTATTTTTGGTAACTCCACACTCTATATCTATGAACTAATTACTCTAAATCTCTACTCTTATAAAAAATTATTCCTTAGAACAAATTCGACCAAGTTTGGTGTAGATCAACTTCCTCTTATTCAAGATCCACTTCCCTGAATGACCCATCTCCCCATTCCATTGCTGGATGCCATAAAGTGGGCCAACAACCAGTATTCAGCAACAGGGATCATCCATCAATCTCGGACTGGAATTTTGTAGCTTGCTTTGCGTGATCGGACTGCCTGACTCGCAGAGGACAGAGGTCGATCGTGCAAGAATGTCGTCCAAATCGGATGCTATTTCCCCTGTTTTCTGGCTGGATAGGGACCGAAAGGTCCTTCTTTCAACCCCAAACATAAATAATTCAGTTCCGTAATCGATGCTGAACATGATTTTTCTACTGTTCGGTATACGTAAAACATCGAGTGTTCAATTTGGAAATGTGTAATGGAGTCAAGCAGACAATTTAGAAATGTTTAATTGAGTGTAGCAGTCAATTTGAGAATCGATTGATCAATCATCATTTATTCAAAATTACATCTGAGTGAGTGCAACAGACTAATATCCTTAATTCCTGTTCTACCAATTCATACTGTACAGTGTACAATCCAAAATTGAGTAATAATCGTTTGATGTAAGTCAATGTAAAACGTATTCAATTCGGGAATGCACGGAAGAGTCTAATATTGTAATCGGAGATCAATATAGGGAGGGTATAATGGGAAATAAGAATAGGAACCATATTACGTATATTTCACTCTCTGGATGCATAATACTTCGGTGTTTAATATTTTGATAATTGAGGATGAACTACTCCACTCTATGATTTAATTTCCAAGAACATTACACGAGCACTATATTATCTTACAATTAGTCAATCTACCTCCACCCTCGATCTGTTTATCACGCAGGTGATGCAAAAATCTCAAGTACATGAAAAAAATGTGAGATCAAAAACGAGTCTTCCAATTTTAGTTTGCCTTATATCGTATAGCCTACCTACTAGTCAATCCGAATACCATAGCGCAATCACATAGATACGGCCACCCCGTCTTTTGGAGGAGACGATAAGCTGTCGGTTCAGTCAACCTAAAAAAATAGTCGTCATCTTCCATCATTAACCCTCTGGTTACCTACGCATCATGTAGCCTTGATGCTTATCCTCAGAAAACAAAACAAACATATTGTATACAAAGTTCTTGGTATAGTAAAAATTATATTTGAATGGATGTAATAGAGAGTTGCCACTTTGCATTTCTATGACAGATCCTCTTCAGAGACAGTTGTAATTATGAATTCTTTGTTTGAGCGGCAATGTCTCATGCGCCTTCAACTACTAGAATCAAATTCAGTAGAGTGGCAGAGATTTGAAGTGCGAGGAGAATTGAATATGCGTTCAGCTCAGGTTCCAATCGATATCAAGTTTCACCTCAAGCCACAATACAGAATACAGCTCGAAATACGAGGAAAAGAAGGCTCAATACAACTGATGAGCTGCAAAACGAAGGAATGAATAGGAGACGTTAGGTTGAGGAGGTTGTTATCGGCGGATCGACTTCAACGACGTCGAATACGACCGCCTGAGCTTGCCATCACAGAATATTTCAATGGCGCTCTTTCAAACTATTTGCACAATGACTGGGTCACAATCTTATTGGAAATGGATCGGAAAAGCAGAATGAATGTTCGTTCCCCTCGTAATAGTTTTTCGTCATAAAAGTCATGTTTGTCATGATTGTTGTTGCGTCGTTTTTACTTTATTGTTACCGAATTGGAAAACTTCAACGTTGGTATCTGTACAGTACCTAGCCGTACCACCATCATAACTCACAAATAATGTTGTCAGTTGGCGTTCTGCTGGGTGGTCCTACAAGAATGTGGGCGTAAAGATCGTGCGATACATTTTTAACAACTGTTTTTCTTTCTTCTTGTAGATAATCATATACCATCATGGCTCACAAATAGTATTGTCTACTAGTTCATTTCTAGATTTTCCTGCAGAAATTTAAATAGGAAAATTACATAAAAGAATTGTGAGTTAGCTAACATTTCACGATTATTATTATTTCTTTCCTCCTATCTACGCATCTACTATCGTATCATATCATATATTATCCCATCTAGTATCATATCATATATCATATATTATATGATCGTAGATGGGTAGATAGGCCCATGATAATTGTCATGTATATCATTGTATTGTCATGTGTCATACATCGATCGTTTTTTTCAATGGATTGTCTTCTTGTAGTCTCACACTCAAAACTTCTATTATTTGATCATCATTCACAATAGACATGATTCGAATCAATCGTTTTAATCCTACCATATTGTGTTGTTTCAAAAATAAGGAAATCATAAATTTTCGGCCAAACTATGCTGGACAAATTGTTAACAAAGTTTAAACTGATGTTTCAAATGAGCTGCCTTTATAGTTATGCTTAGCAACTAAATTATTTATTGGGTGTCATAAAGCAAACTTGATGCTAATATCTTTTTGAGAAAGGCATTTTCCCCTTATCTTCTGAGTTTTCAATTTTTACTATGGATAAATTTCAATTCAAAAATTTCATTTCAAATTCCTTTCATTCTTTTTCATTTCATATTTTTTTATCAATAAAATTGTACAATACATACAATAAACAATGAATAGTGTCACTTTTAATATCAATCCTAAGAAGGCGATTGAATTGGACGAAACAATGAGTATTACAAATATTTTTTAACAAAGGATATACTTGTATTTCTATGATATTATTCAAGTTTCTTCCTCTAATGAAGAAAATGCTGATTCAAGTTTCGGAGCACAGAGGACGAAGTGGATGAGAAATGATGGTATCAACAAAAAGATAATGAATAATAGACGATGAATCAGGATAGAACGTTTGAAGTTGCTGTTAATTTTGATGATGGGGAGAGCTTTTGCAACTGGAGACACGATTGCTGGCTACCCTCGCTGCAAACTCCAACGAACCTTGAATTGAGAGACAGATAATCTCTGAGAAACGGCTCCATCGGACAGCTGCGAATAATTAAATCCGCTGTCAGCCTATCAAACTGTCTAGGCAAAGAAGACATTCTGTCAAGTTGGGAAAAGGACTCCAGTTCAGTCAATATTGGTTCGAAAATTATAAATTTGGCTTCAAGTTGTTGAACACATTCTAATCTACAATTTTAGACCAAATTTATGTTTTTTGAACTCATATTGACCGAGCTGGAGTCCTTTTTCCATCTTGCCAGAGTTTCTTCTTTGCTTGAACAGACTATATGAAACTGTCGCAACTTGACCTTTCCTTTCAAATCAGATAGCAAAACGCCAGCTATCTATTATATTCTATGACGGGTTATTCCATAAAACTCAAATATACATTTCGACGATCAAATAATTTAATTTTCGCTCAACGTTTTTCGTTGGAAGAACTCATTGAATAATAATGGAATTGGGATACTTTATCGGGCACTCAATCTCCAATTTGTACCAATTGAGCACTGGGAACCAATCAGAGGGCTCAATGATGAAAATCGATAATAGACTGGTTTCATTCTCCACATAACTCAATTTCTGTGAAAAATTTTTCAGGATTTTTTCGTTGCTGATTAACGAGGATGTTCATTTCCTCGGAGTATTGGTATTCGGACAGTCTCCGATGATTTTAAAAGTATCTCGTTATCGTGCAGCACGGAATCATTCACATTCTTTGTTTTTTGAGATCTCTGAAATGCTTATATTGGAAAATTAAATAGTTTTTCCACCGATTAAAGCCGCGTATCGACAGTCCGAGGCATGTGCTACGAATGCCTCGCTGTACAGTCTGTTGACACAAAAAAGAGTACTACTACTAGTCTACTGTCTACCGCATATCGACATCTGTCGATCCCGGGTTTGCTAGCAGCGAGGCAAACGCTGCACACAATTCGCAGCGAGCAGTGCCTGTTGCCTCGCAATGCACAACGAACAATTCTACAAACTAACCTCAAAATTGTACCCCATTCCTATGCATTTTTGTGATTAAGAATTCTATTTGGGTGCAGAAGGTTCTAATAGGCAATAATAAGCATTGCCTTGAATTTTTATCTACTAATTGAGCACGAACTAACCTCCAAAGTCAAATTATCAATTGTCAGAGCTTAGTTCCTTTGTCTCCCGCTTGATGGCGCTAGTCAATTTGTTCGCGTGCTCGCATTTTTGGTTACAAAAAATGCAGATTTTTTATTATAATTATATACTATATACTATACTATAATTATAATTATTTTTGATTATTGCAGATTATATTCACACATATGCCTCAGCCATGAGTTTATACTTTTTATGCGTCACCAGACTGTACTGCGAGGCATTCGTGGCACATGCCTCGGACTGTCGATACGCGGCTTAAGAGTATTCATCCACTTATGTCCTATCCACTAGGTATTGGGAATTTTCAAAAATATTATTTTACTAGCAGGCAGTGTAAGTGAGTCAAACAGGCTCGCTTCGCTTGCCTGCAAAGCCTCTGTCAGTGTCAGCTAAGACAAACAGGCTCGCTTCGCTCGCCTGCAAACTCCGTTCAGAAGGGATACGAAATTTATTGAGCACAGCATTTCTACACCTAATATGGACCTGTTTACCTAATTTCAACATTTTATGCCAATTTGTTCAAGAAAAATCTAAGAAAATTACAAAAAATAGTAAAACGCTAATATTAAGCGTAACTTTGGGAAGTATATCGGACATAGTTTGAAACTTGATTCAATATCTTCCAAATTAGTTCATCTACAATCTCGCTGAACCATTGAATTTACAGTAAGGATTGGTCGTATCAAGGCGTAAGATATGCAACCCGCAACACATCTACAATTTTGAAAACCTAGAATTTAGAACGGATTGCAAAAATATTTTAACACAACATTTCTAGACCTTATCTGAACCAGCCCACCAAATATCAACATTTTCTACCGATTGGTTCTCGAAAAAATGAGGAAAAGGCCGAAAAACTCTAGAAAAATTAAAATATTTGGCGTATCCTTGAAAAGTTTTAAAAATCCGTTCTTAGCGCGCGTCTGAACGTCCAACTGAACATGCCTGCCAAATTTGAACGCATTCGGTTCAGTGGATTTTTAGTTCTCGTGATGGATGAATGAATGAATGAATCAGTCAGTCAGTTAATCAGTTGGTGCCATTTCGCTTTTATAGATATAGATCTATACGCTAGAACCCTGTTTTTCCTATAGTTTATAATGATTTTTTCTTGGTTCTAATGGATGAATAAATCAAGGCTCAATTTTCAAACATATACAAACAAATATTATTCATTAGTCTTGATGGGAGAATAATATTCCACAATAAAGAGAGATTCCATGATTATATTCTTCAATATTTTCCCTTCAATGAGTCCAAGTATCTCATAAAATGTGTAACGAAGCAGAGTGGCGCAGTTGTAACGCAGTTGTGGTGGGAAGAAACTTTAAATTAAATTATTTGATCCTTGTATAGATTTATACCTGTCCTTATATTATTTCAGATGGGCAATAAGAATATATCAAAACTTAAAATATTTATAGGTTAATTCTGAAATCATCAAAATTACACACCCAACATAATACAAGGGGATCGTGAATGTAAGAGAATTCAAAATCAAACCACCACTAAAGAAATGGATCTCATCTTTAGAATTGTGACAGAGGTGATTATAAATTAATAACGAAAAGTTATAGTAGCGACATCCCTTGGTTTATTTCTAAAAACCAGAATAAATAACATCAAAAGATAATAGCAATTGGATACCGGAAATACAAATTACATTATTTTTAGAAATACGGATTACAATCGGTTACTTAAATATGTTAGTATAAATAAATACCTGGTGTGGTGAGGGCCCCCCATAAACTTTCACACTATGTATCACTATTGCCTTTTAATTGCACTTCACTTGGTTGATAAAATATTGGTTTCGATGGAAATTTGAATCTGATCCTCTGAGGTTTTTCTTTGTAATCCTGATGTGTAGAAGTCCGGGTTTCCTTGGGGTTTTTAACGAGATACCCTCGATCCATCTGCAAAGTCCATGCTACAGTATTGGTTTCCTGGTTGATTTCAGTGAGGTGGATACATCCAGGTTGATACATCGAGGTTGATACATCGACCGCTGATACAGCGGATTTGGAGATTGGTAAAATTTGAGAGAAGAATCCAATAACTTAGTAAATTTACATATCAATGAAAAATTAAAATAAAAAAATCAGGATGAAGCTACTATGTGAAAGAATGAGAATTTAATTAATGTGACTACATCCTGTACTTCGAAGAACTTTCAACAAATCTTATAGAAGAAAGAAAATGTCTATCTGATCTGGTTGAGAGCTAGATTCGAAGTGAATTGAAATTAATAGAGGAGCAAACAGTACAAGGCTATCCCCACTCCAAGCAGAATTTTGTTCAAGAAAGAGAGCGACCGAGCAACATTCAAAGTAATGAAAAAGGAGGAAAAAGATAGAGAGAAATCTACTAAAAGAATAAGCTTGTAATTGCAAGAACAATGATAAAGTTGTTTTTCGAAAAACAATTTTATCAAGTAATGGAAAATTTATTAAACGTTTTTGGTTGAAAAACAAGATAAATGAATCATGTTATTTCATACCGTTACAAATGTTCCATAAGTGAATCCTATTACTAAAGGTTTTCTTATTATTGAATTCTCGAAGACTCAAGTTTCGATGAATTTTTAATACTCCACATGTTCCCTTCACCTTAGGGCTACTGTATTACTGTTTTTTCCTTTTAAATGCTCATCACAGTACCCTATCCACATAATATATACATTCCACTCGTGAAAGAAGCCACTCAACAATACAACATAATTGAAATACGAAATTTTCTTGAAGTTGAAGTTGTGATTAACTCACAATGTTTCCAATCACAACGGTCCATCAATTCCATCCATACTCCAGCCTTCACTGTATAAATGAACACACTGAAGCAACCCACTTTCACACCACGTTACTTCCCACCACCTTTGTCGCCGGGTTCAATACACGATGAATTTCGAGTTATCCAATTTGTGATGAACGCTACATAAACAACAGTTTGCGAAGTTCTATTTGCTGACACATCAAATCCGCCGAGCCAATACAAGAATCGACACACAATGTAGCGGCGGTGTGAATAGTATGGTGGGGTGGTGAAGGGGGAAGGTGTGAGAGTGAGATGAAGATAAAAAGAGAGGTGGTTGGATGGGGTGTGAGAGTGAGAAGATAAAGGAGAGGTGAGAGACCTTAGACAGTAGAAGTCTGTCCCAGCAAAGAAGATATTCCGGCAAGATGGAAAAATTACTACAGCTCGATGAATATCGGTTCAGAAATAATGAATGTAGTCTCAAATTGTTGAGCAGAATGTTTTCTACAATTTGAGACCAAACTTACAATTTTCGAACCAATATTGATCAAGCTGTAGTCATTCTTCCATCTTGCCAGAATGTCTTCTTTGCTTGAACAGACTATAGGTAGGCTAGGTGAAGAGAGGTATGAATAGACCAAGTTGGAATGTCGGTAGTAAAACGGTGCACCACCCGTAAAACCCCTGTAAAAGTGGATCGAACGCCGCTGTGATGGGGGTGGGGGTGGCAGCCCATGTGAAAGATGTATAGGCTGACACATATGGATGGATTGAAGCGAGATAGAGACAGCCCGGAAAACGAAATGGATTTATCGAGCGAACAAGTATGAGTGAGCTGCGCTAAAGGCTACATGTGACTGACTGACGTAAGCTACAATACGTTGCCCGCACCAATCACCATCCATTCCTTCCTCAAGCTCATGAATGTTAGAGCGGCCAGTCCGAATGAAGGCGGCAAGATAGCTATAATAAAATGTGTAACGCCGCCAACAATATACATTTTGCAGCAAACTTAATGGAACAATCTGAAGGTGAGGCGAGAGAGAACAATACATTTTAGATTATTGTAGCTCTCAAAAATAGATTAACAAGATTGGAAAGCTGTGCAATTGCCTACATTGTTTCTTTTTTGTAAATCATAAATTTTTCCCTAATCCTAATGATTAATTGACCGAACGTAAGTGAGGTCTAGATTCAAGACGACGATTTTGCATTTCTCTTTATGTTTGTTTTTCCGCATTTTCGACAAAACGCGACAATAGATTTTGATGAAATTTGACTGGAATGTTCCTATTGAAATTGCGCGTCGATTTATATAAGTAAGGTTTCTTGAAATATTGCATTTTAAGGATAATATTAAAGGGAAAGGAATTACCTCCATACTAAAATATTACTATATACATTTATACTTCTGAACATAGGAGAATTCAGACTATAGAATTATTCATGCTTAACCAGCTGTCGAGTTTATTATTACTTGCATGCAATGACGCATGCAATTAATGGAACTCAACATAACTAAGTATTCCCTTCATGAATAATGCTTCATCCATGGGTGACTTTGTGAGGTCTACTGTTCACAGAACTACTAGTAAATATAGGCTTGAAATCAACTTACATTATTAGTCTCCTATCTACTACTTGAGAGATTGCAGACATGCAGACATCATTGATCAGATAACCTTTAATCACACTGTAAGTTGAAATGTAAGTTCAGTTCTGTTTATTCTCAACTGAAAAATCTTTAAACATGCGATACTTCACCATTTCTTCTCATTCGAAAGTCATTTTTTGTAGCTTTTCCTTCAATGAATAAAATGAATAGATAATGATAGATGAATTAGGTATTGATGAATTCTCAATATGGATTATGGAAAGTAATAGAATGAGGAAGGACATTTATTGGTGTGAGCCTGCTTATTTTCATTCTGAGGGTATCATCATTTGACATGCGATGAAAGAAGAAATATTCATAAATTAATGAAGAGCATTTTGTTGTTCAAGTAGCTAAAATAGACATGAGTGATAAAATACTCACATGTAATTGAACCTCACCAATAATTAGAGCTCACATCGTCATCGCACGTGTATTAATCCAAGAGCTTTGTAGCGAGTTTATAATTGGAACATGATAATTGAATTATGATATGAGTGCCAACATTGAAAATTATACGACATGTATTTATCTCTCTGATGAAGCGCGATAGTAGAGATAAAGCGCATTAACAAGATTAAGTACCAAGTATATATGTATGTATAAGTATAATAATATTATTATATTGCTAATCAGTCGTGAAATAGTGTAGTGTTTTTTCTTATTCTCGTTTTACATTGTAATATTTGTTTTTACATGAAATATACATTGTATGAGCTTAAACATTGAAATTTGTTTGAATTTTCATTTTTTCCTCACATTTTTTTGTATAAAAATGGGAAAATGATTGTAGGTTGCAATTATTGGAATATTGAGAAGTTGTAGAACTGTATTCAGAGTATTAAATATTATGGTGGAATTATTCCAACTCAACAGTTTTTATTCTTTTATTGTTCTTGATCACTGACGTACTCTTTCCTCCATTTCTTAGACTCGAAACAAACTTTGATTTTAAAAAGTCCAATGGTTTAGAAATGATCATTATAACTTTTTCTCGTTACTGCAGGTTGAAAAGAGCCGCTCTTTTGAAACGTCAGACTTGGATTGAGTGATAAAACAGGCTCTCTCTATCCTCTCTCTTTCTAGTGATTTACATTTGAAGTATCTCTTTCCCTCTCTAATAAACGATAAAACAGCACAAATTATTCTGAGCTGCCTTCAATTTATTCGATTTTCGATTTTCCTACTGCGGCAAACTTCTCAAGAATGTATGGCTTTTATAGCAGGATTCAACAAAACTGGCGGTTGGAAGATGACTGTCATTGATGTTCAGCTCTGTCAGACCAGTCTGGAAGTGGTCTGCAAAAAAGAAACTGTTTAGATGAGTTCGCTCTTGACTCAATATTATCTCACACACCGCTTTCAGACTGTTTTCACAGAGATGATCATCGATAACATACACTTGCCAATCGCCAAATTCGTTGGGGCCTACTATACTTCAAGCGACTTCTTTCTAGATCCGGGTTCTTGAGAGCAACAATACTGAAACAACAAGAACCTCGTAGATACTTATTCTTATAATGAAACCTGCAATTTATTCCCAGATGCTTGGATCAAGAGAGTTTTATTAGGACAAATTTCAAAACCTTATAGAGCGAGGAGAGGAAGAAAAATGATGAGCACAAATGTGGCCAGGTTGGTTCATCTTCTTTCTCTATTCAATTATGAAATATTCCTGCTTCTAGTTCTGATAAGGATGGTAGAGAATACGAATAATAGCTATTCAAAGTAATCACTGATTAATTTCCTAGGAAGAATATTACCGTGTTTTGATGATGTTGAGAATACGGACCATCACAATTTTTCTTGTGGAAAATTGTGGTTATGACGGCTGTGGAACTTCTTTGAAACTCCTCCCTAATATGCTTTCAAGAATAAGATTTATTATTATTATTATTATTATTATATGAATTTGTTACTTTCTGGAATAGGATGTCCATGAGTGTTATATTTACCCTTTCCAAGGATATCTCGATGTCGAGAGTGGAGGGAAAAATAAAGAGAAAGATGTTTAAGATCTGATTCACATCGTCCAAGTAAGTTTATTGAAATTTGTCTTTGTTTCTCCGCCTAATTGATCAATATTTCTCAATTCAATTTTCCAACTTTCTATTCAACTTGTTCTGGGTCTTGTCTGTCAGGTTGGGATTTTGTAAATTAATTCTTATACAATCACTGGCTTTTACACGCATAATACATGAGACAATGTGTCGATGTTCCAACATGTCAAATCGTTTTGAATTTAATTGCTGGATAATCATAATAATTTATTCTACAATTATTAACAATGAGAGTGCAACAGGATTCATCTCAAAACTGTTCCTCTTCTAATTTATACAAACAGTCTCAAAGTAGCCTAGTATATGTGATACAATTCTACTCAATCATTGATTCTCACTCACATAATATTAGAATGATGATGTGATTAAATTATTCTGGAAAATAATTCATTCTTCCTATTATGTTGTTGGAAGTGTAAACTTCAGACTATTCAGATTCAATGTTATAGAGAAACTATTTCCAATTATTATTCTGGGATGTTCGAATATAGTTCGTAATAGCTGATTGATGTTAGTGAAGTTGTTAATCTAACATTGTTCAGATTCCTAACCGTTTCCATGTTGAGCATTTTGCAACATGCTCTCTCAATGGGAGCGTTATTCGCAGACCTAGGGCAATCATAAGCCAATGAATCCATCATAATACTACTGGGCGGCTAACAGATGTCATTATTCTGGATGCAGGCAGCCTTGTTTTGACGTGTTGCCCCATGAGAGCTCCAGCTATATTTGGGTCTGGATGTCTGGATTCCGCACATCACAAAATTGTTGGCCATTTTGGTCGATTTTCGAGTTTAATTGGCTTTCCAACTCGGTTAGTAACTTCCGCATGTTGACAGCGTATTTTGTAGTCTCAGCCATACTAGGCAGAAGTGCACTCTAGCATTCGATAATTATTCATTCATTGCTTTTGAGTTGGGTGGCCGATCCCCTGACAAGCATTATTCACAGCATATAAACAACGCATATTGTTGTGACTACTGTTGGCTGTGAATGGCCATGTGATTAACAGCTGTGATAATGTTCTGTTGAAGTTTTTGAATATTGTATTCGTATTCAACTTCCAGATTCAAATTGTTTTTGAACAACTTGATTCGATGTAATCTGAAGGATGAAGAGAGCACTTTGTATTTAACTTCCAGATTCAAATTGTTGCGAGGCAACTTGTATTAGGAGTAGATGCGAAGTTTCAAAAGTTTATTCGAGTGTGAATCTCGATGACTGAGAACTCCTATTCTGACCGCAAGATTTATAACATAGTTATTCAATCTATTGATATTCAATAGCAGTGATTTTTTTATTGCAAGTTGGTATAAACCTCGACAAGATATAGATATAAATGATAGATATAGCTATATAGGAATTCGAAATGAATAAATAGTTATAGTATATTTGGAATGATGATTATCCAAAATATACTATTCATTTCATTAGTGTTATAAATGCAATAGAAACCAAAATTAAATTGGAGAAATACAGAGAAAAGAAGATAAAAATTCATTTCCAACTTTTTTAAATATAATATTTTATGATTTTGGTTTGTTTTATAGTTGTAAAGCGATTGCCAGTTTTGCTTAGTGTAGTCACTTTGCACATAACAACTTCTTCATTGAAAAAAAGGATAAATTCGTTCAATTTCTGTAATCACAAGCAATATATTTCTTGTAGGCTATACGGTGAAAAAATCATATAATCATCATCTTGAATATGATAATTGTATTGAAAATGCAATAATATCGCTTACTATTGATTCTGGAATGCTACCAGATGCTGTACAACTTTCAGATATAAGTGAGATATGAATGCGGCCTCTTTCCTAGTCTATGTATGTCCAATACGGGGAAGAAAGAATGAAAGATTGGTGCAATCTTCGGGAATAGTGTGAAGGAATTCAGAAATTCTCGTGAGATCGAATCTTTCAGAACGACAATAAAAGTGGCGAAAAAGCGAAAAAACGACAACGCAAAACTGAGCATATTGGGCCCCTCCGGCAGTATAAACAAAATGCTGTCACCAAACCCCTTCCCCCTCACCACCCCCATCATACTCAAACTCTCTTTCTCCCTCAGCCTACTGACATTTATTCACAGGACATCAAACTTAATGATATGAGCGATATTGGTCCCCATAGTGCTGTTATTCCCTCAGCTGTATCATTGCCTACGTCTATCACTATCAGCGTCCAAGATTCCATTCTTTTCAGCCTCCAAAACAAGACTCAAGACTGAATTGATCTTGCTCTTCAACCTACCCTCATTCAAGACCAAACATCATTATTGGAGAAAGACTGAATTTGAGTCTTTCTCAACATCTTTCTGAACTTATTTGAGAGAATAACAGAAGGCTATGGAGTTTTCAAACGTATTTTTGAGTAAGAAAGCAACAGGTGGTGTTTTGAAAGAGGTTGGCTGTAATCTCCAGTTGGGTCAATAGGAATTCAGATATTATCGTTCTCTTCTGTTCAAATAACAATGAATTGCGATCTTCCAATATTCGTTCTATTCTGGAATAAACATCTCTGAAATCGAAACTATTTTTATTAACATAATACTGTGCAATCAATATTATATCCAACGCATTTATGCATCTTTTGATAATTGTACAATATATAATACTCTTTTTTCGGATGATGCCCACTAGCATTCTAGCTTGTGCGTGAGTAATGGATATTTATTTCGAATGTTATTGATGAGGTGAAAACAGCCACTGGGATTTGAACCCGGACCTGCGACAGTGCTAGCTAGCTCACTGCGCCAACCCGGCCTTCATATCATTCAATACTTCTTAGCTTTCCATGCTCGTCTTTCATTGGTGAACTAAGCTCCTCCCATTGATAGGAATAGCCTATGTCGTGTAACACAGCACATTTCAACCAATGGTAAGACAGTGTAAGTCATACCGCAAGATATTATTCATAACTAGCCATGGAAGGGAATCTATGTATAAGCTATTACATGATGTAGAAATGACAATTTAAATGTTATATCAATAAGGTTCTAGCTGCTTCTACATACCCATGTATGTTGATTATGTTCAGAAAATCTTCAAAAAATAAATATGATGAATCATACTATGATCATCTCATAATCGTAAATGATACATTCAGAGCAGCTTGTCAAAGAAAGGCGTAAAAGGCGGTGATGCGAGATGAGTTTACTTTGCATGTTGTGAAATATTATTTAATTACGCTATCTTTTTGAGCGCCCGACTTTGTGAGGGGGATATTGAATTTGCGTGGATATGAGCAGCGAGCGGTGACGTTTAGTTTGATCAACGTCATCTCTGTCGCATTGCATGCCTCGAGCAGCAACTTTGACTCATTCAATTAGACGTATCGTTCGCCTTTCCTCATTCTTTTCATCATTTGTGCAACAGTCAGCTTTGAGAGTCCAAATAATTAATTCCAGTACTCCTACGCAGGTTGTGGTGTGTTGGCCTCTGGACACAGACTGTTTCTGTCAGATTATTATCATGCTGTATTTTCCCCATTCGCCTCAAGCTATATTCCGTCCAAGCAAAGAAGACATTCTGACAAGATGGGAAAGTGACTCCAGCTCAGCAAATATTGATTCAATAATTATTAATCTGGTCTCAAATCGTGGAGCAGAATGTTTTCTTCAATCTTATACCAAATTTATAATTTTTGAACCAATATTGACCGAGCTTGAGTCATTTTCTCATCTTGCCGAAATGTCTTCTCTGCTTGGACTAACTGCAATGCAATCTAATTTTCCCTCTCATTGAGCTACTCTCCATTGTAAGTGCTTTCAGTTTATTACACTCTCAAACAGCCATAGTATGAGAAGAGACGACGTTGCAATACACTTTACATTTTAACTACGTGTCTTCTCAGCTTACGTGAACTCTATGCACAAATTTTCCGGAATTACATGAATGAACTAGCCGAGTCAGCTTATACAAAATTACTGAAGTTATGTGAATGGAGGAGAAGATATTTTACAAAATTGTGAAACCAGAATGAATGGATGAGCTTGTTATGAAGGAAGAAGACTTTGAACTGTGTTTGCGCACAGTGTATTGAGAGCTATGTTGAGGAGCTGAAAAGTTGAAGAGCAATGAGTTATGAAGGAAGAAGAGTTTTTGTGAATTTTAATTTTTGAAAACATTGGTATTGAGGTATATGTTGAGAAGCTGAAGAGTTAAAGAGCAATGAGAAGAAGCAAAATCCCTAGAACTTCTCTGGATGAACGATGCAAGTGAATGGAAAGAATTGGGGAATGGAATGATATTCTCGATTATGACTAAGTTAAAATTGTAGGTTTCCAGACGCGTATAATCATTCCATGGAAGATGAATTGTTTATTCTGTTTGTTTAGATGAAATTGATGAAAAATATTGCAGAATTTCTAATGATGAGATCTATCGCGAGCAAATTTATAATGACTTACAAGTTATATCATAATATTCAATATGTTCATGTAAAAGAACATGAAATGGAATCATTAATCCAATTCGGAAGACTATGCACCTGGATTCTCGGTATTTTTCACGTTCAAAATGAAAAATAGAGAGTTTATCCAGGGTTGAGAAAAGTGTAGCTACACAATGTTCTAAAATGAAATTCAAATCTAATTCAAGGCAACGTTAGATCTTCCAAGATAAAATTATCACCTGAAGAATACGTTCTCTGAACGCAATTCTACCTAGAGAGTTCGAGTCCTTCACTCTTATTTCATGGCATGGGCACTGTTTGAAATGTAGATCAGTGTTGAACACGTTCATGACGATTCACTATTTTCTGTATTACATCTTATCACGAAAAGATATAATCTTGATAATTATTGTAATTATGTATTCACAATGAGAATGGTAGATTTCTTTAATGCTCTGTTTGCGATAATTCTTGGAAATATTAGAAAATTAATGAGAATTTTTCGACCTGGAAGACGGTTCGACCTTGGAGTCTGCCTATTGAACCCCTTGAATCTAATAACAAGCTTTTGTATTGCTTTTGTCTCGGCTTGTGTATGAAGGGAAATGAAGAGAGGAAAATTATTTTTGTCAAAGCAGAGAAAGTCCGTCGAGGAATAATTTCCAAAGCAGATTCTCAAAGCAGCTCGACCTTCACTTTCATTTTTGTTGGCTCTGAAAAGGAGCCAGCAGCTTTGCTTTTTCTTTGCCGCGTATTTTCTCTTTTTCTTATCAGCAGCTGAGACATGTGCTATCAGCAAAGCTGGGCGTCTGAAGGAATAATTCTCTAATGGAACCATGCAGAAATAACAGCGAAACAGAGACAAAGTTTGAATATTGAGACAATGAACTTGTTTTGGAAGTGCTTTATTGTTGGGATTCGTGGAGCAGGATACAGATATGCAAAGTATCTGTCGTTAATCAGATGAAGGAAGTTGTCCCATCTCGTTTGGAAGGGGTGGGGTGGCGGTGCGCCACCTTCAAAGGAACGTTTTCCTTCTTCCCTTCCTTACTTCTTGTCTTTCTCTGGCACACACGCAGCCTGCATTCCTCCTCCTCCTCCTCCTACTCCTTTCCGAGAGGATGAACGATTCCATTGCATTTTGAACAGTATCAAGCTGCGAACTGCGTAACTTATCTCGCTCCGCCACTTCAAACTCCACGGTTTAACTGAAGCCCACATTTCATCTTCGTCTCATTCTTGCGATTTTCTGTTCTGAATATACTTGCTCAAGATATACGATACGGATGAGTGTGGAGTTTTCCTCAATTCCACTCATGATATTGCTTTAGAGAAACGAGTGTAATCGAGAGGTATCAAATAAGAGTGATATTAAAGAACAATTCATGAGAGCGATTTCCGTTCTTCCTTATAATTCCATAGATTGTCCCTTACAGAACAATTCTCGAAAAATATTATACTCTCGATCAACAGCATGAAGTTTGAAATATAACTAATCTAGGAAATCTGACATGTGCTGTTTATTAATTGACTATTCCTGAGTAGTAATATGATTATCTTCCAATTACGCTTGAGTACCATGGAGTTAACAGCTCTAGTTCAAATATTTTAAAAGTTCGCTGAAATTGATATCAAATTTTAACAATAACTCAATAATTTTATCATGGAAAATTCATTTCATTATTGGTCTAATTCGATTCAATTCGAAGATACAGTTGAACTGCGGATCCTACTATGAATGTTTATAATTTATTCATTTGTCTCTTACTCTACTTTTTTTCTTATTCTTTCATCCATAAACAACTCTGTCAATAATATTCTCTGTATTATTCAGATCTCTTCAATAATATTACTTCAAAAAATGCATGTGAGTGATATTTTTCGTATTATTCAGATCTCTATGAAAAGTATTTCAAGAAATGCTTATGAGTGTTATCTTTGAATCTTTGACAACATGATAAAGAAATGTGAACTACATGAAAGCAAATGACCATAGCTATCGTAATTACAATTATAACAGTATAAAGTATAACACATTATAGTATAATAAATTATGAATTTCTAGAATGCATTGCACTCACAGGGAACTTTTCAATCGTTGAGAACAACTTACTATCTTATGCAGGCTACAACTCTTTCGTGATACTACAATATCATTTCAATACGAACAGAACAGCTTTTGTTCAAGTTGTGAATCAATTAGTAACAATTCTGCATCAATAATTTGTTAGTGTTTGGGGTCGAAACCTCGAATTTTCCTTGCATAAACGGTTCACCAATTGGCAATCGATAGATTGATCGTGAGGAATGTTGAGGTGTTATTAAAACGAACGAAATTCGAAATGAGCTATCAACTTTATTCACCTTGACATTCTGCTATCGAGCAGCTTATTTTCACGTGAAAAGTTGGGGCTTGTTGCGTGCTGGGCTCACATTTAAGTGGCCCTCCTGTTAAGTCTTTCCGATAGTCTTTCCACTTGCCAGTCAAGACGGTCTAATTTCATCACTTGGAATTAGTATTCTCTTTATAACCAACTAGCCTAGGCTTGCTGCATGATTGATGTGAGTCGATTACAATAGCGTGTCTCACGCTGAGCTCTACAGTCTACAGTATTGGCTACAGCTGTGTCGTTTGATGGACGTCTGAATTTTTCACATTAAATCTCTTTGAAGATCATGCTAATTGATTGATAGAATTTCACTAATTTTTAACGATTAGCTGAAATAGTATACATTATGGTTTTTATAGTAATTAATTCAAATCTCCAATGTTACTTATACTAGTAAGCCCCATGGGCTGAAGAACTCGCGTGCGAACCCTCAAAGTCAACTTATGGCTTCAATTATTTAAAAATATGAACCACAAATCATACTAATACGATACCTAGATTTATTGAATACTAATGAATGATTCTTTTTTGTGAGGATATAGTTATGTACGGTATATCTTGATCAATCGTTTGATCATATTTTGATACATCATTATCCGCAACTCTTCTGCCGCCAATGCACCAATAAAAACTTAAGCCTACTTGTTCTTGATTGCAAGAATTCAGAGTAGACCTATTAAGAACTGAACATTGTTCAGTGAACAATTCTAACAAATTTACAAATATGGATGTAATAACTTTCCCTTTTTTTCTAAAAATCATACATACTATTGAAACTTCGTGTAGTCTATCCATTATCTAGGTATGATGAGAAGTCTTAAAATAATAAAAGGGCGGATTAGAGGAAAACTAAGGAGAACTCGGTGTTTAGCCAATGATATGTTCTGTTTTCTTTCAGCTCGAAGAACACCTTGATAGTACTTGAGTTCGTTCTTTTCGCAACATTTTGTAAAGTCATATAATATTTATTTAGTGTATCAAATTGAAAACAAACATTGTAGAGATTCGTTCAAGAATGGGTTTTTTTGATAGTTCAGTATTTCCATTCAGATAAATCGTATAAATTATTAGACTTAATAGCCTTCTCCTTAATAGCCTTCTTCAAATCCCGTAGAAAAGCACGGCTGACTTATTTATCAGTCTTACTTATTAAAGCATGGAAATCAAATTGAACAACAAACTTCCTTCAACAAGAATTCTTGAAAAATAACCAATGGTAAAATAATTCAAATTTGCCGCCTTTTGTCAGCTATTCAAATGAATAGACTCTTATCACATGTTTAAACTTTGAAATCAATATAACCATAGTTCCTTATGACATTATCCAGCCGTGATTATTGTGTTGAAATTGAATAGATGCCGGAGTATATATAGATATATTGTTGCTGAGAGCTTATCCTTTTTTCGCCAGAAAAAGGATGAAGGAGTCGGTCGATTTCATTGTCCAACGAACTTGACCTGTATAAAAGTATGAAGAATATATGTTCTGAATTTGAATTTGATTAATTGAGGCGTTCGAAAGTTATTGTCGAACATACAAACAAACCAACAAACCAACAAATCAACAAATCAACAAACAAACGAACAGACGGACAACGACTTCGGCCTTGAGTCAAAAGTAAGAACTCGCTTTCGCTCGTTCAATAAAAATAGCAGAGGACTTTTGCTACTGCAATTATTGCCTTTTGCTGTGATTGGCTGTGTTGGACTGTGGACGACCGTTTAGTTTCGCATAGAAGAAGTCCTACCATTACTTGCATACACACGCAAAAATTTGTTTATTTCGTCTCAGGTGTTCGTGAATAGGGTTTAAGTTCACCAGTATATTGTACAGTGACTTGGAAAATTCTATACTCTTGGAATAATATAAACAGTAATCTGAATACTGTACAGCACTGGCGACTCGTACCCACGATAAAGGTGAAGTACCCGTATCTTTTACTGTGCAGCACTTCACCTGTTCCATGGGCACGAGCTGCCAGTGCTGTACAGTAACTTAGAAAACTCTTAAAATAATATCAACAATTTTATATTTTATGTTAATGAGATGTCTGATAGCATGAGATTGTGATATCAATTCTTATTTGGTGATTGAAGTTTCGACAAATACAACGAACCATATTATTGTACGTTTAGGCACGAGTAATACGACTCGACTCAGGGATTAGAGTTGCTTCGTGAGGTTGGATAAATGAAAAAAGGAAGAAGCAAGAATAATGTGACTGGGAAGAAAGGGGAATGAATGAAGAGGATGAGAGAAGACAGAAGGAGGAACGGGAGCTTCCTTCCTGACCAGCAGATGGCAGCTCAACTTCCGTTGGAATTAGAAACGTTTCCTCACTGTTTCGTTTTGCATCCTCTTTCCTCCCCTTTTCTCCACCATTCTCCTTCATACCTTCTTCTCTCGTCGCCTCGTTTTCTCAGAAAGCGCTGTAATTTACAGTACACCAAACACACTGACTCAAATTTCGTGCAAAGTACAAATGCGCTGTCGAACCTCACCACACTACTATACTGCTTGTGTGCGTATCTACCTCTCCTAACTCAACACCATTTATGTTTTCGCATCCGAGATTCATTTTCCATTTTTTTAAATTATGATCTTAATCGACCGATCGCTATCGTTCGACCCTGGGAGTCTTCATGGTCGAAACGTACGTTCTCAATGCTTTCGGGGATTTGGAAAAGGAATAAATATCTATGATACTTTGTGAGAGCTCTAGGGAGAAAACGACGTTTTGTCAATGACATTTACTGTCTGTTTCAGCTTAAAGAACACCGTGATGGTACTTGGATCAGTTGAAAAAAATTCAAAACTTCTTCATTGTCACAGGCATGATACATGTTTCGAAGACTGATCAACACAAATACGTTTATCAACAGTAGTAACAGCAGTTCATTTCGGGAAACTCTGTATATTTCCTTTTTTCATCAATATCTTTTTCCATTTTCATAGTAGCCTCTCTTCTCAAGTTAAACTCTATTCAATAGGCCTACACAAACTGAAATCTTCAAAACAACAATTTTGTCACCCAAGATTGCATACCTTAAACCAAGACCGCTAATTTGACGAGGATCTTGACACAAACTCCTACGTATCACTATGACGGTGATTAAACTGTTGAAAACTACAGCTGAATATTGCATTAGGGGCTAACTTGTAACGCCAACAATGTCCGCAGCGCATCAAGTTTGATATGTCAACTCCCATTGGATGCCATGGTGCAGTACGGCAGTCCCAAGTTAGCATCGGTAATCTGTCATTTACCTGCCTATCCATACCACCCATACATTATTGAACTGTGCATTCTGTACCTCACACACTCACACACTTGTATCATTTGATAGACAATGTATCACATACTAGATACACTGATACACCCACACACTAGTCTCATTACATCTCATCCATCACTATTCAAGAGTCATCACTCCATTAGCCATTCTGCTTCCCTTCTATTTGAGATTCTCCTCTAGTTAAAGGATTACCAAAAAATTCTTTACATATCAATGTACCGTACCAAATGATCCGCTTATTCCCGGTTTTCCAAGCACACTCAAATTTTAGGGACCCTCAAATTTACTACATTCCCTATACTTATCATAGAAGATGCTAGCTGATTCAGGATCCCTCAACTTTAAGTGTACTTGGAAAAACCTGGCATGATACTTTCAAAATATGGTGAATTAATTATTTCTATCTTCCACAATCAACTATGATGACTAGTTTGTCTAGAATAGAATCGTTTGGATAGCTAGCCTATATCCAGAATGAATTCTTAATACTCTTATATTCCGCTGGAATATTTCAGGGAGACTCTCTGGAATCAATCTATTTTTGCTCTCTTCTCTAAAGTTGTGGTTAGAAGACTAGTACCCAAAGTATAGTTTTTTGGGGTTTTATCATTTAAAAAATCATTGATAATAGGTTAAAAATTATAATAAGATAATAATAAAACTGATCCTCAGCTCAAAAATTTAAGATTGTGAATAAGAGGTTCATTAAACCGAGTAAAATCAGAGTGAACAGTCCATCAAAATAAATAGGAATAGAGGAGAAAGGAGAGTAAGAAAGTAGGAAGTAAATAGAGTAAAAAAAAAGAAGAAAGAGGTGTCATCCAAATCGATGAAGGCAGTCAAAAATGGAATAATTAAACAAATTTTGAAGTTTTTCTTAGAAATAATTTTCCCAATTATCCACTTTCAAGGATTTTAAATCACTCTTGTCATGATTAGATCAAGCTTGAATTAGAATAGTTTTGTTAACTGTACTCCCAAGATCGTTGAGAAATTAGAGTGCTTACGAGTCTATAGCTAACTGCAACAGTAACTGATCTCTTATCATCTCTTTATAAAACTGATAACCAACTTCCATCCAACAAATAATAGAGTTTACACCTGAAATTCTCGGCACGAATAGAGCGTTACCAGTTATTGCGTTTGAATGTGACGAGACTGAAATCGTAGCAGAGATGGAATTGTGACCGATGGATTTTTGAGAGATCTTATAAAGTTGAAGTGTAGATGAGATTCTGGATCGCCGAAGTTTATTAGTCCATTTCAGGAAGGGCGTGATAAAACGAAAGATATCCAGCTGCTGCTCAGGTTTATTGGCTGTGAGCGCTTTTAATCCGATCCGTCCGGATTCTGACGCTGATGCTGATGCTGATGCTGGCTGGCTTTCACCTACCACTCACTCTCTTTCCACTTATTCATTTTTCCACTCGGGGAATTCACAATGCAATTGAGAACTTACAATTGAGTCGTCGATTCGTTTCCAACGAGAGAAGGTTCTTTCTTTTATATTTCTCGTGGACGCGTGTAACACCGGTATGATCTCCAAACCCGTGTTTGCAATTATTGTGGGATAGTTTTCCTGTATTTTTAAAAAATGATTGGTTAATCTGCTATTGTTACACGTAAGGAAGTAATGCTAGGTCAAGAAATTGGGGAGTTTATGAGTGAGCAAGATTTTCAATCGTTTACCAACATAGACAGTTTATCTTGGAACATTAACAATTGAACAACTGAACTGAAGTTAATTTAACTGGTAAACAATTAAGAAACT
This sequence comes from Sogatella furcifera, assembly GCA_017141385.1. Classification (NCBI taxonomy): domain Eukaryota; kingdom Metazoa; phylum Arthropoda; class Insecta; order Hemiptera; family Delphacidae; genus Sogatella; species Sogatella furcifera. Next base: position 8,972,861 of record CM029548.1, on the reverse strand, counting down.
AATCTCTGATCTTTATCATGTCCTACGCACACAGGCTTAAGCTCATGATGTGGTCAACGCCATAGAAAAAGTGAATCTCTCAAATGTTTCATAAAGGAGGGATTATATTACTTTTTTTCTAGTGTGTGGTTTTTTATAATCAAGGAGGAAAATCGTGATTGCTAGATATAGAAAATATAATTGAAACGATTCAAGACTCAATTGATGAGGAACAATCTAGCTAGACTATTCTATGACTTTTATTGGTGAGAATACCGTGAATACCCTTAGGCTGCATTAAAAGTGGGTTAGAATATGAAGATGGAGATAAAAATTACGTTCATATTATGCTGAATAGCATATTTTATTTCATTGTGTTTGAATCTATATCTCCATCTTCGTCTTTCAATCCTTTATGAATGCACGCTTAGGTTTCACCAAGGTAATAAGATTAGAGTACTCTAATCTGAGTACCTTGAGTTCCACTATTCACACATATTATACTCGTACGTATAAAATTTGATTTAAAAATAAAATAATGTGATACATCAAAATGTTCGAAGATATGTGAGTTCTTGGTTTCTTGAAATCCTATCAGAACATGAATTCTATTTATGGAGAATCAACACATCAACGTGAATCATACTCGAAAGTTATAATCTGCGTGAATCTTTTTCAACCCCCTTTTTAGCTTTTCCGTACAGTATTTGTGGAGCTGAATGCACGCGAGACGTTTTAGACGAGAAAAACGAGCGATAAAAGAAATAAATTCGGCTCGAATTCGTGATCTTCATTCCCAGAGCTATTTCAAATAAGCGAATCAACGTCGGCGACAGTTTTGTGAAAGAGGAGCGAGGGAAGGCTCAACTGTGAGCATAGTCTGTGCAAGCCAAGAAGACATTCTGGCAAGATGGGAAAATGACTCCAGATCGTTCAATATTGGTTCAAAAATTAAAAATTTGGTCTCAAAGTGTAGATCAGAATGTTTTTTACAATTTGAAACCAAATTTATAATTTTTGAACCAAAATTGACCAAGCTGGAGTCATTCTCCCATCTTACCAGAATGTCTTCTGTGCTGTGACAGACTGTAGCAGGGGCTCACACAGCTTTGCCGAACCTGTCTCAACACACCTGTTCGGGTCTCAGGGGCCGTCGCTGCCGCCAACGCTTCCTTCCTTCCATCACTCTCGGCGCAACTCTCTGCGAAAATCCATCAACCTCACCCCCTTCCACCCCCGAGGCTCCCTTCTTCAATATTTCATAGTCCAATGAAAGGAACTAGGTAGTCGCACTAGTTATTCATATTCCATAAACAAGTTTTTGCATTCAGCTGCAGTGTGTTTTGTATGGTGGAAATTCAAAAGACACAAAGCGCCCGTTTCGATCCCAGCTATGGAAGTAGTTTTTCTTTCAGACGAGTCTCCTCATTTCATTTAAGTTGCCCTCGCATTGCTCATTAATGCGTCATGATGGCGGACAGACGAAAGCGGCGCTGAGCCGAGACTGAAATCTTGAAAAAAGTTTGCTCGGGATGCTGCTTTCCCAGTAATATTTAATGACTCGTTTGCATCACCTCTCACACTCATCATAGAAAAAGTAATTTCATTATTGTCTCTGAACATAAAGCATCGAATAAATGGTTTTGGAGAATTTGAATACGGCAAGTGCCATATTGTACATTATATACTTCAATAATAATTCATTGCAGAATAGTATTACATGACAAAAAATGTACCTTGAGTAATATATTCTTAAGCATGCTGTACACGGGGACAGTACTGTCGTCCAGTTGAATATCTGTAGCCAATCACAGCCTTTGGCTTGTCATTGAGTCAAACAACAACAGCTGTGATTTGCTACAGATATTCAACTAGCCGACAGTACTGTCCCCGTGTTCAGCATACTTAAGCTTCCACTAGCTAAGTGAGCGACTACTATTCAGTTCCTTTATGTTGAATTGAATTGAATGTGTGTTCCCTGACAATGGATCACTTGACTTGATTTATAATAATCATTATCAGTAAACCATATTGTTGTTTTCTTTCTATCATCATCAAGCCTATTGTTACTGGTGAAAAAACATGGAGCCTATGTTTAGATTGGTGATGGAGAAGAAATTATAGGCCTACTTACTTTTCGAATGACTCTCGTATTCAAGAGTAATTCAATTCATAACTTAGAATAATTCAATATTAACAGTTACTGCAGCTCTATTTAAAGCAACGCAGAACCTTGTCACCCACTTAAATGGCAAGATGTCATGCAGACATGTAATGCATTTGTAATTATTATTGGAATGAAATTTATATTCTATCATCACTTGACAATTGAGCAATAATTATGAATTTTCTGATGGAGTCTACTGTCACAGTTAAGCGTATGAATAAGCTGAAAAAGGTGTGTGTCGACTAGTAATATTATATAAGGCTATAGGTGGAAACACAGACACATGTCCAAATTGCATCCTTTCCCAGTTTTGATGAGAGTATGAAAAAAGGTTATGTTCAAATTAACTATTCCAGAATCACAAAATTTTCACTCCCGAATATGGAAAAACGATTGGATAGTTTTGGTATTCCAATAAGAATCGGCCTATCTTCATGAAATTTGTTTGTTTGTCAATGGCTCAACAGCCCATGAAGGGCCTAGGTCTATCAGCTGTTTGCCAGTTTCATATTCACTCCTTTATACAGACTTCACTTTATAAAATATAATGATGTATTTATGATTTTCTTGTGTAAAAACTTATTGCTTTTTCATTAAGTAGTCATTGTGAGCTAGTGGCACTGTGTGAACCACTGTAAAACATTATCAATTCGGATCAGCCTGTAATTCAAAACATTACAAAAGAAACATCCTGTCAGTATTTATCTACAACGAGAACAAAACAAATTCATCAATTTATTCAGAAAACCAGCAATCTGCCTACAGTAGATGTTATGATTTAATCAATGTAAATATTCCAAACAGCTATTGCTGAGCTATATTTTTATTTTTGAGCTATTCCTGGAATTTTGATGGTAGAAATGGACTCGTTCATTTGTGGAATTTAATGAGGCTTCGTTCAATAGTCTGTATTTGACCGATTAAGTCAATCAATTAATTGGTATTGACAGGTAATAAGCGAATGTGTTGAATGAATGAAATTCCAATGGGATGAGCTCCGATACCGATTTTATCATGCTAGAATTTTCATTGCTGCCTCATAAGATTATCGTGTAACTCCAAATGATTATTCGCAACAATTATTGTATTCAACTTGTGCTTAATCCAATTGGAATATTTCTCATGACTGATTATACCTGATTTTACACCTACTCTAGCACATGGGGTTCCCATAGTTGAGTAGGTTAATTTCCAATAAAAATAAATAAAAAATTGAAACTTTATTCTTTCTTTAAACACTAACTGGATTTAAATTTAAATTGTACTCATTACATTTGCTTGCTGTTTTGTTCATTTTTGTTTTTTGTTTGTTTTTTAAGGAAATAAAATTATTATTTATTTATTTTTATTTAATAAAATAAATAATTATTATGGGAATATGTTGGATTCCATTAGTATATGACAGAATGATTGATTCTATATGATTTGGAATCTGAGATGTATTCCGGATTCTAATAGTGATTGATTTCATTGAGTTTCCCCTTACCAACAGTCACGTTGGTTTGTTATCCACTAGAAATCATATTTATTTTGTTTATTGAAGATAAAATTTTCTAGAGATGAATCCTGTGAGCATCCAGCTCAGACATGTAATTATTTATTAAAATAAGGGTCCGCTATTATTAATAGCATTTCAAACCAACAATAAACTAATTCATGGTTGAACCAGGCCATGGTCGCATTTATTATCATGTCTTTCATTTGAGTGAGCTGATGGTTTGAATTGAAATAATAGTAGAACTAGTATCGATAATACAGGTCGAGGAGTTACTCTCATCATCATTTACACTTGAAAGAGAACTCACACATGAGGAGTTAACATTACACTTCATTCGAATGAACTTCATCAACTGGATTGATTCAAAATTAACCGATGTCAAAACGTCATTTTATACATATGTGAGTTCAAATCGATCAGTTCCCACGTGTACGGTATCAAGTTCTAACTCAATCAATTAATAAAGTTAATTACGAAAGACTGATGTCAGCATGTCATTCGATACAGTGAGGTGAAATTTGAATCGATTGAACGTTAAAAGTACTATGTTTGCTTTGGTGGTTCTGTTTTATTGCATCTGGTGACATTACACTGGATTAGATTAGATTGGATTTCTTCATTCATATAGACAATAACAAAACATTCACACTTAGATTGTAGATTGCAATTGGATATAGCCTAGTGAGTATATACAGGAGTATATACCTCTATACCGGAATAGGTATATACGTAGTAACTATCACGTTTTGTATAGACTGGATGAGAATATACACTATTTACACTTTACCATATACACTGGAATGAGAATTATAAAGGTGAGCTCACGAAGTGTTATATGGTATTACCGATTTGATTGGATTTGAAATAGTAGAATTTATGACTCTCTTGAACGTAATCAGTTTCAAGCAGATAGGCTATTTTACAAACATGAAGTAACCCGAACATTATTAGATTGTTCGTCAATACGAGAGTCTTTGGACCAAACAAGTAGGTATACTGACAAAATATTGCAATTTTATAATAACAAGAATGAGCTAGATTGAATAATAGTTTGAAATTTAATAATATAGAAATCACAATGTAACTTCATACACTCTGAATATTAGGCTAAGATGAATGCAAACTTTCAATCGCCTTTACTTTATTCGGCAGAAAGTTCAGTTTCTTGGATGTTCTTATGGTTTTCTTCCACCGCAACGGTCTTCATACTTATCATTTTTCGATATCGCATTCTTTTATTGTGCAATTCTGTGTTGTAAAAAGATAAAATGTCAATAAACAATGTGTTTGTGTGTTAATGAAAATGAAATTGATCAATTCTTTTCAATGGATCTGTTATCAACTCGATCTTTCCTTCCACAAACTCAAGCATATATTATAAATATAACTTTGATTTGACAACTGGCACAAATTCATATTAAATCACTGAAAATTGCATGAAAATGACAATCATTATTAGGCTTTTGCTTGTACTGCTACTATTCCTGTACTGGTACCTGTACTAAAGCAGGACACGTTTAGGTCATCAAAGACAATTATTGAATTGAAGCACTCAACAAATCTACTTGGATTCTGAAAAGAAAACTGTTTGAAATCTCACATCGTTTTGGAACGCACAGGTGCTATTGGCATACCTAAAAGCGAGTCTACATGCAAATGGTTGACTTCTTGACAGCTCAACTAACCGACCAAAGGCAGGTAATGTGAAGCGGAAAAAGCTTTATTCGCGATTGAGAGGCAAAAAGCTGAAATGCCGTCGGAGAGATGCAAAGCACAAACGAAACGTAGCCGAAATACGCTTATACTCGCACGCCTCTCGATCGAATACAACTTTCAGAGTTGTGGCTACTACCTTACAATATTGACCAAGGCCGAGGGGCGAGAAACCTTTAAAAATGCATTTGGATTCTGCAGATGGAAAGGGGTTTGAGGAGAAGAGAGAGAAATACAGAAAGAGTGAGTGAGTGGGGAAAAGGGTCTGTATGCTTTTCGAGCGGCGACTGGATTGTGCTACAATAACTAACACGAAATAGCTCCTATAGGAATCAACACCCGGAATAGAAGCTTCTCTCAGAAAGCACAAGTGGCTATGCTTCTCACCCTCTCACTCATTCTCTCTGCTCATCTCTCTCTTTCCCATACACACTCCCTCTCTTGTGAACAATTCTCTCTCTAATGTGGTTCTGCTGTTTAATTACCACTGTTACTTTTGCATTCATTGCTAGAACTAGGGTATAAGCCCAACCAGAATTTGAAACAAGATTGTAATTTCGCGGAGAATGAATGATAATTCTCGCAATCCAATTTTGGATCATGGTGCATCGTGGTTCTGTGTTACGCAGATTATATGTTATTGGGTGTGTTATGATGGATTTGTGGATGGAAGTGGAAACAGAAATGTAAACGACAGCCGTTATAAGAAGAAAAGTAGTAGAAGGGGATGATGAGATTTCATTGGAATATCTCTTTCAAGTTGATGAAAAAATATACGTACTTGAATAACTTTAAAGGTGAGTGGTGAAGGGGTATGATAGAAATAGAACCGAACATTGATTTCACAACATTTGTTATCTTCAACCTAACATTGGACTCAATATTCGCATCATAGTGAGGTATCAAGGAGTAGTGTACCAACAAGGGCTGGTGCAAAAAATCTGAAGAAATAAATTTGGGGTGTAATTCTTACTTGAATACTTGAATATTGGATAACAATTCTTTATTCTCAAAATCTCAAAATCCTCCATTTTGAAACAATCACTGAGAAAATCATCTTAAAACAGGCTAGGGTTCCACAAACAGTAAGAATATTTCGAAACGAACGAATATAAAGAATTATAAAACTCAAAAAATAAAATATACATCGATATGATGGATATGAGAATGGAAACGTAAGGAAAACCGAGAGGACAGTTATGAGTCGAAGAAGATATTGAAATAGAATAGAATGATTCTCTATATGAAATATCTCTCCATGAGCTAGAAACCCCTGAGGCTCAACTGTAACATGGTCCCATCTGTCTGAGTTATCTGAATTTTCTCTTACGTTTCCTGTTCATTCCTCATCATTTTCTCAAACCGAAAGTCCAAATCTCTCACGATTTATTCATGCATTTGTCATTCATTTCTCCGGCAAAGAAGTTCTTATCAATTATTATTGGTAACAAATCAATTATTATTGACTGTGGCTTGGAAAAAAATTATCGTTAAGAATACGTGTTTGTATGAACTCAAAAGTTGAATTACGCCTAGTTGGAATATCACGAGTTTATTAGAGATCTAACCAAATGAATCTTGATATTTCATCAACGACACAAGAGATTCATTATTACAATTATTGGGGATTTGATTTGATGGGATGTATGAATAAGTACTCTCGACATAAAACTCATTCTTGGAAAGATTTATATTGTGAAATACGAACCCAACTCCAACACAAACTTGGCGATACTAGGTCTCATTCGGAAAAAACTCAATTGTCGATTTTCAGTACTGTTGAAGAAAATATTTTTTCATATCATCTGAAACTCTATGTTCTTAAGATTTCATGTACCTTACTTGAGTCTATCTAACTAGAAGAGTTTCAGAAGCTATTGAAAAGTGTTTTTATTCTGTGAACGTTTCTATGGAGTGTATTTTTGACGTACAATTCACGAAAACTTACTTAATTGCTGTTTTGAGACGTTTGGTTGATATCGTCTCCCAGGCCATCAACCTTTATTGAATAATCAATATAAGAGATTATTCTTTGTCGAACTGCAATCACCCAAGCTATCTCTTGAATCAAAATCTTGTCTCAACATTTCAATTTTTGCTTTCCATGTAGCTCGAAACTTTGTCAAGTCAAGATACATTCAAACTATTCCGCTTTCCTGTTGGTTGTAAATTATTCTCCTCTTGCCGTTAGAACAGCAAATTTATCAATAGAAACTTCATTACAAGAAAGCTGCAATCATCACAGTTTATCTCATTTCGGTCATTGCAATCTCATTCGTCACTCCAAATTTCATTTTTCAACCTTTCAGCTCGATCATTGCTTGAGAAACACATTTCATACAGGTATCTCCCAACAACTCCTATAACCCCTTCTATTCTCTTATACATTTCTCTTTACTATCATTCCTTCAACATTTCGCTTGATTCTGTTTCAACTTTTTCTTGTTTAATGACACAAGAATCATTATTGTTCGGATTTAGACACTGTATTCCTGTATCTTCTCTATAGATTCCTATCTTAATTTCCAATTATTATCATGAATCTCTGTCAAGCCAGAGTGAAATTATTAAATCTTCACTTTGCAATACAATTCTCCTTGTTTAAAGAGACAGAAATCATTTTCTTCTGAATGAGACTGTGCATTCCTTTCACTTTTCCGTACATCTTTCTCTTTATCTTCCTTCCCAATATCAATTACTATCATGAAATTCTATTGAGTCAGAGTAAGATATCATCGAAATTCCACTTTCAAATATAATTTTATCAAGCCAGAGTGATATCAATGAATTTTAAATTCAGAATTTCATTTATCAAGACATTTTATCAAGTCAATATAAAATGAAATGTTTATTGGAAACAAGTATTGCACTTACGGACAAAGATGTTGGAGAGCAGGGTGGCAGGCAGACAGAAGACGACAACCAGAATGTCAGCGACGGCCAGGTTGACGATGAAGAAGTTGGTGACGGTGCGCATCCTCGGCGTCCGATAGACGACGGCGATGACGAACACGTTGCCAACGAAGCCGACGACGAACACCACCAGGTAGGCGGCGCAGAACACGATCGACATGCCGAGCGAGTGTCGGTAGAGAGCGTCATGCCAGAAGGGCTCGCTCATGTTGGAGGCGGGGAGGCGGCGAGTGACGTTGAGGCCGAAGGCGGCAGCGGAGGCGGTCGACGAGCCCTCCTCGGGTCCAAGGGGCAGCCGGAGCGGCGCCATTCCCCTGTTGTCACTAGCACAAGCAACACCAGCAGACTGCTGACTGCCGCCGCTCAGCCGACAAACCACCGCCCCCGTTGCTGCCCCCGCCCCCACCCCCGCGCACGCGCCCGCTCAACACTTTGTCAACAAACGTGAGCAGCGCACCGCACCGCACCGCACACCATGTCCTACCGCACAGCGGCCTCCCGAACGCACGCAGGCACGCAAGTATGCGATCGATAGATTGATTGACTGACTGTGACTGCACCAACTTATAACTCGTATTGCCTACTCATGTGGTGGAGGAGGTGGAGGATAGGAATAGCAGTATCAAACATCAAGTTAATGATCGAGCGATTGATTGATTCAATGAATCAAAATGCAAAACTCGTATTGCCTACTTTTAAAGGCACGCACGCAAGCTGATCGATAGATTGATTGAATGTGACTGCCAACCTTTAACCAACATATAACTCGAATTGCTTTCTTGTGTGGTATAGTAGCTCAAGGATAGGTACAGCCGTATCAAACATCAAGGCAATAATTAAGCTATTGATTGCTTCAATGCATAACTCGCATAGTTTCTTCGAAGAGGAAAAGCTGATGAATAGACTTAAAAGTTTTGTGAGCTACATGTTCACTTGTACTATGCAATGCTATCTTTCTATGTACTGTATTCTCTGAACGATGTGAAGTGTACAAAGAATAAATAAATTTGATTTGATTCGAGGAGCCTGTTGAATGAAACATCAAGTAAATGATGGAGCGATTGATTGAATGCACCAACTCGAGAGTCACCTTCCTTCCTTGAGAAGTAGAATGATGAGTTAAAAATCGATTTTATAAACGGAAAATCAATCTATTCTATGCACATAACTCTCATTGACTCCTTGAAAGTTAGGCTATAGCATAGTGAGACCATAGAGAAATCGATGTTACGCTAACTAACGTTGGGAAGCGGTTTGTCCCAGTGGTAGAGAGCGTCTAATCGGTGATTAGATAAGCGACGTGCCTCTGCCAACACTGTTGTACTGGTGACCGGTTCCTCTGAATTCAATTTATGAGCCTCAAAAATCGCTTCCCGGTGGTTCGGAACCCACCTAAAGCAGTAGGTCCATTCATCTCTCATCATAATCCTTCCCATTACCCACGCACAGGACCAAGAGCCCCTGTGGGCATCACCCACAAAAAGAAAACTAGAGCTATTATGCTTTGTTTCTACAGCTATTAATTGTCTTTAGTATTTCTCTATAGCTACAGCCTGAGGAATCAAACGACTGATTGATTCCATGCACTGACTTGTGACTTATGGGTAACTTCGCCGCCTGCTAAATGAGTACAGTTGTTTCACTGGCTCCTCTGACTCAAGGAGTACAGTGAATTCAGACATCGAAAGACAAATAATTGAACAGTAGTCATGTCATCAGGGGTATCCATTCATTGTTGCCACCCACTGTACTTGTTAAGTCGAATCAGCTGCTAATTTTTTCTAATGTACTACTATAGCTCTGACAAATATTAGGATACCACGACAGGTTGTATGTGAATAGGCTACCTCAACTCGAGAAGTCACATCACCTGCTTGAGGAGAATAGCTTGCTGAATCAGACATCAATTTAGTTAGTGACCAAGTGATTGATCGATCTAAGGCATTGACTCATGACTGCCACCACCTCCTTGTATGCAGCATGAGGACTACATATGTACAGCTTAAGCAGACATCGAGCATCAATGAGCATTATTGTGTATTGAATGCATTGACTTCCAATCACTTCCTCCCACCTGGGTTCACATTACTACAAGTCGCAGGCACATTTCAAAAACAAGATTCAATTAAAACTCATATTTGTATGGAGCAACGCAAATCAAAAAAATCCATGCAACTCCATGTTTCTATTGCATCTATGTGCCCGTATACTACTTTCGTACGAGCAGCTATGGGAACGAAGCTCCACTACATGAAGATCTTCTGCATGATGATCTAGGTCATTTCTTAGAATCAATTATCAATATAATATACATGAAGATCATAGCTGAATCATGAATTCTACTAGTAGTCAATTATTGTTCTTAATTGAATTGAAAATAAGAACATGAAAAAACTTTGAATTGATATGGAGAGAAGAGAATTCTGTAAGCTTGATTTTCATTCGGAATTTTCAACTTCATCACCTTCTCCACTATGTTTGCACCTTAACGTCTAGGCCTAACTCATAAGCCTATTACTTTATCAAAACAAGTGCTTGTTATAAACGTCCATGCTTAGTGCTTTGAAAAATTATCAACACGTGTTCTAGTTATCAATTTGTGAGCCGCTATTGGCCGAAAAATTCGATCAAACAAAATGCCAAGTTAGCTGATTACGGCATGTCTGTAAGGAATTCCCCCGACAATCATTTATTGCTTGGTAAGGTCTCTAAAAGAGACAAGCCGGCAGCAAGCAGGCTCGCTTAAGGGGTGTGAGGCTTTTATTTTGGCTGGAACGTGTTATTTATGCATACAGTAGATCAATCTGAGCGAGCAACGAGGTGGTGAGGCTGTGGTGTGAGGGATGAAGTGAAGAAGTTGTCTTGCTAGAGCATGTTGTCTATAGTCAAGCAAAGAAGACATTCTGGCAAGATGGAAAAATGACTACAGCTCGGTCAATTTTAGATCGAATATTAAATATTTGGTCTCAAATTGTAGATCAGAATGTTTTCTATAATTTGAAATCAAAATTAGAATTTGGGAACTGATTTTGACCGAGCTGGAGTCACTTCCCCATCCTGCCAGAATGTCTTCTTTACTTGGACAGACTTTACCACTACACGCTGCAATCGCCTCCCGATCAACAACAGCTACCAGCCTTATTATGCGCGCCCTTTCTCACTTCTATCACTCTATCTCTATTAGCCATCTATCTTTCCTTCTTCGTCTTCTTTTCGGTATTCTAGTTGCCATCTATTCATCCTTCTTCATCTTTATTTCACTCTCCTACTTGCCATCTTTATCCTTTTTCAATCTTCATTTCAATCTTGTAGTGTCCATCCGTGCATCTTTCTTCATCTTTATCATCTTCTTCATCATCTTCATCACCATATCCATCTCTTTCTTTTCTTAACTTCGCCCTCCCAGGATATCAAATAAAGGCAGCCATTCTATTCTATTCATGTTGCCACCTATCTACTATCCTTCTCAATCTTCATCGCCTGACGACTTTCTCACACCTCGTCGCTTGAATTTCTCCTCAGCCATCCAAAATTAGGCCACTCGCGATGTAATTTATTGTTTTTATTAGGTCATTTACTGACCTTAAGCCTTTGTGAGCCTCAAGTTCTAGGAAGGTAGGTGGTATATCATGAGCTGATTGGAATGAGAGTGATGATAAAATAACTACCATTAGAATGAGAGTGAGAATGAAATGACAGCCATCAGAATGAGAGTGAGAACAGATTGCCTACCATTACTGTCCCAGAAAGCTAAGCTTAGACGATTTCAATCTCAGCTACTTTTTACATGAAGTTTTCGGGATAACTTTTCTAAAAGAATCATTTGAGAGACAAATTTGAGCCAGATAATAAAACTTTTAAAAAATCTGGGTAAGGGATAGTGGGATGATGGATAGAATGGGAAATAAGAAAAAGCATGAGATATGTTTTTTCTCAATAATAGAAGTCATTCTAGACTCATATGCCTTAAATCATATAATGTTTAACTCTACTAATTATTCTATAATTATTGATATTTCTCTCACTATAATTATTTCACAGTCTCCTGCCACAGTTTTAAGGGGTCGACCACACGAGTCAAGTCGACTTGATCAAGTAGATGCATATTCAGTTAGAAATATCACTTCATTTATTTTAATATTGGTTCACCTGATGACAAGTCGATTTAATAACTTGTGGATCGACTCTGGAATTTAATCAAATGGCCTACGCCTACCCTTCTACTTGATCAAGTTGATTTGATGTTCTACCCTTTTAGAATTAATATGGAAGCGATTATTTGATATTGAACCAACCTTATCACAATCAGACACTGCATTATTAGACCTTACTGATTTTTTCAACTTCATCACATTTTTAAATTTTGATTTTGAAACGTGTCAGCAGGGTGATCGATGAACCATCTCACAGCCCTCAGATGTATTATGCAAATAAGTAATTTGGTCTTGAGAATCACGTGACCATCATGATAAAAGGCAAAATCGAGTTATGAATCTGACTGTCTCCGTCAATAGCTCTGAGAAGGGAACTTGATAGCCTTGTTCAATACTGAAGGTAGAATAAGATGATCCAGTCCAGTGAACGCCTTCTGTGAGAGAAGACTGACACTTATACCCTATTCTATGTAATTTCCGACTTGAAATACATTGAATTTCTATCTTATACGTGTTATGCTAAGTCGAAAGTTTCATCAAATAGAGTATAAAGGCCAGATTGTATCAGGTGTCTGTCTCGAATAGGCTGGGCTCTCATCTCATCTCCATACGAGATTCTATTTAGTCCATTAAACTGAGAAAGTTCTCAACTGGGTGGGAATTAAGTTCGATTGGAACCGTAGTTCATTTTTTCTGCGTCGTTCTCAAGAAAGTACAGATTGATGGTAGATGAGCACCTCGTGGAAAATCTGAGTTCAGATTTGAAGAGAAATGCGTATTGATTTCAATGGAGGTGAAATCTTTAACCCTCGAGTTCCACCTTGCTTATGTGTACCAGGACAAATACTGGTCACAATCAAGAGCAGTCCACAGTATTCGTGACGTGATTTAACGATCACGAAGCAACCACCCTCACTGAGTAGCCAATACATAGATTCAATAAATTGTTGTAGATACACTGTTGTTTCTCAATTATTTAGCTCTAGATAATTATGAAATAGTGATAAACTCATGGGCTTATAGAGGCAGGGGCAGGGGAGGGCAGCTGCCCCCCCCCAGAAGTTTACAGATTTTTTTGTTATTTGAAAAATGAATCCACAGCTGAAGTAAATTAAATAAAATTGAATAAATATCATAAAATAAAATAATATATTATTATTATCATGAAATTTAGTAAACTTAGAACTTCATTTTGAAGATTGCGAAGTCATTGACACTGGGCTCAAAACTTTCATTTCACTCTCCAATCGAATTCTGTATCATATCATTGATAATTCCTCATCTTGAATCGCCAAACATTCATTGGAAGTCAGATTTTCAAATGAGGATACTCTTGCTTTCTCTCTGACACTTATTCATCCTTTATAGTTAATAGGGTTAGCCAGTTTAACGGAAAGATTCGAATAAGTCACCAATTCTTTGAGAAAATCAACTTTTATACACGTTTTCTCTAGTTACTCCTGTTCGGCGACAAACTCCTAATGACCCATGAGCATATGCAGGCAGGGGCAGGGGGCAGTTACAGATAATTTTTTTACTATTTTGAACCAAATTATGAAGATTTTGAAATCAGAGACTTACAAAAGTTATTTTCTATCTGAATATCCAATTCACCAATTGAGTCTTTCATATGAAGTTTCATGAGCTAGAATCCATGACTGTGAGATTGGAGCTGTGGTATAATGTATTTGATAAAAAATTGAAAATATATGAGTTGAAGGAAATTGAAGTAGTTACACTTTTGGTAAAGGCTAATACTATTTCCAATTACTAGGTATGGTGTAGTGTTTGGAGGCATTCTAAGGCAAATGGCATTCCAAGTGTTTTCCCATTAAACATCAATCCCATCACAGCAACTGGAAATCATTTAGTACCCTTCATTGGGTAAAGACATAGCTCATGAGCTGAATAGTAGAGAAAAGATTGACGGGGTTGTGCTTAATCAGTATCAATCGTGAATTTTTGAAGGAATACAAGGACCAGATTGAAAAGAGAGTATTAAATGAGTTCTCAGCAAATCCATCAATACAAGAATAATTGTAGATAACCATATCTATTCAATTTACCTTGATTGATCTATGAATTTACTGTGGATTTTGTAATTGCTGGAAATGTTTTCAAAACTTTCTTTTGAATCTGGAGTCTTCTGCGCTCTAAATTTTTTCAATAATCTCATACACAGCTAAATAGCCATTCTATAAGCTATGTGATATAGTCCAGTAATAAAATGTTCATAAATTATTTGTGTTAAAATAGATTGTAAGCTATTCACATCCACCCATCAATTTAAAAAATAGATGGACTTAAAATTATTTACCCAGCAAATAATTTTAACAAATTGTTCTGATTGTATAATAATTAAGAAATTGTTCTAATTTTCTATTTTCATGATAAAATGCGGGGCTTAATTTGTGACGGTACGCCGTACAGGTTCCTCTGAGTACTTGCTACTCCTGTAGTAAATCATTCAAATTTATTATTTAAAAATATGGAAGAATAATGGTGATAATACTCAACTAAAAGCTTGAAAATTACTCTAAAAATGGGTTTTGAGAAGCCAAATTTTCGTTTTTTTCCGGGGGAGAACCCCCGGCCCCCCAATCACCAGTTTTCCGCCTCTGTACCAGAACTTTTAATTTTACAAATTAAGCACTGAGTAAATATTTTAAATATATATTGTAACTGAACAATATTATGACTGACAAACCCCCTCCCCCCGTCACTAGAGATAGGGAAAAGGGGCGACTTTCTTATATTCTGCAGAAAAAATTGCCTGCCCCCCTAGAAAAAATCCTGGATACGCCCTTGGATAAACTGAAGGTTCTTTGCTGCTTCGTGAATTTGAAAATTGAGAAAAAATGAACTGAACAATGGAGAATGAAAATCAAGAAAACTATAGATGAATCTAATAAAACTAGTGTTTCTTCAATCTCAGGGCTACTTTTATCACTGTTTTTTTATTTCAAATTATTATCAAAGTACCCTTTTTGAATTATTTTTCAATGCATTACATGTTTCAACTGATTATAGTCATTTTCAAATGCAAATGAACAAATAAACAAATTAATTCTATAATTATTGTTTATTTGTTCATTTGCATTTGAAAATGAATATAATTAGTTGAAACATGTGATGAACTGAATAAATAATTCAAAGAGGGTACTTTGATAATTATTTAAAATAAAAAACTAATATGAATCTAATGGAGAGCTAATAGTAGAGATTACAAAATAGTCAAGTCATTCTAGCTCAAAATAGGGGTCAACCTGGAAGTAATTGCAACAAGGTTGATTATGGTGGAAATAAATAAATGGTAGCTGACACCCTCCAACTTGAAGTGTAACAAAATCCCACTCTCAACTCGTGTCGGAAAGTTGTTTTTTTGGCCGCCATACTGGAAAATTTTGCTCATTTTTTTGTTTTCTTGGAATAACGTTAGAACAAAGCAAAAAAAATACATTTTTCTGGTATATGATCGAAAAGTCAATATTCTCTCAAGAGTTATTTTCCACAATTTTGACCGAATTTGACATATGATATATGAATTTAGACCGCCTTGATGAGGTGAAAAGAATGAGATATGGTTTGTTGGGATCCGATGACTTTTACAATAGTTAGAGGTATCCTTAGATTGAGATCTATCCTTTGCAGGGTCCTTAATATTGAACATAACCTAAATTCAGGTCGGTGAGTAGCTTATCTGCTAGAAATTGATCTGAAAGACATTATTATTAGAGAAAATATGGGGGAGACCATTTCCCCCAAAATAGGGTTTTTTCAAATACAAGGATATCTTTTAATTGCTCTAGTTCAAAAACTATACAAGGAAGAAAGGTCTGCTTGGTCTCAAATTGTAGAGGACAAAATTATCCCCAGAGGGATTTTGAATTGAACAACTCAAAGGAATATTTCAAAAAATCTGAGCGAACAAAAACTGAAAATACTCAATTATAGTTCTTCTTGAAAATTAACCTATTTTTTTGAAGAATCGTAACTCGGTTTCCAGTAAAGATAAAGAGATGATTCTACCACCATTCTCTTGCAAATTTTATTTACTGAAAAAAATGTTCACTAAGTTTTTTGGCCGACGCTTCGTTCCAACGTTATTCCAAGAAAACCAAAAAATGAGCAAAATTTTCCAATATGGCGGCCAAAAAAACAACTTTCCGACACGAGTTGAGAGTGGGATTTTTACACGTCAAATAGGAGTGTATCAGCTACCATTTTTTACCATAAAAAATCTTTGTTGCAATTAGTTCCACCTCCAACTCTAGAATGACTAAATCGGAAAAATTGCATAGCATTTGAAAGATGAAATGGAGTTTTTCCATCTAATCCGTATTCAATAAGCCTATTATTTTTAGTGGAATATAAAAATTATCATCCATTCCATTTTTGTTACAATCCTATCTGTCTTCAACAGGAACTATCATTGAGCATGAAGCAAGCAGCTCATGAATGAGTGCGTCATGAATGAAAATTCTCATTCATGATTGAGAGTTCAATAGAAGAATCCTTTGAAATGTCTGATCTGCACACTAGGTCATATTTGAGATGTGGAGCCGGTGAATACTTGAGTGGCTAAGGGTTGAAGAAGAGGCCAGGGATTTAAATATGGGCGCTGTTTAGCTATGTCCTTGCTTTTCGCATTCATCCTCTTAAACAAGAATTCAAGCAGCGAAATTCTTGCGGAACGGGCCGGCCGAGGCTGAGCTTGTAAAGTATGCGGTCTCTTGTAGGAGCTTTGAAGTAGCCGGAATGCTTTCCCAACTTCCACTTCCTATTGATGAGGTTTTAAACCAGAGTAATTCAATCATGAGTAATTGGAAAATCTGGCATTGTTCATGAATGCCTGAATTGCGGTTTAGTGCATGGTTATTGATTGCCGAATAATTATGATATAAATGTTTGAAAAATCAGCATTTAACATAAACGGAAACATCAGGTATACCTTAATTTTGTTAGTCGAGTTGCTGAAGAAGTGGAGTTTTTTGAGAGATGGGATCGGTATTAAAAATACTTATTCAGAAACATGAATGAAGAATAAGAAGGATAAGAAATAAATACTAATAATACCATTCATATAAGAATTAAAAAGTAGCTAATCGCCATGTATTTCTTTGTTATCTGTGGTAAGCTACTGACCTACTGTATCCCATGTATCTCAAGTATTGAACTTGAGATATTTCCTATCAATCAATGCGAAATCAGAGTACATTTAGGCTATGTCTATTCTATATTGAAATGAAAAATACATTGTACCTGTATTGAATAAATAATGTGAGAGTCAAGACTCATCCAATTCTCGGGTGAAATTTTCATTGCAACCGGCAATCTGCTATTTGTATTTGCTGCATATATTTTTAAAATATAAAAATAATATCCAATATTATGATAGAATCTATCTATAGGCTATTATAAAACAAATTCTGAAGACAAGATTTTATTTTTGAATGGTTCTACCATTGCAAACGGCAATTTCTGCTATTGAGTGGCCAAATGAATGGAGCCTTGTAGCTTGTAGCAGCTTTAGTCTTTACAAGCAAAGAAGACATTCTGGCAAGATGGGAAAATGACTGCAACTCGGTCAATATTGGTTTAAAAATCATAAATTTCATTTTAATTGTAGATCTAAATGTTTTCCACAATGAGAGAGCAAATTTATAATTTTTTGAACCAATATTGACTGTGCTGGAGCTATATTTTTCCATCTTGCCAGAATGTCTTCTTTGCTTAAACAGACTATAGGATGACCGAGCATCTCGTTCACAAAGTACTTTCAAGGAGACAACACGATCCCAGAGAACAGTGGAAGTTTATTATTTGAGACATTTTAGGGCCGAGGGAGCCGGACCAGGGATAAAGTGACAGTTTGACTTTTATCTGGATTGGCCAACCGCAAAATCGCTACAGTCTTCAGAGCACCAGTGTCATACATCTTTCTTTCCTACCAGAGCTCAGAACTCGTGTACTGTCCGCTCGTTCCCAAATATTCTTTGGATTCTCGCCGAGTGTTTTGGCTTATGATCATCTGCAATATATTTATACACTATACAATGCATCACCAACAACTTGGAATATCAATTCTAAAAATAATAATGAATAGTCATCAATCAGCTTCAACAGCATCAGTAATAAGATGAGATGAATAATTGTTGAGATTATAATGGATTAATAGATTATTATGCACGTTTATGTTTAAACATAAAAGTGCATACCATTCAACAATAAAATATCCTATTTATATCCCTTTTAAGTTGTAACATTCAGATTGCTTTGGACAGTGCTTTCCTTGTTCCAACCAAAAATATGAATTTATTATTATGTGTTTCTTTATGAAGTGACCTATACTTGTCGTTGGCAAGTATTTTGGATTTGAATTTTTTATTGGAAAGTGTCGTTACTCTGTTACTCTGTAGGCGTGTAACAGGATTATGAAATTGATTGATTGAAAAGTTCTCGAGATTTCCAGTATTTATTCGTTTAATTTAATATGCCTCATGGAATCAATCCCTTTTCAAAACTCAGGGTTTTTCAAGAGTTATTTTAAATCAATAGTAGCCCTTGTCTCTGGCCGAATTGTCTGTGAAATATGAAATATTGTGATTGATACTGCGTTCCATTTATTTAATCATTCATCAACGGGTTTATCGTCTCACTGATGCATGTACCTCAATATTGTGACAGTACCAGAAATCATTGTTATTTGTAATACACCTTAGACTATTTTTCTGTACTTACGTAGCTTTTACTGCCGCTAATCTTGTACCGTTATCTTTAGATATAAGAACTGAGCGTAACGTCTCGATCTGCAAATTCCTATATTTGGAATTTGATGGGCTAATTTAATTAATTTTGGTAATATATTGCTTCTTGATTTAGTTTCTAGTGACATCCTAACCTAGATCATTTGTTTACTAGAACAGCTGTTTACCGGCAATTTGCTTGCACCAAGGAGGTTCATAGAGATGACATAACGAGAAATCTTGACCCCACTTTTGAATCATAGGGGGTGACTCCCAAAGAGATACAATACATGGAGTAACCATGTGAGTGTCACCAAAGCCGTTCTGGGTGGATCATTTTCTATATATATATATATATAGTATGGTCTTCAATACAAATATAATTACTGCTAGAACACGGATATAAAAACCAAAAAATTGTAAAGCGTGTGTTGCAACTCATATTTTTTTGTAATGCTGAGAAATATCATATCTGATCAGTACTACTGAATTATATTGTCAGTATAAACTAGAAGGGAACAATAATTTCTCCAGGCTACATCAGAAAATGTATTTTTAGAATACTTTGGAGTTTCCATTACCTACCCAAACATATTGCACTATAAAGAAATGTGTTGTTCTGAGCTGCAAAAAGAGCTCAAATGAAAATTTCTTTAGGGAGGATTGTTCCTCGGAATCAAATTTTAACATTTCACAGGTTAGTACTGCAAAATTAGTAGGCTTAGAACATTACATATTCAATTATTTGATATAAAATTAAAGCAGATATTTTATAACACTTTTTTCACTTATATTTCATTATGGATCAATAAGATGATATCTCAGATGAATTGATTGAATACAGTAGGAGCTATATGAAATTAATCTTTAAATTATAACAAAGAAAATTCCCTCTTGTTAGAATCACAATATAATTTACTTTTTATGGATGTGATTAAAATAAGTGTTAGAACTTACATCCAAAAAAGCAATAACGCTAACTCACACCACTCGTTGCGCTGTGATCATCTGCCTCTACTTTAGAATCATTTCCAATATACCCAAAACATCAGTGGCCAACTCCACCTAAGATTCCTCTATGGGAGTGAACCCCAGCTGACTAAAGTGATGAAAAAGTGGAGACAAAGATTTATTATGGGTTGAATAGGATAATATCATATGTCATCTCCGTGAACCTCCTTGGCTTGCACTGTCAAGTCTTGTACCAACTCTGTCACTTTGGAAATTTATTATAATCTATTTATTTACTAGTAGTTCTGTGAACGGTAGACCTCACGAACACATCCATTTTCCCTGCATCATAAAAGCACTGTCTGTATTCACGGTAAGTTCAGATTGTTTCGATTCCGAAAGTCGGCGCGAGGAAGTCTGGTCAGCAATGCAGTGGCCACAGTCACGCTCTGTGTCGGCATCAGTTCGTCACGATCCGTCAAAATATGAGGGTGCTTAGAAAACAGGGCATCAGTCTCTATAATTGTAATAATATTTTCGCCACACTGGTATGAAATGGACTGTTTTACATGCTTTATACGGAGGCCGAAAACGCTCGTTTTCAGGCGAGGTCGCCAGCAACTCGCCGGGAAAATGCGTTTTTCGGCCCTAGGGCGGTAAAATAACCTTGAATGTCAGCTGACTGAAGGTCGTTGTCGATTTAAGGGTTAGTCGATCAATAGGTAGCATCCCGGTTTGATTGCATTAAATGTCAGCTGTTTTGGGAGTCAATGTCGACTTATTGGTATTTCGATGTAAAGGTAGTCTCTCATCTGTTATTTTGATTGGTAAGATCCCTTGTCAAGAGAACTGAACGTTGAAAGTTTTCACATCAATCAGTAGTTGAATAATAAAGGAAAACTGCTTCAATAACTAATACTTCAACTTTGATAAGATTAAAAATGTTTGTATTGATTAATTTTTGAATAATGATGAACGTGAAATCCATGTTTCAACAATATTATTGTTGTCAGACTCTGTGTTACTTCGTCTAGCAGGTTAGCCAGCGCCATCTAGCAGGTGATAATGCAACTAGACTAAGCTTCTCTGCTAGCCAGTATCTGTCGAAAATCAACAACTTTGAATTGATATTGTACAATTTAGGATGATCGTACAAAAATTAACTTTGGCTTAAACGTTTCTGAACTAAGAAAATCGAATACACTGATAGTTATAAAGTATTATTCAGTCACTAAATCAATAAACTTTTGACGCGAAGTTCCAATAGCAAGCAAATGGCACCTACTCCAAATTCAGCATAGGCGAAGATAGCATAATAAGGTTACTGGTCTAGCTGTTCTTGGAACTGATTAACTAATTTTTTATTTTGTTTTCTTCGCATTGATGTTGTGTGCCGAAAAATAAAGTGCGTCACCACGGGTCAAAAATGTAATATTCCGTCTCTCAATCTTTTCTAGTCCTCGGCCTACGGCCTCGGACTTGAAAACCGATTTCGAGCCGGTAAACGCACATTTTCGGCCCTAGGTACGAAATATTCTATTTCCTTCATGCGAAACGGTCCGACATTCGGCTGCAGTCGAACAGCTGAGGCCAATCACAGCTCTTGTTGTTAGCCTGCGGTCGACCGTCTGACTTTGAATGCCAATTTGACTGGTGAATTTTAAAGCCAATGAAAAATCATTCCAAGCAGGCAGCCTACACGCTAGTATATACAAAGTGTGACATGTTTGTCTGAGCCGAATGAACATTGATCAATATTTCCTGGATTAATAAATCAATTCAGCAAATGTTCGGAAGGTATTCGACTTCTAGTATTCTTGGCAACGACATTTTCCACTTACTGCAAGTTTGATATTGAGAATCAAAGTATTGAGTTCACTCAGTATCTTGTGTTATTATTATTTATACATATGAAATACATATGCATCTTGTGACTACTGGGACACCCTGCTGACAGTGTCAGACATTAACAGTAAGAGCTCAAGTCAAACTCCTAGAAGTTCGTCGACTGAGATCTGTTAGCCTCATTTGAATACGGTGAGGGCTATATGTATGGTAGCCGGCCTTACTTCTTTACGGGAGACACTGACAATCATACATATTATTGTGATAGCCGGCCGCCGAAGTAGGAGAGTCTAGATATCACGAATAAAAGTATTCCAGCTGGTGTTCCAGGTTCGAAACTTATTCTGTCCATGTTCGGAGATGAGATTTTTAAAAATATCGATTTTCTTATCGATATTATCACAACCGATAGTCGATCATGCTCTCATGTATCGGTATCTAATACTGTAATAATAATAATGATTTTGTTTTGCATTTATAATACCATGTATCGGTAGTAATAATTATATAATTATCAATAGTCCACTATCATATTATTCTAGAACAATAATGATTAGAATGACATAGTCGAGTAAAATTTGAATTTAACGCATTTCAGGTTTGGAAATATAACTAGCCTCAACTTATTACCCAGTTCTGAAGTAAATCGTTCCAATTGAAAACCAGACTTTTTGACATTAATTTAATCAAATATATCCTCCATTACTTGGCTTTTATTTATTTTTATTTACACCATCGAGTGTGTTATTTGGATTTTAATTGCCCTAATTAACAGGTTTTCATGATCGGTTACTGTTGTGTTGTAGACAAAATATAAACATCTTGAAACATTAGTACATTGAAACTACAGCCTGCAGTAGGCTACACGGGATGAGAAGGTAGTGTTGGCCAGTATTAAGCCTAGTGTAACGAATAATTTGCTAAAAATATACAATCTGAGAATTCTCATGAATCAAACGTGAATTAGAGAAATTTCTCAGCCTACCGTTTGCACAGTAGGCCTACTAGCCCTAGCCGCCACTACTTACCCCAGTGTAGCTTACAGCAGGCTTATCAGTCAGTAGCGCATTGGACGTGTCACTGTCTAGCATTGTTGAGCAAAATCAACTTAGCTATCTATCTATATCTATAAAAGCGGAATGGCACTGGCTGACTGACTGATTCATTCACTCATTCATTCATCACCAGAACTAGAAATCCACTGAACCGAATTCGTTCAAATTTGGCATGCATGTTCAGTTGGACGTTTAGACGCGCGCTAAGAACGGATTTTAAAAGCTTTTCAAGGATACGCTAAATATTTTAGTTTTTCTAGAGTTTTTCGGCGTTTTCTTAATTTTTTTCGAGAACCAATCGGTAGAAAATGTTGATATTTGGTGGGCAGGTTCAAATGAGGTCTAGAAATTTTGTGTTAAAATATTTTTGCAATCCGTTCAAGATTACGCCAGTAATAAGGTTTTCAAAATTGTAGATGTGTTGCGGGTTGCATATCTTCCGCCTTGATACGATCAATCCAAACTGTGAATTGAATGGTTCAGCGAGATTATAGATGAATTGATTTGGAAGATATTGAATCAAGTTTCAAACTATGTCCGATATACTTCCCAAAGTTAGAGTCAGAGTTTTTCTTAGATTTCTCTAGAACAGATTGGCAGAAAATGTTGCAATTAGGTAAACAGGTCCAGATTAGGTGTAGAAATGCTGTGCTCAATAAATTTCAAACCCCTACTGAACGGAATTTGCAGGCGAGCGAAGCGAGCCTATTTGTCTCAGCTGACACTGACATAGGTTTTGCAGGCGAACGAAGCGAACCTGTTTGACTCACTTACACTGCCCATACTGTCGGGCGGAGAAGGCGAGCGAAGCGAGCCTGACGGCTAGTTGCATATATTTTATTCGAGATAAACCTGATTTTTTTTTTAATAAAACTAAACTATCATATTTGTTTCACAGCATAAATATAGGCCTACTGCCTAATAGATTTGATAGAAGAAGCGTAACTATTGATATTCACACATTACTCAGTAATTCAATTACTCAAAATTCTTTATGAATTATTATTATTAATTCATTATTCCAAACGTTATCAATCCAATTATCATCATTAAACAAGTGTGGGTTACAAAACTTTAGCTGCTAAAATACAACAAGCGTGATTATCAAACAATCAAACTGAGCTGCACAGAAAAGGGTACAAGACGTTGAATGAGAATGAGGAACATATCAACATGAGGAGGAAATTCGTGATATTTAGCCATTCCTGCCGATATCTGTTGGTAGATGCGGAGGTGGAATCACGACCTACGGCCCAAGCCTGTGACTGTCGTCCAGGGGGCATCAACTCTACTCGGAGGTGAGAACAAGCATAGCAAACTGAATCTCAATATCTTACATTAGATAACATAATTTATTGGGAATTGTCACTCATCTGCCACTAAGTTTTTCAATTTCCTTGAAACCTTCAATTTTGACTGACTGAAACCTTATTGAGGAGCTTCGATCTTGACCTATCTGATTCACAAAGTCGTGGAACAAAATTAAGCTCGAGGTCTCCCAATATTGAAGTCGTTTTTCGAGTTGTTCAAGATTTATAGTCGCCATTCTCCAAGACGTTCAATCTATCGACCAATCTAATAACATGTTCAATTGTGCGGATAATTATGCCGAAAAACCTCGGCCTAAGTTTAATTAGTGTTTAATGATAACGTTTATCAAGAGCGAAGTGTTGAGAAATTGTTTCGGGAGAGTTGAGACGTGAAGATTGTGAGCTATAAATTTTAGAGGGGACCTTTTATCGAAATTCCGCTTTACTTGAGGAAGGTGTTTTTTTATGGGACAATGAATGTGGGAAGGATATAAACGTGAAGAAATTAAAAAAGAAGTGAGAAAGAGTTGGGCTGATGAACAGGAAAAAGGAAGAAAGAATAAGAGAGGGATTTCGGAACGGTCGGCCTTAGACAAAGAAAAAGAGTTAGCGAGTGCTGGTGCAAAAGACGACAAAAAATGTTGAGCTTAGTTGACAACAAACATTGTAAGTGTGTCAGACGACTGAAGTTTCACAAGCTCCATCAAACATTTCTGCTTTTTTCAACAGTTAAACTTCTCCAGCTCAGCAAAGCCCTACTACTCAGCATTCTTCAACTTCCAAATTCTCTTACAATTTCGACTTCAGCAAGCTCTTAGCATTTTATTACCAATTTTAATCTAAGGAAACTCTTAGTGGCAGGATAATGGACAGTCATCAAAGCACTCTGCTGACTTTTAACTTTAAAGAAACTTATTGGATACCATTCATCAATATATACTATGCTACGAGAGAAAAGTTCGATGTAATTGATGGATTGTAAATCTCCGAGGGGAATTCTTCATGGTGTACTAAATTCAATTACTAAGAAGCTGGAAATCCTTATTATAGAGTAGCCTAATGTATTTGAATAACATTTTCCAATTTTTATTTTTGGAGTTATGTTCTCTCATTTTTTATTGTTGTCTCTCATTACATTAACTTATTTAAGATTTGATAAACAGCTATTGATATTAATAGTATAATATAATGTACATTGTCCATCATCAGTTTGATGAAATACCAATTTCCAAGAAGATAAAACTTGTGGCTTTGAGCTGATTAAGGTTTGACTTATCAAACAATTTTGTTTTTATGAAGACGTTAAATGCAGTTTGATGGGAATAAGTTTGGATAAATAATAAGAAGCATGTTCCAGGTCCAAATTGAAAAGCTATAAAATAAGCTCTCAATGCTGTTGCAAGAGAGTTCGGATGAACGTCTTTCAAAAATATAAGTGAAAAATTCAATAATACTGTCTAGCTAGATTCAATATCCATCGTACAATAACAGATAATAAGGAATACTTCAATAGTCTAATTACAACCTCTTTCATTCCTTTTTAAGAGCATTATCATTATTATTCCGATTTGATCCCAAAATAATAATTATTATTGCAAGAAGACCATTACTGCAATTCGTTGACCTAACATGAAATATATTATTCTCAAATATTTATTGTTCACTCCGTAAAATAACATGAATAACCATAACCTTCCATCATTCTACAGTCCGGAGAGAAATGATAGATGGTTATGGAATAACATTGATCAGTTGCAAGAACACCATTTTTGAAATTTGATCACCTAATTCATGAAGTGTATTCCCTTCAAACATTTATTGTTCACCCCGTAAAATGACAATTCAAAATGATAACATAAAAGTGCACTTCGATTTTCATTGCACTTTTACTAACCATGTGAACAGTTTCAAATTCAGATTTATTCCATGAAATAATTCTTGCAAATTCGCCATCATTCAGATTCGATGATAAATATTTTATTCCAACCAACTATCTATCGATTTGTGCAAGAGACAAGAGCGCATTGGGTCACCGTTTTACTTATCATGTAAACGGCTTCATTATGATTTGCTTGTGATTTGGGATACAAGCGACTATTATCTCCACGGTCATACAACACTGTTGAAAGCGTTTTTGTAAGCCGGCTAACTCAAATGCAAATGAGCTTTGTCCTAACCTACCTACCTCTACCCCTAAACAACACCCTTCCCCCCAACCCCTAAGAGCTGCAGTCCGTTATAGAGATTTATAGCGGCACGACATGCTTTTCAGCTTAATCCGTTGTCTGCCTCTGTACATACACTTTTTGTTTTTCCTCTTCATATTGCCACACGCAAACAATAAAGTATTTCATATTATCAATTCATACATACTCATTTGGAGAATTATTATTGGATGCATAGGATATGAAGTTGGGCTGGTAAATTCTGGAGTATCTCAGTTTATAGCTATAGGAGAATCTATTCCAGGTTCGAGGATGGTTTTTCAGTTTTCAGGGAAACACTTGGAGACCAATGAATGAGAAAAAATTGGCTGCATGGGTGTAAAGTTGGAAATTACATCTATGAAGGCATGAATGCTAACAGACATCAGAGAACTTTCGAAAATAATACATACCATATTACCATACAAAACCTTCCTCCAATGGGGTAAGTTCTACTTTTGCAATCCTGAGGTTTATGAAATGAGGGGTGAGGCGTGAGTGCAAGTTACAGAATATTTTCAGAATGGAATAAAGTAACATTGAATTGAATCAATGATCATTGATCTGTAGTAGGATAGTAGGAAAGTACAAAGAATATGCTTGTATTACAACATCTTTGATTTTCTTTCAGTCATTCTTCATCTTTTCCTTACTTTACTTCAATTTTTCCAGCCTACTCGTCCTACGTCTCTTTTCAGTTTTTTCTGTTCCAAGCTAAAACATTTCTCACATTCCCGTTTCTCACAAGATTATTGTCTACATACTATTATACTATATCTATAGTATATCGACCTACTCATAGAATTTACTGGCCGATTGAGAATGCACCGTTAAGTACAATATCACTTAATCATTCTCAAATAAATTTTAGCTACTGCTCCTGAAATAGAATTAAACAATCATAATCAAAATACAGTATAGTGGATTCATATTTGTTAAGCAATCAATTCATCAATTTCTTGTGAATTATGGTGTTCTAAATCATCTGACACAGTTTGACACAGTTTCCAGGAGAGCTGGTTTCATTCAACAGGTTCTTGTGAGCGAGCAGTCGGTCACTGATAAAGAAAATGCCAGTTTGGCGGTCATTTATCACGACCGAGCTGAGTTTTGATCAAGGAGCATGTTCGCACTAATTCCTGTCTAATAGTGATCACGTGGTATCAATTGCGCTCGCTTTGCATGACAATGGCTAGGACAAGGCGTGAACAATGTCGTTATACCCGTGCTGGTGATGGAAGTTTGGCGCCGGATGGGGGGCCCCCTGGAGGGGTGTTTGGGGGGATGCCCAGGTAGGTAACGGTACCACCCCCAGTAGCCTCTTTTGGCCTCGCATTGATTTTAGCTGCCCCCCTACCACAGCTGCTCCTCTTCCCCCCTCCTCACAAAGTGTTCACGCAGTCCTCCCTAATCTACAGCATTAATAAATTGAAAAACTACCTCTAAGCGTTTTATTAATTTGTACACGTCCGCCCCCCAGCTTTACGCCGGGCTTTACTGGTTGCAAACAATTTTACATCTTGTGACTCTCTTCCTCCACGTAAATCACGTTTTCGCATTTAACGTCGTCGTCGTCGTCGTCGATCTCGATGCTATTATTGTTGTTGCGATGTGCCAAAGTGTGACTATCAAGTGGAGCAATAATAAAAATGAGAAACTGAAATATCCCGACGACCCTTCTTTTCTTTGCACTACGCACGTCGTTTCCTGCTACATTTCAAGCTCCACTGGTTCGTTTGATTTCTTTATGAATTGTTTTTATCGTTTTTTCATCGTTTCCCAACAACTTTGCCGCTCTGCTCTTCTCAGAACTTTTCCTCCAACAATATTGTCTCAACAGTCTACCATTTCCAGGTTTGTGAATCTCTGCCCCGGAGAAAATCACCTCGTCTGAAGGCTACTTTTTTATCAATAGCGCCACATTTCTACCTTCTTTTCCCGTCTGGAAAAGGAAAAACCAACAGCATTATCAAACAGTAATGAAATGTAGCTGAGAGTCATCAAAGATGCAATATTTATTTCTTGGAAGTCAAACAAATTCTCAAGCTTCATCGTGAACTGTGACAAGAATTTTCAAAGATCTTCGAAGACCTTCAATAGTTAATGAACATTATTGAGTTTCTAGGATGTTTCAATTCAATTGCATTATTAAAAGTTGCATGATTAGAAGCATCTCGAAGTAAAAATTCCTTGGAATGTTGGTGGATTATGAAAATTTTAAAATCGCTTCAAAAGCATGAGAGAGGAAGGAAAACCCGTATTCCTCAATTTTCGCATTAATAATTCCATCCAATTATAAAATTCAGAAACTTCTACGCATCTCTAAGACTGTGTATCCTGGTGTCAACTGAATTCAATTTCTGAAATTTATAAGAATATTATCATTTTCATGAATATTTCATATTATTTGATAGCAGAAAATATGCCTATTGAGATCCCAGAAATATTGATCTAGCTTGTATATTTGAATTTCTTATTCCATCTAGCATGTCTTTTCTAAGATAAGAATTGTACCACTATTATTCCTAAGGACTACTGTAGACGATGTAAGTAGTGGCGGCCAGTCAAATAGTTTTAGGCAATCAAAGCCTTTGTCTTGTCATTGCAGCCTTTGTCTCATTCTTTAAATGTCTGTTTGCTTCTTTCAGATTTCTACTATCGTATGATTGCAGGTTTGACGTCTAGTGGGATCGGATACCCCGAATTGTGAATTCAATAGTTTATATAAATTTTGTATATTAGCTTGATCAATGTGGTGGATATGAAGTGCTTGGAAACCTTATTAATTTAAAAGATTTTTGCAAAGTTATGTTTCAGAGACAATTTTCATACTGTTAGAAGTGATTGAAACATTGTATAAACCTCAGATTCTATCTCTGGTCACTAAAGGCTCATCCATACAAGGTCTGAACAGTTGTTCCAAACTTGTCAGGTTTAACTGAATTAATATAGTCTGTCCAAGCAAAGAAGACATTCTGGCAAGATAGGAATCACTCCAGCTCGGTCAATCATGTTTCTAAAATCATAAAATGATCTCGAATTGTAGGTAATATTCCAATTAATAATTATTGAGTCAATATTTACCGAGCTGGAGTCATTTTCCCATCTTGTCAGAATGTCTTCTTGGCTTGGACAGACTTACAAGGTCCCAACAAACATTTCAAATGAGACCTTGACCTCGATCTGCAGTCAAGGACTACGTTGCAGCGTGCACTCACAAATAATAATGTGCATGTTTCAATTAGCAGCTGGGGACATGACCACCACATACATCGATACATGTCATTAGCGGTGGCTGATCACACATCATGTCATTAGCTCAATCCGTCGAATAAGGGCTAGAGGGGAGGAGGCCAGTGGAGGCTACAACTTGACCAACATTGAAAACTGACCAAGGATTGGCGAGCGTTGATAGACGCCGCTTATTATTATATTATTTTCTAAATTTCTAACTTCCCTTATTTTATATTGAATTTGGTTCGCAGTATGTGATCCTTATTGACGAGTTTTGAACTAATTAGGGTCTGGAGCTTGAAGAATCAAGCTCCTGAATAACTGGATTAAAAGATAACTGGATTAATAAAAGCATAACTAAATCTTGTCAAAACATGATTTCACAAAAGCTTTTGAGAAAAATGTTTTGAAAAAAGTAATTAATCATAATAATTGATAGGCTAATGTCTTCATTGATAGGGAGAATATAGTCATATTTTTCAAAATTTAGGCATAGCACAGAGAATTCACCTACTCTGTGGTTATAGGTAAAATATAGTGTTGTTCAGTAAAAGATACAGGCACTTCACCTGTTTCGTGGGCACGAGCCGCTAGTGATAGGTATCCTTTTTTTATCATAGTTCATTTTTTGCCAATTCCCTGATCAAGCTCTTTCTGATTCAAGCCATTTCTCCTGAGTATTGACAATATCAATTATCTCCTGAGTATTCATAGCATATTGAACAGAATATTCCAATAATATCAATAATACTCTACAAAATAATTTCCCAGACTCAAGGAACACAAGCTGGTCCTCAAAATTGATTCTAGTCATGGATTAGCTTCGTGACATTCAGAAATTCATTGATTCATCTGTATTTACCTGGTGAATAATCATCAAATAGGGCAGAGTAATTAGATGGTAATATTTTGTAGTTTTCTTCACCCCTAAATGATCAAAATCATATTAATGAAAATTTGGTTTTGTCTAGTCCTGGAAGCCAAAACAAAGTAACCCAGCTCTCCTCACTCTCTCATTTTCTCTTTTCTCTCTCACATCCTCTCTATATCCTTCTCTCTTGCCTTTGTCGTATGAAGAGAAAGCCGGCGAATTGAATCAGGTGACCAGATGGCTTTGTCTCATCAAATTTCGTTTCTTGCCTGTGGTGCCCCGCCACTACCAACAAATAGGGTGAAGCAGTGGAGTAGACAGCGTCCAAAAGACTACACAGAAGACCAAATCCACTATAAGCTGTCTCTTTTGGATGAAACTATAAGGCTACTATAACTTGAAAGCCCCTAGTCCTATTAGGCTAACCATTACTAAATTTCTACTACTGTCAAAGACAATATAATGGTAGTGGAGCTAATAATATATTTTATATGTTCTTTATTACGTTCATACTGTTCTATAATGATATACTGTTTCTATTTTCTATTGCTCACTTGCTTTTATTGAAGAGTGATCGACCTTTGCAATTAACTCTCCATTACTTTGAGTTTCCATATAAATAATTTCAATTTTCATAAATTCAATTTTGGGAAGCGGTTTGTCCCATTGGTAGAGAGCGTCTAATCGGTGAGATTAGATAAGCGACGTGCCTCTACCACCGCTTAATGGTGACCGGTTCCTCTGAATTCAATTTATGAGCCTCAAAAATCGCTTCCCGGTGGTTCGGAACCCACCTTAGGCTCGGTAGGCTCTTAAAGCAGTAGGTCCATTTATCTCTCATCTTTTTCCTTCCGATTACCCACGCACAGGCCCAAGAGCCCATGTGGGCATTGATTTATTGATTTACAGTAACAATCGTATTGCTAGGTCTAGTAAGACCCATTGCATACATAACATATTACAACATCCAACTGTACTATACAAGTGTGAGGGCATCACCCTCACACAAAAAAAAAATTATGTATTTTTGTTATGAGCTTAACATTGCCAAAATCTTACCTTGACCTTGAACCTTAAGATTACCATCACTATATTTTATCATTACCATTATCAGATTCTTACCGTTTATGTAGTAGTAGCTTCCTCATGTCTTACTTCTAACAATGTATTACCTTTGTATTAATGTATGCTTATACTGTAGTTGGTATGAATGAGACCCTACACCCTCAATACTAGTTTGTCATGTAGTTTCTATGTAGGAAATTCTTTATTCTACTTCCCACTTGAATGACCGTTATTTCGTAATGAATCAAATTAATTTTAAACACTGGGTAAATATTATGTACCCACGCACAAGCTAAAATGCTTATGTAGGCATCATCCGCGAAAAAAAACTGGCGGTTCGTGCCCACGAAAAAGGTGAAGTGCCCTTATCTTTTACCGTACAGCACTTCACCTGTTTCGTGGGCACAAATCATTTATGATTTCCTTTCTCATTGTCACTCTTTTTCTCTCTCTCTTTTACTTGATTAACCCCTTTCTCTCCTACATCAGTTCTCTCACACATCTTTCTCTCCATTTATAATTATATCCTTTTGTCTTTCTCTCTCTATACATACTTTTTTCTTTCTCGCTTTCGTCAATATTCATGCCAGTATTGAATTTCAAACAGCAATAATTCTTGACAATGTGAATTTTTCATGGAATGAACAGAGAGTTCAAGAATGTATGAGACGCTGGTTCACATCGAGAGAGATTGGATAAAGAATCGCACTTCCTTTATACCCATGCCGAGCTTCGAAATCTCAAGAGAAATAACTGTATAGTATCAGCTTGCTCTGGTTGCGGTTGACAATAATGTAACATAACTGTACAATCTGAACATGTACATAACTGTGTTCCGTGCTTAAACTGCTGGAAGGGAAACCATTTGAAAAAAACTATATTGGAAAATAGAATTTGAGTAGATATGAATGGGATAGTATCAATAATTGCTGATAATGGAAAGTGTTAGCATATTCAATGATTTCATACTGGAGAGTAATTTTCCAGGGTAAGACAGAATAAACTGTTTAAGATGGATGACAGAACACTAGAGACAGCTGAAGCTGTAAAATATCCAGTTTTGAAGTGGATAAGTGGCTTTGAAGAAGCATGCTAACCCAGCAGATTTATAGATTATTTCTTCAAGATTCTTTGTCATGGCTCTGTAGTACATTTTTACGGTAGCATATTTTCATCAACCAACAAACAAATTTATTAATATTGAATTTTATAATCTTTAAAGACTTTATTGAGTCGCATTTCTCTGTGAAATTACTTGCCCTATTTCATTTGGGGACTTTAATCGGGACTTTTACTTTGAAATATGTCACTTGAGCATATTCAAAGGTGATTATCTCCAGAATTTTTAAAGTTCACGGCATACATACTTTTAAGATCGAACTAGGAGAAATACCACTCAAAGTATTGAATCAATTGAAATCACAATACTTTCAAGAAACGTCAGCAACCAAATTCAATACATGAGAAATTGAGTCTTTAAACACAAACATAGTGAGCCTCAACACATAATAATTATGATTTACATGAAGGTTATTGGCTATTGGAGGAAAATTGATTAGCCGTTATGTGATGTTTTTAATAATTATCAATGAGTTTCAATGCGAAGGCCTTTATTGATTATCAGCCTTTTTGCACGAAAATAATAAGCTTTAATATCAATATATTCATTCAATTATAACAAACTTTGATTATGAGAATTACCTTCTCTTCAATTTTCCCTTCAGGTTAAGGAAGGAAAGGAAAAACAGTGATCACCTGTAGTATGAGAATGTAGGAGAGAAAATGCATGCAGGTTCAACAAGGAAGCATTGAAGAATTGGTTGATTGTCTTCAGGGAGAACCGGTAAGGTGATAAATGTGCTAATTCAGCAGAAGCTGATCGCTGAATGACAAACAATTAGGAGCGAGGAACAATGCTGCTGGCTCAAGCTAACAATCGACTGTCACCTCAACTTGCTGACACATGCACATTCAATAGCCAAACGTGAGCCTTTTCACTGCAAGCGACTCAACTTGACAATGCGCTAGTATCGACAATTCTCCAGCTCGAATCGACAGAACATATTGACGACGAAATTTGGTTAGTCTTAACTGACGATGAAATGCTTTCAGTCTTAACTTTGCGTGAGGAAGAAACAGATAATACGAATAATAATTGAATTTTTGTTTGAATTTCAATAATAATATTGGGGTGATAGTACATGATTATGAATAAGTAGTAAATGATCTCTAGTCTTAGAATGAGGATGCTCATGAGCAGTGATATTGTCAGTCTGACAAAGATCGGAAATGGCAGACTGCTTCATGGAACGCTGTGATTGGCCAGTTCCTGAAACCAGCCCCTCCCACTGTGGGAGGGGCCAACTCCCACGGTAGGCGAAGCAAGTCAATCGTTGATAAATGAGAAATTATTGTAAAAAATTCAAAGAGTTGGCAAGATAGATCAATGAAGAAGATTAATTCACGTACATTTTCGTTTAATCTTTATCACAATATGACAAATCTGATATGACACTTTATTACAAATCTGACATGATTCTATCATTATTTTTGAATGTTAATTCCTACAAATAAGAAATCATCTTATTGAATTTGGACTTCTCACTTTTTACTTTTATCATTCCTATTATTTATTCTCAATTTCTCCTCACAATTCCTACTTCTTTTTTACTACTTATTAGTATAAATAGGCTATGTATTCAATAACCTGTAATAATTATTTTCAAATTGTTTATGATATTTCCGAGTATTTTGTTTATTTCCTAGATCAATTTTTTAATGAAAATGCTGTATTTACAAATCAAAATATAATTATTGATTTGTGATAATTCTTTTACCAACTTGAATGAGGAAGATTATTCACAGAATCTTACTTCACCAAGTTCTCTGCATAATCATGAATAGGATTAATTCGACAGATTAGTGGTGAAGTTTCCATTGATTGAATAAGAAAAAGTTGAAGTTCTCAGCAGAATCGAAATCCACCACGCTGCCGAGCTGATTGAAAAGAGTTGTATTCGCATGCTGAATATTCGATGGCTTTTAAATTCTTATCGATTTTGTAGAGTGTTTTATGACTGCTACACTTGGTGGAACAAGTACCTAATGGGGATGGGAAAAGAATTGGACTAGTTCCAAAGCTACAGCCACCGTTTCAATGCAATTTCACATTTTGCCATTTCTGTTGTTCCCGCTGTCAAAATAAAGCTGCATTCTTTTGTTTTGATTTTCCTTTCTTCTTCTTTCGATTGACTCGGTGCTATTATTTCATTGGATGATTTCAAATCGAGCTGGAGATGAGAACAAATCATTGGTTCGGATTTGAGAATGTGACATCCAAAACAGTACAGTACACATCACAGAGCAGATCCCTAGCATATTTCGTTTTCGATTCAATATTGAGTCAGTCAACAATATTCAATTTAATTTTTCCTGATTCCATATTACTTTTCATCATAAGAGCAGTAATCATACTTGCTCCAGTTTCCTAAAGGATAAATCTCAAAAAATCAAGGATTTAAATAGGTTTTGCAGACAAAAATCAAGGATTTAGGATTAAGTAGGTTCTACTGAACAAAGCTGAGACTCTTGTTCTGAGTCTAGTGGTGGAGTTGAAATGATTAATGAGAATAAACACTCGAACTTGGGTTTCATTCCATTAGCATTTTTGTGTGAGAAAAGGTAATTAATTTGTCAAATTTTGCTCTCATTTTCATTCCGCTAATGAACAAGCAGGTCTCATTAGAAAAGTAAATGAATTGTTATAATTGGACCCTACGGAAAAATGCCTCGAGCTTAGAGAATTCAGAAATGCAGCCACTGAAAAAGTATTTACCTGAAAATAATAACATCGTCTATTGTAGATAAGTTGACTCTGGAAAGTGACTATAATGTTGGTTTTCAATTGATAATGGAATTTCCAATTATGAGTAACAAATGGTGTTCCAGCATTACCAGATTAATTTAAACCGACTAAATAGTCAATTCTTGTATCATTAGTGATGATTACAAAGCTCACACAGGAGTGTTTTATGTGATACATTCGTGAGTCAATTACTTGCTCGAGAGATTCATTTGAAACTCGAATCAGTACAGTATAACAGAAAAGTAAACAATAAATTTAGTCTTTTTTTGTAAACAAGATTCTGTCAAGTAACCCGAGGACAATTATAAAAAAAACATGAAAAGACGACGTTGTCAAACCACTGATTTATTGGAAACATCTCGATTTTTCAATAAATCAGTGGTTTGACAACGTCTTGTCTTCTCATTATTAATATGGATAACTACCACAATATTACCTTCACAACTATTCAAAAAGTCAATTTAATATGGAAGCATCTCACATTATATAGTCTTATTGTTGTATTTCCCTTTCATTGGATGTTTTTGGTGATTCTAAATGAGTTATATTATATTTGAATTGTATTACAACTTCAACATAACCTACTTTAGAAATAATTAGTTCCATAATACTTTCGATTATTGATTCACCAATATTATTGTATAATGAATTCAGTTCATCTCTTCCACTGTTGTCAAGCTCAACCTGATGCTCCGGAAAGAAGAGAGAGAGCAATCATGTTATCTCTCTCTACGATTGAGAGGGTGCGATTGAGAGGGTGGCGGCCCAGCTGCTTCAACCCAAATTCCTTGAGCAGGTACACAGTGGTAGTCGCCGGTGTTAAGCCTCCTCGGCTCTGGAGTGGAGTAAAGTGATTGCAAGAAGCATTGTAGGGCTAATGCGGAGGTTGAATACTTGCACACCGTACTTCCTGTCTTCAGTTGGAATCAATTTTGAGGGGGATGAGCTGGGGGGAGGGGGGTTGCACGTGTGATGGGGGAGAGGAGAGGGTACACGGGAGTGGTTTATTGACCCCGTTTAGAGGGGGCCCGTGAGGGACGAGTCCATCCTTGCGGGGGCGGCTGCACTCCTACTGGGGGCGGCTGCCGAGGGGGCCACTGCTTTAGCATTTCGCCAAACCTACCTTAACCGTTTCAGCTTGCGCTGTTGCCACCCCCAACACCCAACTTCCAGGGGGTGGGTTGGGTTGCCACCCCTTTTACTACGCCGTTGTCTACGGCAAGTTACTACGAGCCCATCGCGACGAATACTATTACTACCACCACTACTATACAAACTACTATAACTGGCGAGTGTCAGCCTATTCTATCGATAATTCAACTCTCTCACTCCTTCAGACTTCAAATACACACACACTTCAGCTTTCTTTCTCTCTCTCGAACCAACATCCGTCACCATCGAGTTATTCCACGATTGTTTCTCAATTCAAATGTCACTCTCTCTCCCTCTCTCATTCTTCGATGTTCTGTCCAAGCAAAAAATACATTCTGGCAAGATGTGAATATGACTCCAGCTCGGTCAATATTGTTTTAAAAATCATAAGTATGGTCTCAAATTGAAAGGAACATTCTGATCTACAATTTAGGACTAAACTTATAATGTTTGAATCAATATTGATCGAGCTGGAGTCATTTCCCCATCTTGCCGGAATTTCTTCTTTGCTTGGACAGACTACCAGTGTGAAGTACAGAGTAATAAGTTGAGTCTGACATGCATGTTGAGTTTTCTCATTTGCTTCCCTTTTGTAATGAATTGCAGTTATTCAGCTTCTCCAGCTATCTATTTTATAAATCACAGTTATTCAGCTCCGGCTGGAAGATTTCATTAGAATTATCATTGCGGGATACGATATCGTGAGCTTGATACAGTTTGAAAGCAGGACAAATAGACAGGCATGTGTTGACTATGATAATGGAGATATGTGATTTCTTTTGATCAAAGTTGTTACTTTTTCAAGTCATATCTTATATCATATCACACACAATCATGATATTGATGAGGATCGAAAAAACAGACCTTTACTATTTCAATCTCAATGTGACTCAAAGTGATGGTTCAAACAAGATGGTTCTTCTTCGACTCAAGTCGATTGCAATGCGCAGAAAAACTAGATATTTATACTGATTATCTTCATTATCATTTCATGGCTACAGAAAGAAATGATCTTTGTATACGAAATCTATAAGAATTGATGATTTCAGAAATGTATTATGGAATTTCAACGTCCAGTATTCCAAGTTTCTGGTGATAGTTCAAATTGATTATAATTTTGATTTTTATGATTGAATCAGGGCCGTCGCGTGGGCGAGGCGACCGAGGCGATTGCCGATTGGGTGTTGAATTGTTTCGTTCTATGTTTAATTACCGTATACAAAAAAGTTTGTACAAAACAGTTTTTTATTTAGAGAAACCACGTACATCTGTAAAAATTTTGATTTCATATCCAGTTATACCCTTAATTGTTGAAATATTGTGTCGAAATTTGTGTTGAATATTGTGTTTCCCAATCATTTCAATAACCGTTGAAGTTACAAATTTTTAACAGGTTTCATTGAATTCCGTAGCTAATTTTTCATAGGATTTGATAATCGTAGAACCTTAATAAAGCCTCTAAAAAATAAGAAAAGTTAGTATTTTTTGAAAAATGTCAATTTTCCGTCATTGTTATCTCGATAACAAAGCGTTTTTGGTGTCTTTGATGGAACTTTTTTCTTCAATTGGTGTAAGAAATCTGCCTGAGAAGTATTGCCCATTCCTCCTGAAACATTCTGTATATTTAATTAATAAATCGATTTGAAAACTACAGATTTGAATTACAAAAAATGGTCAGGTTTTAAACTCTTTATTGTCTAAAAACACGAGTTTTCAGTTTTCCAAACATTTTCCCCAGGCCCCCGGAAGGTTCCCCACATAATCCTCTTCGCCCACGAACCCCCTCCCCATCCATGGAATCATGTCCTGGATCCGTCACTGCTTACATTCGAACATGAACATCACATACCGGTATGTGAACTGTAGCAGACAGCGTGGTGGTGGACATTTAAACGTAGGGATTGTTTGGGGGTCGCCGCGGTTATTCTTGCCTCGGGGCGCTACAATCCACGCGACGGCCCTGGATTGAATGGATTGTGATCGAATGAATGATGAAATATCTACTAGCGTTGATTTTCCAAACTTTAATTTGAAGTTATTTTAATTTAATATAGTGAGTAGATCAGGAATTTGATGGAGCAATGTATTAAAACAACCAAATCAACATCATTACGGAGTCTTACGGTTCTTACTTGAGATGAGTTGTACTCGTATTTCAATCAATCTACTACCAACAATATATAAACTGCTACAAAGTATTATAAGAAATCGATCAGTTAATTTTGACCAGAGTTGTTGCATGTCGCTGTAAGCCCAAGTGAAACCCCGTTCTCAAATATTCATTCGAAAGATACAAAATACTGTGTTTAACGTACAATTTATGAACTAATTTATGGCCAAATGAAGCAGGCCAAGTCAATAACTGCCCCCTTCCCCACAGTTACTACCGTGCCACTCACCAACCAACAGAAAGGCTTTGTCTCGTCAAAGGTTCTTGTGTAAGGCCACCAGACTGACCCACATATCGATTGCTGGCCAATGAACTCCTCACCTGACAACAAGAATCTAGTCCTTTCCAATTAGCGAAATTGTTCACTTAAAAACACATAAAAAGTCAATGTTTGTATCTAATTGCTGGGAACAGTTTTCGTTCTCTTGTTTCTGACAGAGAAAATTTGCCTCTACGTACATAATTTCCCTAACTATAGTAGATGTTAGACTTATCATTAAACAGTTGCAAAATATGAACTGCGATGTATCAGCATGTCGAAATTATGCGAGATATGAAATAATAAAAAATAAAAATAATATTGTTCAGTTTCTTATTCTCACGTTTATCTCATGGGATAACAATCGCATTATTTCATTATTCCTCATAAATGATATAAGAAATCCTTACATTGTAGAGGATGCCGTTACAATCGACCTTATGTCAAACAAATGCTCAATTATTCAAATATACATGGCCTTTGTTCCTACTATTGATCAATGTTGAATACAAACCAATCTTTTTTCTACTGGACAAAACCTTGAACTTGCAGTGACAGACTTTGAACGTGACTGCATTTTTTATATGCATTGATCTGTCCTAAATTGAGAAGTCTGATAAAAATCTAGTCACAAAGAGAGTGCAGCTTAATTGAGTGAATGTGAAAACAGCACTTCTAATGAATTATTAATTCTACTTTTTTGCCACTAAAAATTTTTCCAACTATTAATAACCATCACTGAAGTTGGTAATGGATGTTGAGTCTGTAAGCGCTTTTCACGAATGAGCATTAATAGTTAATGAATTATTTGCAAATCGACCTTTGCAAGTATTTTTATAAGCCAGCTCATTTATTGCAGTTTGTTATAATTAAGGAGAAAGAGATAGTATATCGGGAAGAAAGAAGTTTAAGAGTATGTGTAAAAGGAAGTAAAAGCTGAGAAAGTTGGAAAAGGGTGGAAGTGTGGATTTTTGTTGAAGTGTCGGGGGAAAACTTCAAAGACCGGTTTCCTTTCCTTGAGACCGGTTTCCTTTCCGGCCCTTTCCTTGAGGACCGGTTTTCTCTAAGTAGAAGGACTGTTGCTTGCGCAATTTACTGATGTAGAAGGGAAGAACCAGAATCACTTTTACTTCTTTTTTCTACTTTTTTAGGTGAGCATGTGATTGACATTCTTTGTAATAAAAAAACAATTAAATGACTACAGTGTGGGAGAGAATATTAATTTTTTTATAAAATCGATTTTTGTCATGCTTGATGTTTAAATTTATTGATTCTTCATTGGTTCATAAATTATTCTTAACAATCATTCAACTCTCTAAAAATGTGAATTTTACATAGATTGAAATTTTTAAAAAACATAAGTTTAGGCTAGCTATTAAAAACATTTTCTTTTATTGAATTTATAATTTTATTGCAAACTCAACTCACTTTTCACTTGACAACGGACACGAACGAAAGTATTACGTTTACAGTATATTTACATTATCATTCATTTTTATATTATTTAATGTCGACACTATAAGTTCAATTGGAAAATAATTTACCTCTCTCACTCTTGTCTCTCTCGCTCTTCCACTTCCGGGTAATCACTTCCGTAACGCAATTCTTGAAGTGTCACCCAGAGAGTTTTATAAGACATTGTCACGTCAAAAAACCTTCAGTTTTATGAATCAGTTGATGGATTTTTTAGTTTGTTGTTTCTGTAGTTCGCTTTCTCTTTTCAAATATTTTTTGCAAAGTTCTCTTGTTATTAAATTTGTTACATGCCTACTTTATGATACTCAATGATTGTAACATTTGGCCCCTGCCTCAGGCTTTGCCTCCAAAGGGATCATCCTGGTTAATGATTGCTTGCTATTTCAAGTTATTTACTTATTATTTATTGTTTTCAATTCGTGCTCTATATAATGTATATGCTGCGTGAAAAGGTTAAATGAATTGAATTTGAATTTGAGTTTGAGCCATTCAGCGGGACCATTTGTGTAATTTATTTGAAAATGAATAAGATTAGATAGAAGGTGTGAGGAATAAATAATTATCAAATCATCAAGAAAAAACTGAACGAAAATCAGAGGGAACTGAACTGAGAATAATCTAATCACATTGTTTTTAATTTGTCAGGCTAATGAGAAGTTCAAAGCTGGTTGGATAATATGCATTAACAGCTTCTGCTGAAAATACCATTTCATAGCAAACAAAGAACAGTATTTATTCAATATCAGTTTTCATTGTAGCTGGAATTAGCGGTGCAAGCTGAATAATTAAGCCATTGAGAAGCCGAAATCATCGTTGAAGCAGACAAAAGGCCATGTGTGCATTGTTCGCTTCCAAAACAAGAGCAGAGCTCGCAAATAATGCGAATTGATCTTTCTGGTGTTACTCGGCAGCACACTCACAAATTGCGGCTTTAATTCTGTTTGTCCTCGGAAACAAAAATGACTTTATGGCAAAGCTGTTACGGTACATGGAAGCTCAATCTTGCTGGAATGAATCGATCTTCCTCATTGTCATTGTTCTTAGAAATGTGGCTATTTTAGTGGTGCAATCTATTTCATCTGAAGGGGCTTGCTAGAATAATCATTCTATTGATGTCAAATAAACTCTATTGATATTTATTTATTTATTCACATTGCTGTCTTACATTCATTTATACAATACATCAATAAAATCCACAAGAGTAAAGGGTACATTATTAACACATACAAAGTTACAGGAAGTTACAGAATAAAAATCATTACATGAGTTACTGGTAACAAAATAATGCATAATACAGAAAAATAGGTGGGAGTGTCAATAGAAGGAGAAATGAATGTAAGCCCCACGAAAGCAAAGCTTGTGTGTGGGAAGATAGATATCAGGGATTCTATATTCTGGATAGAGATACTAGAGATCATTCTATTGAAGATGCAGCTCTGCACTTTTGTAATTTTTTTGTACTAGAGATTCTCGTGAAAGAGCCTGTCACAATCACTGGTTCTCTGATAATCACTAGTTCATAATTAAATATAAAATCTCAAGAAATCTCAGTAATTGTAGACTATTACTGATCAAACAAATCATTCAATAAGAATTATCTGGCATGGAATAGAAATAATTCCTTCATTTCTAACTAAAAACAATTCAAAAACTAATCTAAAAACAAATAGTCCTCGACCAAAAACTTCTGTGGAATAGACATATTGAGAGGACTCTTACAAAGGCCACAAAAGCTATGGGGGCCTGCAGGAGGCTGTGTGGTAAGAAATCGGGGCTGAGGCCCAGTATGCAGTTCTGGGTTTACCAGACTGTAATACTGCCTATGGTTACTTATGCCGCACTGGTTTGGTGGCCCAAGGTGGAACAGAAGACTACTGCAACTAAACTCCAAAATCTGCAGAGGTTGGCAGGTCTGGGCATTAGTGGAGCCACAGGCTCCTGCCCAACAGCTGCGCTAGATGCAATATTTGGAATGTTGCCTCTGGCGCAGGAGGTCAAGAAAAGGGCAGCACTAAGTGCCCTCAAAATGACTGGTAACAGGAATATCAACAACTCCATGGAGAAAGGTCATTTGACAATATTAAAGGAGTTTCCTGAATTAGCTATAGCTTTAGCTGTTCCAGACTTTAAAAACAGGGAATACCTAATGGATTGCCCCTACAAAGTCACAATCCTGGAGAGTGACAGGGGTGGAAGAGAGTATTCTTGGGAGTTGAACGCCCTGAAGTGATACACTGATGGATCACGCAGGGAGGGAAGGACAGGAGTTGGAATTTATGGGCCAGGAACTAAATTCTATAGGGCCCTGGGAAAAATGGCAACTGTCTTTCAGGCCGAGGTAATGGCCATAGAGATGTGTGCTAATCAACTCATTGAAAGAGGACTGAGAAGGGCAAAAATCTCTATTTTGAGTGACAGCCAGGCAGCCCTAAAGGCAATGCAGGCCTGTTCCAGTAGCTCAAAGCTGGTAACACAGTGTCAAAAGACCCTAAGGGAACTGGCTGTCAGGAATCAGGTTAGCCTGATGTGGGTACCGGGGCACAAGGGTATCTATGGAAATGAAATAGCTGATCGCCTTGCAAAAAAAGGTGCAGATTCTCCATTTGTATGACCGGAACCAGGTTGTGGGGTTCCTTTTAGCTATTGTGAAGCTAAAGTCCAAGAATGGGAGGAAAAGAAGAAGATTTTGATTTGGAATAGGACAGAAGGACTACAACAATCAAAAATGTTGATTAAACCCTCAACAAAGGCTTCCCGCAATGTAATAAGCCTGGAGAAGAGGGAGCTGAGGCAAATAGTAAGCCTCCTGACAGGACACGGCCCATTCAGGTATATGTTACGGAAGAAGGGACTGTGTCAGGATGATGAATGCAGATTCTGCATAGAAGAGACAGAATCAGCAGCACATTTGCTTCTGGAATGTCCAGCACTCTTGCAAATGAGGAGGAGACTTCTTGGAAAGGCAACCCTCCTACCAGAGGAGGCAAGAGAACTGGACTTCAAGGCCCTGAGTAAATTCTGCTCTGGCCTTGGATTACGGAACATGGCATAAGCCAAAGAGGGGATGCCACAAAAGATCGAATAGCGGTCACGGTGCCTA
The DNA here is from genome assembly GCA_017141385.1 of Sogatella furcifera. Lineage (NCBI taxonomy): Eukaryota > Metazoa > Arthropoda > Insecta > Hemiptera > Delphacidae > Sogatella > Sogatella furcifera. The sequence goes on along the minus strand of CM029548.1, from coordinate 8,929,134 downwards.
AGGGTTACAAAGCCAAACCCATTTAAAAAAAAAGAACAATTAACTTGTACGAGTAAACTACGAGGTTCCTATGGACATTGAACCTGCTCATTTTCTACCTGCGATCTGCTCCATTCCTGTTTCAGACAGGACCGGTCTGGCACAGGTAGCAACGCAGGTAGGGACCGAGGTAGGGACCCCTAAACTGGAAGAATAAAAAACTACTTCTTGAAACGTATTTCACAATTGCTTCAAATATATATTTTTTAAGTGCAAGAGATTGCAATCGGCGCGTATATCAAGGTATGTTTTTGTTAACTAATGCAGATGTTGACAATGTTGTTGACAATGGCTACTTTCTAGAGAGTGTACTAAAAGATAAAGTTTATCTACATTTTCAACAAAACTGAAACATTGTACGGTACACTTAATCATATAGAGCACTTGACAATAATGCTTGAATTAAATTTATGGTGTTACATGGAATTTGAGATTGAAAATACTGTAGCCTACTATCAACCAAACGGAACATTTAGCGATTATTCATAAGCGAGTTACCAATTGTTCAATGTTCAGCTCTGTAAGCTAAAGTAATTATTCTTTTATTTGCTTGTTTGGAAGTCCCATTGCACATACAAAAGAGAGAATAATTATTGATCCTTGAAGGAAGAAGTACTTATAAATTGGGATGAATAATGCATTTTACTGAAAATACAGGCTTTGGAAACTAAATCACAAGCAAGCTCAATATTGCAGCTATTTTCACTGCCCACCTCAACATTCTTGATAAAATCATTTAAAATAGTTCCAAATTCAGCCAGCAGATGGCAGTAGCAATAGGGTGACTTGCTTCAACTTCTATTGGAAACGCCTCCAAGCTACGCCTACGCTCTCTGATTGGCCGACAATATCGATTCAAAAAGTTCCCAAGTACAACCAGTAAATGGCAGCAGTTGTCGGGTGGTGTTTCAGATTTGACTTGGACATGCCTTCATTACCCGCCTGCTCTTTTCTGATTGGTTAACAGTGTTTCGTGACCAAATGAAATAATAGTGTGGGTTCTCCATGAATAAAATTACTATAAATATTATACAAAAAAATTATGAGCGACGACACACGTATCAAATTGAACAATTTCATAGGAAGCTCTCGTATCAAGGAACTTTCCTGTAATTTTTTATCAAACTGAATCTTCTAGTAGCATCTTTGTGTATAATATTTTAAACCCACTGTAATTTTATCAGTATGTAGCCTACTGTTTTAGTAGAATGAAGAAAATAAAATAGTGGTAGAGACATAAAATAAATCGATATCGTTGCGGTTATCCAACATGAGAAATAAACTAAATCTCTGACAAGCGTATCTGATAACAGCTTACCAAGTGACATCGAAGTTCGTAAAGTAAAGCAATCTAGAGTAAGTTTATTGAATTAGCAGGGGAGAAACTTCATCAGCCGATCGCATCTATTCATGTGTCGAACGACAGCTTAGAACCTATTTTGATGTAACTTACTTAGTAAAAATACTGTTTACCGTATCTGATACGTGTTATGGTGGTTGGGAGGTTACATCGATTACGAAGTTATGGAGAGCAGAGCAGAGTGAGGATGTTCCCCGGGGAATGGAGGCGACTGTCCTCAAGGAGTTGGCGGGGCGAAAGGTCGCACTTATTTTCCAACTTTAATCTCTGCACATTGGTCTATCCCCTTACTCTTAATCCCCCTCCCACGCCATCCACAAGTCATCTTCCTACTACTACTCGATTTCAAACAACTCTTTTTCTTGATTATAAGAGATGGAGGAGGAGAGGGAGTAGGGGGTGAGGGAGGGGAAGGAGGAGAATAAAGAGAAGCAGGAGGAGGAATTGAAGGTGAAGGATAAGAAGGAGTTGGTGGAGCAGTAGGATAAGGAGAGGAAGGAGTGTGGTGAAGGAGTGGAAGAAGTAGAAGATGAAGGTGGCGAGAAAGAAAGAGGAGGAGAAGGAGGAGGAGAAGGAGGAGTCGGAGGAGAAAAAGTAGGGAGTTAAGAGTGAATAGGGAGGTAAAGGAGAGGGGGAAGGGGAAAAGTAGAGGATGTGAAAACGAAGATGATGGAGAAGAAGAAGAAAAGAAGAAGAAGAAAAATGAGGGGGTAGAGGGTAAAGGAGAGGGAGAATAAGTTGTAGGAGAAGATAGGGAGGTGAAGTGAGACTGAGCTGTAAAACCAGAAAGATGAATGTTAGAATGAAGAAAAGGAGTTGAAGGAAGAAGAGACGGAGAAAATGAGTAGAACAGTTTAGCCAGCAATGATTGAAAGAAAGAGGCGAAATGTGAAAAAGGATAGAGAAACTGAAAAGGAGAAGAAGGAAGATACGTAGGTAGAGGAAGAGAAGCGGTGGCTGGTAAAGATCAAAGGAAATAGGAGAAGAAAAATGAGGGAGAATTATGGAGGCAAAGAACTCCATTCTCCTCTTGAAGAGGAGAAGCAGAGCAAGCAGAAGACCAAGGTGATGTAGGGTAGTAGAGAAAAATGGAAAGCTCCGTGAAGAATGATATATGCATATCTGATAAGTTAATATAGAGAATCAAGAGGAGAGATTACATAGGAAAACTCAAGAGGAGAAGCTGGAAGAAATGGAAAATAGAGATAAACAAGAAAAAAAAAGGGAAATTCAAACGAGAGCAACAATAATTAGATGGAAGTAAGAGGAAATAAACAGGAATAATAAAGAATAAATCACTAGAGAAGAAAGGAGATGGCGGAATATCAAAAGAAAACGGAAGAGGCGAGTTCAAGTTGGAAATTTGCTGGAGGGGGATTCATGAGAACAATATCTAGAGAGGAAAGAAGAGACATTGAAACAGGAGGAGAACGTTGTGGAAGAAGTGGAACTGAAAATATGAGGAACAGGAAAATTGAGAAATCAAAAAAGATAAAGATGAAAATAATGAAATCCAAGATAGAAAACATGAAAAATTGGAAAAACAATAAAATAATATTGGGGAGATGAATATCAAAATAATGAAAACCAAGAAAGAGCATTAAATTTATACGAAGAAGAAAAGGTAGAATTCAGAGCAAAGTAAACAAGAAGAAGACAGATGTGGAAAAATAAAGGTTGGGAGGAAGGTGGAGGCAGCGGCTTGGGTAATTCGGTTTTGGAAACTGGCAGCAGCTATCGGTAAGAGCTCGAGGAAGGCAGCAGCCAAGTCTTGTGGTAAGTATAGCGTCCAAGCAAAGAAGACCCTCGACAAGATGAGAAAATGACTCCAGCTCGTTCGATACTCGTTAAAAAATATCGATTTGGTATCAAATTGTAGATCAGAATGTTTCCTACAATTGAGACCAAATCAATAGTTTTTGAACCAATATTGACCGAGCTGGAGTCATTTTCCCGTCTTGCCAAAGGGTCTTCTTTGCTTGGACAGACTATAAGAGTCAACGCGATTTTGCGGAAAAAGAGGCCGGCTCTGGGGGAAAGCAGTGCAGTGCGTCCCCCGGGGAAAACCACGCCGCAACTAGACCAAGAACTGGCAATTCCCCCACCCTTGAGACACTGCGAACCCCCCCCCCCCCCCAACGCAATCACCACCCCATCCATCATGGAGCAAGCTGTCCCTGATACAAGGTTATCTCCAACGAATGTGCTGCTGCTGCAGCTTTGTTTTATGTAGGACTCTTGCTAACAAAGGTGTAGAATAGTCTACTGTGATCAGATTTCGGAGCAGACGTTGTAAAAAATGGATTTATAGCGAAATTTTCATACCAAACATTATTTTCAAGTTTCTGGGATAAGGGTGAGGAAATAATCTACGTTCGAAATCTTTCCCTGTAACTTGGGTTGGAGTAAATTTAGAATATTAGTAGTTAATCTTATTAAAATTGACCATTATGTCTAGTAATTAGTAATTAATGAATGAATTACTAATTTTTTCAAACAAAGACATAATAATAAAGCAAACAAATGTGATATCAACGAAAGTGCAAATGGGATAAAAATTCAACTTGATTTGAGAATAAAAATTAATTATGAAATAACCGGGAAGATCGTTTGTCATTATCACGAATCACATCACAGTCGTAGATTCTTGGATACATTTCCATCTGGGCATGTATCGTACTCTTATCCATAATCGTTAAAATTCTTCCTCTTGTCTGTTTGTTTTAGAAATTTGGTTCGAGTTTGACTTGTGTTTGATTAGTGTTCGGTTCATGTTTGGTTTGAATTCGATTCATATCAATGTACTCCAGACTCAGAGGTTTGGCAAATTCCTTCTCAGACACTATTTATACATCGTACAAATTGAAAATTCAATCATTGAGATTAAATTTTCTCAAGATTTTTCTCATGTTTGTTTAATCCAAGCGAACTTTCTTCAACATTTCCCCTAGATAGTGTTACACTATTTAGGCAGACCATTACACTTCAAAGTTGCTAGCTTTCAAAGCAATGTAATATATATCAACAACTACACCATACTGCACTGCTGCGCACCATCCTAATGAAGCACCACTACACATTGATGGAAAAGAAACAACAGATTCACCACATACAACGCAGAATTAAAGCAACACAATAAGGTTTGCGGGTGAGTGGGGAGAGGGGTGGGTGGTTTTGTTGGTAGCGGTTGTGTTTGGTATCATATTACTCCTTGTCGAATAGCTTTGCCCTGTCATGTCAACTGTTTAGATTGGATCGTACCACCCTTTGAACGGCTTTTCGTTGCTGGCAGATTCTGTTGGATGCTCGCGTGTGGGACAACCCTGTACCAACAGTCCCACTCTCTCTCAATCTCTCTAGTTTTGTCTCTATCTTACTCTTTCTCTCACTCTCTTTCTTACTCTCTCTTTCTCTCGCTGTCATACTATTTACTTCTCACGCTCTCATTCATGCTCATTATATCGTTCTCTCACTGTCTCACTCTTTATCTATCATTCTCTCACTGACATACTCTTTCTCTCTTGTTTCTCTCACTATCATACCCTCTCTTTCTCTCTATTGCTACGGTTGAGTGTTAATGGGATTCAGATTCAGATTCAGATTCATTTACTTTATTTTGTAAATTACAAAAATACATCGGCTCAAATCCTATATTATGCAAATTAAAAATGATACTAATTACATCGCTCGTTTTAATAACTAAGTATGGACTATTGAAGACTATATGAGAACTTACAAGAATGATTGAAATGTAGGATTTAATAATTATGTAAACGGTATTGTAACTGATGCTGTAATTACATAAAAAGGGGATTTGGACATATAAGTGTCCATTCTTGGAAGGAATGCTCAAGAACATACCCCCCATTAACACTCAACCATGGGCTTATGTTTTCTTAATAAATTCGAATAAGAATTGATAATTAAATGCTATGAAATTTATAAAATTTAATGCTTTGACTTACATAAATTAAAAAATAGATGAGTATGATGGGAACAATAGGAATTTAGATGATGATGAGATTGCTTAGAGAATTGAAGATGAATTGAGAAAATAAATGGAATTTAAATTGCTTGAGGTGAATTAAAGCTATATTACTGAATAATGAAATCAATTCAAGCATGGGCTTAATTTTCGATGGAACTATAAAATTAATATAAGCATGTGCCCAATTGTAATCGATAGAACTAAATATAATGTTTTTTGAGAGGTAAAATAGTTGAATTAGTAAGTGATAATCATCACTCGTATTTTGTTCTATTCAAACATTAAAAATTTTAAACCCACTTATTTGTATTGACAAAAATTACTAGAACTTAAAATAATACGATTGACTATGAAAAGATGAATGGAGGATAAAAGGGGAAAGGAAGCTGTCATGTGGTTGCTCTAATTTTGGAAAGCCCTTGTCATTTTTTCGAAAAAGTTTTTTCTCAATTTTGAATTGAAGCCCGCGGGCTCTCAATGGATTTGATGGTGTTGGGAAGGTTATTCCATGCGCGACACGCACTAACAAGAAACGATTTATTATAAATAGTAGTTCGATGAATTGGTATCCTCAACGTATTTTCTCCAGTCCTCGTATTGAAACATCTAATTTTCTACCTTCGGAAAAAATTTGAAATCATTTATGAAATAGTTGGGTTTGCCATATTCCAAAATATCCCTGACAAGTTTCAAAATTCTAAAAAGTCTTTGATCTGGTAATTTTAAAGTTAAACTATCAATGTGAGCTTGGGTGATCCTCTCATGACGTTCAAGCGAGTACACAAATCGTAAGCAGTAGTTTTGACAGCGCTGTAGTTTATCATTAAGAGTGACTTGCATGTCTTTTAGAACAGAGTTGCAGTACATAAAGTGTGGGAATATGAGAGACTTAACTAGTAACAATCTAATGTGTCTGGGAAGAATATCTTGCAATTTTTTATTGGGTGCATTGCTGAAAAGACTTTTTTACAGGTGCTATTTATTGTTCTGACCAATCAAGGGTTTTATCCATAAGAATTCCAAGATTTTTACTGAGCTACAGTAGGGTATTTCATTACCATCAACTGTAATTTTGTGTGTTGAGTTCAAATCGATTCTGTTAACTATACGTGAATATCCAATAATTATAGGCTGTGTTTTGGTGGGATTGAGTTTAAAGGCCATTTTTCTTTGTCCATTCAACTATTTGATCTATATCCTCATTCATTTTATCTACTGTTTCATTGATTTTTGCGATGGGACAGCTTGCATAAATCTGAAGGTCATCTGCATAAGTATGGTAACTAGAAAACTTGATAACAGAGGAAAGGTCATTTGCATACAAAGTGAACAACAGGGGCCAAAATTGATCCTTGGGAACACCATGAGCAACATTTTTCCCAATCTGATCTGTTTTCATTAACAGATACACATTGCTTTCTACCAGATAGATATGAATTGAACCAGTGCAGGTGCTCATGATTGAATCCAAGAATAGCTAGTTTCTTCAGAAGAACTTTATGATCTACAGTGTCAAACGTTTTGGGAAAAAATCAAATAGACTTAAGATAGTACATTTTCTTTGATCCATGGCCAACCTAATGTCATCAGTGACACGCAAAGGTGTTTCTGTCGAATGTGATTTCCGAAAACCTGATTGAAAGTTGGGGATTTTTTTCTTATTTTCTAAGAAAGTTGAGACCTGTGATGAACTAGTCTTTCAAGTACTTTGGAAAGGGCAGGTAGAATACTAATAGGTCTAAAATCCAAACTTTTTGGAGGGCTACTTTATTCAATGGTCGAACCAGAGCAAGCTTCCAATTTTCGGAAATATACCACTTTCAAGAGATTTATTAAAAATGAATGTGATTATTGGTAGGACTGCAAATAACATTTTCTTGATAAATTTGATTGAAATTTATCTGCCCCAGTAGCATTACTACGAATATGCTGAATTGCTTTTAAATTTTCCCTGTTGTAAATTGGATGAAAGTTAAACTGATCAACAAGGGGTGTGTTCAAGTAAGTTGTCTGATCATTTAAACTGTTAACATGATTACTAATTGTTGTCTCGTCACGTTGATTTGTATGTGAGATGAAATATTCATTGATACTATCAAGAGGTAAGTCAATTGAGGTCTGAGTTTTTTGTTTACCCAAGCCAAATTCTTTTATACCACGCCATAACAATGGGGAGTCTTTCTTGTTGTCTGTTATGAATGAATTCAAATACCTAATCTTCGAGTTACGTAGCTGTTGTTTGACTTTATTTCTGAGATTTCGATTTTCAGTCAAACTATCCAATTGTTTGTTCTTTTAAATTTTCATGTGCCTTGTCTCTTTGCCCCACATTTTCAGTATGTCATTAGTCATCCATGGTACCGTTTTCTATTTATTCTTTTTGTCACATAGGGTGCATGTTTGTCATATAAGTCAATAGTCAAGTTTTCAAAAGTCTTAACCATTTCATCTACTGAGGGGAAGGCTCAATGCATGCCATGGAGTATGTGTTACATCAGATAGGAAGGCAGCTTCGTTAAAGTTTTTGAAGTCCCTGTATGTTAAATATTTTTGTTCTGGTCTGGGTGGCTTATGAGAAAGTGCACAGAAAATAAATCATGCCCAGAGATAGCTGGGACAGAGATTTGACCCTTGTGGACGACTTCATTGGGGTCACTGACTATGAGTAAGTCTATAAATGTGTCAGAGTCGTTTGTATGATGAGTTGGATCTAAAGGTAGAATAGTCATGTCAAGACATCGGAAAATATTCGTCAATTGATAGTAATCAAAGAGATTTGACATGTTAAGGTCTGTTTAAAATCCCCATAACTATGATACGGCTGTAAAAAGGCATGAAAGTTATTAGAGCATGTTCGAAATCTGTGAAATGACCTATTTTAGGTGGCCTATAAATACTCCTACAAGTACTTTATCTGAACTGGATAGAGATAACTCAAGTAACAAAAATTCAGGTCTGGGAGAGTATTCTTGCACTGATTTGGTTAATATTTTGTTTTTATCCCCTCTTTTACATACACAGCTACACCTCCGCATCCCTTATTCAAACGGTCATTACGGTAAAGTACATATCCGGGTAAATGAACTTGATTAGATGGAATGCTGGGCTTCAAAAATGATTCTGAAATTCCCATAATACAAAAATCCTGAAAACGGAAGATTGCTCTGATTTCATCTATATGACAGCTAAGGGATTGAACATTTAGGGGCTGCCATTATTAGTTTCCCGTACGGTCGAAGCCTATCTGATAGAATGAGCCCCGTGTCTGGGCTGTGATAATTGTTCAAACTATTATTTAGAGGTGAGAGTGAGCGGGCTCGATTATTATTGGGGAGCATTATTATAGGAGGAGCAGTACAACAATCCAAGAAGAGAGCAAACACACATGGCAATGAAGATGATATTAAACCTAAAACTAAAATTACTTAAACTAATTGACTTAACAGCCAGAGTCTCTTGGTAGAGCGAGTGCATGAGGGATCAATCATCAGCTCGACTCTCTTCACCAATATGCTAACATATAAGTATAGTTCGATTGTCAAATCACGTAGCAGAAGTTAAGTGATCCAATTCGGAGAAGGATTGAGATTGAGATGCAGCCCAGTAATGGAAAAGTATGTCTAGTGATTGAGGGATGGAGGGATGACAGCAATCTTAAGATCAGCAGCGAAGTACAAGTGTAGCTGCAAAAATAAGAAAAACGAGCAGAAACACCAGCAAAACACTATACTATCATAGTGGGCCCATAGTGGGCCCCTTTTCAATTTAACAGGTGAATAGGTTCGTTCCATAAAGCAGAAATTTGAAATGAAGAAAGTGGAAGCTGGAATTAAAAGAAGTTAACAGAAGAAGAATAATAAAATCGTACGTGAATATCTGAGCAATATAATATAAAAATATATAAGTATATAATATAATATGAATATTTCCAATTCAATATTTTGAAATATGGGAAAATTTTTATATGACCTCAATACACTTCACCACATACACTATGATGCATGTCTTAAATGAGACTATGTATAAGAAGAACAATATATAAGTTAAAGAGCAGGTACGGCAGATTCATTATCATAGGCAACGTATATATTATTCCTATATACTATGTGATTATATTTTCAACGATCATAAAAACATTCAACTGTAAACATTGCCAGTAGGAAGAATAACTTATTCAGGCTGAGTGCTGATAAAATGACAGTGAATGTAAGTGATAGTAATTAGGGAGCAGGGCTGTTAACAATACTGTGCTAAAAATATCTAGATTGCGTATCTGTAAATTAAGTAATTATGTATACTAGATAGAATAATAGGTAATATGCATGTATAATTGCAAGGTTGATGATATATTTCATTACTAGATACTTCATTATGTAATGAACTGGGAAAAAGAAGAATGATTTATTGCAATAATAACCGAAATAGTGATTATTAGAAACGAAAAGCAGTTTTAAATAAATTTAATGTCGTCGCTCCCAAACCATGGGTAGAAAATCTATAGTAGACCTGATGCTAGGTAAGAAAAAAAACTGAATTATATGGATTTCTGAAGGGTATTCAAGTTCCACTGAGATCAATAGTTGTCTTGACGTTCCTCTAATCATTGATAAAATTAATGAGCACTATAGGCTACAATGCTGTGGTAATACAGCACACACAAAATAAATATACGTGAAAAAATAGAGAACTAATAAAGGAATGCTACCGTTAATACTACTACACTACAACTCTGAAAAGAAAAACATACAGCTGATTAATTTTTGCTTTCTTTTGCCTGCCAACAACAAAGTATTGATGACAAGTGATAGTAGGCATAATAAGAATTATAATGTACAGAAATGCTGAAAATAAAAATTAATTGTTATTAAACTATTCAATTGAGATGAAATTATTCATGGGGCTGCATCAAAGAACTCTAGCACTCAACTTCTACGGCATGCTATTTAGTTTTATGGGTCCTACCTTATTCTTGGGAGGGATACCAAGGGATGCTCTTCTCCAAGAATGAACATCTTTTCCCAAACTCCGCCTTTTCATGTAAATACATCACAATCATATTAAAAAAAATTGAATATTGAATCTATACTTTTGTTATTTGATAAGTTTACGTACTCTACATATTTTTTCGCCCAATCCAAAAGTTTAGTTAATTTTATTTCAAAGTTATCGTAATCTAGAATTAGAGATTATGAATGCTGTAACCTACTTGAATAAAGTGAATAATCTAATCTCTCTCGTTCTCTCACTGCAATATTCTCTCTCTCGTTTCTCTCTCTCTCTCTCTCTCACTCCATTATCTTCACTTTATAATTTATAATCTCTCTTCATCTCTCACTCCCTATATCTCGCAATCATACTCCTCTTCCTTTTCCCGCAGCTTCTCCCCTTCACAGCTCTGTCTATATTGTCTTAATCCTACATTTCTATTTCATCGTTTTTACCCTGTGCTTGTACGTCAACCCTTAAAAATTGAATGAGAAAGCTCTCTTCTATCCGATAAATTGTTTTCGATATCGTGCACCGTGGGAACACTGCTAATAGTCTATCCAACAAAGAAGACTTCCTGACTAGAGGGAAAAAATGACTTAGCTCGGTCAATATTGATTCAAAACTCATAAATCTGGAATCAAACTGAAGGAAGCATTCTGAACTACAATTTGAGAGCAAATTTATTATTTTTGAACCAATATTGACCGTGCTGAAGTCATTTTCCATCCTGGCAGAATGTCTTCTTTGCTTGGACAGACTTTAGACATATAGGTAGGTTTTTGTGTCTTGACTCGTAAAATCTTCAACCACCTTTGAAATTTTGATCGGTGTATCAGTTTACACGTGAATGTGTTTTCCAATTATTATTGTGAGAGGGTGAAATATCGATGAAGATTGAAGCATCCAATAAATATTACTGGATGACTTGTTTTTGAAATCAGTTTCTTTCCGATATGGATGATACCCACACAAGTATGATTACATTAATTGTATACTATCCTTGTGCTTGGGTAATGGAGTGGAGAATGATTTGGTGAAGATCGCCTGACTGAATGGGAATGGAACCCAAAGCCGATAAATGCAATAGCAGACTGAAGGTGTAAACATAAAATAATAGATTCGATCCAATACACGTAATTATTATTTCACTTTAATATACTTCAATCTTCTTTGGGGTAACGCTCTCGACTATGCTACATCAGCTCGCCAACTAGGCCTACTAGAGTTTACCAATTGCTGATGATGGTGGAAAAACTAAGGCGTTTTTGCCTGTTCCTTGTACGTTTCAATTACTAGCATGTAACCAGCAAGTAATTTGATCAACTAACTAGAGTATATTCGTTACTCTATTCTCTAATCAGTTTAGGCTTGCAGTAGAGCTTGCAGCTATATAGTTTTTTATTCTTGACAGTTGAAATTTGTGAGTATAGTGAAAGTGAACATTGTGAACATAACCTTCATTTGGAGTATTTACCAAAATCTGGAAATAAGATGTTTTGGACAATAATTATTATTGTTTGTGTTTTATCCATTGAGTGCAATGTATTCTGTCAAATAATAAATAAATAAATATAGTTGGACAAAACCAGCAGTTGAAATTCACAAGGAATGGACGAAGCTGCCTTGATTTTGGCACCAGCTTTTCAATAACTTTCGATTATCGATAATGATAATCTGAATATAAATTTTCAATAGTGTTAATCATTTCTAAGTGCACTGATAAATTGCCCACAGAATTGAATAAAACTTGGTGTTTCCTAAATTTGGGGCTATTTCATTGCAATTCATAACTTGACAATTCATATAGCTTAATTCATCAATTATAGCTTATCAGTTCAGGAAATATACGTGAGAATATCAAGTGCATTAGTTATATATCAAATACCTACTTCAATAAATTCCTTATAGGGTTGATGAAGGATTTCTATCATCCTAAACAACATACGCCATCTATATTATCTGTGTTTCCTATCTTTATTGTGATTTGTTTGGGGGGGGGGTTTCGGAGTAGTGATTGTCTCAGATTCATGGCATCTCTTAAGTGAGCATATAAAACTCACTATAAATCTATAAATTCACAAATGCATCCAATTCAGTGAAACTGAATCATAACTCGACTAAAAACTGAGATATAATATTATTCTGGAATGAGTTCTAGAAAAATGTAATTGACCTATATTTTTAAATTGCTGGAGGTAATTCAGAATATCGAGTTTTATTTCGTAAATCCGGCAATAGAATCTTCTGAAATTGAGTTTGAATGTCTCGTAGTATTAGATTATTTGCCCTGAATCACGGTTTTACTGGAGGGTATGGCTAAACCTGGAGCTGCTTTAAATTCCGCTCATGCTTCTTGGATACCCTGCTGGGATGATGTAACATCATATAACAAGATTAAAGAAAAATTACGTTTGGAATAAGTCAAAATACTCAACTGAATCAAGTATAAAATGAATTTATTGAATTCTAGTGTGCATTGTACGAACATTTTCTTTCCTAATGGTGTGAGAAATTGTAATAATGCAAATAATAAATAAATAATTGTTGAATTAACGAAACTTTTAGTGCTTGGAGGGTGCTAGTCATTTATCATCATCATATTATAGTTATAATATCCATAAATATCTTTCTATTTTCATTTTTCTATACCAAAGACTTAGGTGCAACTTAAAACTTCATCTATAACAGAGAATTATTACTTTTTTTGAAAAGATAGATTGCTTGTCTAATCATATAGTCTTGTGACTAATGAACAACTTTTTCTTGCCTAAACTACTACTTATCACTTTACAAGAGAATCCTCCTCAGGGTCTCTTATTCACATTTTAGCATTCTTAGTACATTATTGACTGTACTACACAGGTAGGTTTCATTCATTTCCACTGCTCTGCTTTTCACTGGACACAAGACACTTCAATCAGAAGTAAACTAAATCAAATGGCTTCTTCCATTTTTTACAATTATTACTAAGACAATAACTATTTCCGATACAAATAATAATAGTTTTATTTTTATATTTATAAAAATGAATAATCAAATAATATTTTATATATTAATAATGGAATTGATGATCGATCAATATTTGTACAAAAAGTATAGCAAACTCAGTACGGTAATTTATTTATTTCGAAATTCAAAAATGTTGAGTGTGAGTTAATTTTCATGTATGTGAATGTGTGCATTGAAAATATATATTTTGCGAGTAATATATGATGCGAAGAGATGCTATGAGAATAACGACCAGAATAAGAAATAGGTTTATTTCTCAAAGAGGAACAATAAAATTTATTGTTTATAATAGTCATACAAATAATACAAAATCTATGTTCATCAATAATAATAATGATGATGTTAACAATATTATACGCTTTTATACGCTATAATAATATAAGAACTCATAAAACACTGGGGTTCTTATAAATTAGTATAATATAATATTATTAGAAATCTTATCAATTATTTATTATTCTACATTGTATGATTAAAATATAAATTTTTAAAGCTTGTTCAGTTACAAGGGTTTGACCAAATTTATATCATAGATAACGTGACACATAAAGAGTAAGATGAAAATATATTGTTATAAAGTCCCATCCATCACAGATTTATACGCTCCTTCAGTCGAAATTCATTGTTCCAATCTTAAAGGCATCAATATATGAAAAATTTACAATTCTTCATCCATTTACCTCATTATTGGTCGGATCAATATTGCTGGCAAACACTCTCCCCCAAGCTCCTTCAGTCAATTACCATTGTTCCAATTATTACTATACACTTTAAAGCTTCAATATATCAATAACACTCTAAAAATCTCATCAATTCAAGTCATCATTTGTCAGGCCAAAATTGCAGGGAAAAATTCTCCCCATAGCAAACTTATTGACACTGGGGAAAATTCTCAACAGTAAATTTCCTAGAAAACTTCTCTGGGGAAAATTATTATTTGATGAAAAGGCAAAAATACACCCCAAATGTCTAAACAAATGGAAGTTTGGAAGCAAGCGTTTTCGTTCTGGATATAAAACCGTCAGCAGGTTTATCAATTGCCTCGCTTTTGATCGTCTTAAACACTTGGGGTATTTTGGAAGTCGTTGTCTCACTACTATGATCCTTCGTCTTGGAATCTTTGTTTGTAGATGACTCAGAATCACCCTCCTCCTCATCATCATCCCCATCCAGACCAATCTCAGACAGGATCCTCTTGTCACGGTCGGCATCAGTATCTAAAGATATGGAAAGCTTTATTTAGAATTATGAACAATGAACGTATTTCAAACCAAGAATATAGACAGTACCATGTGTAGGCTACTCAGGGACAGAAGTGTAGGCCTACAGAAAAGAAAGAGTTTCGTAGTCTTATATAGAAGAATGCCTGGATTGCCTGCTTTTATCTGAATATTAACATCCGTAAATGCTCCATCACATCAAATCAAATTAACCTTCTCATTTCCATTGAAATATTCATTATCAATACAGCAAATAAATATATATTATATTCAACTATATACATACTACATTCTATTCACAATATAATAGGAGATGATGAGTTGTCATTCCCGACTACCTAAAAAGTAGTCATCTCTCATCATCATCATATCCTTCAACTCATTACCCACGCACAAACCTAAGAGCTCATGTGGGCTTCACCCTAATAAATAAATAACTATAAAATATAAAGAAAAGTAGCCTTCCGCCAGAGATTGCATGAAAATAAATTAATTATATAATATAATTTTCATGAATAATTTGATCATTTTTCTCACCACAGAATGGATATCCACTAAGAGTATTAGCGGCGAACACTCCTCTTGCAGCAAACAGAGGAGCGAGAAATCCGGAATTGGTGCATGCTTTTTTAGAGCATTTCAACACAGAAGCAGTAATCGGCTCAATATTACCGAACGTCACTGCACTGAAAAAACAAACGTTTTGCAGATTATTACTGTGCCTGTACGCTTACAAAAGAAAATAAAAATATTTTGAGAACTTGTATTTGTTCAAGGTACGCATGTAAAACGCATGAATCATTAATCCAATTAATATTTTTTCTGTTTAGATCCTCTTTTTGTAAATGATTTTAATCATAATTTGTGAACTTTCTCTCGAATTATTGATATGGTTGTTCTGTTTATGTTATTCATATGGAGCTTGTTATAGAACGAATGAGATATGAGAAGATATTTTTCAAAACATATTATACACAGCTTATTAATTTATATCATGAACCGAACTATGCTTTAGCTCAACAACAATGATCAATTTTGGGCCGATAGGCTAGTCAAAATGATATATTTGGAATTTCTAGTTCTATAGAATAAAATTAAGAGAGTGAGAGTAGAGATGTAAAAATAATTTTAATATTTTTAATAAATTCAAATTAAAGGCAAATTTAACTAGAGCACAGTAAATACACCTAGGAAAAATGAAAATTTTCAAGTTATTATTCTATACGGTAGGCTAATCAAAGTCAAGGTGTATAGAATAGTATATTATAGTGTATTCTATACACCTTGACTCAAAGTAGGCCTATACAGAATGAATATGTATATTATATTTTACTAGTGCCTACCAACTTCCACAATTTTCAAATATTTAAAAAATTTTTCATCAATCGTGGAGCATAAAAATGAAATGAAATAGCAATAGAGAATGTATAATCAGATTATAGTCTCTATAGAAATAGCAACTTGCTATAATAAACATTAGAGCGATAGAATTGAAAAGATGAAAATTGAACTTGAAGGATAAATTATTTGTTGATCTAAAAAAATCCGAAAGGAATCATATTCCACATTACCATAGAATAATATTTCTTAACAAGTCAACTAACAGTCAAAAGCTTCGATAAATTTATTTTCGATTTAAAGTAAACATGCTGACATTATTTTAATTTTCAATTAAGTGATTTTTCTTCATGCGTTTTTCCTGTTCATAAATGTATTGATTGATATACAATTTCAAAAAGCCAACGGCTAAAGGTACGATTTGGCTGGTGCGTAACGAACGTAACGACCGTCGGTCGTGGTCGATCAGCTGTAGCCAATCACAGCTCTTCTTATTAAATCTAAAGGTCGATACAAAACAAGACAAGAGCTGTGATTGGCTACAGCTGATCAACCACGACCGACGGTCGTTACGTTCCGCACCAGCCAAATCCTAGCTTTAGACAAACGAAATTTATTGATGTCGATTAAGAATGCAAAGGCTCGAAAATGATGAAGGTTCTAGTTTTTGTACTTACTTGACTAGAGAACGCAATTTTCCCGCTCTCCTTGCCCAGATACTACAATCGTTATTGATTGTTGCCGTAAAATACTGGTAAGCTTTCGTGTGAGAGCAACTGATGTAATGAGATAGAACTGAATAGAAAAATCAAATTGGTCAACCATTAATAACCATCAAAATGAATAGGAAGAAAGTTTGATTACTATGAACGCAGTTTTCATTTTCCTTTTCCATCATCTATTTCTATTCTGATTATGAATCCATACATTATTTCAAACTCATTATAATCGACTTTTGTTAATGTACAATATAGGCCTAAATACCTAATCATTTTTAACAATGTTGATGAGATGAACAAATAGGGAATGGATATACAATAATGAAAAAAGTATATAAACAAATTAATTCTTTCCATTAACTACCATTTTGAAGAGAATCTTTCTATTTTCTTTGTGCCTATTATTTATAGGAAAGAGAGTCTTGGAAATAGTGACTTGAATCTCATTCGTGGAGAAATGGTAATCACCATTCGAATTATTTAGAACATTATTTGTTCAAGCCATGCATTTCAAACATATTCGTATAATGGTATTCACTATTCAGTTTACATTATTATAATCAATCAACACAGAGGAAAAATGTGTATGATTTTATATTATTTTTCAATATTGATATACATTATCAAGTGAAAATTGAACCAGACAACTTTGATTTTTGAGACTTACCAAGTTACCACTGAATTTTAAGACTTACCTCTGAATTTTAATTTGGCAATATCCGCCAGAGAAGAGATAGGTACATTCTTTGGAACTAAGCATTCCGGCTGATCAAGACCACCATTGAAGTAAATATCAACATGTCCTGTTGGAGAATATTAATAAATAATCAATTGAACTACTACTCAAACAAATCTACCACCCAAACCTCAACTGATTTGATTATGATCGTAATTTGATGATTATTCTATCACTTATATCATATTCATTCATCTATAGATACATATACACACAATCAAATTGAGATAGAGTTGAATATAGATGAATAATTACCATATTTTTATAAACCTTTTGCGCCACTAAGATATTTTTATATTATAGTTTCCACATTCTATTCCACATTTCAATGTATTTGTTGTGATAAAATTATGAATTTTCAATAGAATACGTTTTTCATGCCTTATTTCTCTTTTTTAGATATTTTTTGTATTTAATAATTAATTTTCAATTAATAGAGGGCGTTTTTCGATCAAGTTTTCCAGCTTCTTATTGTAGAATAGAACCTTGTCTAATCGCACACTTGACTAATCGAAACAATACCTTGATAAAGTCTGTTCAAGCAAAGAAGACCCTCTGGCAAGATGGGAAAATGACTCCAGCTTGATCAATATTGGTTCAAGAATTATAAATACGGTCTAAATAGTAGACCAAATTGTTTCCTACAATTTGAGATCAAATTGATCATTTTTGCCAAAGGGTCTTCTTTGCTCGGAAAGGCTATAGAATGCATTCCGTATTTGGAATGCCTTATCCTATTTTATATAATTTGTTAACCTATTGCCTCTTCCCCTCTTAACCATTTGTATCTTTCTGTATGAATTTATTTTTCACACCAATCAATTCTTTCATGTAGATGATTAATAATTAAACCACTGTAGTTTGAAATAATTCAAAGAAGTGGAAGGAAAAGTCTTACTTACCGACTGCTGAAATCATTCCAAACCCAAGTGTTGGTATTACTGGGCGAATGTTTGTATGAAAAACGTCCACAAATTTGGCATCTGATTTATCCAAGCGCACTTCTTTCGGAGTTCCTTCAAAACCGGGTTGGGCTGGATCCAAACCTTGAAATAATTCAATAAATAATTGATTAAATATAAAACGTAGCAAATCAACTATGAAAATAATTCCAAATTTATAATGACAATTTACAGTTTATAATGATGTTCAAGTAATCAAATAAAAAATTAATAAGAAAATCAGCAATGAATTCCATTCCAGTTTTTGCAGTTTATTATATCAATGATTTTGATATTTTTACCTGTGATTCTCGCAATTCCTGGGATTCTTTTCGCTGCATAGGATGAGATGTGTGCTCCCAGACTGTGACCAATCAAATGAATTCTGCCCGGATCCAACTTGTATTCTTTCATTGCATATTCAAGGAATCTGAAATTCAAAACATCAATATTATTTTAAATTCTCTAGTGAAATGTTAATTTTGATAAATATATTTCAATCTCATTGAATAAAATGAACAAATTATACTCGGGTTATTAGTCAAAACTTTCAATTGATGAAAATCAAAGTACCCTTTTTTAAATATTTTTATTTTGCATACCGTATCATGTTTCCGCGTTCTAGTCATTTTCAAATGCAAATAAACTATTTTGAATTATTTGCATTTGAAAATGGCTCTAGAACGCCGAAACATGCTATGCAAAATAAAAATATTATAAAAGGGTACTTTGATTTTTATTAATTGAAAGTTTTGACAAATAGGCTACATTATAGCCCTAAGAAAATGTGAGTATTGAGCTATTAGCTATTAGAGATGTTAATTTCATTTTCATATTCCAAGAATCTGAAATTCAAAACTTTAATCATTCAAGAATCGCTTGTAAACTCCTAATTTTGATAAAGTATCTTCCAATCCATCATTCCGTTCAAGCAAATAAAGCGGTACCGGTAATTCAATAGATAATTGGTAGGGCCTATTCGAGCTATTAACTATTAGTGATGTTAATTCAATTTCATCAGTAATGAGAACTGTTTCACATAATAATAAATTCATGAATAAAAATTATAATCACTGACCGAGCAATTTCAGCGCCTACAACTCTGGTATTTGATGCTGCTTGGAAATAGTTTATGGTGGAAGCACCTTTTCCCCAATCCACAATAAAAATATTCGCATCTTCCTGTAAATGAGATACGGTATTTACATCATTGATTAATCATCCAATACAATTGCTAAATTAAGCATTATCTTAGAAAAATCATAATATTATTTCAATGACATGTAGCCCACTATCTTCATTGAAGTTAACTATTACAATGATATATTTTAGATTCTAATTTTAAGAAGATAATTTCAACAGTTAATTATTATCATTTTCTGATGCATATAAATACATACGGTAAGTCGAATGAACCTCAAAACGTTACTAAGTATTCTCCTATATAGTTTTTTCTCAAGCTGTATATACAAGTGGAAATTTTAAAATTGTGATATCTATTGAAATCTGTAGTAAGTTTACCTTTTTGAGAAGAGCGTCCTTCATCTCTGACATCCAGGTACTGTTGCCGGAAGCAAAAAATCCATGTGTGATGAAATAGGTCTTGGGACGTTTCACGTCGAAATCAGTAGTATTGAACTGGATTTCTGGCCAAAAACCTAGAGTATGTCCATCCAAAATTGAGGGACCCGTCTTCCTGGAAATTAATTGGATTATTCTATAATTAATCCATAATTTATAATTTCTATTACTTTCCATCTTAATATAGTATTATCATTGCAATAATGCAATTCCACCTAATATAATTTTAAAATATTACATAACTTTATGAATAATTATTTTAAAGAATAAATTGAGTCATCTTAAAAATGCGACCTATTTGTGACCACGAAATTACCATTTTGTACCTACCTATATTAAATGTAGAATTGACAATACCAGTGTGTTTTTTGATAAATGTTTTATTCAAGTACTTAATTAATTTGATACAAATGCGTCATCTCTGTGTATCTTCTTGAAAGGAGATTAAACCGTGGCTTTAGTGTTACTGATTATGTTTGGTACCATGGTGATACAATAAATTATATCGCTTTGTTTTAGAATATTGAAGTAAAGATCAATGCCATAGGTAATAAATCCACATGTTGAAGGAATGGCATAATCATTCAGCTAGGTACCTGGTGAAGAAGGTGAGAGTGAATCCAATTTCCTCTGGAGATTGTGGGGCCGGAAAAGCAGGTCGAAACACCGATGACCAAGGTTCAGATGTGGGAAAGCAGCCCAGCTCTTCGTAGCACACTGTATTATTTGCATCACTGTCGCCAAATACTCTACCTACGCAGAAAATATTTTCTGAATTAGAAATTCTCAATGAATTTCGTCTTAGGAAAAGACGCCTATTTTTAGCAGAAATAGTGAAATTATTTGACTATTTTTTAATTGGAAATTCTCAATGAGTAGCCTATTCTCGACTGGAATATGAATATAACATTTATGAGCAGTAGTTTCTAACAATAGATTTTTCCTGAAAAAATATTATATATTATAATATTGGTCGTCATGATTGAGGTGTACTGAAGTGGGACAGAATATTTAAAAATTCCTGGCTAGTGTGAGCTTAATTTACATTAAAAAGGCTTCTCTCCAAAATTCAATTTCATAAAAACTACCTACCTATATTAAAAATATTTGAGAGTAAGTTATTCAAATCTTGAGATGAAATGAATAATTTAAGATAAAAGATAAAAATAAAATGAATATGGTAGAGGCTACATTCTGAAGAATTACAAGCCTACTGGATCAATAATATAGGTAATTATACCCAATTTTTGTATGATAATTATTCGCATTAGAATGTAGAATAATATTGTGATACTATACTAATGTGTTGGCAGGCTTATATTGGTTTTCGCCACACTTCACAGAAAGAAGCTGCTTACCGGTCCCTATGTAGACTTGAAAGTCGTCATTTACATACGCAAACAGTCAGCTGTTGTCCTCGAGCGGTAAGACTTCCTTTCCATGCGAGGACTTTCTTTCCGCGCGTTGACAACAGCAGCTGACAGGATTAACGTAGTAGTTATCAAGCCGTCCGCTAGATCGGGTGACAGTGCACCTTTTTAACCTATTCAGTTATCAGTTTGAATCAGCAATCGCTATAACCTCATTCAGATTGAATTGTTAATCATGAAGTATTGATTAAATGAAATTTGATTGATAATGCTTATCTGAAGTGAGGCGAAAAGAAATATACGCAAACTCGCCTAGGAAGTTTCTTTACGGTATTCGGAATTATTCCCAGGCTTGGCAAGCCTCGCCCGGGAAACTATCCTCATATCGTAAACGTTCACTTCCAAGGCTTGTGGCGTAATGTACTATTACAGTGGATTATTTCAAAAATCATAATAATAAAATGCTCATTTTATTCCAGGCCTACCGAGATTTTAATCAACCTAAAATCAAATTACAGAGTTATGAATAGCACAAAGGTCTGATCACGGATGCTAGAATATATGTTAAATATTATTCAGAACATCATGATAAAATGAATTATTTTTATGGGATAGGAAAAATGTTTCCAATAAAATTGAATTGAATACAAATTAAATTTATAGTAAATAGTTTCACTATCAGCCTAGTGTGTGATGGAATCGTTTTATTGTTGAGATTTATTATCTCAGTTATAGTCGGGCGCAGTTCATCATTGAAGGAAATTTATATATCTTATGATTTGATTTATATAGAAGTAATAAAAAATGTGACATCATTTGTGGCCTAGGCCTATATACTTCTAGAAAATGGATTGAATGCGTTCTCAGAAATTTTAAATGTTGGTGATATATTTTTGAATTGCATTTCATATAGGAAGTATAGTAGAAGCTCGTTTATAGCAGGAAAATTAAGTCAAGGTGCTTTAAATTCGTACACCATTTTCTAGAAACATAAAATGCTAGATAGAATAGTACATATAAATTATAGTTACTCTACAGAGGAAAGAATAGATCTAGTCTGTCCAAGCAGAAAATACCATCTGGCAAGATGAGAAAATTACTCCAGAGCGGTCAATATTGGTTTGGTCTAAAATTGTAGATCAGAATTTTTCCTACAATTGAGAAAAATTCATACAATTGAGACAAATTTGGAAAGACTATAGATTAGAAGAGTATGAATGAAAATTAGAGATTATAGAGCACCCTCATTATATTATTTATTCCAACACATTTGATAATTGATATTGCTTTGAAATTGTGAAAAGGAATACCGGTATTAATAGCCTGATTCGAAATATATGATCGCTTCTCCAATAAAATTTTCAATTAACTTCCATTTAAAATTTCAGAATATAGTTCCAATATAAAAGGAAAAGTGGAAGAAAGCAAACAAGAATATTTTTTGAACATAGATGGATTACAAGGATTTCTCAAATTTCTTTGTTGTTTTGATATAACTTACCGGTACTTTTAACTTTGACATTCAAAACTTCACTCGCACAAATGTGCAGCGTATTGGACGCGTTTCGCGGCACTTAGTGCTATCTATATATATATATATATATATATATATATATATATATATATATATATATATATATATCTTAGTGCTATATATATATATATATATTCAAAACTACCAGGATATTTTACTTACTCTAGAGGTGTGCAAAGACTTCAAAAGCTAAAACTTCCAAGTAAAATATTTAAATATAAATACATAGATAAGTGGAACACAGAACCTACATGAGTCACTAAATATTACCTACATGAATTACTTATAACTTTACAATTTAACTTACCGGTACTTAATGCAAGAAGAACGAAGCCAGTCGCTGGATACAACAATCCAAGTCCACACATGACTGTGAGTTGGATGAGCAGAACTGAATGAAAACAAATTTAGCACACATTATCATTTCATTCGAACTTAGTGTACAGAAATCAAGTGAAGGACAATAATCTATGGTAATAATTTGTGTTTATTGTTTTAACGGTAACGCAGTTATTGACTACATGTCGCATTATATTAGTAGGTATCACTCGCTCAGGCTGAGAAGAGACCCGTCACAATGTAAAATGTATTGTGACGACGTCTCTTCTCACCTTGTATACCTGTCACTCTCTCTACTATCTCTGTTACTCCCCATGAGACAAATTATGATAACGATGAAGAAAATTATCAGAGAAACTCCTTTGAACGATATTCTGATTTTTTTATATTATGGGCAAAAAAATCTAAAGTTTGTGAATTTTATAATCAAAGAACAAACATGTTTCAACACTCACGGTATGGACATCTTATACGGTATGCACATGGTGATATGGTCATCTTAGAAATATATTTGTGCTAGTTTCCAATATTTTCGTGTTTTTACTCAAAGTATTGTATATAATCTATTGTATATTGTATATACTCAAATTATGAATAATTCAATTTGAGAACTAGGCTACATCTCACCAGCCACGCTGTGTCGCTGGTGCTAAAACGTTTTTTCCAATAATTCAAACATAATCGATGTGATTCAATTATTTGATGAAATAGGAAATATAATAGGCAGTTACAGGATGCTCTAGTGATACAAATTTCAATTCTTATTGCACTCTAAATATAGCTTAATCTCCAATATATTATATATGAGAGCTTGCTCAAGGGATGATTTATTCAAACGCAAAGGGGAAGAATCTCTTCGCCTTGATTCTTGATTATGTGAGACCTAATAAGTGGAACTACAAATAGTTAAATGCATTCAAGATAGTGCGGTGCGGTGATCACGTTCAGTTTGGAGAGCGTCGAACAATAAATAAATAGCACATGCCCAATTCAGTTCAAATCCGTTTTTATTCCTATGAAATTTACATTCGACAATAAATTTTTCTATTTATTGAAGAGTTAGAAAGAAGTGTAAAATACTATCACGAAAACATTGTCATATAATAATTATTATTTCCTTCAAATTCTATCAGATAGAAAAATCTAATTCATATAATTAGATTGATAATAATTTTTTAGAAGAATGTTTTTGCAAACTTTTGATACGAAATTATTTTTAAAATAATAATGTTATTGAAAGTTGGTAAGTTACTGATTTTATGAACAGTAGGCCTATAAGTTACTAGCATCCACGAAAATATTCTAAATTATAGTCGAATATTATTAGAATTCCCATGCATGAATCAGTAGGCTACTGCGGTACGTACCTCCGCAACACAAATACACTATCTCATTCCATAGACGGTTGGATTCCAAATGTATCCGTTGGGATATTAATTCTCCTCCAACCTTCTCTCTTCACGGCCTTGAGCTTCCCCCACCATTTTTATTTTTCAGATTAACTTAATATCCTGTTTCATCTTCAACTGACCATCGTGGTAAAAAGTAGAATTAATTACAGGTTTTGCACTAGTTCAAGTGTCCATCTAGATCGCCAGACCAAGTATAGTCTGTCTACGCAGAGAAGACATTCTGGCAACATGGAAGAATGACTCCAGCTCGGTCAATATAGGTCCAAAAATTATGAACTCAGTCTCAAATTGTAGATCAGAATGTTTCCTACAATTTGAAACCAAATTTATGTTTTTTAATCAATATTAACCGAGCTGGAGTCATATTCCCATCTTGCCAGAATGCCTTCTTTGCTTGGAAAGACTATAGCTACTGGTTTTTAACAGGGGCATTTAAATTCAGCGAATGCCAAGACGATATCATTAACATTCCCGTCTTGGAGAAATGCGGATTATTATATAATAAGACAACGTTCAATCTGGACCGCCAATCAAATTATTGCATCAAAGTCTACTCTATATCGTTCATAATATTATATCAAATAATTTGGATGAAATTTCAAATTCCGCAACATATAAAACGAATGATTACAAAAAGTATTTTGTGAGTCGAGAGACAGATGCTTTGCGATGCCTTTAAATCACAATGTAATTAGTATGAAACAGAGGAAAAAGTAGAATAGGTACAATGATTATTGTATTCTCTGTCAAAAATGTTCAGTGTGAACTTGTTTCTCCAAGGCAGGCAGAGACTCACATGAATGACGACTTGTAGGCTATTTCAGCTTCCTCTTAGAACATAAATTATTTTTATTTTATGAGAAATTCAAAAGAATGAAGAATATTGGAAGCTACCATAATACGGTATATCAGTAGAAAAATGTCATCAAATGCGGAAACCTAAATGGAATCTCAAAATATAAACGGTCATCAATATTTTTATTGGTCATAAAATCTATATTCCTGATAAAATTCAGCTAAAATCAATCTTTAGAAGAGAAAAAATATTCAATAAAAAATATGCGAGGTGGATTATTTGAAATAAGAGTGAATCTGATCTATTAATTTAAGTTTCACTATTTCTCAGAGTTGAAGTTTCCTATTCTATTATTCTTACGTTGAAAACATATATATAAATTCAATAAATTAGTCAAACTAAAATCAAATATTTTCCTCATTAATTAATTCAATCTTCTTATTCTCATTTTTCTATTCAATTTCATTATAAAATAATGAAATCTATGAATAATCTCTGCAGCTAGTCCTATATTATTTATTTATAACTCATCATAGTAAATTATCTACCGTAGTCTACAGTAAATTCAAGTTCCAGTTTCAATAAATCTAAATATACGGTACTTGTACAATGCGAGTCTCAACGTCTCAATAAATATAAAGCGAATTTAAGTATAATTTCCGTATTGAGAAACTACTCATTTGAACTCAGAAATGATTCATTAGGAAACAAGCAGAGATGTCCTCGATCAAGGCAGCGGAATATGTGATAAAGCACTTGAAAGATAAGAGCACGACCGGCTCAAGCATTGATTACCAATTGAATGATAGCCTATCATTCATTTCCGAGTCTCGGTATTGTACCTATTATCAAAGAGTGAATTCAAATTTATGAGCCTCATGCTTGAAAGAGAAGTTTTAATTTTTTCAAACTGTGAGGTTAACGTCTATAATAGAGTACGGTAATAATGCTGGTGTTTATTAACTTGGTGTAATTGTAACAGTGATAAAATCACAGTTTGAATAAGTGAATTTAACGTTATTAGAATAATTCATCAATATTGTAAGTTGAGCTATAATTTAGATATTAAATTCATTGTTGAGTTGCTTTAATTCTATAAAAAGTTGAAACACACTTATTGATTTGGTTTCGCGAAAATAATTTAAAATAAAACAGAAATGCATCACCACCACAAATTAAAAACTCAATTTATTCATATGCTTCATCCAATAATACTTTGAACGGTTCACTCATTTTATAATGTGAACCTTTTTTTCTTAAATAGCTTATTCTATACTTATATAGGTAGGTACTGTGTATAGTGTAAATTTGGTAGAGTGTATAGGGTTAAAATTGTAGTTTGGGAAAATTTTTTAATGCAAAACAAAAACCGTAAGAAAAAATTATTGTGAGCCTATACACATTCATATTATGTATCCTATGTGATATTTTCATATAAAGGTGAAGAGTGAAGCACTCCTGCATACAAGTCCGACAAAAAAGCGTTATATATAGATTAGTGAAAATAATAATAGATAACAGGGGACATTATCATTGCGGTAACTTCAATCAATTGAATAAGCCCACTGAAAACGTTTCATAGGTACAAGAGTTGTAATTTTATTAATTTACCTTGTAGGAAGTCCATAATTCCGCCTAAACTTAGTCAGTATATTGCTGCACGCCTGCATTGATCCAATATGCAACTCAATCTAGATCAAAGCAAATGATAATTACTTTTGGGAAATGAAGCTCTGATGAGTGAATCCGTCAATTAATATTCCAATACGTCATCAGATGACATCTGCTCGGTCTATTCCGCAGATGGAAAGGTGTCATCATTGATTAATAATGACAATAGAGAAAGTAAATTATAATTTCAATCGTACACATTCATCAAATCATCGGGAATAAGGGTGAATATAAGGTCACTAACACTTTAACGCAGAATGCTTGCGGAGACTCAAATAATGGACTTTTATAGGAGATTCATTTCCAAATCAAAATAGATTTATTAAATTTATATGAGCTCATTATTGAACCAGTGTAAAACGTGATTTGGATTGATAAGAGTAAGATTAGAATGAATTCCACATTTATTTTGGATTTCACAATGAACTTTCTTCTATTCTCCATGCAGAAGTTAGAGTGTGGATGTATGAGCTAATAATAATGATAATCATAAATAATATTATATAATCAGTTTTTTCTCAAAATAATATACATAATGTCTCTAACATATAATATTATTATGAGTTTTATCGATCAATCTGAGAAATAATTTCTAATTTTCTCTTGCGAAATTGATGACTTCCAGATTCATTAGAAAATAGACCATTTATCTAAGTTCA
This sequence comes from Sogatella furcifera, assembly GCA_017141385.1. Taxonomy (NCBI): domain Eukaryota; kingdom Metazoa; phylum Arthropoda; class Insecta; order Hemiptera; family Delphacidae; genus Sogatella; species Sogatella furcifera. Next base: position 8,901,433 of record CM029548.1, on the reverse strand, counting down.
TATTGTTAAAATTTCAAATTATAGTGGAAAAAATTCAGTGGATTTTCAGTTCTATTTCTTATAATGACGATACTTCATAAATGACTTTGGAGTTGACCTTTTCAAATTTTAAATTGTTTTTGTGAAAATAATTTAGCTTAAATTAAACAATTTGTATTAAATCCATCTGAAAATTATCACAAATTAGTCAAATTACAGGTAACCTGAAAAACTGTTCAGGTCTAGGAAAAACAAAAATAGCAGACCGCAGCCAATATTAGATTAACGGTTTAAAGTAGCATGAAGCCTGCCTACAAATTGTTTTAAACGGATATTTTCATGATATGGGAGTCAACTAGAATTGCAGATCATTGCTGAGTTAAAGCTATAAACTTAATACCTAGTGAACTTGAGCCTATCTTGCGTTGGTTATAACTTGCGTACTTACTCAATAATTATTTTCTTGACGGTAGGTACTGTAGTACTTTCTTCAATATGCAAATGTCCAATACTTTGAGAAAACCGGTTGATGATTGTAGTCGATTATAGGATATTAGTGAAGCACAGCAATTAAAATGTAGACAAATGTAGCTGGAAAATTACACAAAAATACATAATCCGAAGCCCAATTTCTATAGCCACAAATAATCTTAATAATAACAGGAAAACAATAATACAATATTGTATTTTGTACATTATTAAAGTAGATAGATAGATAAAAATAAATAACAATTTTTTGCCATAAAATTTGTGAACGTTATACTAGTTGCCTACTTTACTGTAATATTAGTCTACTAGAAAATAATATCGAATATATTTTTAAAGCTAGAGGAATAATTATATGGAATATGAATCATTATAGGCTGTGGTAACTTGAAGTATAGCTTATATGAGATCGAAGTTAAAATTATTACTATAAACAAAATGTTGCTCTCGAGTATTTGTTTAATAAATTAACAATTTTTCTATCATGTCCAGAACTCAAAACAGTCGACAATAATGAAATTGGATCCGACCGTATCTTGGAAAGAGCTGATGGGGTGTGAGGACCAACCAAGATTCAAGCCACCTCATTGGTTCTCAGTTTTCGTCGAGGTTGCATCGGTTATTGGTTTAGCAATATTGGCGGCCTATCTGAGGTGATTATCAATAATTTTCATTGCAGTGATTATTTCAGAGATAAATTTATGTTTAGGCTACCATAATTTATGATAGATTCATTACGATAACTTATGGAGAGATTAGGAAGAATAGGAGATAGATATGGGATGGTTCAAGAAAAGAGGAGGAGAATCTTTACTTTACCGTTACAGAATTTAATAATATCCGGGCTTCACCGTTAGTACAATATTTTAATATTAAATATTTTAATATTAAATATTTTAATATTTTAATAATTGATAAATTGTGATATGATTGAAGTTTTTAAATGAAGAATGATCGATTGAATGACTTGATATATTCAAGTTCATTTCATATTTTCAAAAAAGTGTGATAAATTTGGTGCGTATTTGGTTTATTATAGGCCTACTCTAACTTCAAAATTTTTTTGTGTGAAGTACATATAATATGTAGTATATAAACGTTATAATTATGTTTCTGACTTATTTTTCATCGAAATTTGATAAATGAGGATTTAGACATTGGTCAGTGTTTTTGATCAAATATGCTGAATATAATTTTTTTTTCAAATTAATGAATAAATTAATTATTGTTTGCTTATGGATCTTGTCATAACCATGAAAAAATATGCATATAGTATACGTATTTAAGCTTCAACACCCAGCTTGAGAATGTACATGAAATTTCAGGTTCACAGCTTGGATACCATTATCAAGGTATCAAGATTATTCACAATTCTGCAATAATGGTCCAAACCAAAGCAATAATGGATATCAATTCAATCCATTCATGGATAACTTCACGGAAGCATTCTATTTTTTCTCTTTACTATCAGCACTTATTCTGGTGAGTATAAAATATTTTCAAAAGAATCTATCTTCGATCTACCAGGCGAGCAGTAAAGCACATAATGTATCCTATAAAGTATAACTCTTAAAGTAGCCTAAGAGTTGAATAGGTCTACTGGCAATCAATTTTAGTAATGTACTTAATTAATTCAAACTATTTTAGATGGCAGTCGTAAACTGGACTGAACTCGGACAACCATTAATACATGTCCACGAGAATATGAGATTAAGTTTGGTTTGAAAGACTTTCATCAATTAATTTTTTTGGTAGGGAACTGTTTCATATATAGAATATCGTATTATTTTTCTTAAATTATTGAATAATTCAATTTTTAGAAAATTAATATTATTGTGAGTGGCATAAATATTTTTTTCTTGGCATAATTCAACCATCATCCTGATATCCTAATGATGAATCATCCTGATATCCTAATGTTGAATCATGCTAGGCTAATCCGCAAGTATCAAAATTATCATTTGGTCAGAGTTTAGAGGCTATTCTGATGACTGTTATTTTTCCATGATCACACAAAAGCGAAAAGAAAGCATGAAATTACTGACAATCAACTGAAGCATTGACCGAAAACTATGTTTAATATGACCTTTATCCTCTTTTCAATTTTAAGTTGAAGCCGTTTTATTCAAGTAACCGGGAAATTCCAATGCACATTGGTTATTGTAGTTGTATTAGTATTATAATAATGATAATGACCGTTATGTGGATTTCAATAGATGAAATATTATGAAGGTAAATTTGTTCTCAATGTCAATGTACGAGGCTATGAAAAATCCTCACTGTAATGGAGATGACATGTTATTAGTATGACATGTATCCTCACATGTGATATGGAGATGCATTAGCGGCATTAAATGTAGTTACATTTGATAGATGATCATTGATTGGATTTTGGAAATATATTCGAAATTTGAAAACAATGTTCAATATTCTAGGTACTGGTCTATGAGTTTGAAAGGAGTTATTATTCGAGACATCCCAGCTATCTGAATTTTTCACCGTGTCAGCGATTCCTCTACATAGCACTCAGGCCTCTAGGTAAATAGGTACGGTAATATACTTTACAATACGGTAACTTACTCCAGGAGTAGAGGTTGAAAGACGTTTATGCTAGTCAATTGATAATAAATATCTGGCAATGAATACTTTTGGCGGACCTTTTTTTAAAAAATTACGTATCACGTGATATTTTCAGAAACAAAATGTAGGCTATATAAAATATATTATTGGAATGCAATAGCCCTAGTTACTATCAATTTTTCTATTTTATCAAGTAAATCAAAACAGTTCTGACGTCAAAAAGTAAGGCGGTTTTATCTGCTCCTTGTGCGCTCCAAAAGCTGAAGTTGTCAACTACAGTTGTGGTTTAGCTTTGCCAAGATGATGTTTTTGAAATCAAAAGAGACAATACATGCTTCACATCAGCTGTAAGTATAGATCGGTACATCACGTACAAGAGACAGACGAAACCGCGTAACTTTTGGCGACAACATCATCCACAATGATAATAGGTTTTACTCTACTATTATCAATGGATCTATAGAATCCAGCTCTATCCGTTTCAGAGAAAAAATCCCAGTTAAAGTATGTTCAAGCAAATAAGACCCTCTGGCAAGATTGGAAAGTGACACCAGCTTGGTCAATATTTGTTCAAAAATATTATAAATGTGGTTTTAATAATAGTTCAAATTGTTTCCTACAATTTGAGATCAAATTGATAATTTTTGAATCACTATTGACCGAGCTTGAGTCATTCTTCTATCTTGCCAGAAGGGGAACGCGGAATTCAGCAGATACAGCCAGTTCCGGGTGACTCGATTTCAAAACCGTAGCTCTCTATATCGCATACAGACGATTCCTCCTTCAAACAACATACAGTGGCATCCGGATATGGCCAGCTCCACACACAGCCAATGCTTCTTCCGAACATAGGATACAGCGAGTTCCACATACAGCCAGCTAATGCAACTCGCCAGAGGGTCTTCTTTGCTTGGACAGACTATACAAGAGTGATTCTTTTTAAAATATCATCAGAGTAATAACTGTTTTATATTATCACTAATTCACGATTTAAGAACCACCTGATTATAGTAGAGAAGGAAAGTAACTATATTACATAATTTGGAAGTGTAGTTTAAGAAGTTCCGATGAAACACTATTCAAGACTTCAGTCAGATTAAAGTTTAAAAAAAATTTCCACGTGAAAGTAGTCGTTTCTAGTAACCTAGTAATCTACCTAGATAAAATTCAAGTCCACCAATAATTATTATCATTTTTGAATAATTATATTGAACTGTCCGCAGGTTTCTTCACAATAGGAGTATTAATCGTTTCAATAACTGTGGACCTCATAAAGGTTCAAGTGGCATGGCCAAGGCCCTATTCTTTCTACAAGTTTCCTGAACTGTGCAACTCTACAACACAAATAGATGGTGAGTACCGATATAGGCCTGAACCAGAATAATTATAAATTACTGGAGAAGAACACACAAGATTTTAGAATGGAATATGTGCTAATTATTGATGTTTGCACATTTTATTTAAGGATCTAATGAATGATGAGTTGCTATGTGTAATAGAGCAAATATTTGCCAATTAATTATATTTGTCAGATTTGTTTAAGGATATAATAAAATAATAAGATATAAGTGAATAATAAGATAGGAATAATAATAAGTTGCTTGCAAGATTATTGAATATTTGCGGATGGCTGTAAGAGATTGTATCACTGATGATGGAGTGACACATGACTTGGATCTACTCCAAGAGCAGGATGCTGGCAAAGGCTCATTGAAATGCTTCTCACGACGCCATGAACAAGTTACAAGTTGACAAGTGAATTGCGATCATATTGATTATACTTGTTGATCGTGAATTGTTAAAAAACATTATTTCAAAACAGCCTACATATTGATTATACTTGTTGATCGCGTATTGATAGAAACCTCTTTTCAAAATTTCACTATTTCTTTATCTTCCCAATAAATTCTACCGCTTGATAATTCAATAATTATGGAATTATTGATAAAACAAGACAAGAACAAACCCGGATAGCACAAAAAAGTTCAACTCTAGCTTCTCAGCTAATAATAGTTGACAATATAGGTATTATTGTACCAATATAATAAGGCAGTGGTGTACTTTCAACTGGTTTTCCACTGCCTGATAAATGGGAAAGTTTTGGTTTCAATTTTAATTTTTAGTTTTTAGGCAATAAAATTCAAGGCTGTGAAAGCAATTTGAGCGAGTTGGCGATCTAGCGACTTCATCGGCTTCCTCCACTTTGATCGAAGAGCAAATTTCAAAATACTAAAATACAAAGTTGAAAAAATTACTTAATAGTTTTTTATGGTTCCTACATTCTATTTAGAAAAGTCTCGGGAAAGCTATTAAAAACAAACAAAAAATAAGGTAACTACAATGTAAAGATAGCCTTTAAAGTAACTAGAACGCAGACTAGCTAGAAATCGCTTCAGTAGTAACCACAGCCTTAGATTTTTTATCAAGAACGTGTTTTGAGAGTGAAGAAGGAAAACTTACCAAGCAATAAGTCAGCTATATATAATAATGGATTGATAGGCTACATTTTCAAACAATTTTGTAGGGAAAACCCAAAAATGTTTTTGGAGGGAAGGGATATATCTTATATAGGGATATAATTATCCTTATAATATTAATATCCACCCACTATTCTTATCTATAATTCCCGTCTTCTATTAATTAACCATTTTCTTCTTCTATCAATCCTCACACGGGTAGGTCCCATATTTTCTGAACACCCATAATTATTGCAACCGACTCAAAAGTTATACGCGATCACCAACTTGCTTAAATCACAGTAGTTTACTCATCGACATTGATCGAGCTATTTCCAACTGAAATTAGCTAAACAAATTTAATGATTATGTTCACAGGAACAGAGCCACAAGCTGTGCGCTACGCCCTAACAGCATTTCCATCACATTTGACAGCTGTAACTGGATTCTGCAGCACTTTATGCGCGGTCTACACGCATCACTCCAACACCTTGGATACAGCGCCTTTAACCAAGCCAATTATCAAGATGATGCTCTTCCTTCTCACCGCAATCAGCGCTATTTACAAAATGAACGTTCGATACAATCATTGGTTTGATGTTGTTGTTGGACTACTGATTGGGGCTTTATTTGGATACTTGACGGTTTGTATCTTTCAAATATTTTGCTAATCATGGTGCGCTCTTGTTCAATTCTAATCCATTCAAAAATATTTATCATTCTACAGTTTAGAGGCACCAAATTTTTATAAGGCTATTGATAATGACGTGTGTAGCCTATTCCATTATTGAAATATTTTGAATTTTTTCAAAGGCTGCTTTCACATACAGTAGTATTCTTTATGAATCGAGCCTCATATTTTGAATTTTGTCCCTATAATAGATGAAATGTTTTTGAATTTGCCATGTTGATTATGATGATCTTGGATATTAAACATATGTTATTATAATAGATGGATTTCAATAAACATGAGGCAGAATACATGATACAATACATGAGAAATCAGCCTAAGAGTGATGCCCACATGAGCTCTTAGGCTTGTGCGTGGGTAATGAAAGGAATAATGATAGTTAGAGATGACAACTACTTTCTCGGTAGTCGGGAACAATGGATTGGATTGGCTTATCGTCTCCTCCAAAACACGGGGAATTTACTCGCCACTTTCTTGGCAATATGGGCAAAATGCTTCATTATTTGTATATTTCACTGCTGATCAGGATCTTCATCACCCGGTTTGATTCTGATGGAGCTTGTAAAATATGATTCTAATGAATTAGTTAGAAAAATACAGTGATATTCAACCGTTATGAGGGATAGAATATTTCAATCTTTTTAGGCCAGGCGTATACTGGGACGCATGCATTCACACGCACGCATGCAGCCTTGTTCAGGGCAAGACAAGAGCTGTGATTGGCTGGCTTGCGTGCATGTGCACACATGCGTCCTAGCATACGCCTGGCCTTAATATTGTATCTGAGTATCTCGTCATGGAAATCTGCATCGAGGTTCGATAGCTTTCAGTTATTTCGATAGTTTTAACAGCGATAGTTTTCAGATCATAGGGAAGTCTTTCCAAGCAAAGAAGACCCTCTGGCAAGATGGGAGAATGACTCAAGCTCGGTCAATATTGGTTCAAAAATTATCTATTTGATCTCAAATTGTAGGGAACAATTTGATCTACTTTTAAGATCACAGTTATAATTCTTGAATAAATATTGTCCAAGCTGGAGTCATTTTGCCAGAGGGTCTTCTTTGCTTGGACAGACTATATTATCACCTTTTATAGTCAACTTGAAATTTCTCTCATTAAGATTATGCATGTGAGTGTAATTTTTTGCCTATTTGAGTGTAAAATGTCAAAAGAAGGAAGATTATATTGAATTTTTCAATACAACATTTACGTGATGGGAGTTTTTTAATTTCATGGAGCTACAAATATTTGCAGTTAGAATAATGTGTTTGGACAAGAGAAGAGAAATAAAAATAACAAAATTTGTATCAAATATGTACCTAACCAAATTTGTAATTGAACAGACTTATGCAAGTAGATAATCATAATTTAGAATTGATATTATTTCACATTCATTTCAGAATATTCTATTTTTTTATTGAATTTGAATTTCTTTTTTTCAAATTATAAACATACATATATACAATACACAATAAAATTCTTATGAGCATCTGCATATTAAACAAAATTACAAAACGCGAATTTGGTTCATCTTATTTATATTATTTCAGCATTCGGTACTCTGGCGAGGCTACTCGGTTCATTTGCACGGATTCACGGACAACTCTTGGAAATTACTGTTGCCGCGGGTCAACCTGCCAAAACAAGTGATACGAAGAACAGAGAGCGAAGATTATATTTCCACTGGCAACAGCCTCAGTTTGAGAAGTCAACGAAGCCAGGCAAAACAGCAGCCTTACTGGTTGCAAGCTTAAAACTAATAAAAATCATTTTTGCCGATGTTTCACCTTTTATTTCAGGGGAACTGTCGTAAGTGCTTATGATTTATTTAGTAGGAGCATAAAAATTGTTTAAAAAGAAGTATAAATTAAAAATCATAGATAAATTTTAAAGAAGTATAAAATTTCAAATTCATAAAATAAGGCAGCACATCCAACAGCACATTCTAACAAGGAGCAATGGTTATAAAAAATGAAGGTGGAGTCTTGGTTAATAGCGTCTTATCTATATTATTTTACTTGTTGAGTAAGTAGTTGTGGAGGGTGATATTGTGATAGTTATCCATGTAAAATATAAAGGCAAGATATTTTTAAACCACATATTAATTGGAAAATAAATATGTTTTGAAATAGATGTGGTTAAATAAATATGGTTTGACAATATCTTGTCTTTTCATTTAAAATATTATTTTAGTTTTAGTAAAAATATTTAGACAGCGAGATGAGGTTTTTAGAGAAAAAGAGATGGGGTGAAGTTATAATTATTGAAAAATACTAGAGAAAGAATTAGTTATATCGTTATAATTATGTGATAATGAAGAGAAGAGAAATGAAGCCTATGCTGTAGCAACATGTTTTAAATCCAATTCATTATTTCTAATTGGAATTATAAGTTCAAAGTTATTCAACACCCTATTACCATCATTCACTCTAAGACCAATATTGTAATCTAAGCTGTCAACTACAAGTATTTAATCAAAAATGTTAACTTTTAAGATGAGAATTTTGTCAAATAGAGCTAAGTTACTCAACTAAACGTCTAATAACTTTCGCGAAATGGAATGATGAACGGATCTCACCCAGTTTGCCTCTCATAGTTCGTCCAGTTGGTAGAGCACAAATACAGTATTGTTGGATCACACACATGACACTGGTACACATTTACTTTTGCTCACATTTCACAGCCCAATGTTTCTCGCCGGCGTGTTCCCACTCCATTGCTCGACTTGAAAGAAGTAGTTTTAATATTGAATTATAATCAGAACAACTCACCTTACATCACATTCTCAGACGAGTTTGAAAAAGGGGCATAAGAAACTTGAAAAATGGTTTTATCGACGTATTAGGGATATGCCTACTTGAAGTTTAAGTTGAAATGAGAACAAAAATAATACTGCAGCCTACTGTAACGAATGATTTGAGCTGGCTTTACTGATCCACCAAGTACATTCATCCATCTAGCAATATATTATCCTACATCAACAATTTACATTTATAAAATTGAATATAAAATCTGTGGTTTGACAATATCTTGTTTTTTCATTAAATATGGATAACTACCACAATATCACCTCCACAACTACTCAACAGGTGAAATTGAAAACTTTCACCTCCACCACTACTCAACTCCTCCACACCTACTCAACAGATAAAATTGAAAACTTTAGTTCAGCAATATGTCGAAGTGAATGAGATGATCATTGAATTGAATACTCCAATTTATTAAGCAATATACATCAACTACATCAGGTACCAGTCACATAGAGTGAAACCAAATTCTACTGTCATACTAAAGATAAGGTTGATGAAGAATCAACACCAACATTACTTATGTACAGAAAGAATTAATTTAATTAATGTTAATACAAGAGTTTCTCACCAATTCACGAGTAAAAAATTACACATCTTTGTAGAGTAAAGAAAAAATTTACATTTTCTTCAGTCTTATGCCTTAAGTTAATGAAAGTTCGCATTTACACAGATGGAAGAGTGCGTTAAAGTTCGTCCTTGGACAGATCTTCCAGATCGACATCGGATAGATCGATGTCTTCATCGACAGGTAGTTCGCCGTCCTTACCGTCCCACGGATCAATCGATTGAATCTTGGGTAGAGCAGTTCCTCTGAATGGTGCAGTTGTGCCACGGCCATACGACAAGTCTCTGCAAAATAAATGAAAAACGTCAGATATTTCTTATAAGAGTTTAGTAAAAGAGATGAGTACAAAAATATTACAAAATGAATTAAAACGTCAGATATTTATTGGTTGAGTTGAGTAAAAGAAATGAGTTCGAGAACTCCACAAACTTGGTAAGGAATGAACTTTTATCCTTACTTGATCAACTATTCAAAACATTAAAGGAATAGAATATTCGTAGTAAAGATTTTTCTGCTTTTCTTGTTTGTTTTCTGAGGGTGAAGCCCACATGAGCTCATAGGCTTAGTCTGTCCAAGCAGAGAAGACCCTCTGGCAAGATGAGAAAATTACTCCAGCTCGGTCAATATTGGTTCAAAAATTATTGATTCGGTCTCAATTGTTGGAAACATTCTGATCTACAATTCGAGACCAGATCAATATTTTTTAAACCAATATTGACCGAGCTGGAGTCATTTTCTCATCTTTCCAGAGGGTCTTCTTTGCTTGGACCGACTATACGAGGGTAATGAGAAGGATGATGATGATGAGCGATGACAACTATAATTTGGTAGTCAGGATCGACGGCTTATCGTCTCCGAAAGACAGGGTGGCCGTATTTATATGATTGTGCTGTGGTCAAAGAATTGTTCCCCGGTCGAGACTATTTGAAGACTTGAACCCGGGTCATCTAGGTTATCAGACTGGTGCGTTATCACATACTCCAACAAGCCACCCAAAGTGATAAAAGTGGTTGTAATGTATTTGCATTGATTAAATTTTCACAATAGGAACCACTAAGCCAAGAGGGACAGAAAATAATATCTTCTTCATTTATATTATAATTATAACTAAAATGTGATAAAGTCTACATATCAACTTTTTCAATTCAAGTACTGTACCAGTATTTAGTTATAGTAGAGAAAAGTTCAGGACTGTCCTATCAATAATAATTGTTAGTACAGTCAAGGACTGTTCTAACAAGAACTTTATACATATTCTCTAACAAAAAGTATACAAACTTCAAAGTATAAAGGAAAATTATTTTACAAAAGCACGACATAAATAATTTGTCGTTTAATCAATTATCGATGAATTAAGTTTCTTCATTAGCAACTACAACGAAGAATTCGACTTTCCTAGGTGGCAATGAAATTTATCAATAAACAAGAAATTAATCATTAGTATAGTAATATATCATAAATATGTGATCTATTAATTGATGACATAGTTAGAACAACCTTAAACTTACGGTTATTATTCATAACAAGGATAGAATGCATTCTCAATTTCCTATATTTAAAAAATCAGGTTTAAACACAGTGCGACAACATCATAACCTCATTTCGGAAAACAATGACTTTTTAATTTGGTAGAAGAATAGAACAAACTATGTCTAGTTTTTCCTCCCGATTTCAGAACTCTGTATGAATACATAGATAAATAAATAAATGACTTGAAAATGTATTAGGCCTACAGGTTTATTCCATGAAGAAAATCACGATAAAAACTATCAGATCAATAGATAAATTCACATAGAGATAATAATAATTCAAATAAAAGAAAATAATTTTGATGAACTGAAGATGACTAGTATCTTCTGTTGAATAATATTGCTGTTAATTATTCCATTTCAATTCATCAATATATTGAGATAACGTGAAAAATCGAGACCAAATACTGTACCTTAAAAACTCGTTGATTCCGTCATACGAGAACGATCCTCTGAGAATAGAGTATTTCATTTTCTTAGCGTTCAGAACAGCCATTGCTGGATAACCAAATCCTCCAATTTCGAGTAAGTCTTCCAATTCAGGATGAGAACCAGCTTCCAACCAAACCCATCTGAAACCAATGGCAAAAATTCTGTTATTTACTCACAATCAAATTAAGATAATACCACTATTTAAATTCAAATTTCATGATGACACAACGTTTAAATCGGGACTAGAAACTTTTAATTGATCTATATCTGACAGTTTAATTTAAAAAGTACAAGAAATACCAAAGATATGGATAGATAATAATAATAATACCGTGTGACTTTGCTGGCTAAGGTCTGGTGTCAGAGGTTTAAGGTCGCACCTGATCAGTTTCAGGGCCCTCCGAAATAACCTAACGACTGTTTTTATGATAATATTACTTATGATGAGGAAAGAAATGGAAAAGTGAGGAACTAATTTACAATTTGATATGATTTCCGAGCATTAATGTGATGCTGAGGATATAATTTTTTACTGGTATGCTTGTTTCGCGAATAGAACGAAAAAATAGTTATTCAAAATTATGCTTGTGTATTTTATGAAATTGGGCTGAACAATTTTCGGGAAGAAATAAATATTGAAATTCCGTATACAAGTGATTGTGCTATGATCAAAGAATTGATCCCCAGACAAGAATCAAGCTCCTCTGGTTATCAGACCTCTCTTCCTCTGGACCCCTGGTTATCACTTACTCCAACGAATCACCCAAAACAAAAGCTGAGAAGACATTGGGAACAAGCAAAAATTTATATATAATTAAGGATAATATTTCAAACTTCAAACTCACCCCCACATCTTTTTCTTGAATTTCTCTCCAAGTTTTGTTAAAGTTTTGATATACTCATTTCTACAGTTGGCCTGACAGTCTAGAATATGAGGCAAGACAGCTACTACACATAGAGGGTGTTCCTCACAGGCTTCCTTCAACACACTGTCACCGACAATCTATAAAACAAACATTTTATCATTAGTAATATACCCCATGTCAGCAAAAAAGCAATACTCTACAAATAATTAGATAAATACGTACCTTAGTTTCATAGTTTTTTTCACCTTCAGAAGTTGAAATTTGTGTATAATTTAAGTTTCAAGTGTGGACATAACCTCTATTTTGAATATTTTAACCAAAATTGGGGAAAAGAGACGTTTTGGACTTTGTCTGTGTTTCAATCCTACTGTATTTCAATCTTGTTAATAAATAAATTTTTTTTTACCTTACTGGCAATATAAGAAAAAATACTCATGTCTAATATACTGACTGTTCGAAACTTCGTAAATAATAGAAAAAAGATAACTAAGAACACATGAAAAATAATTGTCAAATTTTAGAAATTATTTGGTTATTGGAAATATGGCAAGCATAGGCCCAAGTTATAATAGAGAATATGAGTTCTAATCTAAGTATACCTTAGAATGACTAAAATTTATCTTATCTACTAAACTACTGGTCTCGAACTAAGTTCTACAATATAAATTGATTTCATATTTCAATCAACAGATCCCAGAACTCGAAGTGAAGTTGGAAAAAATAAGCTTTAAGGTTAAAGTACAGATTTTTTGCATGTATTTTTTAAAATTGAATCCTCAATATTAAAAATTAATAATAGGCTAGATATTCAAAATTCAGCATTAAAATCTTTCCATTTGTTTTGTATGAGCGACTGGTCAGACAAACGAAAATATGTTACAAGTAAAATCACAATTGAGCCATGTCGTGTCCAGAAATGGACAACCAGAATTATTTGTAAAGTATTGAATTTAGGATGGGCCTATTAGAATATTGCTACTTGGTTCAAATGTGAACATACATATTTTTGTAAATTCTTGAAAAACGGATTCACCTGAGCCAACTCAGGTAGATATCACGACAATCATCGATAACCCATTAATAATTTATTTATATCATTTCCATATGTACCGAATCCGTATTTTCATGAATATATTTGATTGATTGGCTGTATTGTCATTTTACCTGCTTGATTTCGGGAGCAGGAACATTTTCGGCAAGTTTTTCGAGAGCCCAGTTGACAATATCGCTACCAGTACGACCTCCATTGTAATCTTCGGCTGATGAAGAATCTTTCTTCCCGCCGGGGAAAAATTTGATGGTTGGATAACCTTGTACGCCAAATTTGCTGGCTTTCGCACTATGAACAGTGGCGTCCAATGCTCCAACTTTAACCTGCAAATTAGAGAGAAATCAGTAATAATTTTTAAGTGACAACAAAAAGTAAATTAGAAGAGCGATGAAATAATATCAGAGGTATTTGCAATTATTTCCTATTTTCCAATGAAATAATTAAGTAGGAGGAGGAATTCAAGTAGTTTAATGTTGACGAAAAATTTTAGACAGTTGAAGATTATTTGAAAATTGAAATAGATGAATTTTTGGATATAACCACTATTGTTTTATAATTTACAATGGATAGTAGGCTACAACAGGATTTTTCCCTTAACTATTCCTCTTCCATTTTTTACAAGCAGGTCAAAAGAAGAATTACTGTGAATTAAAGTATTAAAAATTCACACGTATGAGGAATAATTTATTATTATTAAACCAGATCGGTTTAGACTGATAATATTTATATACGATTCACAATACTGTATATATGAGTCATACATCTTCTCACACACATGAGAAGAGTTCAACAAACGAATTGTTTCTAATCAGAATGGCTTCATTACAATATGTTTCGATTTTTCATATTCATTCGTTCAACTGAACTAGTCAACAGCTTATCAACTGAACTTTAAGGTTAATCAACTGATTGACCAACTATGTAACTGGTTCATCAACTGTGTAAACAAGGCATTAGCAAATTATATCGCACATGAATAATCAAATAAGTTATCCACTTTTATTTCAACTATGCTTAGCAATAAGAATCTCTTATAAAATTTGTTATTATTGTAATTCTCACTGGCAATAACAGTTTTCATAACGAAGTTCGTCTACTAATTTGAAAAATTATTAGATCTGCTCATAAAAGTAAAGTTATGCCTTGGAATAGAATTGAAATCATTAACCTCATTATGAAACAATTAACTAGTCTAAGGCAAAACGATATCACAACAAGTACCATAAACAAGATTTCGGCTCAGATTTGTGTTTGCACAGTTGGCTATTGGCAAGCAGAACAGATAAAATAAGATTGATTGCAGTGTGTCATGTAACAATATTGGTTCAGCCATGCATAAGAGAAACAACTGAGAATGACAATTCAGTTGATTTTTTATTTCAACTTTCCTTTCAGAAACGTTGAAATCACCGGATGTGAACAACCAACACTCATGTGATAAGACACGTACGATAGTTCTGGTCAAACAAAAACCGATTGTGAATTTCTAGTTGATTTTTATTAGAGCATACATTTTTATTGTAACCCACCTTTCCTTTCAATTCGGTAGCAGCAAGTGCCCAGTGAGGCGCAAGGTTTTTACAATGTCCGCACCATGGTGCATAAAATTCAACCAGCCACATATCTTCTGAGTTCAACACCAACGAATCAAAGTTTGAGTCAGTCAGCTCTATCACATCTTCTTGTTTTCCCTGGAGAAAAAAATAGAATTAGGAACTTTTCCAAGAAATTTAGACTAGCCTACTTATATTATAAGTGTTCATAAGCATACACCGTACAGTACTTGTAAAACACTTTAAAGTAAGATGGTGATTATTGATAACAGAAAACATACTCATTACATTGAAATTTCATATTTCTCATCATTTAGTTGAATTGTGGAGTTTTGTAAGTGAAATCAGAATTGGAAGCAACTTTTCACAACCATCAATCTTATCGCCAAAAGTTTAAATTGAGATCAAGATAGTCTCTATAGTTTTTATTACATTATATTACTTTCCATTTATAAATACCAATTACCATTTATAGATAGCCTAGCATTCGAAATATTTTATATCAGATTCAAATTGAAACATCTACAATATGAAACTTCAATTTCTTTCGTTAATAGTTTCTAACGTTAATTCAATAATAATGAAAGCTTTCAATATTATTTTGTGAAATTTAAATAGTTTCTTCACCTTTTGAATAAATAATAATAATCAAAGTCATCAATACTCACTTACTCATTTCAACCAGAATAATGAATGATGCGTTTAAAAGGTTTTTTAGTCTGTTTGAACGTATAAGTATTGACTGTTCGAACTGTAATTTCGAGCGTGCCAACAATGGAAATAATGAGTTACAGCAGGTAACTTAATATTACACCTTGTTGACTGGGATTAGGAGGACCGTCTTTCGGAGGAGACGATAAGCCGTCGGTCCCGACTACCTAAAAAGTAGTCGTCATCTATCATCCATTTCATTACCCACGCACAAGCCTATGAGCTTATGTGGGCTTCACCCTCATAAACAAACAAACAAACAAATTTACATGAAGTTATTAGAAGTTATTTACAATTCATCTATTATTAAAAATGAAGATCCTGATCATACATAATTAATATGTTTGAGAAATTTTAATAGTTTATTTACCTTTGAAGAAGAATCGGTGGGCTTTCCTCCTAAATTGACCGAAATTTTGCTTTTGATGGCAGCGATTCCAGCATCGGCCAGACCTTGGGCCGTTCTACCTCCATTGTAATCTTCGGGCTTATTCTTATTGGCACCGAATATTTTCACAGTTGGAAATCCTCTCACTCCAAATCGTCCACCCAGTGACTTCTGTTCATCGGCATTTACCGCACCCACTTTGACGAAACCCTAGAAAGAGATATAACATGATGATTACATAGTATAAAACCTTTTCTTAGTTTATGATAATACTGCATTGTGCTCATTACCTATGGCTGGAACAGAAATTTGAACTCAAGATATAACCTAACATTTGTTATTTCCATGTGCCTGTTCTTTCTTGCCAATGTGTGTTTGTCATTAGATAAGCAAATAAGTTGAATAAATTACACTTAACAACATTAAAAGAATGATTGATTATTATTTGCTGATTATTATCGTGCTCATAAAGTATCATATTTTGAGTCGTAAGTAGACTACAAAAATATATCTACCAAATTATCTAACATGGCTCTCATAGAAAGAAGTCGATGAAGTTTACCAAACAATATTCTATTCAACTCGTGAATTTTTATAGTAAATTTGATTACCTATTATTTTGCAGTTCAATAACTATTTAATTGACTAGTACCAAACAAGTATAATTTTCTTCTCTTTAAGGGACCAGAATTGTTTAAATATAGAAGTTTACTGATGTTAGTAAATGACAATTGAAATCAGAGTACCCTTTCAGTAGTTTTTCTATATGAATACAACATGTTTCTGCCTCTTTAGAGGCATTCTCAACTGTGAATGAACAAATAAAACTTGAGAATGCCTTGAAGAATGCGTAATATGTTGTTTAAATTAAAAATCTAGGAACTTATTAAAAAGAGTACCGGTACTTTGATTTCCACTTATATGCGTGTTGAATATTATTAGATTAGAATAGAATTTATTATCCAAAAACATACAAATGCAGACAGTAAGCAAAACATACGAAGACAGAGTCAGTAAGAAAGTAACAATCTATAAAATCAAAATTTGAATACCTGATTTATATCATAGTCAAAATAGTCATTCAAGGAATACAAAGGAAAGCTCATCAAACAGATAGTTAATATAAGTTTAAAATTTAGTATAAGACAGATTTATAGTCTGTCCAAGCAAAGAAGACATCCTGACAAGATGGAAAAGTGACTCCAACTTGGTCAATATTGATTAAATCATAAATTTGGTCTTAAATGATAGAGCAAATTGTTTCCTATCCATTAATAGCTACCAAATTCATAATTTTTGAGCCAATATTGACCAATCTCGTAGTTAAGTTGTACAGTCAATCTTGTCTGAATGTCTTCTTTGTTTGGACAGACCATACCAACATAATTTTTTTTTTTGCTGCGGGTGATGCTCACATAAGTATTCCAATTTACTTGTGCGTGGGTAATGGTGTGTGCGAGGGTGATTTATGAGGTGCACAAACGACCATGCCTCTGGTGGGATTCGAACCCACGACCGGGCTAGCGGACTGAAGGTTGTAACGCCCCAGACCACTCGGCCACCCCGGCCGGCAAAATTGATAGTAGTCCAAGACAAAAAGAAAAGTTCACCAAAGCATTCTGGAAAAACTTCCCCTGCTGTTACACAGGGAGCAAGTGGTCATTTCGAGGACCCCACGGCAGAGTTTTCTATTGATACTGTTCAAATGTCCACATACCTTCAGGGCGGTGGCAGCTTTAGAATACTGCGGTACAAATTGTTGACAATGTCCGCACCATGGCGCATAGAACTCGACAATCCAAATGTCATTACTCTGTGTGACTAATCTATCGAAATTAGCTTCCGTCAAGTCGATTACATCTGAGTTCGAAGGATACATTCCATAGCATCCAATAAATGAAAGGAGCAACAGTAGAAACGCTGTCAAGTAAAAAAATACAGATAAAGTTAAATATACAGTATAATATAACTTGGTATTACAAGTATCAAGCACATTACAACAGTTTAAAGAGAGCATTCTAATGAAATCAGCTTCTTACAACATTTCAAAACGAGGCTGGTCTGTTGGTCTCTCTCTCACCGATAGATCAACATACTATCTCTCGCCGATAGTAGACGTAATCTTTGAGGAGGAACACAAATAAGTAGATTGCAACATGTAAGTTTGCAAAACACGAGGCAATTATTGTTCCAATTTTTATTCATTATTTATTCCATAGATTTATTCATTATTCAAAAATTTTTAAGCTGTAGATAACTTGACGTGTATCACATATGGGTAAAAGGGTGGTTTAAATATGTTTAAAAGGGTAAAATGTGTTTCTTATAATGGATAGGCCTACACAAAAATTGCTAGGCCTACAGGCCGACACTACTAACCCCGTCAACAGGGCTCTTAACTGTGAAAATGCTCTACCACGGTGTAAGATGTAACCTATTAGTCGCACTTGAATTTGAAACCTCATAACGTAGCCTATAGGTTAATTTCGGTCATTGTTTCCCAGATTTCAAGAGTCTCAAATGAAACTTATTTCAAAGTATTAAAATTAATAAATTACAATCACTATAATTGTCATAATAATAAAAATAAAAGAGTTCTCAAGACAACCAAATAGCGGTAGGTACCGGCGAATCACCAGTGCATAGTAATTTTATTTGAGCAAACAGGAACTTCAATGAAGCTGCTCTTAGAATTGATTGTTTTAATAAATGTGAACAAAAAATCATTTCTCCTACCTAATCCAATGAGTTAAAACGTTTAATGATATTTCGATAATACTTACGTTTGCCTGAAAGGGGAACCATTTCAGCAATAATTGAAATCAACACTGTTCACTAAAAAGTGAGTAGAAAAAACTATTTGAAATTTTAAATTCAGAATTGAAGAATATTTTTGCACGAAATGTTTTTAAATGCCTATTTTGTAACCTAAAATACAAGAAAAAATAGGTAAATGAATATCCTGCATTGATTTAGCACTGTCTGTTTCCGACTTTCTGTTTATCGGCAAACCAGCTGCAAACGAAACGCCAAACGCTACGCTTTCGTTTCTGATTGGTGGATCATTGCGTTGGATACAGTCATGTTGTGAAACAAAATAGAACTAATTTCGTGGTGATTTATTATTGGCTTTGTAATAATTATAAATAACTTCAAGTTTGGAATGAATAATTTGATGATTATTATTCAATTTAAAGACCTCCATTTCTTACGGGGCACAAATGGTGAATACAAAGGGAATACATAAATATTATACTGGCATTTCTTTTACAAAATTCTGATATCAAAGTTTACTTCTATCATAACATCTTCAACAATTTCCTGATCATCAAAATATTGTCAACAGAATAATTTCTACAATAATTCTTCACATGTTGTTTTTAGAATCCTACAAAAACTAATATACAAAAGGCACTGACTCAAAAATGGAGGGAAAACTTGAACTCTCCTTCAAAATCAAAACTAACCTAAAAAACCTCCCGTCCAGCCAGAATGCACAGAACACAGAATCCAATTTGATCCTCTTCTATTTCATATTTGAAGATAAATGCAAGTCAATTACAGTGATAAATAGTGATATAGAACCGCTGTATCCATTATAGTCTAAGTACCTTTTACATCCAGGCAAGACCCTGAGAAGGTAAAATTATTCAACTTATATAATTATTAAGATTTCATCCAACAGCCATTTCTTCCATAACGAAATGAACTACTCTACAACTACAACTTATTAGAGTTAATCAATCATAATTTTGTAATATAATATATATTATAATGAAACAGTAGGTACCGTCAACTGTCAATATCCCAAAAGGTCAAAAGATATGATTTAAGATAATAATTGAAAATTTGAAAAGGCATTTTGGAGAACCTCTTTTGATAGCCTTGGAACTTTCAATGCCGTATCAAATTCTATTAAAAAACCATGTCCGTTGACTAGTGTTGTGCTGGATAGATTTCGTCAGTTTATAAAATTCAACACTTATTGGGACATCGCCAGGTGGTGTGTGTGGTCTCAAATAACAAACGAATACATTTGCACAGCAACACGTTTATAAAGCAGGTGCAGGAGCCTGTCGAATATTTTCAGTGCAAGCAAGGGGTAACTCATGTGTGCTCTTGCGTGGAAAAGGAAATAATTATTCTTCAGATCCTTCTCTGTGGTTCTTGCAAGATTGGAGTAGGGCAGATCAACGTCATTACGCCTTCTGGTGTTGTGCTCATGCAGTCGACCTCTCTCCTGGAATCTGTGAAGTTCTCTCCTCAGGCGAAGCAGCAAGCTGTAGATGTGTATTGACTGTAAACAGTCATAAGCTACATATTTTAA
Source organism: Sogatella furcifera (assembly GCA_017141385.1). Taxonomy (NCBI): domain Eukaryota; kingdom Metazoa; phylum Arthropoda; class Insecta; order Hemiptera; family Delphacidae; genus Sogatella; species Sogatella furcifera. The sequence goes on along the minus strand of CM029548.1, from coordinate 8,881,009 downwards.
AAGATTGGTCTGGCTGCAGTGTTCCAGGCGAGGTGCTCCTGTAACTATTTCCTTTAGAAGGAGATTCCTCTCTCAGCCCTCATGTCGATGAGACTGTGAAAGAGCCGTATGATGCGCTGTAATAAGGTAACTTGCGGGTAAATGATTCTTCAACTTTGCATCAAGTAGATCACCTTTGACAGCCGAGTCCAGATCAAGCTAACATGCTGATTCCACGATAATGAAGTTCATCATAAATCTAAGAAGTCTGACCTCTCCACCAAAGGAAGGAGGACCATGTCTCAGACTCAGAGTGCACAACATGTTCTGGGACTCTTTCATTCATTGTCAGTCTGTTCCATGCAAACCATACACATAATGTATCCTCAAGGATTTGCTTGGACCTGACTACTGGGGACTGGGGGTCTTCATCCTGTTTATGGTGGTGTCATCGGCAAATGATAGAGCTAGTATGGTCGAGCGAAAATTCATTCTGGCAAGATAGGAAGATGACTCCAGCTCAGTCAATATTGTTTCAAAATTACAAATTTTTTGTCAAACTGTAGATCAGAATGTTTCCAAAATTTGAAGCCAAATTTATAATTTCAGAACCAATATTGACCGGGCTGGAGTTATTTTTCCATCTTACCATAATGTCTTCTTTGCTTGGACAAACTATAGCATGAGTTGAGATTTTTAAACAACTCCCTAAATACATATTTGCGAATATTTAATACCTATTGATAATTTGAAGTGATAGACAAAGTGATTTAAAATATTCACATATTCACTCTGTAAAAGCACCTATAATCTTGCACCTAGATCGATCTTGTAAAGTAACTTTTATACAAGAGGACAAATCCATGAGCACAACACGTGAAGAGGGGTAAACCTTGACATGCCTCGTTGCAGGCTGTCTAGAGTGCGTGACAGTTTCCTTACGCTGGCACTGAGGATGTTCAACCACTTGCCTGTGAACCTGCGGAATGCACCCTTCAAATCTGTCTCACTATCTTGTGAGTCGGAGCCCATTGAGCTATATACCAACTATTAGTATTTACTATATACTATTTTGTATATAGCTCAATGTCAGAGCCATTATGCGGTGACTGAATTCTTTGAAGATGACATGTCGGAGGTGTTGCCAGTCGCCTCATAACCGTCATTAAGTGGCCAGTTTTATAAAATGACAAAGCCCAATTTGGGCTATCTCTGTGTGTTGTTCACTAAGAAGTTTAGTGCTATTTTGACATGATCTCTCCGGGATACCCGGGCATGGATCAAGAATTGGAAATTTCTAATCTTTATATTCCTTGATGGACTGCGATTAGTTAATAAAAGACCGTTTTTACCCAATCACACTTTTCTTAAATTTACTCTTTTACATTAAACTGTTTGCGGAATAATAATAATAATGATAATTTCATTTTCAGATATTCATCATTGCATAGGCCTATAAGTATCCGCCAGTCACTCAAAGAAATGGATCATTCCAACGGATCGTTTTGGAAAATCTGCCATAATGAAAATGAATTACAAAAAGCTGTAGAGCTGTTGAAAGAGGTGAAAGTCATTTACAGTAAATAGTATAAATATTATAAAAATAAAGTGAATAGTTTTTTCATTGCAAATTATGCATGAGCTTTTTGCTTGAACATGGGTAACTTGATCATCCTCACCTGGTTGGTTTTGAGCCAAGTAGTCTTGCAAGAAAGTCGACTCAATTTTAGTCGAGTAAGCCTATAAGTTGATACTGTCAAGTAGATAGTTTAAGTTAGATTAGGTTACACTGTCAAAATAGCAACCACAAATTATATAATAATTCTGATTATTGATACTTGTACTAATTACCAACCATTTAAGAATAAATAGTTCCCTGTACGGCTAATTGACTGTTTAAATTTGATAGTTTTTGATTGTTGCTTTTTCAATTCTTTATCAGTCTATCTATTGTTACTTGTAGTTTACAATTACGTACGATAAGTTACGTAGTCTATATTTTTGATCAAAGCTAAAAAAAAACCTATTTGGATGATTAGCTGCATAATAGAATGAGTGCTAGGTCGATGGATTGAGATGAAAAACGTCCTTTCATAGCAGGGTTCAAACCCACGATTAGGCAGGCCTAGCAGAATATAGGTACCAAGTGAAGCCCTAGACCACCAGACCTAATGTGAATGTGATGCTTCCTAAATGAATACATCCTTCTGCTATTGAAATTTATTGTAGGCCTACCTAAATTAGGTACCTATAAGGTTTAAATTTTCATTTCCGATCATTTTTAAAGGGTGTTGATTATTTGCAGGAGGCCTTTGTGTTGGGCTATCCTGTTTTTCTCGGCTCTGAAGACCCAAGCAATTTTGCCCTTTTGAAGCATTTAATCAACTTTTCATGGAATCTTTCACGAGAAGTGAAACGTCACAGAGCTGATAAAAGGGACATGCAACAGAATCAATTGCACCAATCACAAACAAATGAGCAGTCACAGGTAAAAATGTCAAAATTACATGAGACATTTTAGAGTAAATACTTTAAATAGAGTGGAGAAAATACTTAATACTTTAATTGGAGTGAATACTTAATTTTGTTCTATAAAAATCGATTTTGTTATGCTAAAAAACGTTTCTTTATAACTTAGAACCTTATTATTATGCACCGGTACATAATCTAATCGGATAGCCTACAACTCAATCATAAATAATATTTTTGTATTGTCAATGGTGAACTCTTACTTTTAGATTGTTTTTAATTTTTTTCAAAGCGGTAATTGTATATGAAGTTGCATTCTAGTACATTTTGATGTATGATTTCAACAGAAATTGATTTTTTGTTAAATTCAGCGTTCTTGTAAATTTGGGAGATTTTAAAAGGCACCTGTTTCTTTCAGAAAAGGCTGGTGATGCTACAAAACAAAATTGATGTTTTGGAAAAACAGAACAAGAAGTTACACAATGAATTACAAAATGCAAATTCATGTAAACTTGCAGCCACAGAAGAAAGTTTAAAAGTTAAGAAAAATGTAAGTACTAACACTCCTATGGCCTCATATGGCATATTCATCAATAGTAGGATACAGATAGAAATGCTAATAGAGTTATTAAAATACATTAAAAAAAATTCGCTCCGGCAGCTGGCGGTTGGAAAGAGTGCATTTCAAATTGTATGATGGCTCGAATCATATGACTTATAATGAGCTATTCAGGGTATGAATTCAAAGGTGCCGTTTTCGAAAAACCCATAAAAAACCATTTTCGGCATATTATTCGCCATTTTCTCCGCCATTTTTTATTGGATTTTTTTCGTTGATGGCTCAAATTGTAGGGCATAATAAGGGTATTATACACACAAATTTTCAAAACGATCAAGTTATTTGTCAATTTGTAGTGATTTTTCAAAATTTTCATCCCCTAATTTCACCCCCTACCCTTGGACCAATTTGGCTGGTTAACGAACTCGACCGAGATATTAACACTAATGATTTTTGTGCAAAATTTGGTCGCTCTCCGACAAGCCCTTCGGGAGTTATCGTGTTAACAAGAATCTGTACATATATAAATATATATATAGCACATCATTGAAAGTCATCTTTAGATAATTATTTCACAAATAGACAGATTTAAGTGATGGACAGGAAGAAAAACACAAAGAAACTTACATTTTAAGGTGAAAATATTTCGGTGGCTGTGCCACCTTCTTCAGTCAGGCACAGCCACCGAAATATTTTCACCTTAAAATGTAAGTTTCTTTGTGTTTTTCTTCCTGTCCATCACTTAAATCTGTCTATTTGTGATATATATATATATATATATATATATATATATATATATATATATATATAATTATATAAACATGACAATTCGGCCGGTCATGTCAATTCGGACTGTTTATTGTCAATTCGGGCTGTTAGCAGTCCGGATTGAATGCAAACCGTCCACATTGACAATTTTATACCAAATAAGATCTAATAAACTCTATTTATGAATTTCCTTGATATTTGGGAGTAGACATAAGAAGAGGAGGAGTAGGAATAAGAGGAGGAGGAGAAATAGGAATGTGAGGAGGAAGATAAAATGAAATTTAGAGTATGTTAAAAGTGA